>QXEO01000472.1:4309923-5509923 GCA_007115705.1 Dactylis glomerata | reverse complement strand
TGAGACTTGATGGCGGTGCGAGGCTTGTAGTCGATGTCGAAAGAGGCCAATTCAATGCCCCACTTTGCAATTCGCCCTGTTGCATCGCTGTTGTTGATGATGTCTTTCAGTGGAGCCTTGCTCACCACTGTGATCTTATGGTCATAGAAGTAATGCCTTAACTTACGAGAAGCTAGGAAAACTCCGTATGCCAACTTTTGGTAGTGAGGGTAGCGCTGCTTGGATTCTGTTAGGACCTCGCTGACATAGTAGACTGGTCGCTGTACGCCGTACTCCTGCGCTTCTTCCTTCCATTCTACCACGATGACGATGCTGACGACCCTGTTGGTTGCCGCCATGTATAGTAACATGGGCTCCTGATCTTCGGGAGCTGCTAGGACTGGTGCAGTAGATAGCACTCTCTTCAGTTCCTTAAGTGCAGCGTCTGCCTCGTCGGTCCAGACGAATTCGTCTAATTTCTTCATCAGCTTGTAGAGTGGCAAAGCCTTCTCGCCAAGATGACTGATGAATCTGCTCACTGCTGCCACGCAGCCTGTGAGTCTCTGTACGTCTTTTAAGTCATTAGGCCGGGAGATGTCGAGGATTGCCTTGATCTTCTCCGGGTTGACTTTGATTCCGCGGTGGGAGACGATGAATCCCAGGAGTTGTCCAGCTGGCACCCCGAAGACGCACTTCGTGGGGTTGAGCATCATGCTGTACTTCCTTAGATTGTTGAAGGTCTCTTACAAATCTGCTATAAGGCCATCTTGCTTCTTGGACATGACGGCGATGTTGTCCACATATGCGTGGATATTGCGTCCGATTTAATCCGCCAGGCACTTCTGGATGGTGTGCTGATACGTTGCTCCTGCGTTTTTCAGACCGAATGGCATTGTCACATAGCAATATGTGCCATAGGGTGTTACGAACGACGTGGCAAGCTGATCGGACTGCTTCATCTTTATCTGGTGGTACCCTAAGTAGGCAACTAAGAAACATAGTAATTCTGATTCCGCCGTCAAGTCAATGACTTGGTCAATGCGAGGCATGGGAAAAGGATCTTTTGGACACGCTTTATTCAGGCCGGTGTAATCTACACACATGCGCATAACCTTTGTGTTTTTCTTAGGAACTAACATAGGATTTGCCACCCACTTCGTATGGATCACTTCCTTAATGAAGCCTGCTTTCAGTAGCTTGGAAATTTCCTTTGCTATTGCGCGGTGTTTTTCATCTCCGAAGCGTCTCATGGCTTGTCTTACTGGCTTGGAGCCAGGGATTATCTGTAGGGCGTGCTCGGCAAGTTCCCTAGGTACACCTGTCATGTCAGATGGCTGCCATGCGAAGATGTCCCGGTTCTCATGGAGGAACTCGACGAGCGCGCTTTCCTATTTGGGGGACAGATTTGTCCGAATGGAGGTGGTCTTGGCGGCATCGCCAGCGACAAGTTCCACCTGTTTTGTATCAACTATAGGCTTGAAGGTGGGCGGGGATGTGGAAATTTCTTGCTTGGATGCCGGCATCTCCGCGGGGTCCGTAGCGGCGTGAATTTCTTTGAACTCCTCGCCGAAGAACACTGCTTCTGCGAAAGCGGCTTCTCCATCCTCGCACTCCTTCGCCTTTTTGAAGCTGCCATAAACGGTGATTATGCCATCCGGTCCTGGCATCTTCAGCTAGTTGTAGATGTAGCACGGCCTGGCATGGAAACTGTGGAAAGCAGGGCGGCCGAAGATCACGTGGTATGTACTTTTGAACGGGACTACCTCAAAGGTTATGGGCTCTTCTCTGTAATTTTCTTCACTACCGAAGGCAACCTTGAGGGTGATAGACCCGAGGGACTTAGCTTGGCGGCCAGGAACCACTCCATAGAAAGTGACAGCACTATGGCGGAGTTGTGTCGTGGTAAGGCTGCTGCTGCCATCCATTAGGCACTTAGTTTCGTCAGAGTTTCCACATACATGATGTTCAGGCTGCTGCCGCCATCCATTAGGCACTTGGAGAACTCGTAGCCGTGGATTACAGGGCATACTACCATGGCGTAATATCCTTCTGGGATGTGCTCTGGGGGATCGTCGCGGCTCCAGCGCACTGGTAATTCGGACCATCGGACGTACTGGCAGATTTTTGGCACGGTGGCGTTAAGGGAGCGCATAGCAGCTCGCTGCACCTTAGCCGTGGGAGGTCCACGGAACGTGTGAAAGGCTCCTTTTTTGTTTTTGATTGGATTACCCTTGCCAGCCTCACCCTCTGCCTTTTTGGTGGGTTTGGGCGCAGGGTCTTCATCCATATCACTGCCATCTTTCGATTCCTTATCTTTGTCCGCTTTCCCTTTGCCACGAGGTCGTTGTCGCCGGTTGCGCTTGTAGCCAGCTTCTTGATCCGCCTTGATGTCATTGACAAACTTGCAGTTCCAGTTGGTGTGATTGCACTTTCCTGAAGCGTCTCGATGGGCGAAGCATGGCATATCGCGGTATTCATCATACGACACGGGGGCAGATGGCGCCGAAGTGGGAGCTGTAGAGCTCCGCGGCTGGCCACTACTAGTACCGCATCCTCTGCCGCGCTGGCTGCTTTGACCCTTATCGGTGAAGGTTGTGGCCACCATATCCGGAGTTTGCTACTCTTCAGGCGGAATCTTCCGTTTGTTGCTATTGTTCCGCTTTCCAGTATTCTGGATGGCGAAAGCCTTCAGGGATTCGCGGGCGTCGTCGTCGGCGGCCGCATAGTTGCTTGCGATGGTGATCATGGAATTTAGGGTTAGCTTCCCTTCATTCCTTTCCTGCAACAGGCGATGGCGGAGGAGCTGGCCTCTCTCCAAATTGTCGATGAACGCGAGGATGGCGGATTCGTCCGTAACCCCTTCACAGGAGTTCTTCATATCTAGCCATCACGCAAGGAAAGTTCTGGAGGTCTCATCGTCAGCCCGTCGGCACCTTTGGAGGCCACCAATATTATGGGGTCTCTTGTAAGTACCCTCGAAGTTTTCGGTGAACGCAGTCTGCATATCGAACCAGGTTTGGATGGAATTTTCCGCCAAATCGTTGATCCACTGCTGCGCTGTGCCAGATAGCATTAGGGGCAGAAAGCGGACATCAACGTTGGGTGATCCCCCGGCGAACTGTACTGCGTTGAAGTAGTCTTGTAGCCAAGTTAGAGGCCTATCGACACCATTGTACTGGCGGATATTTTTCTTGATTTTGAACCCATGTGGGATGGGCTCATCACGAATCCATTGTCCAAAGCAGTTTGGGCGGAGGAAGAAGGCTGTTTGGGACTTGGCAATCTCGTTTAGGTGGGTATGCGCGTCGTAGGGCTTCTGGTCCGGCGGATCCTTGTGAGAGTTGCGTGACCTTGCTGGTCCGCCACCGCTACCACCGCTGCTATGGGGGCTGCCTGGTGGGGATGGCGAAGGATCATGTCATCTTTTGCTCTCGCCGTCCTGCGACTGATCTCTGCAGCTACGACGGCTTCTCTCTGCTCTTCGTGGAGATGGATCATCGTCATGGCGGCGGGAGCCTTGCCCTTTGTCATCGTGGTGGCGAGAGAAGCGATGCTTATCCTTGTCGCCGCCGCGGTGCACGCCGTCATCATGGCGAGATCGTTCCCTTCGCTTGGATCCACCGTCTCTGCTGGCTTCTCGTCGTGGCGGATCGTCTCTGCGTCCAGCGTCACGGCTTCGCCCTCGCTTGCCATCATTGTCGCGTATTACGATTCCTCCCTTTGGGACTTCGAACGTCTTATACTTTGGTGGCGACATGTTGGTCTTATGGCGGGGAGCGGCATTGTCTTGCTGGTATCCATAAGCAGGGTAGTTCTTGTGAGGTGGTGATGGGTTTCTCTGCGGGCCTTTGCCATTTGGTTTGTCGTTGGAGGATATTGGGATGGCATATGCCCGGTTGCGAGCTTCTCTTCTTCGGATTTCTGAGGATCCGGTATGAGATTCGTTATCAGGGCGCGTACCATAATTGCCAGCCCCCCGAGCTTTGGAGGCAGTGCTGGACCTGCATAGCGCGGGATCAGATTCGAGCCATCATGATGACGTAGCCTTCTCCTGCTGCACCAATGCTTTGGTCATCAGTTTCACCGCCGTCTCTAGGGCTGCTGGGCTCTTATTATGCTCCAATAGCTCCTTTGCAGCCATGATGTTCTCAATGGGCGTAGCCCTGACTTCATCACGGTTCTTGTCCACATATGGCGGGTTCTTGATATACATCTTGGCCAGAGTTTCTGCGGTTGGTATGGTGAACTCAAGGTTTTGTACCAGCTGCGGGTCGCCTCCCTCGGCCATCTGGTTCTGGATGAGAGTAACATACTTCTCCTCCATGTTCCTTGCGCGCTTCAGCGTGTCTTGAGCTTTAGCAATGTCGCCATCTAGCTGTTGGCCCATCTTCTCGACTCGCTTTGCTTCTTTAAGGATTGCTCGCCTTTTCTTCTCGAGATCGTTGACATATCTGACATAGTCAGGGGTGATTGGATCTGCTAGAGTTCCATAGACGACCTTATCTAGCGGGGTTGTGAAGTCTTCTGGGTGCTGGTCCTCGGGGATGGCGGGTTGCAGAGGCCTGGGTCCACCCTGGATCTCAGGGAGCTGTTCCGTGGCGGGATCGACGGCTGGTGGCGGGTTACCCTGCTCTTTGCTGGCATCTCCGTCATGGACTCTCTGAGATGGCGGATCACTGGTTGTCTGCCCAGCGTCATCTCCTTTGTTGGTCACAAACACCTGCTTGGCGGCTGCGTTCTGCTCTTCAAGTGCTTGCTGAGCTAATTCCGCCTCGATCTTTCTCATGGCTGCATCATAGTGGTCAGAGTCATAGCCTTTGCTGTCCCAGTCATCCGATTCACCACTTTCGTTAAGTGCCTCTAGGATGGATTCACCTCGGCTATCTTCTCCATTGAAGGTAGATCCCGAAGTGATGCCTGCGAACGCAACAAGGCAATATCGCGGTGTCTCTAACGCCAGATTATTCATGGCGGATTCACAACGGTCTACCACCATTTCCTCTACCTCTAGGGCGGGCTGGGTGGGATTGTTTTTTAGATCCGATCTAGGCAACTTGGAAAGTACCATATCAGATGAGTCCTCCTCCGTATCCAGCTCGAAAGCGGTCCGTTTGGGGATTTCAGCCATACCAATCCGCCAGAAATTGGTTTCCGTAGTGGGGGTAGGGTTTGTCTCTCCAATGAAGATATGGATATCTCCGATCGGAATGACGATGAATCGAGCAGGGTCTTCTCTAGCAGGCACCCAGAGGTTATCCGCTGGGACGATGGGGAAGCCGGAATCGTAGAGGACACGCCCGATGGCGACGGTGTCGCCAATGCCTGCGAAGGCGGATCCCGCCTAGATCCGCGCTCCTGACGCGCTATGCCCCACGGTGGGCGCCAACTGTCGTGGTTTCGTCAACAAATCTGCCATAGAGGTAGGGGTATGGCGGTTTGTGGAAGGGGGTGAACACGGCGGAGCGATCCGGAACGGTGGTAGCACAAGTTTACCCAGCTTCAGATCCCGCAACGGTGACGAGACCCTACGTGCTGCTATAATTCACTATATGGCAACAAGTGCTTGGTTACAATGAAGAGGTTGGCTATCTCACTATGCGATTGGCCGTAAACCTAAGCTGTTGTGTTCTGTCTCAAGGGCTTCTCCACGCCGGGCTTATAAAGGCGACTGGCGTGGGCTACACGATGGTACCGGAGCGGATACAACTTGGAGTCCTATACTAAGTCCTATGCGTGTACTACAAGGCAACCCGCCATGGGCCTGTCTTCGGATCCGCCATAAGTGCCTGCGTCCAGTACCGCCATGGTATTTCCAGCAACTGGGCCGCCCGGTAGGCAATCCGCCATACCACCTCGATGGGCCACCCTGGCTTGCTGGTTTAGGACTACGTCGCTGGTATACCCATTTGGTATATCCCCAACATACTGTTTACTTTTACTCACACTGTTTACTTTCTCGCATCTTTTTATAAAAAATACAAAAAAATTAGTTCCTACTATAGTTGTTATTTTTGTTGGTCTGTTATTGTCTTGCTTTATCATGCTTTCTATTAATGGTTGGTTTCTTTGAAACTAAATCTTTTTGGCAAGGTGGGTTCACGGAAGAGCAGCAAAATTATTATGAGGAACACCGCTTGTCACAAAAAGGGAAACACTTAGGGAACAAATCAATAGATTTTATATCATTGCTAGAAACGTGTGCTCTACTTATAATGTTACTTATTGCTTTGGTAGATCTTGTTGCTGTAGGAGGTATAAACACCTCCCTTTTCAATGTGAGTATAATGATGATGTTACCATATCTTCTTATATTAATGGAAATTATGACTTTTATGATGTGGAACAAATTGAAGTATTTATTGCTTGGAAGGGTGCATTCGAACTTGCTTGTTTGCTTGAAAATACTGATGATGCACCTTATAAATATGAGGTTTATGATATACTTATATTTTGCTTTGATAATTACAAGGAAGAAAATGGCTATATTCTTAAATATATTAATAGATGCTCTCCAAGGGAAGAGACTAATGCCTTGAAGGAGCCTATGGAAGAAGAAATTACTGAAACTGGAAGCTCATTGGATGAAAAAGAGGAGGAGGGTGATGATCAAGAGGAGTAACTCTTTAACTAATACGTTATTTGATCGCCCTCCATGCTTAACAAAGGAGGGTGAGTGTGATATTTATATTGTTGAGTTTGTTCATGATGCTACTGAAAATTATTATGATAGAGAAAAATATGGTTGTTGGAATTCTCATGTTACTAAAACACCTCTCTTTATATTGAAAGTTCCAAAGTTGCTCTTGTTTTATCTACCCATACTTGTGACTATGTGCTTCTTTGATTTTATTTTCTTACAAGATTCCTATGCATAGGAAGTGGGTTAGACTTAAATGTGTTTTATATTTGCTCCTTGATGCTCTTTTTGGCTTCCATTCATATTTCTTATGTGAGCATCTTCTCAAATTACTGAGCCTAGCTCAAAGGCGTTAAAGAAAAGCACTCTTGGGAGATAACCCAATGTTTTACTTTTAGTTATTTTCTTTTATTTGAGTCTTGGAAGTTATTACTACTGTAATAACCGCTCCTTATCCTTTTTATTTCGTTTTTGTGCCAAGAGAAACCTCTAATTTGAGTGAGGTAAGATTTGGGGATGTTGCTGTCCTGAAACAGATTTCGGTGCTGCACCGTAAAAATTCTTGAACATTCTCAGAATATCTTTTTGACCTGCGACTTCTTGTGCATACGCCCCAGGTTATATCCAAACTTTCATTAGTTTTACACTTTTTGATTTGAGCAACAAAAAACCCTCGAAAAAATCGACCTTTATCAGCTGTTCTGTTTTGACAGATTTCTGCCATTATTTGTGTTTGCCTCTCGATCGCTTTCTTTTTGAGTTCTTTTGATCACGGAACTTTTGGGGAAGTGGCTACAGTAGTATATGCTTTATATGTGGTGGTTTTGGGTTGAAACCTGAACCAAAAAAGGATTGATTCATTATTATGCTTACACTAATGTTGCTAATAGAATTGTGTTGAGTTTTGTATGAAGGAAGTTTTCAAGTGTAGGGATTGGAGAATGATGAGATGAGTTGAAGAATGGACAAAAGCTCAAGCTTGGGGATGCCCACGCACCCCAAGAAATATCCAAGAGGTACAAGCGTCAAAGCTTGGGGATGCCCCCGAGGCACCCCTTCTTCATCGGCAAAAACCAGGTCACCTTTCAACAAACTATATTTTTATTGCTTCATGCACTATGTGTTTTTCTTGGAGCACCTTTAGTTTTCAGTTTAGTTTAGTTTTGTTTGCTGCAATAAATGGTTGGACACCAACAAATTTCTTTTGGAGAAGATTTACTCGTTTTCGTTTGCCAAGAACACTCCGTTTTTCACTCTTATCGTTCAACGAGTGTTCTCTTTTTCTAGAACTGCGTTTAGCTTTTGTTTTTCGCCTTGATTTTTGTTCAGATCTTGTTTTATCTTTGCATGAAGGTGTATTTTGACCTCTGGTCCATGTTGGTATTCATCAAAAGAGTTGTTTCAAAAAGGTTTGAATGGTGTTGGAAAAGAGAAAAAGTTTTATGCAAAAAAGTGGTACAAAAAGGAGCTTGTTTAGACTGCGGCTTAGACTTTTGCATGTCGTGCTTGATATCATTTTGATAGTATGCTTAGTGGTTTTGCTATAGCATGACTTGTCTCAAATGACTGAGATTGCTTAATGAGCCTTTGAAAAATCATGCGTTGTTTTTATTATTTGGAAGCATTAATTTGGTTTTCTCCTTGACGCTTTATTTGGGTTGACTTGGCGCATGCTTACAACATGTTTGACTCATACAAAGTCGCCATAAGCCTTTATGATCATTTAGTTTTTGACTTTTGATGCCATTTTATGCTTCTCTTAATGATGTTTTGTCGCTATGCATGATTATGGCCGTTATTGCTCTCTTAGTTGGTCGCTCTCAGTCTTTTGCTAGCCCTCATTTTGTACTGAGTATGAGCTCTAATCGTGCATCCAACTCCCAAAAACCAAGCTATTCCATTGTGTCCACTATAAATTCCTATGCATGGTATTTGCATGCCACTCCAGGTAAATTTTCATGTGCTACCTTTCAAAAACCCTTCAAAATACTTCTCATTTTGTGACACTGTTTTCAGCTCATGGGGACGTAGTGGTCGGATTTGCTATCTTACATATTGTTTATTCCAAAAAGAAAAAAAGGAAAAGAAAAGAAAAGAAAAAAGGCACTCCTCCAAGGTATGTGAATGTTGGTGGGCACCCGATGGAATCGGTTAGCCATGGTTCGAGAAAGGAAAAAAGGTGGGGAGGAGTGCCAAGCTTTATAAAAGAGCACAAAAGTGCCAATCTCTCTCAAAAACTTGCTTCATTTTTGTACGGAAGATAGTAAGCCCCATTGCCAGTCGTTGACAAAAATAACCACCTCTCAAAACCCAATTTTTATCTCTCTGTTTTACGAATGAAAAGCTCTAGCACATGTTTAATCACTGCTTCCCTCTGCGAAGGGCCTTTCTTTTATTTTTATGTTGAGTCACCACCTTCTACCTTTATGCACCGTCTAAGAGAGCATAGTTGTCATTCCGAGTTTAATGTGCATAGTCCTAAAGTTTATCATTGATTGATTCATGATTTTGGTTTCACTTGTTCTTAAATTATTTGTATCTAGTCGCCCTCTTAAACTTGAAGGTGTCCTATGCATTTATGTTTTGCTATTCCATGAAGGACAAACTGAAAACCATTTGCTATGTTTTTCCATATGATTTGAACACACGTTTGACTTTCATTGTTTCATTTTTCATGATCTTTCGTTTGTGTTCTTTTTCATGTTATAACATGGTTGCTAAGTTTCTTCTATCAAGATTATGTCTTTCATGCCCATGTTTTAAGTTCTTTTGATCCCAGCACTCAATGCTTACATAGATGATCAAGATTGTGATGGTGCATGTCACCTCAAAAATTATTCTTTGTTATCACTTACCTACTCGAGGACGAGCAGGAGTTAAGCTTGGGGATGCTTGATACGTCTCAAACGTATCTATAATTTTTGATGCTCCATGCTTGTTCTTACACCATTTGCTTAGTGTTTTTTTCCACTTCGTGGTATTTTTATGCATCTTCCGGAACTAACCTATTAACAAGATGCCACAGTGCCAGTTCCCTGTTTTCTGTTGTTTTTGTGTTTCAGAAAAGTTATACAGGAAATATCTCGGAATTGGACGAAACAAAAGCTGAACCTCCTAATATTTACCGAAGCTTCCAGAAGACCGAAGAGGAGACAGAGGGGGGCCACGGGCCGGCCACACCATAGGGCGGCGTGGCCAGCCCCTGGCCCGCGCCCCCTATGGGTGAGGCCGCCCTGGTCCACTCTTGACGCCGCCCCTTCGCCTATAAAGACCCCCCCCCCCCCGACGGGAAAAACCTAAAGACCCATCAATTTTCCAAAAACACATCGCGATCCGCCGCCGTCGTCGACCCGAGATTGAGAGGGTCCAGAAGCTCTTCCCGGCACCCTGCCGAAGAGGGGAATCGCCACCGGAGGTCTTCTTCATCGCCATGCTTGCCTCCGGCACGATGAGTGAGTAGTCTACCTTGGACTATGGGTCCATAGCAGTAGCTAGATGGTTATCTTCTGTACCATGTGCTTCATGTTCACATCTCATGAGCTGCCTTACATAATCAAGATTATGTTTATGTAATTCTACATGTTGTGTTTGTTGGGATCCGATGAATATTGGTGTTATGTTAAGTTCATGTGCTAAATATTATCTTATGTTATCTCTATGTTGTTTATGATCTTGCATGCTCTCCGTTGTTAGTAGCTATCTTGGCCAAGTAGATACTATAGACTCCAAGTGGGGGTATTTATGCTCAATAGTTGGGTTCATGCCTCTATTTAAGGTTGTAGATGTGCTGTTGCCACTAGGGAGAAAACAACAATCTTGTGTCCAAGGACATTTGCTTTGTTTACATTACACACTATGCTTAATGCAGTTATCTGTTGTTCGCAACCTAATACTCAAGGGTTTCTCGGATGATTCCCCGTGAGTGGATTATTAGTCATAGATGTAGTTGGATGGCGGTCTATCTATTTTGTTGTAATGCCCAGAGTAAATCTCATAGTGATCCTTGCGACATATGCACGTTATCTTTATTCTATCAATTGCCCAACTGTAATTTGTTTACCCAGCATGTCGTTATTTATCTTATGGAGAGACACCACTAGTGAAATGTGGACCCTGGTCCAATTTCCTTTACATTGCTATTACTGTTTACTTTTACTCGCATTGTTTACTTTCTCGCATATTACTATTGCTTTCCACTCGATACGCTAAATCCTTTGTTTACAACAAACCGGTGAGATTGACAACCTTATCGTAAGTTGGGAGCAAAGTTCTTGGTTGTGTTGTGTGCAGGTTCCACGTTGCTGCTGGTGCAAAGCAAAGCCCTGGACGAGGTGCCTTATAAATTGTCCGGAGCTATCACGAAGCTAGCAGGCATCACCTTCTAAAGTTTGGCTTTTTCCTACTGGTTCGGTAAACCTCAGTTTCTTACTGAGGGAAAACTTGCTACTGTGCTCATCATACCTTCCTCTTGGGGTTCCCAATTGGGTGGTTATCTGCCTGCTTCAGATCTCGACAAGCGAGTGAGAGCTCTGACTACTCTCACAAAGGATCATGAAATTCCCGCTTTAACCGCAGATTTTTTCGACTTCGAGCATCCCTTGCCGGCAGTATGTGCAATTTCATTCACCACCTTCTCATTTATTCGCCTTCTTTTCCTTTGTTACTGCTTGTCTGATAATTTTGTGACTTGCTTTTTTGCAGGGCCACCAATCCTTTGTTTCTTGTCCTCCACTTCCACAGGGAGGACCTATTCAGGCTGATCCTATTTCTGCTGCGTCTGAAGCCCCCGAGGCTGAGGAAAGCCAGGATGTAGATGATGCCGAAGACTCACTGGAGGGAACTAGCTCAACTACGTCACCTCCTCCTGCGCATTCAGAAGATCTTGGTCTCGATAGGAAGAGGAAGCGTGTCGAGGTGCTCCTTTCTTTGAGTACCTCTGCTTCCAAAGATGTGGTCAGGGAGCCCTCTGCTCCCAATGATGATATTGAAATTTTTGACCTCTTAGACTCATGAGTCTTTCTGACTTTTAAAATTTTGTCTTTTATTCGCTTTCTTTCTTTCGACTTGTGCAAAGTGTTTGCTTTTTGTTTCCTTTGCAGTGACAACGAGAACCCAAAAAGGGATACTGCCACTGCTTCCGCCGTCGATACTCCTGCTTCCAATGAACCGCCTTCTTAAGAGGCTGGTGCGGTGGTGCAGTCGCCAGAAGCCCCTATTAAGAAGGGTAACCCTTGTGCCTCTAAACGTCTGAAGAACGCAGCTGTGGCTACTACTTCCCTTGACACCCATCGATCGGTGATTTCTGCTGACGATGTAAGTATTGCTTCTTGCGGCTTGTTCATTTACTATTTGAACTTTTCTTCTCATGTTTTCCTTTATTTCAGACTTTGATGAAGAAATTCGTCTCTTTGGGCACTGAATGTGTCGAATTCTTGAAAGCTGCTCGAGGTTCTCAGGGTAAGTTTCTTCGTTGTGTTGTGTCTTTTGCCTGTCTCGTTTATCTTTCCCTGATTCTTTATTCGACTTTATTTTTCCCTTTTCCGTGCTGCAGATGCTTTGTCGACGGCCAATGCTTGCATAGCGTCCCTTGAAGCCAAACTCAAAGCCTCCCAGAAAGCCTGGGACGTTGCCACTGCCGCCAAGGCCGCTACTGAGAAGTCTGCTAAGGCAGCAGCAACCAAGGTGAAGAAAGCTGAAAAAGCACTTGCTGATGCTGATCAGGGGCGCAGTCAGAGAGAGCAATCCATAACTAAGCGCGTCAACAAAGTTTTGGCTCTTGCTGGTGGTAAGTATCTTTCTGCTATTTTTCTTGTCTACTTGCTCATCCTTCGAGTTGCTGATGTTCTCTCATTATCCCTTGTTTCTACTTTCGCGTTTCTGTAGAGAAAATTGGGGTACCTTTGGCGCCGTTGCAGCCGGATGATGAAGATCCTCTCATGGCAGCGGTGAATTTGCTTGAGTTGAACTGGATATCTATTCAGGAAGTCCTCGAGCTGACTCGCCGTGTGTTAACGCGGATTTTTGTCGGGTTGTGGCCGAAGAAAAGAGCTGATATGCCCGCTGATGACCTCAAGAAACTTGTCGCGACCTTCGACACCGTCAAAGATCCTATTATGTCGATGAAAAGCCGCTCAGTGAAGCGAGGCACCGAAGGGGCTATTGCACTTGCCTATTCGCACGGCGAGGAGGTTAATTGGGAGAAGGTTAGCTCTTCTCATGGTCGTCCTCTTTCAGAGCTGCTGGGTTTCTTTGAGAAGGCGAAGAAGTATGCACCAGGCATCATGTCGATTATCACTCCTTCGGCGGCGTCTTCGGCTTCTACCCCGGCCTCTTCGACTTCTGCAACAAGTGCGTCGATGCCTCCGCCGAGCGCTGGTGCTACCTCTCCCGCACCTTCTTCCGTCACGGAGCCTGCTGCTGAGGTGGCATAGACTTAGACTTCCACTATAGTCTTTTTTTCCCTTTTAATGTAGTGAACTTCTTCATATTTTGCCCGAGAATTGATCAGGGCAAATATTTTGCCTTTATGAAATGTCGTGCTTGATTGTGATTCTGAGTTGTTTCCTCCTGTCTTTTCTTTTCCTTCCAGCGTGAGTATTCTGGTGGATCGATGGATCGTGGTTGTGGGTCGCCTTCTGCCGGTGCGTTTCATACTGTGACTCCTTCTGCTCCTGGTTCTTCTTGCCGATGCTTGGAGTACTTGTCAAGGATTTCGGACCTTGAAGGCCGTTTGTCTTTGATGAAGCGTCAGGCGAGTACTGCTATGGGTCAGGCCAGTAAATCTTACAGCCTGATGAAATAGGTATCTGTTCTTGAAGATAAAGTGTCGGGTTTGGTTGCCCAAGTTATACATCTGAAGGAGTGCGACTCTTTCCTTGTTGATTTCATCGAATCAGCTTGTGAACAGTTGAAGTGTGAGTTTCCTGTAGACCTTCTCGAAATTCTTGCTGCTGCTCCTGTCTTTGTATTTTGATGAGTTTGCATCTTCCAGGTACGTGCTTATATCCTGCTGATGAGAATCACCGAGTTGCTGAGCGAATCGCAGCTTTGGAGAAGGTCTCAAAAGATGCGTCTTCTTTGTGGGCTGACCCGAGACGCCATAGTGCTATTGTTCTTCTGCAGGATCATGCTCAGCACATAGGTGAGGCTGTGGATGGTTGTAGAAAATCCTTGACAACCATGTACTCCGTCATGCTTCCCCGTAATCCTCTGCCAGGAAGCTTTAAGCAGCTACTCGACGTTTTCAGATCTAGTCAGCAAATTTATCGGCTGATAGAGCTCAACCTGGTGGCTGGTGCCAATTTTGCTCTTGGATGGATACGTAAGTGGCATCCAAGGCTCAATTATAGTTCCATGTCACTAGGTTTTCCTCAAGGGGGAGTTAGGCTGCAAGTCCATATGGATGCTACATTTCAACCAGCGAGGAGGATCATAGCTAGATTGCTTCGAGAGGATGCCGCGTTTTTCTGTGAGCAACATTACTTAAATCCCCTAGGAGTAGATGATTCTGATCAGCCCATGTTGTGATGCTTGTATTGTATATTTTCTTTGTATGTAGAACATGAGAGTTTCTGTTTCTGGGTTCTTTTGCCAGAAATTTTGTTTTGTTCTCAAGGCGTTTATGTTCTGTGTTTGGTGCGTTTACCGCAATTTTATTTGAAGACACGTAAAATCGAATAGGAGGAACTTTGTCTTTATTTATACTTGTAATGTAAGATACATGGGGTGTCCCAAGAGATCCGACCAGTGACCTGTGTTCTGGATCTAGAGGGCATTGCCCTAGGATAGCTTGGGGCTTTAATAGCCTTATTTTTCTACTCTACTTTTGTGTATTTGCTCCTATGTAGCCAATGTCCTTCTTTCTTCTCCTGTAGCTTCCCCTGGGTCCGACGGCTGTACCCGCAGTTTCTTCACCTCTGGCTCTGCTGGATGCCCTTCGAGTTGTTGTGCGACTCCTATAGTCGCACTTTTTGCCTTGTCTTTGGTTTCTCCGTAGCTTGCCATCATGCCAAAATTTTGGGTCATCTTGTGGAATTCCTTGTCACATAGATCCGATAATTGAAAGATTCCTTTGGCTGTGATGATTCCATTGGGTCCTGGCATTTTGAGTACCAGGTATGTGTAGTGAGGAACTGCCATGAATCGCAAAAATGCGGGTCGCCCGAGGATCGCGTGATATTGTGATGGCCAGTCCATGACTTCGAAGTCGAGTTTCTCTCTTCTGTAGTTTTGGCAATTCCCGAAGCAAACGTTGAGTGCTATTCAACCTAGTGGACAGTTACCACTTCCTGGGACGATTCCGTGGAAGGAATAGTCTGTTGGTTTCAGGAACTCTAGTGATATGTGCATTGCTCGGAGAGTTTTTGCATATATGAGATTTATTCCACTTTCTGCATCCATAAATACTCTGTCGACGTCATATGTCCCAATTTGAGCTTTGAGTACCAGAGGCGCGTTTCCCGGCCGAGGTACTATTATGGGGTGATCGTCCCTGTTGAATTCTATGGGTTGTTCTGACCAGTGCAGATATTCCGTTGTTGCTGGAGGTGATGTTACTGCTAGGTTGACTTATCGAGGTATGCTCTTTTCTTCTTTGTTCGACTTTGGCACTGGCTGTATCATTGTTGTGATGTGCCCTTTCGACGGAACATATCCTCCGTCATTATCGCGTCCCTGGTTTGGCTGTTCTTGATCTTGAGGAGCTCCACTGTTTTTTTGTTGACTTGTAGGCGCGTTGTTGTGTTCCCTTCGTATCCTTGTCTCTTCGCTTCGGCTTGTTTACTCATTGCTGCCTCTTGGAGTTTCAAGAACGTCGTGCAATCTTTCATCGTGTGTCTAGACACTCATTTTCCATCAACGAACGCGGACTGTATGTGGCACGGTCCGTTTAGCATATCCTCTGGTGATGGGTTGTACTCTGTGGGTTCTTTTGTCTGGAATTTTTTGCTGCTCCCATAGTCTTCTTTTCCATAACTGCGGTATCCCGAGCTTCTGCGGTCGTTTCCTTGATAACCATTGTCTTTTGTACCCCACGGCTACTTGGCTGTGGGAGCCGTAGTTGTCGTAATTGCGGGATCTCCTCCTTTGGCCACCGTATCTGTTTCCTCTGTCGTCTTCTGGTGATCGTGTTTGTTTGTTGTTGCACGCATCTTCACCATCTGCAAATCTATTTGCTATGTCCATTAGATCGGATACCATCTTTGGCTTGATTCTGCCCATTTCTTCGACTAGGTCTCCTCACCGTAACCCGAGCGTGAAAGCATCTATTGCTCTTTTGTCTGAAACTTCGACTGTGGAATTTTTGATAATACTCCAGCTTTGGATATACGATCTTAGTGTTTCGTTACGCTGCTGTACGTAGGCTTTGGCTTCCTCTATCGATGTTGGCCGCTTGTATGTCGACTTGAAGTTGCTCATGTATTGTTTTGTGAGTTCCTCCTAGCTTCCAATTATTCCTTTTTGTAATTTGATCAACCATGACCTTGCTGCGCCGGTGAGGTGTAGTTGCAAGCTTTGCATTGCTGTTTCCTTTGTTCCTCCCAATATTTTCACTGCTTGTAAGTAATCCGAGAGCCATGATTGGGGTTCCTGAGATCCATCGTACTTTTGCTGATCATGAGGTAACTTGAAACCCTTGGGTACTGGCGTGGTGCAAACCCTGTGAGTAAAGCACGACGCCCCCATCTCTTTTTCGTCGTCTTTGTAGTCATATGCTTTGGTGGGGGTCCTGGATCTTTGGGTTCCTCCATGCTTTGGGCTTTTGTGTCACCTAGGTGATGGTGTCCTAGATCGTCGGTTGCCGCTTCTGTGCCGAGGACTATTGTGATGGTGTGGTGATCGTGATTTATGCGCTCCTTTGTTGCGATGTGCTTCCTCTTATTTTGCTGTCAATTTATTGCCTACCATCCTTAGGCCTTGCAGTGCGGCTCGATGCATATGCTCTCTTGGGTCTCCTGGACTTGGCCGCGTTGTGTATAGATATGTTTGTGCTGCCATGAGCGCTACTTCTAGCATCTTTGGTATGATGTTGCCTTGCTCGTCGACCGATAGGAAGGACGAGTCGAGATTTTTGGAAAGGCTTTGCCTTTCGGAGTGTTCGAGGTTTTCAAACCTTGATCCATGTCGACGATGCTTTTTGCTATTTGTATATGATGCATCAGTACGCGCTTTATGGTAAGCTATGCTTGCTGCGATGGCTGACTCTTTCCTCTTCTGTATTTCAATTCTCTCCTTTACTAATTGCTTTGACTGTTGTCTTAAGGCATAGTGATACCCTAACAGCATGTTTTTGCTTGCATCTCCTGGTATTGGCGTGCCGTGTTCTACGGCTGTTTTGATTATCCCCCACTCTTGGACTGATAGTCGAATTTTCTCTCTTCTTGCCAGGGAGTCTGCAGTTTCTCCTTCTGCTAAGTAATTTGCTCCTCTATTTATATTTGCTGGGTTGAGCACTGGGTTGTTGTTTTCATCGAGTTCTTCTGAGTTATCTCCTACAATGGCGAGTACTTGATATCAATTGTCAAACTTGTTGTTGAAGCTTGAGAAGATTGAGTCGTCATCCTCATGAAGCTATAGTCCTGTTTCCCAGGTTTCTGTTGACTTGCCTGAAGTATCATCATGGCAGATCATGAGGTCTTCGAGTTGATCTCCTAAGTCAAAATTTTCCATGTTTTCGTCGACTTCTGCGATTTTTCCTTCTGCAACTTCTGTTGCTACGAAGCTGACCGGCGAATTTGCTTCGCTGGATTCTGACATTGCAACTGTCTTGACTTCGCTTGCCGACGGATTCGACGAGACCAGATCTGAAAGGCGAATTGAACCTAAAGATCCAACGCGAAAGTTTAGGCTTCCGATTGTAAAGTCCATGTCTTGATCCATGCTTTCGAATATTGGAGTGAAATTTGGCAGGTGACGCTGAAAATCGACGGTTTCGAACGATATCTGGTTTTTGTCGACTTCTGAATTGCTGTTGGCTAAAAGCAAAAAAGTCATCGAATTCATGATTCCAACGCCCAGAGTCCCCACGGTCGGCACCAATTGACGAGGGTTAACTCGACAAATGTCCTAGATGAAGGACTTAGGATCGGGGAAGTAGGGCATCGGATGAACTCGAAGGTAAAATTAGTCAAACAAGGTGTGTATCGATAGTAAACGTGGTGGTGAACTTTGGTTTTTTCTCAATCTGTCCCTCACCGTCCTCTCCTGACCCCTATATATAGGTGTCCAGGTCTCAAGGTACGGGAGGGGTCCGACATAGATTACAATATCGATATTCGACATGAACTCGTATCTCGACTAGGATTAAACTTGGTCCTAGCCTAACGGGCCTCAGGGGTACTCAACTAACAGGCTCTATTATCTATATCCTTGTCAAGGGGCAATGTTGTTAAGCCTAAACCTTAGGATGATAGGATATTATACCCTCATAATAGGCAAGTGTTGCCAAACGTATGAATTCGGTAAGGATGAACCACAAGCTTACCATTGAAGATGACTTGCAATGGAAGATGACCCTCAGAGTTCAGATATATCCAACAATGGTGTACAAGAAGTTCAAATCCTAAGATGGAAGTCTATGAAGAATCAAATAAGGGTATGAAATGAAGCTCCAAAAACATCTTAACTTGGTCTTCTTTTAAGGGTGGTAGTCTGTCACATCAGAAAATTTTGGAATGTGAAATCAAATGAATAGGAACCATGTATGTTTCTATTGATTGAACTTTCACAGGGAATTAAAACTTTTTGATTTATTTAAATGCCTTATTAGAAAAACCATGTCAAACTTTCTATTATTCCTTGAAGAACTATTTTGAGAAAATGGAATCTCAAAATATTAATTTGCATTTACCCAAATCCTATGCAAGCATATTTGCAAAGGAAATATTTTACAAATGATTTATATTAAATAGAGTTTGCATTACTTACAATGTGTTAAAAAATGAATATCAAAGTAGTACTTTATAAAGTATTTTCTCTTATGTCAAAAGATTATTTTGAAAATCCTATTTCTAACTTTCATTATGCAAGTAAACACTTTGGCCAAATTTACAAAGTTGTATTTGCCAATTTGTTTCATTATGAGAAATTGTTTTCTTACTGTCTTGAAATGTTATTTTGAATACTAGAAATCTTTAGGATTTTGTTTGAATTAATTTGGAGCCAAAATGCAAAAGATATGAAAGAATCAAAAAAAGAAAAGAAAAAGAGAAGAAACATAAAAAAAGATAAAATGGCCGCGGGGAACCAATCGGCCCAGAGTCAGAATCGGCCCACGACCCGTCTAACTTAACCAAATCGGTACCCAGCCTCTTTCCCGCTCCTCGCTGATAGGTGGGCCCTTCCTATCAGGCCACCTCAGCTTCTTCTTCTTCCAGCCGTTAATCCCGCGCGAAATCACTGCGAGCATCAACTCCTCCCTGGCAAAATTCCGTTGATTGAGGTAATAAAGGCTTGCTCCATTTGATCCTATTTAATCCCCGCAACCCCCTCTGTGATTCCCCTCTCCTTCCCCCGTCTAAGATGCCGCCAAGCCGACGCAATAGCTCGCCGGAGCTCAACATATCAGCCGCAGTAAAACATCGATTCCAGCGGAACAAGGTGATCCCGCCGTCCTGCCTTGGTACCCCTAGACTCCCCGTTATCTGGCGCACTTGCTCATGTATTCCATTCCCCTATCTTGCAGTGTTTGACACAGACCGATGATGACCGAAGCTCGCCGACGCTCATTTCTCCTCCAGTCGGCTCCAATTGCCACTGCAGAAACGGAGACGTGAAGGAGAAGACACCAGAGGACTCACCGCAATGCCCCGCCCCTCGTCGACCATGTCACCGATGCCAGCGATCACCGGAGAGCCGTCAACGTCCATGCCCGAGCCATGGAATGTGGTGACCCAGCATACCACTGCATGCTGTAGTATGCAAGTCGTTGACATAACACGCGTGAAGTACCATTTCACAAATATTACATCCCTCAGAGTGGTGCAACAGAAACATAGCTGTCTTTTATTCAAGCACTTAATATTACAAGCCACAATCTTACAAAGGACTCCAGTTCCTCCTCGGTCCAAAGAGGAACACTAGTAGGTTCTACTTTGATGCTACAACCCTTAACTAGGACTGAAAGAAGTAGACTAAACATGATATCCTACTCAAGTCACTTTATTCTATAGGGTTCGGTGTGACTCAAGCTACTACTCTAAACAACTAGTCGTCGGCCTCCTCCTCGGTTCCTTCGCTGCTCCCATAGGCGATGGTGTAATCCACGCCTTCGACTCCACCGGAAAGGTCTGGCTCCTCATAGTAGACTTCTTCAATGTCCTCCGATGCTCCTTCAATGTCCTCGTACTGGCCCTCCGAGTCTAAGCAAGGGTTAAGAGGGAATGGGGTGAGTAACGAGCATTACCCAACAAGTTCATTTAATAGTATAGAGGTGTTTGTTGCACTAGCTACGACCGTAGACTCGAAAGTCTTAGGTCAAATGCAGTTTTAATAATCATTTTTTCAAAGATTGCTTTTATTCAAAAGAACTATGTCCATCAGTCCTCATAGGTTGATTAGGGCTTCGATGGGCTCCTTTCCTGCCGCGTTCGTTGCTCCTTCTCGGAACAGGGAGTATCCAGATACTTTCTTACACTCTGCAGAGGTGGTCACTTGTACCCATAAGAGATCAAAGCCTTGCTGCACAACCAGGGGCGCATTCCCGTCCACACTTCCTTGGTGTGGGGCCTAGTCGATGATCCAAGCCAATCATTGTTCTTCTCTGTGACCCCGCAGACCCACCCATTTGTAAGTCCATCCTCCCCTATACCACATATGTATACCGATTGGCGCACTGGTCCTCCCCTTTACACTATGGACGCCACCATAGGTAGACCATTCCGGACCAAACGTGCCCTCCCCTATACAATATGGGTAGACCGATCCGGATGACTCTTACAATCCATCATAGATCAATTAGGTAGTGTTTCCCCCCTATACTATAGGTAGACCGGCAGGAAACGCTATCCCCCTTTACTCTATAGTAGCCCGGCAAGACAACCCTCCGCTACTGATCCGTTGGTATGCGAGAGGAAAAAGATAAAGCTGACTTCTCCGTCCCGTACCAGATCTCATGGTTGACCGTTGTTTACGGCGCTAGAATCACTTGCGACATTTGTTGTTAGTCCTAGGTGAACTTTCCACTTGCAGTGGGACCTCCACCATACTCATACCATGGTCCCACTGCCCACCATCCTAGGGCAACAACCATTCCAATCGAAACCACTACTTCATATTAATTATGAAGACAGAACCTTTTGCTTTTAAAATGCAGTAGTAATACCACAGGTATATTTGTAAGTAATTTGGTAAAATTAAATAAGAGGTATGAGCAAGAGTGAACTTGCCTGCAAACTGCAAGGTAGTGCCGTTGGATTTGTTGAAGTGACCTGGGACCTCGGGTTCTGGAAAACAACATCATTGTCCGGTAAGGGCAATGGTTAAAGATTCAAAAATGCATGCTTTATGGTGTGGGTTCAATTTTTATCCCTCTAAAGTGATTTATTCCTTTGCTGACTTTTATATATTCTTTTTATGATTTTAAAGAATATATGTTAATAGTATCTTCATTCAAAAATATTCATCAAATATTCTTGAATGGAATTTATTTTAAAGAGTTAAGAGGTGTAATCAGATTTTTCTTATATATCTCACAAGTTTTAATATTCTCCAAAGAAATCCTTTAACTTCTTTTTCTTTTTGCATAAATAACTCATATGACTATTTTGAACTTCAAATAATCTCAAAATTCCTAGAAAGACGAAAAATAGCTATTTTCCATTTTTACTTATTTTTAGATATTTTTCTGGAGTTGTTTTAATCAGATTAGGGTTTTTCCAGGGTTTTTGGGTTATTTTAAATAAAAAGAAAACGGCTGACAGCCTGGGCCCACTGGTTGGGTCAACCCGGCTGGGTTAGATCGGACCAGCCCGGCCCAGTCGGCCGCACCCCCTCCTCTCTCTCTCTCACTCGACTCGAACCTAACCCTAACCCTAATCGCTCTCCCCTATCTGGCGACTGTGAGTCGCCAGCGACTTCGTCGCTCGGTTCCGGCAAGCTCCATCATCGCCGCGTGGGGCATTCGCTCCGCCTCCTCACGCTCTCTCATCTGACAATGGAGATCTGGCGGTCTCGCCTCCGTGCGTCGCCATCGCCTCCGCTCATTGCCCCAGTCGAGCTTTTCCCCTTGCTGCTCGATCTGCTCTGGCTGGACCTCGCTGGGGTTCCTGCTCTTCTTCTCGGTGTCTACCGCTGTGTCTCTGCCACCATCGCCAGTTGGAAGGCATGCCTGCAACCCCGGCGTCTTCTAGGTGTGGTTTTGTGCTTGGTCGTGGCAAGGTGCTCCTCCACGCCGTCATGGTCCACTGGACGGTGGCGTTGCGCCGCCACAACCGTGGCTGCGCCGACGGTGTCGCCGCCTTGGTCTCCTTCCAGCTCCCTCTGCGAGCTCACCTGTGAGTTTCCCCTATCTTCTCTATCTCTAAGTTCATTGTGTTGGTGGCCTGGCCAGTGAGCCAGGCATGCTTGCCTACTGCTGCTGTGCTAGTGTTTGTGATGAGATCCTAGAATCTCGATGCTGGTCAGTACATGTTGTTACTATTAAATTCAGTTAATTATTCAGTTAAGAATCTCTTAACTGAATATGTGAAATGCAATGAGCTTGCTCCCACTATGGTGGCTAATTTGGTTATCTGCTTGTATATTTGTTGCTGCTTCTAGTTTCAGTTAAGTTTTCAGTTAAGAATCTCTTAACTGCATATCCAAAGTTCAGTTAGCTTGCTTTAGCTGTGGGCTAGCTTGATGATCTACTTGTATGCTTGCTATTCAGTGACTATGTGATGCTATCCGAATTTAAAGGTTGCAGTGTTTATCTGTTGTCAGTTAAATCGTGTTGTTTATGATTTACTGAAGTGTTTGTCGTGGTTTGCAGCAAGTGCTTGTTCACTACTACAAAAATCTTGCTTATGCTGATGATTAAATTTATGATGGCATGAGCATGCTTAGCTTGAGCTTGCTAAGAATTATCCAGTGATGGTTTTCTGTTGATTAACATGAACTGAACATTGTTTCAGTGATGATTTAGTTGTATCAAGCAATTCATGCTTAGATATACAGTTACTAGTGTCTTTGCTCTGTTTCCTAAAGCATGTTATACTACAACAAGTAACTGCTATTCATTGAGTCTGATTGTGGTACCTCCCTGTGAGGTGCACAATTATTTCCTGATGATTAGCTAGATGGCTGCTGTTTTTGTGCTACTGGTGCATGGTTTGGTGGCTTCTCATCAGTGATTAAATCATATTGTTGGTCATGCTAAATACTGATAAGAATAGATCTATATGATGATTTTAGTCTAGCCGATGATCCATGGTCTGTGGCTCTATTCTTGGTGATGCATAAATAATTGTGTTTCTTTAACTGAAGCTTCCTATGATGATTATAAAGAGCACCTCTCTGTAAGTCTGAGGAAATATACCCCAAAACCTCCTAAGTAATGCACTTGGTAGAAGGGTTTGGTGGTGTGGGGGTCTTTATCTTGCTGTTTATGTTGTTTATGCAAGAATCTTGATCCTTGCCATGATTTGGTCCATGATATGCAATTTCTAAAGTATACCTTGTTCCCATGCTGGCTTCTATGAGTAGCTAGTTGTGGGTGTTGGTGATGCTCTTGCTTGAGCTTGATCAAGTGCTCCTGGTACTTGCTCTGCTCCTCCCCAGGTGGCTTGCCCTGCACCTCCGTGGTGCTTGGCACCTCCTCCTTGCCTGCCCTGCACCTCATTGGTGCTTGGCCTGCTTGTTGCTGCGGCTTGATCTTGTTTAAGTGACCATGATTACTAAACTTTGGCTGCTGGTTTGGTTTGGTGGTGATAATTCCCCCTGGTGCTCAGCTCATGAGCAGGGTGAATTGTGCTGGTGCTGATTGCTGTGATTGCTCACAGTGGTGTGTGTGTGATCTGAGGTGTGAGATACTGTGATGGTTGTGTTGCTGTGTTGGTGGTGTTGCTGGTCGACAAGAGTTTTCTTGGTCGACCAAAGCCCCTCACAGTAACCCTTTTATACTACCTCAAGTTCATTGGTGTCTTGACACCTCTATGCATGCATATGGTGATTGAGCAGCTTGCTGGGCTGGCTTGCTTGCCCGGCCAGTTTGGTCCCTGGCTGATATTTTGGCTGGTGACTCATGGTGATAAGCTTGACTGTTGATGATTATCAACAGTGTTTCTTTTAATTTCTTACTGCCACTTGTATTACTGCCTTGTGAAATTTCTTCTTTGTGTTTGCTTTTGCTTGCAGGTAATAAAGAAGAATAGAGAAGAAAGGAAGGAAAGAAAGAAAGAAGAAATATAGTGGTTTAGGATATCATCATCTAGATTCATTCCTGTAACTTTGTTTTTATTTCTTTTTATTTTTGTCCCTGGTGGTAACATTCCATATATTCTATTACATTTGTAATTATTCTTTTATTCTCTGAATTTTGTAAAGACAATGTATATTGTGTTGCTAATCAATAAAGTCCAAGTTTTTCTTATTATAAATATTTATCCTTTCTAAATGTGTCTTTTGAATTCAAATTCAATTTCATAATTCAAAATCAAGTTTTGAATTCATATTATACTCTTAGGTTTTAGTTATTCAGTTTCATCCCTTTCCCACAAGCAATTGATCAAAAGAGGTCATGTCGAATTCATTCGCACTCCGAGAGTTCACCATTCCTCCTCGAAGAGAGACTCGATCCCCCTTAAGTTTTAGTGATAAAAGCGCGAAAAATCATGTAATTTTAGATTCTATGCATAAAAGCCCTCTATTCTACCCCGGAGTTGTCCTACGTGCTGGGATATTACAGACTTCCCCCCTTACAAAAACTTCGTCCCGAAGTTTGGGGTAAGGTGTACCTGAAGAATTCTGGATAGGCTGTCCTCTAATCCTCTTCCTTTTCCCAGGTAGCTTCTCTTTCCAGGTGATGTTTCCATTGCACTTTGCAATGTTTGATAGCCCTATTACGGAGTTGCTTCCAATTTTCTGCCAGAATCTTTGACGGCTCTTCAACATAGGTCAAATCAGCTTGTAATTCCACTTCTTCATAGGATATGGTTTCCTCTGGTGTCATCATACACTTACGAAGTTGAGAAGCATGAAACACATTATGAACCTTGGATAGCTGCTTTGGTAGTTCGAATTCAAAGGCTACTCCTCGGCTTTGACTTAGAATCTTGAAAGGTCCAGTGTATCTTGGGCTGAGTTTTCCCTTGACTCCAAAACAATGTACCCCCTTCATTGGACTGACCCTGAGATAAACCATGTCCCCAACCTGAGGTTCCCATGTCCTCTTGAAATCTGCATAGCTATTCTGTCTACTTTGAGCAATCTTCAATCGATCCCGGATGATGTCGACAACATGTTGCCTTTCCTTAACATAGTCCGGATGAAATTCCTTATTGGCTCCAGTTTCATACCAGCAGATGGGTGATCGGCACTTTCTTCCATAGAGTGCTTCAAATGGTGCCATTTGGATGCTACTTTGGTAACTATTGTTGTATGAAAATTCTGCCAGTGGTAGATGTTCTTCCCACGATCCTCCAAAATCCAACGCACATGCTCTAAGCATATCCTCCAAAATCTGATTGGTTCTTTCTGCTTGTCCTCCTGTTTGTGGGTGATAAGCAGTACTAAAGTCTAACTTGGACCCTAGAGCTTCATGTAAATGCTTCTAGAAAGCTAAAGTGAATATGGACCCTCGGTCCAATACTATTGTCTTTGGCACTCCGTGTTTGCTCACAATTTCTTGAACATATAGATTATTAACTTCTCTCCGGAATCCTTTTGATTGACAGCCAAGAAATGTGCACTTTCAGTTAGTCTGTCCACAATAACCCAAATCATGTCCTTTTTCTTCGGTGTCAATGGTAACCCTGTGATAAAATCCATTCCAATTTCTTCCCATTTCCACTCTGGAATATTCAATGGTTGCATAAGTCCAGCGGGACTTTCATATTCCGCTTTCACTCTTTGACAAGTATGGCATTCAGACACGAACTTGGCTATCTCTCACTTCATGTTGTTCCACCAGAATAGTTCTTTAAGATCCATGTACATCTTGGTACTCCCCGGATGTATTGAATATGGAGTTTCATGTGCCTCCTTGAGTATTAACTCCTTGATTTCCGGTATATCCGGCACACATAACCTATTATGAAACCAAAGTGATTTAAAATCACCTAAACGAAACTCAGACGGTCTCCCCTCTTCAATTCTGCGAATCTCTTCCGCAATGAATGCATATTCTCCTTGTCGTCGGAATATTGTGTATTTGAGATCACTTTGTCGTTCTTCCATCACCTTCATGGTAGACAAACTTCCCAGAGATTTCACTTCCAGACATTGAATTTCTAACCTTTCCAAATCCATAAGCAATTCTTTAGGAAGTTCTCGGCTCATTGGTTGAGTATCTGTGCTCTTCCTGCTTAATGCGTCGGCTACCGCATTAGCATTCCCTGGGTATAGTTGATGGTCAAATCATAGTCCTTGATCAGTTCTAACCATCGACGTTGTCTCATATTCAATTCCTTCTGAGTGAAGAAATACTTCAGACTCTTGTGATCCGTATAGTGTTCACACTTAGCTCCATATAGAAAATGCCTCCATCCTTTCAATGCAAACACCACGGCTGCTAGTTCAAGATCATGAGTTGGATAGTTAACCTCATGCGGTCGTAATTGCCTTGACCCATAAGCGATAACCTTTCTGTCTTGCATCAACA
Source organism: Dactylis glomerata (assembly GCA_007115705.1). Classification (NCBI taxonomy): domain Eukaryota; kingdom Viridiplantae; phylum Streptophyta; class Magnoliopsida; order Poales; family Poaceae; genus Dactylis; species Dactylis glomerata. Next base: position 5,483,512 of record QXEO01000472.1, on the reverse strand, counting down.
CACACCCAAGTCCATTCTTGGATGCATCACAATATACCGTGTAGTCCTTGCCGGTTTATGGTACGGCTAACACAGGCGCGGTGGTTAATTTCTCTTTAAGTGTCTGAAAACTTGCTTCACACTCTTCCGACCAAACAAATGGTGTATTCTTTTGGAGCAACTTTGTCATTGGTCCAGCAATCTTAGAGAATCCTTCAATAAACCTTCTGTAGTACCCTGCCATTCCCAGAAATCCTCTAATCTGCTTGACATTCTTTGGTGCTTCCCATTCCAGAACAGATTCTACTTTGCTTGGATTTACTGCTATGCCTTCTTTACTGATCACATGCCCGAGAAACTCCACTTGATCCAACCAAAATTCACACTTACTAAACTTGGCATATAACTGATGTTCTCGTAGAATTTGTAGAGCAATCCTTAAATGTTTGGCATGTTCTTCTTTGTCTTTAGAATAAATCAAGATATCATCGATGAATACTATCACAAACTTGTCCAAGTAAGGCATAAATATCTTGTTCATGAGGTTCATGAAAATCGCCGGTGCATTTGTCAATCCAAAAGGTACAACTAAATACTCATGATGTCCGTATCTGGACACAAAAGCTGTCTTTGGAACGTCCTCCTTCTTGATCTTAATCTGGTGGTATCCGTATCGAAGATCTATCTTGGAAAATACTCCGGCTCCCCTAACTTGATCAAATAAGTCTTAAATTCTGGGTAGAGGATACTTGTTCTTGATATTGTTGAGGTTCCTGTAGTCTCCGCTCATTCTGCGTCCTCCATCCCGCTTATCCACAAATATCACTGGTGTACCCCAAGGTGAAATACTTTCTTGAATGAATCCTTTCTGTTCTAACTCATCCAATTGTTCCTCTAAATCAACTAATTCCTTGGGTCCCATTTTATATGGTGCCTGAGCTATTGGAGTTGTTCCTGGAATCAAATCAATAGTGAACTCAATTTCTCTGTCTGGTGGCATCCCTGGTAATTCCTGTGGAAACGCATCTTGGAATTCATAGACCACCGGAATGTCTTCGAGTTTAGCTTCTTTCAAGGTATTTAGCTGCAATTGAACTTCAATATGTGCATGACGGTCACCTTGATAAACTATCCTTCCTCCTCCTGGGCTTCTAAGTGACACAGTTTTCTCTTTGCAATCTATCTAAGCTCCATTCTCCTCTAACCAATCCATTCTAAGGATCACAGCCATATCCTTCATAGGAATGAGAAAGAGATCGGCAAGATAAACGCAATCGCTGATCATAATGACCTGCTCTTGCTTGAGGTGTGTGACTAGAATCGTTCCCCCCGCAGATAAAACAGTGATGGGATATTCTAACATATTGCAAGTAATCCCATAAAGATCAACAAATTCTTGCAAAATGAATGAAGTAGTTGCACCAGTATTGAAAAGTACTTTGCCGGGATGAGATAGGATTTGAAGTGTACCTATCACAGCTTTATCCGAGTCATTAACTTCCTCCAAGTTGGTGCAATTTAATTTCCCAAAAGGTCGGGATCTCTTGACACTACCATTGCCTCCATGATTACCACCTCGATTGGTTTCGCCGCCATTTGACTTCCTTCCCCATGCAGCTTTATTTGGGCATTGATTCTTCATGTGTCCCTCTTGATTGCACCCAAAGCAAATGATCTTGGGCCTCTGACAGTCCTTTGCAAGGTGTCCCTTGGCTCCACACGCATGACAGATAATTCTGCCTCTAGGATTCCCTCCTCCGGCCCGGGGTAGCATTCCCCGACTTTGTGGTCGTGGCTTGAAACTAAGATCTGCAGTTGGTTTGTTGCTTGGCTTTCTTCCTGCGATCCTCTTGAACTTGCTTGAAATCATCCTCCATGGTGATAGCTGCATCGACAAGTTCCTGGAAATCCGCTGCCTTTAACATTCTCAGTTGCAACTTTGCCATCGAATGTAAGCCTCTCATGAACCATTTCTTCCTCTTCTCATCAGTGTTCACTACATCCGTAGCATAACGTGATAGAAGAGTAAACTCCTTAATGTACCTCATAATGGTCGTATCCTTCTGCTCTAAGTTATCAAACTCTCGCCTCTTTAATTCCATGATGCTTTCTGGTACATTCGCCTCCCTAAACTTCCTCTTGAATTCCTCCTAGGTGAATACCCTTCTTGGAGGATGTATTGCCACAATATTGTCCCACCATGCTGCTTCAGGTCCGCGTAATAAATGTGTGGCATATCTAAGCCTCTCACCGTCATTGCAGTTCACGGTGTTGAGTTTTCTCTCAGCGTCCAACAACCAGTCTTCGGCATCCATTGGTTCCGGTGCTGATGCAAATGGAAGTGGTTTTGTATTCAGAAAGTCTGCTAGTGAGACTCCATGCACTCCTTCATTCTGACCTTCATGGTTGCGGTCCATCACATCCTGCATCATCTTTGACTGACACTCAATGCGCATATGTTGCCTTTCATCCGACATCCTCATGTATTGGGCAAAATCCTGCTGCGTCAGAAATGCTGGTGGTGGTAATGGTTCCCTTGCCGCTGCATCGGCTGCCTCCTTAGCCTTGGCCTCAGTCTCCATCCTTTGTTGCTCGGATTCCTCATCAACTACCATCACCATTTTATCCCCCTAACCCTGTTACATCAAGCAAAACTCGTAGTTACACCATGCTCATTCTTTCTGAGCTCAAATTCATGCATAGAGTTAGTCACACAATAAAATCCAAATAAAACATAGCCAAATCACACCAAACATATACCATGTATATACATGGGTAAAAGCAACATAGTATTACACACTGCCCCGTGAGTAGCTACACTCACTTATTCCCATTGCGAAAGCAAATACTACATATTACACATATGGTACATATGTTACACACATATCGCCTCCATATTGGTAGTGGTCTTCTACGGGTAGTCGAACTCCCGGTACATCCCCGGTGTCCAACCGGTCGCTCGGGATGTCCTAAGTGAAGCAGGGGTATAGGATGACTCCGCCGGTATATAGTCGAGATCGGGTGTAGTGCCTAAGTTGAAGTCAGTCATCCCCAGATAACTGCTCAACGATGGGTATACAACATCGGTGGCACCCCTCTCCATCTTGGGGCTCGAGCATTCTCCACGCTCCATACGGTTAGGCAACTCTCCCTCTGCATCCGACTCTATCTCTATGGGATTTCTCACCACGTCTCCGGCACGGTGAACAACCCTAAACTGACTCGTGACCTCCTGCTCTGACTCACACGGAATCGGATCTCTGGTCGTCCCCATATACTCACCAAAACGCCAACCCATGGAGTTTCCCCCAAAACTGTCGTTATGGGGCATTCCCCATGACTCCAAGCCTGCCTCGTATCCGGCTCCAGTCGAGCCGTGTGCAAAGTGTGCTGGTGGCATCTCTGGTTCGGCCTCGGGCTCGAACTCCTGCTCCTCAGGATCGACCTCCTCATCTAAAGTGATAAATCTCTAGCAGGGAAAGCTGGAGTAGGTGCCCGTGGTGGTCCAGAAGTCTCCCCCGTACACCATGGAGCCGGTGTCGGCTCGGTGATCTCCTCCACTAGACTCTGTATCTCTCCAACTAGAGCTCCGTGGACGTGATAGAACACAGCAAGCAGATGCTTACGCCTGTCCATGTGCTCTGCTGCGGCATGTGGGTGTCTCTTCGCAAACTTGTAACTATCCCGACAAGGATCTTCTCCTTTCTCGTTGTGTGGGATGTGCGTGAACTTAGTACCCAATAACTTCTTCGTTTTGTGTTCACGGATATCAGTTATGGCCTTCATGACTGCTACCTTATAAGCTATGTTAACTGTGCGTGCTTCTCCAGCTGGCATGATCACGCTCATGCCCAATTTGGCAGGAAGCATGATCCCTATCCTATACTTCTGAAAGACTCTACCATCATAGTAGGCATACTTCTTGACAGGGATACGGGTTTCACACTCGCACTCCTGCAAGATGCCTCGTAGCAGATCGGATAGGCTTCTATCATACTCATCCAGCATCACATCTCGAACTTGCACGGTCCTCGACGGGTTTGTGAGTGCCATCCTGGCAGTATAAGAGATATTAAAAATTAGTACATGATGCATCATAATTGTAACAATAAAGAATTGTAACACTGAAAAGTATGACCTTGTTATTCTCAAGTGAATAACGTCATGAACATTTTAGAGAATTCTTTACTATTCCTATTTGACTACTACAGGTCGTTCCCATTAACTAGGCGTCCAACCTAAGGTCAAAGCTTTTGCTCTGATACCAACTGTGGTGACCCAGCATACCACTGCATGTTGTAGTATGCAAGTTGTTGACATAACACTCGTGAAGTACCATTTCACAAATATTACATCCCTCAGAGTGGTACAACAGAAACATAGCGGTCTTTTATTCAAGCACTTAATATTACAAGCCACAATCTTACAAAGGACTCCAGTTCCTCCTCGGTCCAAAGAGGAACACTAGTAGGTTCTACTTTGATGCTACAACCCTTAACTAGGACTGAAAGAAGTAGACTAAACATGATATCTTACTCAAGTCACTTTATTCTATAGGGTTCGGTGTGACTCAAGCTACTACTCTAAACTACTAGTTGTTGGCCTCCTCCTCGGTTCCTTCGCTGCTCCCATAGGCGATGGTGTAATCCACGCCTTCGACTCCACCGGAAAGGTCCGACTCCTCATAGTAGCCTTCTTCAATGTCCTCTGATGCTCCTTCAGTGTCCTCGTACTAGCCCTCTGAGTCTAAGCAAGGGTTAAGAGGGAATGAGGTGAGTAACAAGCGTTACCCAACAAGTTCATTTAATAGTATAGAGGTGTTTGATGCACTAGCTATGACCGTAGACTCGAAAGTTTTAGGTCAAATGCAGTTTTAATAATCATTTCTTCAAAGATTGCTTTTATTCAAAAGAACTATGTCTGTTAGTCTTCACAGGTTGATTAGAGCTTCGAGGGGCTCCTTTCCTGCCGCGTTCGTAGCTCCTTCCCGAAACAGGGAGTATCCAGATACTTTCTTACACTCTGCAGAGGTGGTCATTTGTACCCATAAGAGATCAAAGCCTTGCTGCACAACCGGGGGCGCATTCCCGTCCACACTTCCTTGGTGTGGGGCCCAATCAATGATCCAAGCCAATCACCGTTCTTCTCCGCGACCCGCAGACCCACCCATTTGTAAGTCCATCCTCCCCTATACCACATATGTAGACCGATTGGCACACTGGTCCTCCCCTTTACACTATGGATGGCACCATAGGTAGACCGTTTCGGACCCAACGTGCCCTCCCCTATACAATATGGGTAGACCGATCCAGATGACTCTTACAATCCATCATAGATCAATTAGCTAGTCTGTCCCCCCTATACTATAGGTAGACCAGCAGGAAACGCTTCCCCCCTTTACTCTATAGTACCCCGGCAAGACAACCCTCCACTACTAATCCGTTGGTATGCGAGAGGAAAAAGATACAGCTGACTTCTCTGTCCCATACCAGATCTCATGGCTGACCGTTGTTTATGGTGCTAGAATCACTGGCGACATTTGTTATTAGTCCTAGGTGAACTTTCCAGTTGTAGTGGGACCTCCACCATACTCATACCATGGTCCCACTGCCCACCATCCTAGGGCAACAACCATTCCGGTCGAAACCACTACTTCATATTAGTTATGAAGACAAAACCTTTTTCTTTTGAAATGCAGTAGTAATACCACAGGTATATTTGTAAGTAATTTGTTAAAATTAAATAAGAGGTATGAGCAAGAGTGAACTTGCTTGCAAACTGCAAGGTAGTGCAGTTGGATTTGTTGAAGTGACCCGGGACCTCGGGTTTTGGAAAACAGCATCATTGTCCGGTAAGGGCAATGGTTAAAGATTCAAAAATGCATGCTTTATGGTGTGTGTTCAATTTTTATCCCCCTGAAGTGATTTATTCCTTTGCTGACTTTTATATATTCTTTTTTATGATTTTAAAGAATATATGTTAATAGTATCTTCATTCAAGAATATTCATCAAATATTCTTGAATGGTATTTATTTTAAAGAGTTAAGAGGTGTAATCAGATTTTTCTTAGATATCTCACAAGTTTTAATATTCTAAAAAATAACCTTTAACTTCATTTTCTTTTTGCATAAATAACTCATATGACTATTTTGAACTTCAAATAATCTCAAAATTCCTAGAAACACTAAAAATAGCTATTTTCCATTTTTAGTTATATTTAGATATTTTTATGGAGTTGTTTTAATCAGATTAGGGTTTTTCCAGGGTTTTTGGGTTATTTTAAATAAAAAGAAAACATCTGACAGCCTGGGCCCACTGGTCAGGTCAACCCGGGTCGGTTAGACCGGACCTGCCCGGCCTAGTCGCCCGCACCCCCACCTCTCTCTCACTCGACTCAAACCTAACCCTAATCCCAATCGCTCTCCCCTCTCTGGCGACTGTGAGTCGCCAGCGACTTCGTCGCTCGGTTCCGGCGAGCTCCGCCATCGCTGTGTGGGGCATTCGCTCCGCCTCCTGACGCTCTCTCATCTGACCGTGGAGATCTAGCGGTCTCGCCTCCGTGCGTCGCCATCACCTCCGCTCTTCGCCCCAGACGAGCTTGCCCGCTTGCTGCTCGATCTGCTCCGGCTCGACCTCGCTGGGTTTCCTGCTCTTCTTCTCGGCGTCTACCGCTGTGTCTCCACCGCCATCGCCAGTTGGAAGGCATGCCTGCAACCCCGGCGTCTTCTAGGTGCGGTGATGTGCTTGGCCGTGGCAAGGTGCTGCTCCACGCCGTCATGGTCCACTGGACGGTGGCGTTGCGCCGCCACAACCGTGGCTGCGCCGACGGTGTCGCCGCCCTAGTCTCCTTCTAGCTCCCTCTGCGAGCTCACCTGTGAGTTTCCCCTTATCTTCTCTGTCTCTAAATTCATTGTGTTGGTGGCCTGGCCAGTGAGCCAAGCATGCTTGCCTACTGCTGTTGTGCTTGTGCTAGTGTTCGTGATGAGATCCTAGAATCTCCATGCTGGTCACTACATGCTGTTACTGTTAAATTCAGTTAAGAATCTCTTAACTGAATATGTGAAATGCAGTGAGCTTGCTCCCACTATGGTGGCTAATTTGGTTATCTGCTTGTATATCTGTTGCTGCTGCTAGTTTCAGTTAAGTACTCAGTTAAGAATCTCTTAACTGCATATCCAAAGTTTAGTTAGCTTGCTTTAGCTGTGGGCTAGCTTGATGATCTACTTGTATGCTTGCTATTCAGTGACTATGTGATGCTATCTGAATTTAAAGGTTGTAGTGTTTATCTGTTGTCAGTTAAATCATGCTGTTGATGATTTCCTGAAGTGTTTGTGGTGGTTTGCAGCAAGTGCTTGTTGACTGCTGCAAAAATCTTGCTTATGTTGATGATTAAATTTATGATGGCATGAGCATGCTTAGCTTGAGCTTGCTAAGATTTATCCAGTGATGGTTTTCTGTGGATTAACATGAACTGAACATTGTTTCAGTGATGATTTAGTTGTATCAAGCAATTCATGCTTAGATATTCAGTTACTAGTGGCTTTGCTCTGTTTCCTAAAGCATGTTATACTACAGCAAGTAACTGCTATTCATTGAGTCTGATTGTGGTACCTCCCTATGAGGTGCACAATTATTTCGTGATGATTAGCTAGATGGCTGCTATTTCTGTGCTGCTGGTGCATGCTTTGGGGGCTTCTCATTAGTGACTAAATCATATTGTTGGCCATGCTAAATACTGATAAGAACAGAACTATATGATGATTTTAGTCTAGCCGATGATGCATGGTCTGAGGCTATATTCTTGGTGATGCATAAATAATTGTGTTTATTTAACTTAAGCTTCCTATGATGATTATACAGAGCACCTCTCTGTAATTCTGAGGAAACATACCCCAAAACCTCCTAAGTAATGCACTTGGTAGAAGGGTTTGGTGGTGTGGGGTTTTTATCTTGCTGCTGATCTTGTTTATCCAAGAATCTTGATCCTTGCCATGATTTGGTTCATGATATGCAATTTCTAAAGTATACCTTTTTCCTGTGCTGGCTTCTATGAGTAGCTGGTTGTGGGTGTTGGTGATTGACAAGGGTATAGATAATAGAGCCCGTCAGTTGAGTACCCCTGAGGCCTGTTTAGCTAGGCCCAATTGTAATACTAGTCGAAATACGAGTTCATGTCGTATGTCGATATTGTAATCTGTATCGGATCCCTCCCGATCCTTGAGACCTGGCCATCTATATATAGGGGCCAGGAGGGGACGGTGAGGGACAGATTGAAAGCAAGCCTGGTTCTACATCCACGTTTACTTTTGATATACACCTTGTTTGACTGATTTCACCTTCGAGTTCATCCGACGCCCTGTCTCCCCGATCCTAAGTCCTTCATCTAGGACATTTGTTGAGTTAACCCTCGTCAATTGGCGTCGACCGTGGGGACTATGGGCGTTGGAATCATGAATTCGATGGCTTTTTCGCTTTTAGCCAACAGCAATCTAGAAGTCGACGGAAGTCAAGAGATGGAGCTGACGATCGGAAGTTTAAGCTTCTACGTTGGACCTTCGGGTTCAACTCGCCTTTCGGACCCGACGAAATCAGGTCCATCGGCAAGCAAAGCTGAGAGAATCGCAATATCTGGATCATCCGTAGGCTCTTCTAGCGAGGTAAACTCGCCGGTCAGTCTCACAGCAAAAGAAGATATGCAAGAGAAACTCGAGGAATTCAACGAAACTCGGGAAAAATCTAAGGTGGAAGCAACAGCCACTAGTGGAAAAATGGAATAGATTACTTTAATAACATCACTAGAGTACACAAAATATCTGAATAATAACATGTACTTGTTCAACATGATACAAAGCTCACGATCACATAAAGATCACTAGCTTATAGGTGGCGCATTATTTTTGATATGCGTGGCGCATATGGTATGCGCCACCCATGCCACGCCACCAATAACAGTTTATTGGTGGCGCATCACTATATGCGCCACGCATAATCTTATTATTGGTGGCGCATATAGCATATGCGCCATTAGAGGGCTTATGCGTGGCGCATATTGCTATATGCGCCACCAATAGCTAATGCGCCACCAATATACCTGTGATATGCGCCACTAATATTTCGTGCAGGTCAAAAAAAAACTAATATTTTCTGGTATTTATAGACAGCAATGCACAAAAATATATATAGGTATACCAGAATACACAGCATACAGTACAAAACAAATACATCATCACAAACAATTAGATCCATAATATAGTGACAAAGTTCCGAATATTACAAGTGTTAGAGCATATATAGCCCAAGTCCATGCATTACACACATTACGCATTACACACACTACACATCTCACCAAAAGACCGAGTAGACTACACCCGCAATGGTGAGCAAGACCGCCGGGAGCACGATCATCAAGGTCTTCATCCGGTTGTTGTTTCTCCGCTCTCCTAGGAGGTGGATCCTCCACCTAGCTTCCGCTAGCGCTCTCGTTGGATACCCCTTGTAGGAGTTGCCGCTGAACTTGTTCACTTGCTTCTGACAATCCTCCCACTCATCGTAGACTCCTGGTACCCATCCTTTGTACACCACGTAGCATCTCGGCATCTCTGTAGACAAAGCCATATATATAGTATTCAAGCTATAAGAAAAGAGTTACATATGATACGAAATAAAATATGAATTATTTAAGTTGGAGTGAAATAAAGATCATGTATACAAAGAGTGAACCAGGACGATATAACAAATAACCCAAGGATCTATACATCAGGAAGTACACTCCCATGTGTACAAACAAAATGATATTTTGGAATGGGAAGTTAATCTGCTTGTGCTTTGACTGAAACTTGTACTGATATTTTAGAATGATTACTGTAATTCTTTGATATTTCCTATACTTGACTGAAACATTGGGCCTATGCATAAGTTATAAGCTCACGCTTCCATCTTAAGAAACTACAAGCTGAGAGTAACTGCGGTACAAACAGAATACAAAGCTCCTAAATTGCATGGTGTAAAAATATCAGATAGAAACCAAAAATTTCTTTGAGTTCAAAGGAAAGATTCAGCACGCAAGGCTGCTGAATATTTGCTTCCACAGCCAGGTGCAGTATTCACAGAACAAAAGACAAAAATGTCATAAAAGGATTTGCTTCCACACAGCCAGGTGCAGCATTCATAGCCTGCTTGTCTCCATCGTTTCTGATCTAGAAATCTGCAGTATGGGATCAGGGGAGTACTACTCCCATATGCAGTAGAGCATGCCAATCGTTCAACTGAATAACTTGAACTGAAACTGTCAATCGTTCCATATTGATGACCATGGGGATTAGATACTGACTAACCATGGACGAGGAGAAGAGCCTATTTCCACAACAAGGAGAAGCGGCATGGAGCGCCACCATGCACGTGTGCCGAACACGCCCAAGCTCCTTCAGGTCAGACGCCTGCTTTTACAGGTCTCCACGGCCCAGCGTTTCCATCGACGCCCGTAGCATCTCCATCAGGTCAGCCGCCTCCTTCTACAGGTTGTGGCGCTCGCCCGGACGGAAGCGGCCGTGCCACCAAGGATTCGCTGTCTACAGGCCTGGCTGAAGTGATTGTGACTCCCAAGGTTGCATGTTGAGAGAAATAGGTTAGTGGGGGTGAACTTCTTAGTTATATAGGATCCCGCATACAAAAGTAAATAAGTCCAACAACGATGCTTTTGACTAAGGCAAGTTATAAGTTTACACCTCACACACACACACCGGAATGAGTTGCAGACGGTAAAGTTTATGACTCAAGCACATACGATTGACATACACGCTTAAACGACTAGGAAGAATCATGAAGATCACTTTGGTTGGCATGGCTCCGGGAACGGTTTGTAGCAATCTTTCGTTGTCCATGTCCTAGTGTCACGCTGTTTCTGTAACCGGTCTTCAATCTCGCGCTTAGCCAACGGTCTGGCGTAGGACAAGGTTCCGCCCCTTGTGATGACATCTTCTTGCAAGATAGTCGCAATCTGATTCTGGATGCGGAAGAAGTCGTCCCTAAGTTCAGCGTCCTCGATCCTTGCATGCTCTTCGGCCCATCCTCGGACACTAGCTGGCGTTGTAAGCCTGTGTTCGTTCTGGATGATCGCCCGCATGTGATGGAGGGCGTAGAAGGCCTCCTTGACACTGTTAGGTGGCTGCTTGACGCAGGGGAACTTGATTACGTGCTTGAACATGTGTCTGCCGTCCTTGACATTTTCCGCCCCCTTCCTGAAGTCGCCTCCCTTCCTGGCGTATCCCTCGAGAGCATCATCTAGAACACCCTTGATGTAGGCGTAGTTTTTTGTCTTTCCCTCACTCCCCGAGTCTAAGTAGACGGCTACCGAGTACCTCGGGGCAACGAGGATCAATGTGCAGTATATGTCTCTGCGCAAAACAGTTGAAACGAAAGAATGTTGGAAAAGGAGCTAAGAAATGACAAGTTATTACGGCGGCCGAGTGAGTGTGCACTTACTCGGGGAAGTAAGGAAGAAGTATGTCTTTTTTACTCTTGTTGTCCAGCAGGAAGTTTTGGAGGTACTCCTTTGCTCTGGAATGGTTCGCTGGATTCATCAACATGCCTTCACGCATGTAGTAGGGGTCCGCTATCGCGACGACAGGGTTCTCCTCTCTGTTGACCTTCATCGCCCGCTGGAGCGCGTATAGGCGGACCAAGTTATAGTCCAGCCGTTTGGCGTTGAAAAGCTTGAAGACGTCCTCGTACGATATGAAGAAGATATCCGCGGGGTGATCATCGACGAAGCCCACGTGCGCTGGAACCTTCACCGGGAAAACCGGGTACGATGGATTTGCTTCCTTAAGAAGGCCCTCCTCCAGATACAGGATACCGTGCATAAGGCTCACCATCGCTCCACTCGCGTGGGTGACCTGCTCCTCAGTCATGATCGGTTTTCCAGCTTCATGAATTATGCCCTGCAAGGTGCCCTTAGCGGGTTGTGAGATCGGGTCATCGTGAACCCTGGGCCTCTTCGGACCGATAGGCTGCTGGCTCGCAGACGGCTTATCCTTCTTGGTCCTCTTCCGGTGGTGCTTCTTCTGGATGGGACCACCGGTTTCCAACTGCTCACCACAGCCGGTTGCCAACTGATCACCGCCGCTCACCACCTTATGGAGTGTGTTGGGGCTAAAAATATTTCCCGTATGGACTTTAGGATCAGCGGCGCCAGCATCCGGAGGCGTCTCCTCTAGGGCACCATGGAAGTCCAAACGCGTGCATGCTTTGGTGCGAGCATTTGGATCTTCACGGACACGGTAGGGTTCTTCCAGCATGTTTGGCATGAACAGAGAGTCGGTGGCGCCGGTGTTGAGCCAGTCATCTGGGTTGTCATCATCATCATCGTTGATGTCCTCAACCAGTACTGGGTATGATGCAGCGACGGCCTTGCCATGTGGTGCTGGTGGTGGCTGCGGTAAAGCGGCGGCCAACAACTTCTGGTGACGGGAGGTGTTGGCGGAGACAACTTGTTGTGGCCGCCGAGGCGGTGGCGCCATACGTGGCGGTGGCTCAGTAACTGGTGCCGAACATGGCGTTGGCTCAGTAACTTTTTCCATGCGTGGCGGCTGAGTAACTTGTTGTTCCTTCACAAGCCGAATCAGGGTCTTCGGCCATGTCAAGACCCAGCCGAAGCAACCCGCAAGGGTCTTATGTTCATCGGCGTCTTGAGGTTGGGTTGGGGGATCAATGTCTTCGCATCCCGGCAACACCCGAGCCAGCCGGACCTTGAACACCGCTGATACCATATCCTTATGATGCATGACTGTGCTATTTGGCTGAATGATTGTGCCCTTAGCAACATCCTTCAGCTCGCCGTCCACGAAATGCAAAAGTGTGCAAGGTGTGTCCTGTGGGAAAACAAGTTTGCATTCATATCATGAGATGTCGCTGGCTATAGCTATATAGTCATCGAAGGCAAAGGAAATGAAATGTGCGGGCCGGAGTCATTACCTTGGAGATGGCGTTGAGCTCGGCTAATGTCGAGACACCGGTATCATTCTCCCGCCGAGATGCCTTACGACGAAGCACAATCGGTTGCGCCTTAGCTATGGCGGGAGGAGGCACCGGTGCGATCGGCTGCTCGGTGTTGGCATTGCCGGGAGGTGGTGTCACCAGAGCGACCTCCGGGTGCGCGGTCATGTTGGCGACGGCGGGAGGGGGCACCGGAGCGGCCGCCGGCTGCGCCTCCTCGACGTTGGCGGTATCTGGAGTCACCACATCCGGCGACACGTGCTGGATAGAGTTGCTGCCAGAGATGCTGGGCACCACTAGCGCCCCTCGTCGACCTGCCGCATTCCAAGCAGCAAGCCCCTCCCACAGCTCATCGGGAATGATCTCGCGGAGCTTCTGTTGCACTTGCTGGGCGATCAGGTCCGGCATCTGCTCCCGGAGCTTTTCAACTTCGCGTCTTTCATTTGCGGCGGCGGCCGCAGCCGCCGCCGCGGCCTTCCTCTGTTTCTTCGCCTCGGGGTCCTCTTTCTTGATGTCGCCAACCTTGTCGTACGTACCATAGCCGGCCACGCGGCCAGCTGAAGTCGGCGGCAAGGACTTGGCTCTCCCCTTGATCATGTTTATCGCCCTGTTGAAGGGCGTGTCCCACCGCGGGTCCGCCGTCGACCCCTGGGATGAGCTCGAACTTGAAGCACAAGATCTTTCTTCGATTCTCTGCAGAGAAGGAAAGACATGGCCATTTAGAAATTTAGAACGCATATCGACTCGATCGAGATGCGCGGTAAATTCCTTACCAGCTTTTTCTGGAACTTCCTCACATCATCGTCGTCGGTAACGAATTCCTTGAGTTCGGGGTGGAGATAGTAGCGGGCACGGACAAACTGCATCACCTGCTCATCCGTGAATTTGTGCCACGGGTTCTCTTTCCCTAGACGGGCATACTCGGCGTCCTCCTTTGCCCAAATGGCCTTCTTTCCTCGGTAACCGCCGCCTCCGCAGCGTTGGTTACCTATGTTGAGGTCCCGCATATGCCTCCCCCACTCGGTCCATTCGATACCTTCCGGAGTGAGGCACGCATCCTTGAACTTGATGAACTCATCTTCGTCGAGCATCGGCTCGGCCTTCTTTATCTCCTCCCAACTTTTGCCGGCGAGAATTCTCTTCTTCACTCGACTTTTCCAGCTGCTCAAGGCAGTGCTCATCCTCGTGAGGGCTAACTTGTTGACCTTGTTCCCTTTGAGCTTCTTGTTATTGAACGGCTCTGGGAACTGGTACCGGTTGTGAAGCTTCTCAATGAGTAGCTCGCGCAACCGCGTATTGCCCTTAGCTCTTATGTTCTTTTGGTTGATGCTCATGCTCTCCCGCACGATGCACCCAAGCTGCAAGCCGTACCCAGCGGCAAGCTTCGCAGGCTCCACGGGTTGGCCACTCGGTTTCACATACGTGAACTCTTCGAGCTTGGTGCCGAGTACCGGCGGCGTCCGATCCTGCCTTTCCTTCTTCTTCTTCTTCTTAGCGGCGGCGTCCGATCCACCAACGTCCATGCGGTCACTGCCACCATGACTACTTAAGTCATCCTCCTCGTCGCCATTGCTGCTTTCGGCGTCGTCATCTTCGGCCTCTTCGGCCTCGAAGTCATATTCGGACTCCGAGTCAACTTCATCGGCTGCACCTCCTTCGGCCTCCTCGCCAACTTCATCGGCCGCAGCTTCTTCGGCCTCCTCGTCGGACCCGCTCAAGTCATCGCCAAGCCGCCAAAACTTTAGGTTGGCTTTTCTTGCTTCTTCTTCGACGCTCATGGGCTGAGAAGGGCCAGCCCCAACGTCTTTGTCTCCGCTCGACATGTCGGCACTTCATACAAAATATGTAATAATTTAATTAGTACAATAATTAATTAAGCTAGAGTCGACCGAAAAATTCGGCATGACCTTTGCTGTTTTTTTGACCTAGGAGTGCCCATTTCTCAACCGAAACGGAAGTAAATCGACATTTCGGGAGAAATGGGCAACTCATTTAGAAATAACCTGCATCAATTCACATATATAAATATTCTAGCAATTCACTTATTCCAGCAATAAGCAGCAGCAAAGCAGCAACAGCAGTGCAGCAGCAAAGCAGCAAGAAGCATATATAAAGCTCAACTTTCTAAAGCATAGGCCATCAGCAATAAGCAACATCAATAAGCAACAGCAGTGCAGCAGCATAGGCAATAAGCAACAGCAGTGCAGCAACATAGGCAATAAGCAACAGCAGTGCAACAGCAGCAATAAGCAACAGCAATAAGCAACAGCAGTGCAGCAGCATCAGCAATAAGCAGTTCAGCAATAAGCAGCAGTGCAGCAGCATCAGCATCAGCAATAAGCAGCATTAGCAATAAGCAGTTCAGTTAACAGCAGTGCAGCAGCATCAAAGCAACAACATCAGCAAAGCCGTAGCAAAGCAGTAGCAGCACCAAAGCAGCATCAATAGTGCATATATAAGCAGCAGCAAGAAGCATATATAAGCAGCAGTGCACATATAAGCAGCATTGAGAAATGGACTAGACCTGTTTCAACCACACAAAAACCACAACATTGAGCTGAAATCAACTATAACAGCTTCCACAAATTGTCTACTGGAATATAAAGGGCCCAGAAATAGTTTTAGATTCTAAAATGTTAAAATCTCCTCATAAAATAAATTTGCAATCAACAAAAGAAACCGAATCAGAGCACTGGCTGCCAGTTTCTGTGTGTTTACTTCAAAGTGTTGTTGAATACCCCATCTCAAGAATACTCTTGTAGTTACTAGTTCAAACAAATATTACTATTGAGAAGTAAACAGGAATTAACATCCTGTCACAAGTCATGAGAAAGAGGCAGTATGGGATCAACAAGGTAGCAATCAACATCAATTTGCATAAATTAGAACAAATGCAGTCCCTTTAAGAATACTCTAAGACCAACTACAAAGCTCAAGTGCTTAACTCCAACAAGACTTAACAATACTGGTGAGCTAAACCAAATATCACATCATCAACTTACCATTCACTGGCCTATGGTATACACTAGAGAAGCCAACCCAAAGGGGCACAAATAGTCATGAAGCAAATGATGCAAACCCCTGTGATGCTAGGGAACAATGAAATCACGCAAATAAACAGGATAATAGGTATAACTAAGACACAAATTCAACAACACAGAAAGCTTAATGTGACAAATCATAAATGTCCAGACCCAAACTTTATTTTGTTCAGAGGCTACCACATTTCATCTCAAGACATTCAGAAGTAATAGCTACGCATCCATGCATAGCCAAACTAAACATGAGTTCCTATATTAAATCAAGTTACACTGCTTATGGAATTATTAGCCCTCCTAAAAACATGAATTGTAAGCAGATTCGGGCATAAACAATAATATGATGATTTCTGGCCTGTACAAAAAAGACAAATGATATGTGAATAGCACATGATACTATTCATTATTGTCTTCTCTTTTTTACACAGGTCACATGGTGTCATAAAAGGTACTATAAAACAATGCAGAAAATAATGGTAGTAAACTCACAAGTACATGATTAAGGGACAACAAATACGGCAAGAACTATCGAAGCATCATGACTATAGGGTATGTAAAAAGAGAAGTTTACTCCGACTACACTGAAATGAAAATTAAACCAACATTTCTGCCCTCAGTTGAACCTATCAATCGAGATGACGGCTTCCTATGTTCATTATCTGCATCACTTTCTTGTATTTTGAGAGCTGGGCTGTAGCTCAGTGGCAAGGGTTGCAGTGGCAGCCCTGCTGACTAGGGTTCGACTCCAGTCTAGAGAAAACAAAGGTGAACCGGCCTTAATGTCATCAACAGAAACGGGATATGTACGTCCGTACGCACACCTCTCCACGCGTACGTCTAGTCACACACACGTCTACCTTGATCCTTGGTGGATCCTATGGAACAAAGTATTAAGGTCAACGGAGCTCCAAAGGCCAGGGACGCAGGAGATGCGGCGAGCACGGGACGTTCCTATAATAAGTAAGTAGTAGTGCTAATCCTTTGTTACTCTAGATTGAAAGCCAGCTCGAGTAATTAACTCACTCATCACTACTCAGTCAAAGGCAACCGTACAACTAATCGCTGTTCTACGACGCCCAAAGGGCGCGCGGGATCTAAATTTTCTAGCTTAGCTAGCACTAGAAAATCGATTGAGAAGGTATCGTCCCAATGTCAACTCTTTTGTGGTTCTATAAATACAGCGTTGATCGATGCAACATCCAGAGCACACACCACCACCGCCATTACATTGCAAGCAAAGCTCAAGAGGAAGCACAGCAGCACCTAAGACTAATAAGCTT
Organism: Dactylis glomerata; assembly: GCA_007115705.1. NCBI lineage: Eukaryota > Viridiplantae > Streptophyta > Magnoliopsida > Poales > Poaceae > Dactylis > Dactylis glomerata. The sequence goes on along the minus strand of QXEO01000472.1, from coordinate 5,466,222 downwards.
CGTTAGCTGCTCTGAGAGAGGGAGATATGGAGGTGGAGTTCGTGGTACAAAGTTGAAACAGGAGAGAGGGGGAGGGGGAGGGGGAATTTTTCGGTCAGAACCTGAGTGATTAGCAAAGGAAGGTACGCACGCACGAACGATGGCCGCCGCGGAGGGGAAGTGGTCAGCGCCGGCGGCTTCTCCTCCTGGTCCGGCTCCTCCTCCTCGGCGGGCGCTTGCTCCCTCCTCGGTAGCCTCTCTCGCAACCACAAGCGCAGGGGAAGGAGACGGCGGCTTCGAGTGGCGACGGCGGCTTCGAGCGGCGGCTTCGAGCGGCGGCTTTGAGCGGCGGCGACGGCGGCTTCGAGCGGGGGCTTCGAGCGGCGACAGCGGGGGCTTCGAGCGGCGGTAGCGGGGGCTTCGACCGGCGGCAGCGGGGGCTTCGACCGGCGGCGGCTAGGGTTAGCGGGCGAAATGCGTGGTGGGGAGAAATCGATCGTTACGACCACGAACTGATATTCGGCTAAGTGTCACTTATGCGTGGCGCATTATGCTCGATATGCGCCACGCATATTTGACACTTAGTCAAATATCGCGACGCTCACCCATATGACAAGAACATTAGCTTGACTCAGTGGTACTGCGGTCTGTGCTGCATCTGGGGCATCTAGGGTTCGACTCCTGGTTGCCTCACACATTTTTTTATATTTTTTTAATAATAACAAATACTAACTACTTCAAAATTTATTAGTAACTAGAAGAATACCCCGCGCGTTGCAGCGGATTTTTTTTAAAAAGTTACTACGAATTAGACGTGAAATGTGAAATTGTCTATTAAAATCTTAAGATTCAATTGATCACAATATTCAAGGGCAAAATTGTATTAAAGTGAAATTATTGTGTATTTGCCAACAGAAATTGGTGAAGTGATCAATTGTATGCTTTAAAAGAATTGATGAGGTGAATATGTTGCATGCAAACATATATGCTATAATTAATTAATTAAGATTAGTGGGATGACATGGACAATTGATTGGCTAATTGAGATAGACAACTTCAATGACCCCTTAGTGGGGTTTTGCTTTATAAGAAGTATAGATAACTAATAAAAACACTAAAAAAATACTAATTAATATACATGAATACTTAGAAACTTTTTTCTCACTTCATTTGCGAGTATCATAATAGTTTATTCAATAAACCACGAATATATATATATTGTCATGTACATCACACGAACATCGATATCCATACACACAAAAAATGTCATGATCTCGATTCTGCGAGCTAGCTAGAGCTAGCGTCTCTTTGCAATCTTCTTGCCCTTCTTCGTCGCGGTTGAATACTTTAGGCCGGGAATGTTGAGGTTTCTTCTCGTGAACGGACAACCTTTAGTAGGTAGGGTGGTCTTCCTTCTTCCTGCGGCAGTCGGCTTGTCGAAGTACTTGTCGAATTCCTCTTCAATCTTTGGATCGCCGTTCTTTTCTAAGTCTTGGTCGTTGGCGGGTCCTTCCATTCCGATGATGCTCCTCTTGCCCCTCCTCACGACAACATGGCTTGGCTTTGACGGGTCGGTGATGAAGAAGCATTGGTCAACTTGGCTCGCGAGTACCCATGGCTCGTTTTTTGCGGAGGCGTTCTTCGCTGAGGCATCGGGTATAACCATGGTGGTGAAATACCGGCCCTCTTTCTGGACGCTCTTGGCCCATCTGACACGGAACATTGGCACCTTCTCTCCGGCGTAGTCGAGCTCCCAGATCTCCTCGATCCTTCCGAAGAATCTTTCCTTGACGGTGGCTTCATCATCGGCATAGGATAGCATCGTTACTCCTGAGTTCTGATATTCGCTACTCTTGTCCCTTTCCTCGGTGTAGAATCTGTATCCGTTGATGTCGTAGGCCTGATATGTCCTCATGTTGTGCCCGGGGCCCTGTGATAATGCAAAAATGAGTTTTTCATCCTCCGTAGAAGGCGTTGACTGCAGGCCGTGAACCTTTTCCTTGAACCAAGCCGTGAAGCTAGAGTTGTGCTCTCTTGTTACGTCTCCCTTCTTCCTCGGTCGACCTAGGTCAATGAACTTCTGCTCTACAAAGCTTTTGTGCTCCTCCACCCAAGGGTCAACCAATTCGATGTGCTGTAGCGCGACGAGGTGTGCCCGGAGAAAGTCGGGGCGTCGACCAAGTCTACCGAGGTGCGTCCTTTTAGGCAGACCAACAGGGTCGTCCGTGTCGTCCTCCTCGGTGCGTAGATAATTCTGGCAAAACGAGACGCACTCGTAGGTCAAAAAGCCCTTGGCGATGCTTCCATCTGGACGGGACCTATTGCGGACGAATCCTTTGATAACACCATTTAGCCTTTCGAACGGCATCATGTTGTGCAGGAATGTCGGACCGAGATGAATGATGTCATCCACGAGATGGACGAGCAGATGCACCATGATATCAAAGAACGCGAGCGGGAAGTAAATCTCGAGCTCGCACAGTATCACGACGATCTCTTCTTGCAGCGCGTCGAGCTGCTTCAAGCCGATAGATTTCCTCGAGATGACGTCGAAGAAGTTGCAGAGGCCAAACAACGTCTCATGGACGTGCTCGTCCATTATCCCTCGGATCGCAACGGGAAGTATCTGTGTCATCAAGACGTGACAGTCGTGAGACTTCATCCCGCTGAACCTCTTCTTCGCTTCATCCAGATATCTGCCTATGTTCCCAGAGTAACCGTGAGAAAATTTAACTCCTAGGAGGCACTTAAAAAACTGCTCGAGCTCCTTCTCACATAGAGTGAAGCAGGCAGCGGGAAACACCACATCCCTCTTCTTAGCCCTCTTGCGGGGACCCTGAGTATCTTCGTCCATCGTCTCATCATCATCATTATCGGGCGGACCATGAAGTTCTTTCTTGATGCCAAGGAATTCCAGGTCGTGTCTTGCCTTTGGCCCGTCCTTGGTCCTATCCGGCATGTTGACGATAGTGGCCAGCAGACTCTCACATACGTTCTTCATGACGTGCATGACATCAAGGCTATGGGGCGTGTGGAGGTATTTCCAGTACGGCAAGTCCCAGAAAACAGACCTTGCTTTCCACACACCATGCAGCGGCTTTGTCCTCGGACGCTTCTTTCCCGGCAAAGGGTACTCTTCCCAGTTTTCTAGCATGTCATCGATTACTTCACCGCTCCTCGGACGTGGGGCTTTTTCAAGCTCTTCTTTACCGTTGAACAGGTCTCCGCGCTTTCTCCACGGGTGATCCATTCGAAGCCACATCCGAGTCCGTTGGAACACGGTCTTCGAGGAACCGGGATCCCTTGGTAGCTGGAGATGCGGGGTCTTATCCATGCACCTGACACATGCGTTGTGTCCGTGGTTCACCTGGCCAGAGACGTAACTATAACCTGGATAGTCCTGCACCGTCGTGAACAACGCGACTCTCAAAGGGAAATAATCTTCTGAGTATGCATCCCACGTACGAGGAGGCGTCTCCCACAGCGTGGCTAGCTCTTCTTTCAACAGCCCGAGATACAAATGCATGTCGACACCTGGCTGTTTTGGGCCCTGAATTAGAATACACATGTGTATGTATCTCTGCTTGGTGCACAACCATGGAGGGAGGTTGTACGACCATACAAACACGGGCCAGGTACTGTGCGTGCTACTCTGGTTGCCAAACGGATTGAGTCCATCAGTGCTCATACCAAGCCTGATGTTCCTTGGATCAGCCCCGAACTCATGGAAGTCGATGTCAAGTGCGTTCCACTGGCTAGCATCCGAAGGGTGTGTCAGGATCTTGCCCTTATGCGGATCATCTTCGGTCTTCTTCCTATCCGTGTGCCATCGCAGGAGCTTTGCTTCCTTAGGGTCTACGAAATACCGCTGCAGACGGGGAGTGATAGGGAAGTACCATACCACTTTTCGAGGTACTTTCTTGTTCCCTATCTTGTATCGTCCTTGGCCGCACACCAGACATGTGGTTCTCTCCGCGTACTCATCCCGATAAAGTGCGCAATCATTGATGCAGGCGTGGTACTTAACGTACGGCATGTCCAGAGGGCACACGATTTTCTTGGCCTCCTCGATATTAGTTGGACACGTGTTTCCCTTGGGAAGACGTTTTTGCCAGAATCTCATGTTTTTATTGAAGCTTACGTCGGTCCATTTGCTTTCCGCCTTCATCTCTAGAGCCTTGAGCGTGACGCTCAAGCGTGTATCCTCGGGTCGACACCCAGGAAACAACGGAGTTTTCCCGTCAATCTCCATCTGCTCCAGCTTGGCTTTCTCTCTGGCAGCAGCTTTCGCATTGCTCGTCTCCTTGAGGAGCAGTTCCTGAACATGTGGGTCCTGCAAGGCTGAGGTTAGTCGTGTCTGTGTGCCCGTCGACGCCGCGTCTTCTCCATCATCATCATATCCGTCACCGCCATCTCCTTCGTGATGATCATCATCATGTCCGTCGCCGCCATCTCCTTCGTGATGATCATCATCATGTCCGCCGCCGCCATCTCCTTCGTGATCATCATCATATACGCCCTCGTCTTCAGAAACACCATTGTTGACGTCCTCGTCATCTTCAGAATCATAGCCGGGCATGAAACCACGCGTGAGCAGGTGACTCTCCAGGTCTGCAGAATCAGGGTCAAGTAAGCTCCCGAGTTTGCATTTTCGACACGGACATCTTATGTGGGTCCTCTTGTTCATCCTCATGTCGGCCACCGCGCGTTCCTTGTATCTAGCCACTTGACCTTCGCTCATGTGTCTGACCATGGTTGCCTGCGTGGTATAGAGAAAAGAGAGTACCTTATGAATCACACATCATCATGCACTCACACACACACACACACACATATGCATGCATGCATGGTCACCAGAAAAATTCGACATGACCTCTCCTAAAAATAGGACGTATGGGTAGTGCAAAAATTTGCCGAAACGGAAGTTAATCAACATTTCGGCAAACATCCATGCACCACACCGTAGCAAGCAACATGCTCTTTCTTCTTCGTCACCTGTAAACATTCATGCACCACACACAAGCATGCATGCATGCGTGTACACCGCACGCGAGACGTCCACCGGCCACACAAAACATCCACACATGCATGTCCTCAAACAACTCACCTAGTTGGTTTAGTAGATCTACAACTTAGAGAGGCATCCCCTCTCAAAACTATGGAGCAAAGTAGGTTTAAAAACCAAGAATGGAGACAAGAATGGAGAAATTGAGGTGGTGGGGAGGAGGAGGACGACCTAGATCTAGTTTGGTGTTGGATGAAGAAGAATGAAATGGTGGTGGTGGGGCTGCCAACTTATAGATCTGGCCTACCTTATCAGTGGCGCATATTGAAAAAAATGCGCCACCAATAACTCTGCCACCTTTTCAGAGGTGTGGGCCCCACCAGTTATGCGTGGCGCATATGGCAATATGCGCCACTGATATTTTATTTATCAGTGGCGCATATTGCCATATGCGCCACGCATAACTCTGGCAGGGTCAGGCCAGTGGGGCCCAGCTGGGTCCCATAGACTTATTGGTGGCGCATTATTCACTATATGCGCCACTAATGGATAAAATATGCGTGGCGCATTTGCAATATGCGCCATTGATAAGTCCAGATATTTTGTCGACGACCCTCCTGGTGGGTCCCACAGTATTATTGGTGGCGCATTTTGGAAGTAATGCGCCACTAGTAATGTTTTTATCAGTGGAGCATATTACAAAATGCGCCACTAGTAAATACTAGTGGAGCATATTGAAAAATATGCTCCACTGATAAAATATCTATCTATAAGCCTTTTCCCACTAGTGAGCGGTTAAAACTCACGATAGTTCAAGGGACTTTGCCATCGAAAGCAGTGGCATCTCTAGAAGCGTACATCAGTTATGCGTTATTATCACTGAAGCAGCAGAAGAGGATAATCACGAAGGCAACTGATGCGTGGTAAATAACCAGCCCGTTGGGAACCCCAAGAGGAAGGTGTGATGAATATAGCAGCTAGTTTTCCCTCAGTTAAGAAACCAAGGTTATGTCGATCAGGAGAAGAGCGGACAATACGACTGAAGGTGATGCTTGCTAGTTTGCGACAGCTTCGGACAATTTATATATGGCGCCTCGTCCAAGCTTTGCTTGCTAGCTGCAATGTGGAACCTGCACACAACACAACCAAATACTTTGTTCCCAACTTGCGATGAGGTTGTCAATCTCACCGGATTGCTTGAAACAAAGGTTATGAGCGTATCGAGTGGAAAACAGTAGAAGTATGCGAGTAAAGTAAACAGTGCGAGTAAAGTAAACAGGTGATAGCAATATGATGGAAATAGGACCGGGGTCCATAGTTCACTAGTGGTGTCTCTCCATAAGATAAATAACACATGCTGGGTAAACAAATTACAGTTGGGCAATTGATAGAATAAAGATAAACGTGATATGTCAAGAAGATCACTATGCGATTTACTCTGGGCATTACAACAAAATACATAGACCGCCATCCAACTGCATCTATGACTAATAATCCACTCACGGGGATATCATCCGAACACCCCATGAGTATTAAGTTGCGAACAACAGATAATTGCATTAAGCAAAGTGTGTAATGTAAACAAAGCATATGCCCTCGAGCATATGAATGTTGTTTTCTCCCTAGTAGCAACAGCACATCTACAACCTTAGAGGTTTCTGTCACTCCCCCAGGTTAAATAGAGGCATGAACCCACTATCGAGCATAAATACCCCCTCTTGGAGTCACTAGCAACTACTCGGCCAAGATAGCTACTAACAACGGAGAGTATGCAAGATCATAAACAACATAGAGATAACATAAGATAAATTTCAGTATAGCAACTCAATCATAACACCAATATTCATCGGATCCCAACAAACCAAACATGTAGAATTACATAACGGTGATCTCAATCATGTAGGGCAGCTCATGATATCTAAACATGAAGCACATGGTGGAGGAGACAACCATCTAGCTACTGCTATGGACCCATAGTCCAAGGTAGACTACTCACTCATCGCTCCGGAGGTAAGTATGGCGATGAAGAAGACCTCCGGTGGCGATTCCCCTCTTCGGCAGGGTGCCGGAAAGAGCTTCTGGACCCTCCCGATCTTCGGGTCGACGGCGGCGGCGGATCGCGATGTGTTCTGGAAAATTGATCGGGTTCTTAGGTTTTTTTCCGTCGGGGGGTCTTTATAAGCGAAGGGGCATCGTCAGAAGTGGCCCGAGGTGCTCTCACACATAGGGGGCGCGGCCAGGCGTCTGGCCGCGCCGCCCTGGTGTGTGGGGCCCTCATGGCCCCCCTCCAACTTCTCTTCGGATCTCTGGAAGCTTCCAGGAAAAATAAGACTTCAGGAACTTGTTTCATCCAATTCCGAGAATATTTCTTGTGTATCACTTCTGAAACACAAAAACAGCAAAAAACAGGGAACTGGCACTATGGCGACTTGTTAATAGGTTAGTTCCGGAAAATGAATAAAAGTGCCACGAAGTGTAACAAAACAGTAGGCAAATGGTGTAAAAACAAGCATGGAGCATCAAAAATTATAGATACGTTGGAGATGTATCAAGCATCCCCAAGCTTAACTCCTGCTCGTCCTCAAGTAGGTAAGTGATAACAAAAGAATAATTTTTGAGGTGACATGCACCTACACAATCTTGATCATATATGTAAGCATTTGTGAGCTGGGATCATAAGAACTTAAAAAATGGGCATGAAAGATATAATCTTGACAATAAAGAACTTAGCAACCATGTTGTAAACATGAAAATGAACACAAACAAAAGATCATGAAAATGAAACAATGAAAGTCAAACGTGTGTTCAAATCATAAGGAAAAACATACAAATGGTTTTCATCTTGTCCTTCAAAGAGAGCAAAGCATAAATGCATAGGACACCTTCAAGTTTAAGAGGGCGACTAGATACAAATAATTTAAGAACAAGTCAAACCAACAATATGAATCAATCAATGAAAACTTTGGGACAATGCACATTATACTAAGAATGACAACTATGCTCTCTTATGGTGCATAAAGATAGAAGGTGGTGACTCAACATAAAAGTAAAAGAAAGGCCCTTCGCAGAGGAAAGCAGTGATTGCAAGTTTTATAGACCTTCAAAAATTATGGTACTTACCGGTTTTGAGCTCTCATTGCCCCCATCATAAGCATCTTGAATGGTTAAAGTTAATGCGAGAGCAATTATGATGCATATGCTTGACAAATCATAAGTCGAAAACCTCATGCCCCGTGAATATGAGTACCCAAACCTCATGCTACTTTACTTAGAGTCCCAAGCAAGGCTCTTGTCATTGTAAGTATATATGTATCATCGAGAACCGCCAACGGGGTACCTCCGTGCCCGATAACATGGAACAAGCCCACATCAAAATGACAGGACAAGCAGACAATGAACATCTCGACATCTCTTTTATTTGCCATTTATTTAGCTTTTTATTTTGAGATGCGTCGTCGAATGTCCACCATGGGTATGCTGCAAATTTCCACCATGAATTATGCATGGCTTAGATTGGTGGCCAAGGCGTTTCCCTAACACATATACAAACTCCATGGTCCCCACAAGATTCCCAATTCACTTCACACCGCGGGCATCCATAAACAAAAGATCACGATATCAACTCAAATAAGAAGTGCAATGTTGAAAGCTTGCCCCATGACAGCATGGATGGGCTAGAATCCAACTTACAACTTGCAAGCATAACAACTCAACATAAGAGACCACAATGTCAAATTTTTAAGAACAGGAAAAAGTAAAGTGTGCCTTCCGGTTCGTGAAAGCTTTACTGACCAATTTTTGCATAACACTGGTAAGAGTTTAATTTGAAGAGAAGATAAAAGCAAGTCAAATTTACTTGGATTAGCAAATTGCTAGTAGGTATGTATGGTGGACACTTTGGCAAACTTTGGTTTTTAGGAGTTGGATGCATGAGTAGAGCTCATACTCAGTACAAGGCGAGGGCTAGCAAAAGACTGGGAGCGACCAACTAAGAGAGCAATAATGGCCATAATCATGCAAAGCGACAAAGCGACATTAAAAGAAGCATAAGATGGCATCAAAAGTCAAAAACTAAATGATCATAGAGGCTATTGGCGACTTTGTAAGAGTCTAACATGTGTGAGCATGCGCCAAGTCAACCCAAATAAAGTATCAAGGAGAAAACCAAAATAATGCTTCCAAACAATAAAAACAACGCATGATTTTTTCAAAGGCTCATTAAGCAATCTCAGTTATTTGAGACAAGTCATGCTACAGCAAAATCACTAAGCATACTATCAAAAAGACATCAAGCATGACATGAAAAAGCCTAAGCCGCAGTCTACACAAGCTCCTTCTTGTACCACTTTTTTGCATAAAGCTTTTTCTCTTTTACAACACCATTTGAAATCTTTTAAGACACCTCTTTTGATGAAAACAAATAAAGATCAGAGGCAAATATACACCTTGATGAAAAGATATGACAAGGTCTGAACGCAAATCAAGGCAAAAATGAAAACCAAAAGCAGTAGCGAAAAAAGTAGAACACTCGGTGAAATTGTAAGAATGAAAAACGGAGTGTTCTTGGCAAATGAAAAGCAAGGCAACTTCTCCAAAGGAAATTTGTTGGGGTCCAACCATTTATTACAACAAACAAAACTAAGCTAACTAAGAAAACTAAAACAACTGATGCTCCAAGAAAAACACATAGTGCATGAAGCAATAAAAATATAATGTCTTGAAAGGTGACCTGATTTTTGCCGATGAAGAAGGGGTGCCTCGGGGGCATCCCCAAGCTTTGACACTTGTACTTCTTGGATATTTCTTGGGGTGATGCATGGGCATCCCCAAGCTTGAGCTTTTATCCATTCTTCAACTCATCTCATCATTCTCCAATCCCTACACTTGAAAACTTCCTTCATACAAAACTAAACACAAATCTATTAGCAACATTAGTGTAAGCATAACATATAATCAACCTCTTTTGCTTCAGGTTTCAACCCAAAACCACCACATATAAAGTATATACTACTGTAGCAACTTCCCCAAAAGTTCCGTGATCAAAAGAACTAAAAAAGAAAGCGATAAAGCGGCAAACACAAATATTGGCAGAAATCTGTCAAAATAGAACAGCTGACAAAGGTCGAATTTTTTAGGGCTTTTCTGTTGCTCAAATCAAAAAGTGTTCAACTAACGAAAGTTTGGATATAACCTGGGGCATATGCACAAGAAATCGCAGGTCCAAAAGATATACAGAGAATTTATACGAATTTTTACGGTGCAGCACCGAAAACAGTTTTAGGACAGCAACATCCCCAAATCTTACCTCACTCGAATTAGAGGATTCTCTTGGCACAACAATAACATAAAAAGGATAAGGAGCGGTCATTACAGTAGTAATGACTTCCAAGACTCAAATAAAAGAAAAAGTACTGGAAATAAAACATTGGGTTATCTCCCAAGAGTGCTTTTCTTTAACGCCTTTGAGCTAGGCGCAGAAAATTGCGAATCAAGTAACATCAAGAGATGAAGCATCAAGCTCATAATTTGCTCTAAGAATAGAGTCAAAAAGCAATTTCTTTCTTTTCCTAGGGAAGTGTTCCATACCTTTCTTGAGTGGAAATTGATATTTTATGGTGCCTTCTCTCATATCAATAATGGCACCTACAGTTCGAAGAAAGGGTCTTCCCAAAATAATAGGACATGAAGCATGGCATTCAACGTCCATAACGAGAAAATCAATGGGAACAAGGTTATTGTTAACCACAATAAGAACATCATTAATCCTTCCCAAAGGTTTCTTCTTAGCAACATCAGCAATAGGAACATCATAATAACATTTTTCAAGCGGTGGTAAATCAAGCATGTCATAAATTTTTCTAGGCATGATAGAAATACTAGCACCTAGATCACATAAAGCATGGCAATCAAAACCATTAACATGCATATCAATGATGGGTTCCCAACCATCTTCTAACTTCTTGGGAACAGAAGCTTTTTGCTGCAACTTTTCATCCCTAATTTTTATGAGAGCATTGGTAATATGCTTAGTAAAAGCAATATTTAAAGAACTAGCATTGGGAGTCAAAGCAAGCTTTTGCAAGAACAAAATAACTTCAGATATATTGCAGCCATCAACATCAAAATCATTAAAAGAAGTAGAGCTATCATCTCCCACACTCCGAAAAATTTCAGCACTCTTTTGAGAAAAAGTTTTGGCAGTTTTAGGCTTTTTAGCACAAGGAGTGGGAGTTTTCTCTACACCAATCAAAGTAAGAGGATTGCTAGCATTAGGAATAACATCATTAGAGGTAGTAATAGTACAAACTTTCATATTCCTAGCAATCTCATCCTATCTTTCCCATCTAGCATGCAATTCTGCTAACAATCTAAGATTTTCATCAATTCCAACTTGAATAGCATTAGCAGTAGCAAAAACATTGTTCTCTTTCACATCATTAGGCAACACTTTTAATTTCAGAAGTTCAACATCATGAGCAAGGCTATCAACTTTAGAAGCAAGAATATCAATTTTGCCTAACTTTTCCTCAACAGACTTGTTAAAAGCAGTTTGTTTTACCATGAAGTCTTTGAGCATGGCTTCAAGTTTAGAGAGCGTGGCCCTAGTGTTGTTGGAGGAATTACCATAAGAGCCATAACCATTACTAGAAGGATACGGCCTATAGTTGTTACTAGCAAAATTGTTCCTATAAGCATTGTTGTTAAAATTATTGTTTCTAATGAAGTTCACATCAACATGCTCTTCTTGAGCAACCAAAGAGGCTAAAGGAACATTATTAGGATCAACATGAGTTCTATCATTAGCAAGCATAGCCATAATGGTATCAATCTTATCACTCAAGGAAGAGGTTTCCTCAACAGAATTTACCTTCTTACCTTGTGGAGCTCTCTCGGTGTGCCATTCGGAATAATTTACCATCATGTTGTCAAGTAGCTTTGTTGCGGCGCCCAAGGTAAGGGACATAAAAGTGCCTCCAGCAGCTGAATCAAGTAGGTTCCTCGAAGAAAAATTCAGTCCTGTATAAAAAGTTTGGACAATCATCCAAGTAGTCAGTCCATGAGTGGGACAATTCTTTATCATAGATTTCATTCTTTCCCAAGCTTGAGCAACATGTTCATTATCAAACTGACTAAACTTCATAATATTGCTACGCAGAGCTATAATCTTAGCAGGAGGATAATATCTACCAATAAAAGCATCCTTACACTTAGCCCATGAATCAATACTATTCTTAGTCAAAGATAGCAACCAATCCTTAGCTTTTCCTCTCAAAGAAAAAGGAAACAACTTGAGCTTAATAATATCACCATCAACATTCTCATACTTTTGCATCTCACATAGCTCAACAAAATTGTTGAGATGAGCTGCAGCATCTTCAGTACTAGCACCAGAAAATTGCTCTTTCATAACAAGGTTCAATAAAGCAGGCTTAATCTCATAAAAATTTGCAGCAGGAGCAGGTGGCGCAATAGGAGTGCAGATAAAATCACTATTATTCATGCTAGTAAAGTCACACAACTTGGTGTTTTCAGGAGTAGCCATTTCAGCAAAACTAAAAGTATATAAGTAAAAACAACTACCAAGGATTCTAATATTTTTGGATTTTTGATATAAAACGATGCAAGTAAAAAAAGTAAAGCAAAACTTAAAATAAAGTAAAGGATGTGCGTGCGAAAAACTCCCCTTGCAGAGGTCTTCCACTTCTTCCCCGGCAACGGCGCCAGAAAAAGAGCTGGTGACTAGTTGACGTGGGAGCTTATTCTTCTTCAATTCCCCGGCAACGGCGCCAGAAAAAGAGCTTGATGCGTGGTAAATAACCAGCCCGTTGGGAACCCCAAGAGGAAGGTGTGATGAATATAGCAGCTAGTTTTCCCTCAGTTAAGAAACCAAGGTTATGTCAATCAGGAGAAGAGCGGACAATATGACTGAAGGTGATGCTTGCTAGTTAGCGACAGCTTCGGACAATTTATATATGGCGCCTCGTCCAAGCTTTGCTTGCTAGCTGCAACGCGGAACCTGCACACAACACAACCAAATACTTTGTTCCCAACTTGCGAGAGTTGTTAGCATAAAACCACGACATTTGAGGCTAAATTGCGGAAAACCACGACTTTACGTTTCAATCGCAAAAAACCACGAGTTTTCAGCTAATTATTTGCAATTCGCACTGATCGTGAATTGAGAGCCAATTGACACCAAATCTGACAGGTGGGACCCAACTGTAAGCGCTGAGTTGGCAAATAAAAAATAGGCTTGCTGACATGGATACAAGGGCCCACTTGTCAGCCAATTAAAAATTAAAAAGATAAAAGGAAAAAAGAAAAAAATAAAAAAATAAAAAAATAAAAAAATAAATAAAATAGAGCTTGGCGTCGTCTTCCTGGCCGGCCACCGCGTCTCCAGCTCCGGCCACTCCTGCCGGCCGACCGGCTTTCTTCGCCATTGGGTGGGCGAGGTCGAGGTCTGGGCGCCGCCGTCGTCTTCATCCACTCCGGCCAGGCCCACGAGGCCCGGCGGCGAGCTCTCGCGAGGGCGGGAGCGGCGGCTCCGGCCAGGCCGGATGCGGGCGCGGGTGGGAACAGTCGGCGGTGGAAGGAGGCGGCGCCACTGGTCGGCAGCGAGCTCCGGCGGGGCCAGTGGAGATCTCCACGAGGCCGGCAGGGAGCTCCGGCGGGGCCGATGGAGAGCTCCACGAGGCCGGCAGCGAGCTCCGGCGGGGCAGGCGGCGAGCTCCATGAGGCCGGACACGGGCGAGCTCCAGCAGGGCTGGGCGGCGGCGGCGGCTCCGGCCATAGCTTGGAGGGCTCCGGCCATGGAAGTGGGGGTAGGTGCGGTGGTGGGTTGGGGAAGAAGATGAGTTTAAAAAAAATATTTGGGATATTTTTAATGGAGCTGACATGTGGGACCCAGTCCACCTCAGCAAATAATGCCACATCAGCACTGACAGACAGGTCCCACCCATCAAATTCAGTGTCAATTTGCTCTCAATTCACAATCAGTGCGAATTGCGAATAATTACCCGGGAAGTCGTGGTTTTTTGCGATTGAAACGTAAAGTCGTGGTTTTCCGCAATTTAGTCTCAAATGTCGCGGTTTTATGCTAACAACTCCAACTTGCGATGAGGTTGTCAATCTCACCGGTTTGCTTGAAACAAAGGTTATGAGCGTATCGAGTGGAAACCAATAGAAGTATGCGAGTAAAGTAAACAGTACGAGTAAAGTAAACAGGTGATAGCAATATGATGGAAATAGGACTGGGGTCCACAGTTCACTAGTGGTGTCTCTCCATAAGATAAATAACACATGCTGGGTAAACAAATTACGGTTGGGCAATTGATAGAATAAAGATAAACGTGATATGTCAAGAAGATCACTATGCGATTTACTCTGGGCATTACAACAAAATACATAGATCGCCATCCAACTGCATCTATGACTAATAATCCACTCACGGGGATATCATCCAAACACCCCATGAGTATTAAGTTGCGAACAATAGATAATTGCATTACGCAAAGTGTGTAATGTAAACAAAGCATATGCCCTCGAGCATATGAATGTTGTTTTCTCCCTAGTAGCAATAGCACATCTACAACCTTAGAGGTTTCTATCACTCCCCCAGGTTAAATAGAGGCATGAACCCACTATCGAGCATAAATACCCCCTCTTCGAGTCACTAGCAACTACTCGGCCAAGATAGCTACTAACAACGGAGAGCATGAAAGATCATAAACAACATAGAGATAACATAAGATAAATTTCAGTATAGCAACTCAATCATAACACCAATATTCATCGGATCCCAACAAACCAAACATGTAGAATTACATAACGGTGATCTCAATCATGTGGGGCAGCTCATGAGATCTAAACATGAAGCACATGGTGGAGGAGACAACCATCTAGCTACTGCTATGGACCCATAGTCCAAGGTAGACTACTCACTCATCGCTCCGGAGGCAAGCATGGCGATGAAGAAGACCTCCGGTGGCGATTCCCCTCTCCGGCAGGGTGCTGGGAAGAGCTTCTGGACCCTCCCGATCTTCGGGTTGATGGCGGCGGCGGATCGCGATGTGTTCTGGAAAATTGATCGGGTTCTTAGGTTTTTTCCATCGGGGGGTCTTTATAGGCGAAGGGGCATCGTCTGAAGTGGCCCGAGGGGCTCTCACACATAGGGGGCGCGGCCAGGCCCCTGGCCGCACCACCTTGGTGTGTGGGGCCCTCGTGGCCCCCCTCCAACTTCTCTTCGGATCTCTGGAAGCTTCTGGGAAAAATAAGACTTCAGGAACTTGTTTCGTCCAATTCCGAGAATATTTCCTGTGTATCACTTCTGAAACACAAAAACAGCAGAAAACAGGGGACTGGCACTGTGGCGACTTGTTAATAGGTTAGTTCCAGAAAATGCATAAAAGTGCCACGAAGTGTAACGAAACAGTAGGCAAATGGTGTAAAAACAAGCATGGAGCATAAAAAATTATAGATACGTTGGAGACGTATCAGCAACAAAGAGGTAGACCTGCAAGTCGACAATCCAAGAAGTAACAGCAAAAAGGAAAAGGAGAAAATTCACATTTTAACCAGAGAGTGGAGAATCATCATGTCAGCCATCAATCATGGCACAGAGGTACCCACAGATTCAAGGAGAGAAGTTCTGATGGGGTATCAATACGCGCTGCACCAGCACAAGAAGAAGCTAAGGGAGGAAAGAGACATGCTCATGAGAAGCCGAGATGGACAACAGTATGTCAAGTGGTGGATACTGGGGCGAGTACAGCGATGCATCAGAGTACAGCATGGAAAGGCGCAGAGACCCAAAGCATAACAGGAGGACAACAACACAGACAAGAGAAGAAAGCTATGCAAAAAGTCTAAGCGCGCAGCAGTCAGAAGAGGAAGAAGACTTCATGCAAGAAACACCAGAAGCAGCGTTGGTAGCAGCGCAAACGTACCTACTAACCACACAACCAGAGCCTAGAGATCCACGGGAGCTGATACGTCTCCAACGTATCCATAATTTTCGATGCTCCATGCTTGTTTTTACACCATTTGCTTAGTGTTTTGTTACACTTCATGGCATTTTTATGCATTTTCCGGAACTAACCTATTAGCGAGATGCCACAATGCCAGTTCCCTATTTTCTGCTATTTTTGTGTTTTAGAAAAGTTACACAGATAATATTCTCGGAATTGGACGAAAACAAAGCCAGACATCCAGATATTTTACGGAGCTTCCAGAAGACCGAAGCGGAGACGGAGAAGAGCCACTGGTGGGCCACACCACTAGGGGGCGCGGCCTAGGGCTGGCCCGCGCCCCCCTATGGTGAGCCCCACCTGGTCCACTTCTGACGACGCCCCTTCGCCTATAAAGACCCCCCGATGGGAAAAACCTAAAGACCCGATCACTTTTCCAGAACACATCGCGATCTGCTGCCGCCGTTGACCCGAAGATCGGGAGGGTCTAGAAGCTCTTCTCGGCACCCTGCCGGAGAGGGGAATCGCCACCGGAGGTCTTCTTCATCGCCATGCTTGCCTCCGGCGCGATGAGTGAGTAGTCTACCTTGGACTATGGGTTCATAGCAGTAGCTAGTTGGTTGTCTTCTCCACCATGTGCTTCATGTTTAGATCTCGTGACCTGCATTACATGATCGAGATCACCGTTATATAATTCTACATGTTGTGTTTGTTGGGATCCGATGAATATTGGTGTTATGATTGAGTTAATGTGCTGAATATTATCTTATGTTATCTCTATGTTGTTTATGATCTTGCATGCTCTTCGTTGTTAGTAGCTATCTTGGCCGAGTAGTTGCTAGTGACTCCAAGAGGGGGTATTTATGCTCGATAGCGGGTTCATGCCTCTATTTAATCTGGGGGAGTGACAGAAACCTCTAAGGTTGTAGATGTGTTGTTGCTACTAGGGGGAAAACAACATCCATATGCTCAAGGGCATATGCTTTGTTTACATTACACACTTTGCTTAATGCAATTATCTGTTGTTCGCAACTTAATACTTGTGAAGTTCTCGGATTGATTCGCCACAAGTGGATTATTAGTCATAGATGCAGTTGGATGGCGGTCTATGTATCTTGTTGTAATGCCCAGAGTAAATCTCATAGTGATCCTCTTGACATATGCACGTTGTCTTTATTCTATCAATTGCCCAATTGTAATTTGTTTACCCAGCATGTGTTATTTTATCTTATGGAGAGACACCACTAGTGAACTATGGATCCCGGTCCTATTTCCTTTATATTGCTATCACCTATTTACTTTACTCGCACTATTTACTTAACTCGCATACTATTATCACTTTCCACTCGATACGCTCATACCTTTGTTTCAAGCAAACCGGTGAGATTGACAACCTCATCGTAAGTTGAGAACAAAGTATTTGGTTGTGTTGTGTGCAGGTTCCACGTTGCCGCTCACAAAGCAAAGCTTGTACGAGGCGCCCTATAAATTGTCCGAAGCTGTCGCGAAGCTAGCGGGCATCACCTTCATTCGTATTCATCCTCCTACTGGATTGATAACCTTGGTTTCATAACTAAGGGAAAACTTGCTGCTATATTCATCAAAACCTTCTCTTGGGGTTTTCCAACTGGCCGGTCATTTATTACACATTCCCACGTCAACTTGGTACCAGAAGTTTTCTGTCGCCGTTGCCGTGTATTGAAGAAGAAGCTTTCACACCATCATCACCGTGCCATCAACAAGTTTTCTGGCGCCGTTGCCGGGGAGGAAAAAGAAGACTTCTGCAAGGGGAGTTTCGCACGCACATCCTTTACTTTGTTTTAAGTTTTGCTTTACTTTATTTTTACTTGCTTCGTTTTATCTAAAACCCAAAAAAATTAGAATCCTTTGTAGTTGTTTTTTACTTGTTTGCTTTTAGTCTTGTTAGAATGAGTAATCCTGAAGTTGAAGTTCGTACTTTTAAGCAACAAGGGGGAGAGAGCTTAAAAGATGCTTGGTACCGTATTAGCAATTCTCATCATAGGTGTACAAAGAAGCATTCTACCATGATCCTCCTTAGAAATTTTTATGTTGGTATAACTAGTTGGTATAGGTACGTTCTTGATACTCTTGCAGGAAGTAATTTTCTGGGTACTCCCGATCTTGAAGCATGCACTTTAATTGAAAGTTTAGTGGGGGTACCACCTATTCATGTTGTTAAAACTGAGGTCACTTTGGAGGAAGTTTTAGAAAAGCTTAGCTCTTTAGAATTTTTTTTGCCAAATATCCTTGATAATTCTAGCCGTGTTAATGAATTGATAGAGAGTATCGGTAAGAGAATCACCGTTTTAGAGGCTAGTACTACTCTTGATAGTCAAAACCTTAGGATTGGGAAACTAGAGAAAACCATGGAAACTTTAAGTTCAATTTTCTATTCTCTTAAGTTTAAGAAGGAGAAAGCTTTTGTTGGAAAAGAGCAAAAATTTATGTATGTTCCCAAGGTGTCTGTGCCTAAACCGCAGCATGTTTTAAAGATTGGTAAGACTTTTAGTTCAACTAAGAGTGACTTGCAGGTTGAATCATCTTCGGGAACCTCTGAAGTGCCTAGTGTGGTAAGTGGTGATCTTGAGGAAATAGTTGATCTTACTACCTCTTTCGATATTACTTGATTCGCATTTTCTGCGCCTAGCTCAAAGGCGTTAAAGAAAAGCACTCTTGGGAGATAACCCAATGTTTTTACATTCAGTTCTTTTTCTTTTATTTGAGTCTTGGAAGTTATTACTACTTTAATAACCTCTCCTTATCCTTTTTATTTCATTTTTGTGCCAAGAGAAGCCTCTAATTTTAGTGAGGTAAGATTTGGGGATGTTGATGTCCTGAAACAGTTTTCGGTGCTGCACCGTAAAAATTCGTGAAAATTCTCTGTATATCTTTTGGACCTGCGATTCCTTGTGCATATGCCCCAGGTTATATCCAAACTTTCATTAGTTGAACACTTTTTGATTTGAGCAACAGAAAACCCTCTAAAAATTTGACCTTTATCAGTTGTTCTGTTTTGACAGATTTCTGCCAATATTTGTGTTTGCCGCTTTATCGCTTTCTTTTTGAGTTCTTTTGATCACGGAACTTTTGGCGAAGTTGCTACAGTAGTATATGCTTTATATGTGGTGGTTTTGAGTTGAAACCTGAAGCAAAAAGGGTTGATTCAATGTTGCTAATAGATTTGTGTTTAGTTTTGTATGAAGGAAGTTTTCAAGTGTAGGGATTGGATAATGATGAGATGAGTTGAAGAATGGACAAAATCTCAAGCTTGGGGATGCCCATGTCACCCCAAGAAATATCCAAGAAGTACAAGAATCAAAGCTTGGGGATGCCCCCGAGGCACCCCTTCTTCATCGGCAAAAATCAGGTCACCTTTCAACACACTATATTTTTATTGCTTCATGCATTATGTGTTTTTCTTAGAGCGTTAGTTGTTTTTAGTTTTCAGTTTAGTTTAGTTTTGTGTGCTTCAATAAATGGTTGGACCCCAACAAATTCCTTTTGGAGAAGTTGCCTTGCTTTTCATTTGCCAAGAACACTCCGTTTTTCACTCTTACCATTTTAATGAGTGTTCTCTTTTTCTAGAACTATGTTTAGCTTTTGTTTTTCGCCTTGATTTGTGTTCAGATCTTATTATATCTTTTCATCAAGGTGTATTTTGACCTCTGGTCCATGTTGGTTTTCAGCAAAAGAGTTGTTTATAAAAAGTTTGAATGGTGTTGGAAAAGAGAAAAAGCTTTATGCAAAAAAATGGTACAAGAAGGAGCTTGTGTAGACTGCGGCCTAGGCTTTTGCATGTCGTGTTTGATGTCTTTTTGATAAGTATACTTAGTGGTTTTCCTGTAGCATGACTTGTCTCAAATGACTGAGATTGCTTAATGAGCCTTTCAAAAAATCATGCATTGTTTTAATTATTTGGAAGCATTATTTTGGTTTTCTCCTTTGATGGTTATTTGGGTTGACTTGGCGCATGCTCACACATGTTAGACTCATACAAAGTCGCCATTGCCTCTATGATCATTTAGTTTTTGACTTTTGATGCCATCTTATGCTTCTTTTAATGTCGCTTTGTCGCTATGCATGATTATGGCCGTTATTGCTCTCTTAGTTGGTCACTCCCAGTCTTTTGCTAGCCCTTATTTTGTACTGAGTATGAGCTCTACTCGTGCATCCAACTCCTAAAAACCAAGTTTGCCATTGTGTCCACCATACATATCTATTAGCAATTTGCCATTCCAAAGTACATTTGACTTGCTTTTATCTATCCTTCAAATTAAACTCTTTTTGGTGTTATGCGAAAATTGGTCAGTAAAGCTCTCATGAACCGGATGGCACACTTTACTTTTCTCGTTTTAAAATTTTGACATTGTGGCTCTCTTATGTTGAGTTGTTATGCTTGCAAGTTGTATGTTGGGAATTAGCCCAGCCATGCCATCATGGGGCAAGCTTTCAACATTGCACTATCTTTCATTTGAGTTGATATCGTGATCTTTTGTTTATGGATACTCGCGGTGTGAAATGAATTGGGAATCTTGCGGGATCATGGAGTTTGTATACGTGTTAGAGAAACGCCTGGGCCACTAATCTAAGCCATGCATAATTCATGGTGGAAATTTACAGCATGCCCATAGTGAACATTCTACGACGCATCTCACAATAAAAAGCTATACCAATGGTAAATAAAAGAGATGCCGAGGTGTTCATTGTCTGTTTGTCCTGTCATTTTGATGTGGGCTTGTTCCATGTCATCCGGCACGGAGGTACCCCGTTGGCGGTTCTCGATGATACGTGTATACTTACAATGACAAGAGCTTGCTTGGGACTCTAAGTAAAGTAGCATGAGGTTTGGGTATTTGTATTTCACGGGACACGAGGTTTTCAACTTATGATTCGTCAAGCATATGCAGCATAAGTGTACTCGCATTAACTTTGACCATTCAAGATGCTTATGATGGGGGCAATGAGAGCTCAAAGTTGGTAAGTACCATAATTTTTAAAGGTTTATAAAACTTGCAATCACTGCTTCCCTCTGCGAAGGGCCTTTCTTTTACTTTTATGTTGAGTCACCACCTTCTACCTTTATGCACCGTTAAGAGAGCATAGTTGTCATTCTGAGTATAATGTGCATTGTCCCAAAGTTTTCATTGATTGATTCATACTTGTTCTTAAATTACTTGTATCTAGTCGCTCTCTTAAACTTGAAGGTGTCCTATGCATTTATGTTTTGCTACTCCATGAGGGACAAGCTGAAAACCATTTGTATGTTTTTCCTTATGATTCGAACACACGTTTGACTTTCATTGTTTCATTTTCATGATCTTTTGTTTGTGTTCATTTTCATGTTATAACATGGTTGCTAAGTTGCTTCTATCAAGATTATATCTTTCATGCCCATGTTTTAAGTTCTCTTGATCCCAGCGCACAACGCTTACATATATGATCAAGATTGTGTAGGTGCATGTCACCTCAAAAATTATTTCTTTTGTTATCACTTACCTACTCGAGGACGAGCAGGAGTTAAGCTTGGGGATGCTGATACGTCTCCAACGTATCCATAATTTTTATGCATTTTCCGGTACTAACCTATTAACGAGATGCCACAGTGCCAGTTCCCTATTTTCTGCTGTTTTTGTGTTTCAGAAAAGTTACACAAGAAATATTCTCGGAATTGGATGAAACCAAAGCCAGACGTCCAGATTTTTTACGGAGCTTCCAGAAGACCAAAGAGGAGACGGAGAAGAGCCACTGGTGGGCCACACCACCAGGGGGCGCGACCTAGGGCTGGCCCGCGCCCCCCTGTGGTGGGCCCCACCTGGTCCACTTCTGATGACGCCCCTTCGCCTATAAAGACCCCCCGACGGGAAAAACCTAAAGACCCATTCACCTTTCCAGAACACATCGCGATCCGCCGCCGCCGTTGACCCGAAGATCGGGAGGGTCCAGAAGCTCTTCCTGGCACCCTGCCGGAGAGGGGAATCACCACCGGAGGTCTTCTTCATCGCCATGCTTGCCTCCGGCGCGATGAGTGAGTAGTCTACCTTGGACTATGGGTCCATAGCAGTAGCTAGTTGGTTGTCTTCTCCACCATGTGCTTCATGTTTAGATCTCGTGAGCTGCCTTACATGATCGAGATCACCGTTATGTAATTCTACATGTTGTGTTTGTTGGGATCCGATGAATATTGGTGTTATGATTGAGTTGATGTGCGGAATATTATCTTGTGTTATCTCTATGTTGTCTATGATCTTGCATGCTCTCCGTTGTTAGTAGCTATCTTGGCCGAGTAGTTGCTAGTGACTCCAAGAGGGGTTATTTATGCTCGATAGTGGGTTCATGCCTCTATTTAATCTGGGGGAGTGACAGAAACCTCTAAGGTTGTAGATGTGTTGTTGCTACTAGGGGGAAAACAACATTCATATGCTCAAGGGCATATGCTTTGTTTACATTACACACTTTGTTTAATGCAATTATATGTTGTTCGCAACTTAATACTTGTGGAGTTCTCGAATTGATTTGCCACAAGTGGATTATTAGTCATAGATGCAGTTGGATGGCGGTCTATGTATCTTGTTGTAATGCCCAGAGTAAATCTCATAGTGATCCTCTCGACATATGCACGTTGTCTTTATTCTATCAATTGCCCAACTGTAATTTGTTTACCCAGCATGTGTTATTTTATCTTATGGAGAGACACCACTAGTGAACTGTGGATCCCGGTCCTATTTCCTTTATATTGCTATCACCTATTTACTTTACTCGCAATGTTTACTTTACTCGCATACTGTCGGTGTTCTGGATACCGGGGTATCCCGGTCCACCTGCTCCTGGGCCCCGTCATCGGCCCATCTTCAGCCCAGGGGAGAACCAACGACCCAAGCTACGAAGAAGACCCTTACGAGGAGGCGCCTCGTGAGGAGAACGACGGTGAAAAACGCTAAGGACCAGAAGACCTCCTCACAAGCCCCCGCTGGTGAGGAGAGGGACCAAGTCCACGCCAGCTCAGCACGTTGCCGTGCGGAGCAAGAAGATGAAGGACAGAAGACCGCGTACCGCCCACGCTACCCCCAACAGGGAGGAGACCAACTTTTGTTGTGCCTGCCCAAAGCGGCACAGTGGTTGTTGGCCACCCCCCTAAAAATAGCGTGGACGGTGCAGGGCGCCAGAGGAAGACGTCAGCTTCCTCCACTCACTCCTGTGGACCGGCGCCACTACCCTACGAAGACCACGTCTACAGAAGAGTGTAGTCTACAGCTGTCCACCCTCCTTGGCCGTGTGTGTGGCAACCCATTCCCCAAGAAGATAAGGGGAAGGAGGACCTTGGCGCTATAAAAGGAAGGGAGGCCACCCCTTAGAAGGGATCTGATCTTCTCCGAGTTGCTAGCTGGGCACGCAGGTTCTTCAACCTATGGCCAGCTAGAACTTTGTAACCAAGACCTTGTACTCCTCGCGAGGTGTCGCATCGCAATACAAGAAGGCAGGAAGTAGGGGTGTTACCTCACCACGAGGGCCCTGAACCTGGGTAAAGCTCGGCGTCTCTCTCTGCAGTGCATAGTGCGTTCGACAGCTCGAGGCTTCCGTCACCGTGCTTCGTTGCGATCCTAGATCTCACACGTTCAGCCCCCTGCGTTCGAATCTTTGGGTCCGTCGCGTGGTACCCCGTGTTCTTGCGACACGAAATCCATCGACATTTGGCGCACCAGGTAGGGGGCTGTGGTGTGTTTTCTCCTAGATCTGCTTCGACATGGCCGACGCCAAAGCAAGGCTCGAGCGTCTTTGCCGTCGCAACGCTGTTCGAGGGCAAACCGAGCCCATCTTCCGTCGTCGTGAAGCTTTGGCCGAGGAGGAAGAGGAGGAAGATCTGGAGTCCTCCTACCTCCCGTCCGGGCATACAGAGCCTTCGCTCTCCTTCACCGCCACCGCCACCGCCACTTCTCGCGCTCGTTCTGGGAGTCAGCTGTCTCCTGCGCAGGCTCTCGCTATGGCACATGAGCTACTACGCTATCAACCCACCGATGAGGGGCGTGAGGGGTGGCGCGCTCGAATCGCCGAACTCGTCGCCATCGCCAATGAAGACCCGGCCCAGGGAGGAGCCCAGGGCGCAGGAGACCCAGATCCGGCGGCGGGGCGTCGCGCCCCGGGCGCCGGAGATGGGAAGGCCAACAAGGCCAAGAGGATGGTTTCCCTTGCCGCATCTTCGCCGCGCGGGGAGCCCAGCTGCCAAATCGTCCAACATGCTCCGGAAGACGCACGCGTCTCCCTCGAGCGCCGCCGCAAAAATCATGACCGCGCCATCGACAACATCGGCGAAGCTGGCAAGAACGTCAGGACCCCCGGTGACCCTATCTACAACCCCGGGTGTCTTGCCCTCACTCGCCAGCAACGCTACGTTGTCTGGCCTGACAAGTTCAAGCCGGACATCAGCGCGCGTTACGACGGGACCACCAACCCCGTCGAATTCCTCCAGCTCTACGTCGTCGCCGTGCAGGCAGCGCGTGGAGATCAACGTGCCATGGCAAATTGGTTCCCCATGGCCCTCAAGGACGCTCCGCGAACTTGGCTCATGAATCTTCCTCACGAATCCGTGACTTCATGGAAGGATTTATGCCGTCAGTTCGTTGCCAACTTCATGCCCACGTATGAGCGCCCCGCTACCAAGAACGATCTTAAGGCGGTGCGTCAGTACAAGGGCGAGACGCTTCGTCAGTATATCCAGCGCTTCAGCCAGATGAGGAACAAGATCCCCAGGATCTCTAACGAGGAGGTCATCTCCGTGTTCTCCACGGGTGTCTCCGACATCAAGATGAGGGAGAAGCTGTCCGTGAATGATGAGCTGACTTCCGTCGTCAGGCTCTTCGAGATCGCCGACCGCTGCGCCAAGGCCGAGGAGGGGAGGCTCTTCGTGCATAACCTGCCGGAGGCGCCTCCCCCTAAGCCAAAGTCCAAGGACCCCAAGCGAAAGGAGGCCGCTGTCCTCGCGGTGGAGCCAGATCATAAGCAACGCCGCGGGGACCACTCCGAGCGCGACAAGGGTCGACGTTGCCGCTACTGCATTCTCCACAAGAAGGACACCCACAATACCGACGATTGTTGGTTTGTCCGAAAGTTTCATGAATAAAATGGTGTCTCCAAGCGCCGCGGGGGTGGCCGCAGCTACGGCAAGAGTGGATCCCGGGGCGATCGCCGCGACGACGACCGCGAGGAAGGTCGCCGCCGCGAGGGTCTGTCTCGAGCCGATCCCGAGCTGCTGCCCCCACCAGCAAACGATCATCGGGAGGAGAACCAGGGGGGCTATCAAGAGCCGCGGGACTTCGCCGCTTGCCTCCTGCGTGGAGCTCAGGCTCCTTTGTCTAACCGACACTTCAAGCAGCTGTCGCGAGAGATCGCGCAGGCACAGCCCAACGTCGGCAACCGCCTAATGAAGTGGTCAACGTGCAAGATCGGCTTCGACGAAGAAGACCTTCCGGCCTCCACCAGGGGCATGGGCACAATTCCTCTCTTGTGCACGCCAACCATCAACAACGTCGCCGTCAATCGCACTCTCATCGACGGAGGGGTGGGCCTCAACATCATCTCGGTCGAGATCTTCGAGAAGATGCAAGTGCCGTACCACCGGCTCATGCTAACTTGACCATTCTTCGGGGTAACCGAAGGGTCTACAACGCCAATTGGGCAGGTACGCCTGCCCGTTACCTTCGGCACCCGGGACAACTACAGGACCGAGAGCCTCGACTTTGACGTCGCCTACATCGCGCTGCCATACAATGCCATTCTTGGCTATCCAGCCCTGGCAAGGTTCATGGCAGCCACGCATCATGGCTTCAACATTCTTAAGATTCCGGGCGCCAAAGGCACGATCACCGTGCGCTGCAATGAGAAGGATGCTCTCCGATCGGTGGAGCATGTCTACCGTGAGGCCGCCACCATGTTCCCTGCCGACGAAGATCTGCTGGAACACTTCGGCGACCTCGCGAGGAAGAAGCAGCTCGTATCCCAAGAGCATGCTGCTGCGAAGAAGGCCTCTCTTGAGCCCCACCTGCAGGGCTCAACAGGGAAGAAGTTCGCCGCCTCTGCATCGCCTACTCCAAGCGAGGACCTGGTCCCTCCGATGCTGGGTATGAGCATTGGGGAAGCCGCGGTACCCTCAGGGAGGAGGCCCCAGTTCACCCAAAAGCGCTCTGCAACCAAGAAAGTCCCGCTTCAGGCTGGGGGCTGCGAAAACTTCGTCACCATCGGGGCAGGGCTTTCCCCCAAATAGGAAAGCGCGCTCGTCACCTTCCTGCGGGCAAACTCTGACATGTTCGCTTGGACTCCGTCAGATATGCCCGGCGTTCCCAGGGAGGTGATTGAGCACCACTTAGCCGTGTGCCCTCAGGCACACCCCGTGAAGCAGAAGACTAGGAAACAAGCGCAAGAGAAGCAGGATTTCATAGTCAAGGAAATAGAGAAGCTGAAGAAGGCCAAGCTAATACGCGAGGTAGCCCACCCCACCTGGATTGCAAATCCGGTGGTAGTCCCAAAGTCAAATGGCAGTGGGCGCCTCTGCGTGGACTTCACAAGTCTTAACAAGGCTTGCCCCAAGGACCCTTATCCGCTCCCAAGAATAGATCAGATCGTCGACTCCACCGCCGGCTGTGACCTCCTTTGCTTCTTGGATGCTTTCTCCGGCTATCATCAGATCAAGATGGCAAAGGAGGACGAGGAGAAGACCGCCTTCATCACGCCTTGTGGTGTGTACTGCTACGTCTGCATGCCCTTCGGCCTGAAGAATGCAGGAGCCACCTTCCAAAGGCTCATGCGCAAGGCTCTGGGGGCTCAGATGGGAAGGAATGCGGAGGCCTACGTCGACGACATCGTTGTCAAGACTCGCAAGAGTCACACCTTCATCGAGGATCTGGAAGAAACATTCATCAACCTGAGAAAGGTAAACATCAAGCTCAACCCCGCCAAGTGCGCTTTCGGCGTACCGTCAGGAAAACTGTTGGGGTTCCTCGTGTCCCATCGCGGGATAGAGGCAAACCCTGACAAGGTCAAGGCCATCGAAGAAATGCGTCCACCGCGCAATCTCAAGGAGATGCAACGCCTCGCAGGATGCATGGCAGCCCTGGGGCGCTTCATCGCGAGGAGTGGGGAGAAAGCCCTGCCCTTCTTCAAGCTCATGAAGCGCACTGGGAAGTTTGAGTGGACTCCGGAAGCCGACAAGGCCTTCGCTGAGTTGAAAAGGTACCTAACGAGCCCACCGATCATGGTTGCCCCAACATTCCGCGAGCCCTTGCTACTCTACATCGCGGCAACTCCAAGGACTGCAAGTGCCGTTCTTGTTGCGAAGCGAGACGCAAAGGTGATTGCCTAGGAAGAGGTCGATCCTCCCGATCCGGGGGCTCCTCACGAGGAAAAGGTCAATCCTCCCATCCCTCAAGAGGAGCTGCCCGCCGGATCTCCGTCGACCGAGCCGCTCTCTCAGAGCAACGCTCAAAAACCTCCCGAGGAGGAAGCTCCCGAGGGTGTCACCAAGGTGCAGAAGCCCGTGTACTTTGTCAGCACGGTGCTACGTGACGCTCGGGAGCGCTACACCATGCAGCAAAAGCTACTCTACACCCTGCTCATTGCTTCGCGGAAGCTACGCCACTACTTCCAGGGTCACCCGATAAAGGTGGTAACCGATCGTCCCCTGGAGACCATCCTACACAATCCCAACGCCACTGGGCGGGTGGCAGAATGGGCCGTGGAGCTTCAACCCTTCGAGATCTCCTTCGAAACTACAAAGGTAATCAAAAGCAAGGCTTTGGCCGAGTTTACTGCGGAGTGGACTGATCCGTTCGCCGACGAGCCTCCAGAGGTGGAGTCAACGCTCCCAGGAGATGAGGCCCCAGGCCTCTGGGTCATGCACTTCGACGGCGCCTTCAACCTCCCCGGCGTAGGAGCTGGTGCTGTCCTGACCTCTCCCTCTGGAGACAAGCTCTTCTACGCCGTACAGCTCTGCTTTAAGCCTGAGCACAAGGTCTCCAACAACATCACGGAATATGAAGGACTACTCGCCGGCTTAAGGGCGGCAAACGCTTTGGGCATCAAGCGCCTCATCGTCAAGGGAGATTCACAGCTGGTTGTGAACTTCTCGAACAAGAGCTACACTCCAAAGGATGAGCACATGGCGGCTTATCTCGAGGAGCATCGAAAGATGGAGAAACGCTTCCAAGGCTTGGAGCTGAAACATATCCCGAGAGGAGAAAATGTGGAAGCCGACAAGATCGCCAAGCGCGCCTCTCATCGCCTGGCACCACCTGCCGGCATCTTTGAGGAGCGTCTCTTCCGACCGTCCGCTTCTCCATCGACATCTGAACCAGACCCTCCACCTGCCCTGCCGCCGCCACCGGAGCAGGGGGCTCTAGACTGCGGGCCTCCTTCGGGTGACCGCGTCCTTCTAGCATTGGCACGGCAGGAGGGAGTGGACTGGATCCTCGAGCTCAAGGCCTTCCTCACCAGCAGCAGGCTTCCCGAGGATGAAGAGGAAGCCGAAAGGATCATGTGTCAAGCTTCGGGCTACTGCGTCAAGGATGGAGACTTGTACCGGCGTCGCCCAAACGGCGTCGCTCTGAAGTGCATATCTACTCACCAAGGCCAGGAGCTTCTCAGGGACATCCACGCCGGCGAGTGCGGCCATCATGCTTCTGCTGCAACTCTAGCCGCAAAGGCATATCGAAGCGGCTTCTACTGGCCTTCAGCGCTCGGAGATGCGGCGGAGATGGTGTTATCGCCACATTTTGGCCAAATGAGGAGATGGGCCGTAATCAAGATGGGCTTGGAGGCTGGATCGGCCTTGCGCGTGGATTTGGGCTAATTGCCCGTGTATCTGTATATTATGATAGAGTTCGTTTCGGTTTAAGCAAGAGATAGAGTTGTTAGGTTTATTCCAAAGATAGAAAGTCTCCAGACTATAAATATGTACCTAGGGTTATTGAGAAAGCAGGACGACCACGTTCGCAACAAACACAATCTCGGCGCATCGCCACCCCTTGTTTTGAGGGTTTCTTTCAGGTAAGCGTCGTGCTGCCTAGATCGCATCTTGCGATCTAGGCAGCATCTGCTTATGTCTTATTTGGTATTGCTCGTACTGAAGCCTTGTTGATGGCGAGTAATACTGTTATCGTAGATCTGTTTGGGCTAGCATCGGTGTTTTTGGTTATGTTTGCTTAGTCATGCCGCCCCTAGAGATCTCGCTGCCTTTGCACCTATTTTGGGTGTAAGGGCAGCATCTTGCTTGATCTTTATTCAGTCGATTCAATCTGTCATAGTTGTTCCTTGTTCTCCAAGGATTAGTTTAATATCCGCATGGTTAGGCCTCACAAACGGGTTGAACGATCCAGTAGTATGTAAGGATATGGTTTGCCAATTCGAGAGGAGTTGTTCCGGGAATTGACTCTACGTTGGTTTTTTGGCCTCCTCTAGGGTTAGTTTTCCGTTTTCGTTCGTATCTACCAGGCTCAATTACGTGTGGGATGTTCCAATTATGTGGTGAAAGCGTTAAACTGTCGTAGATCGATTTGACTTGTATCGATAAAGCAAAACCCCATGTTATCGTAGATCCAATGCAGATCCATGGGACAATCGGCTACCTGAGCCGATTCGCAGGGAAACCCGAGAGCCGATCGAGGCTCGTATTTAACGTTTACGTGTCTGCCATGCAGGAAACTAATCGAAGCAATCCATCACCTTCCTGATCAGGTATAGGTCAGGTGGCACGCCCTCGCATCAGCCAGGACGTGTGCCGGAGTTTTGCGGGCCGTTGACCGAGGGACCAGGGCCCACCAGCAGCTCTGGGAGCCTCCCGGCTCTTCGTGTTGCTCGTCGCTGCTCGCCGGTGGGTTTTGACAGGCAACACATTCTGGCACGCTCGGTGGGACCTTCAACAACATCTGCATCAACATCTGACGCTGCGATGGGGGACAGACCAATCACGTACGACGATCTGTCTGATGAGCACAAGAAGAGGTATGATGATATCAAAGCTCTCTTCGAAGCCGATCTCATCGGCTCTTTTGAGAGGACCCGTAAGCATGGCATCAGGTGGAAAGGGTTCTCACCCGAAGGCGCTCTCGATGAGGTGGATCTGTCTGTTCCTTCAGAGGATCGCACCAGAGCTCTGCGACAGGAAGTCAATTACATGGTGGCTCATTCTCTTCACCGCCATTCTGAGAGCCTGGTGAACGCTTTCGAGCGCGTCGCGGTTCGCGTGGTTCAGGAGATCATGAAACATCAGTACTCTCCGTCGGGGCCTACCCTAGGGACTCACCAGGGAGAAAGACCGCTCCAGACCAGGCCACAGCTACCATTCACGCTTGCAGCTCCGGAGCCACCGGGGACACCGGCGTACGTCGTCTACAAGATTGGAGGTGATCCTGGCGATTACCAATTCCTGGTTGAACCACCTAAAGAAATCCCACATGGATATGTGTGCACATACGTGCCGGACTGCAACAGCCTGACGCGCACGAACCAGATTGCAACCGCAGGGATTTCTGGGGCAGGTGTTTCTGGAGTAGGGATTTCGGGAGCAGGGATGTCCGGGATGGACGCTGATAAACAGGCGTGGCTAGCTAAGTATGCCACCGGAACGAGTCATGAGAATTTAGCCCCTGCAGCTCAAACGGTGGAGCAAATCAGTACCATCTTGAGAGACCAGTTCGGCTTCGTGCCGAAGAGGAGAACAATCGGCTATTCCAAGCCGTACCCCAACGAGTATGATCTGATTCCGCTTCCACCCAAGTATCGGCTCCCTGAGTTCTCAAAATTTAATGGTTCAGAAGGGTCTAGCTCGATCGAGCACGTGAGCCGATATTTGGCACAGTTAGGCATGATTTCAGCATCGGATCAGTTACGCGTGAGGTTCTTTGCGCAATCTCTGACAGGACCAGCTTTTGGGTGGTACACCTCGTTGCCACCAGATTCGATCCGGACCTGGAAGCAGCTGGAAGAACAGTTCCATATTCAGTATCATTCAGAAGCTACCGAGGCTGGCATTGCCGATCTGGCGCAGGTGCGGCAGAAGCGGGGAGAAACGGTAGCCGAGTATATTCAGCGTTTCAGGACTGTCAAGAACCGATGTTATTCGGCTCGTTTAACTGAGAAAGAAGCGGTCGAGCTGGCCGTGTTGGGTCTCTTAGCACCGATCAAGGATCTGGCCTTCCAAGTAGAATACAATTCATTGGCGCACATGGTCCAGAAACTGACAATGTATGAACAGCGCCACCCTAAGTTGTACCAAGACAAGTTCAAACGTCCGATAAGCCTGGTCGATGCAGAAGAAGAGGATCTTGTAGAAGACCAGGAGATAGCCGTGGCTGAATGGGCTCGGGGGGCAGATCCTGTGTCCTGCAAATGGGTGAAACAGCAAGGGCCTGCAAAAGGGTTCGACTTCGATGTAAGCAAAGCTGAGCAGATATTCGATTTACTGCTGAAGGAAAAGCAGCTGAAGTTACCCGAAGGCCATAAAATCCCTACGGCGCAAGAGATGAACGGGAGATCATACTGCAAGTGGCATCACTCGTTCACCCACACCACCAATGATTGCAAAGAGCTACGTCGGCAGATCCAAACGGCGATAGAACAGGGCCGTCTGATCCTTGGGCAGTTCGCCATGAAAGTGGACACAAACCCGTTTCCTGGCATCAACATGGTAGAGCACAGCCACTCCACGAGGCGTCAGCTAGATTTCTCGTTCGATATTAACATGGCAGGGCCTGTGTACCACCATGGCAAGTATAAGGAGGAAAGCGGCCACTCCCGGGGCAAAGGAAAGGAAGAGGCCGGTCCACGCGACCGGCCCCGTTATGATAGGCGGTATATAACCGAGGAACAAGTGAAAAGCATGCGATATCAGAAACCACACTCCACGCATCTCCTTAACAAGTATGAGCGTCAGTATGACCGACGTCGGCAGTACGACAGAGATGATGAAGGAGATCGTTGGACCGACGCATACGATGGGAGATACCGTCGGCATGATAGAGATGATGAAGAATATGAGCACCGCGCTAGGGGAAGGTCAAAGGAAAAGGAAGGCGTGGATAAACATTGGGATTGTCCTTTCTTCAAGTACTGTTGGGATGCGGGAATGAGCTGATTGCCTACAGTCGACAACTGCCCGGAATGTGGACAGCAGAAGGATGACACAGGTCCAGTTTCAGTGTTCAAGCGTCTAGGGCCTCTCCGGCCTCAGAACGGGCAAGGGGAGTCATCTCGAGCAAAAGATCTCGAGGAGTCAGAGGATGAGGAAGAAGACAGATATCACCGGCCAAGGTGGTGTCCCGATGGACTCAGACACTCCCAAAAGCGTAGAGTTCAGCGGCTACGTAGCTTGGAGGAAGCCGAAGCGCAGTACCTCCACACTTTAAGGAAAGCCCGGCCTGATTTGGCCGTAAAAATTCAGCAAACCTTGGAGACGGAGGCCCGTCCAAAAAGGAAAGAGTGGCGCCCCAAACCAGTAAAAGCCGATGCGAAGACATCGGCTGACACAAACATGGTGTTCATGCTTCCGTCAGAGTTTTGCGCTCCAAGAACCGAAGAACTACCAGTGGCACAGTTTGACTGCGGCCCACGGCCGGTCATCTTTGAAAAGCCACAGGAGAAGAGCTACAAACATCTGAAAGCCCTGTACCTGAGAGGTTATATCAATGGGCAGCCTGTCCGCAAGATGTTGGTTGACACCGGAGCGGCAGTCAATATAATGCCATACTCCATGCTGCGGCATTTGGGACACTCCACTGCAGATCTGATCAAAACCAACGTCACGCTCAGCGACTTCAACGGCCAAGCTTCAGAAACGCAAGGCGTTCTGAACGTGGATCTGACCGTGGGTAGAAAAACCATCCCTACGTCGTTCTTCATTGTTGACAGCAAAAGCACCTACGCCGTCTTGCTGGGAAGGGATTGGATTCACGCTAACTGCTGCATTCCATCCACGATGCACCAATGCCTGATACAGTGGGATGGAGATGAAGTGGAGGTCATTCATGCAGATGATTCGATCGAGATCTCAATAGCTGGCATGAACATTTGGGACGCAGAAGACCAATAGCCGATCTCTGGAGTCAGTCTAGACGGCTGTGAGCGCATCGAGGCTACAAAAAACAGGGTGAGGCTGGTCTTATCCACTGGCCTGACAGAGTAGCAAAGCCCACGATTGTGCGTGGTAAGGCCGATCCCTGCGATCGGCCACAAAAAATAAAAAGCAGTGATCTTACGACAAGCATGTCATGTAGTCGTAGTAGGGAGATTCCCTACCATTGTAGAGCACAAATAAGTTGTAAACCTTCCTTGAGAAATGCAATCAAAAAGGGGGCCGATTCCGGCAATCGGCCCAAATCATCTTTGTTATCCTCACCAAACTTTTGGCCTGTGTTCAGCATTGATTTGGCAGGTGACGGAAAGCTGGGGTATGGGTTTACATCCGCTGATGAGCTAGAAGAGATTGACATCGGTCCTGGGGATAAGCCACGACCGACATTTATCAGCAAAAAGTTAGATCCGAATCTGCGGGGTCCGATGATAGCTTTGCTTAAAGAATATCCAGATTGCTTTGCCTGGGACTATACGGAGATGCCCGGGTTAGACAGGAGCATCATTGAGCATCGGCTCCCGCTTAAAAAAGGGTTTTGGCCATTCCAGCAGCGAGCACGACAGATGAAGGCCGAAATTTTAGAGGAAGTCAAGAAAGAGATCAAGAAAATGTTGAAAGCTGGGTTCATCAGGCCATGCAGGTATGCTGAGTGGATTTCTAGTATCGTACCTGTAGAGAAAAAGGATGGCCGATGGCGTGTTGCCATAGATTTTCGGGATCTCAATA
This sequence comes from Dactylis glomerata, assembly GCA_007115705.1. Lineage (NCBI taxonomy): Eukaryota > Viridiplantae > Streptophyta > Magnoliopsida > Poales > Poaceae > Dactylis > Dactylis glomerata. Next base: position 5,432,408 of record QXEO01000472.1, on the reverse strand, counting down.
GAGCCACTCCAAAGGATGAATATCCGATGCCGGTAGCAGAGACATTGATCAACGCAGCTGCTGGTCATAAGGTCTTGAGCTTTATGGATGGCAATGCCGGTTACAATCAAATTTTTATGGCTCCAGAAGATATACACAAGACTGCATTCAGAGTCCCAGGTTCGGTGGGGTTGTTTGAATATGTGGTCATGACATTTGGACTGAAGAATGCCGGCGCCACATACCAAAGAGCCATGAATTACATTTTCCATGATCTGATCGGCAAGCTGGTGGAGATTTATATCGATGACGTGGTAGTCAAGTCTGCTTCAGTACAAGGACACTTGGACGATCTGCGACGCGTCCTGGACCGAACCAGAAAATTCGGACTACGGATGAATCCAAAGAAGTGTGCCTTCGGTGTGACGGCCGGTCAGTTCTTGGGTTTCTTGGTCCATGAACGCGGAATCGAGATCGGCCTGAAAAGTCAGGAGGCAGTGCGAACGATGAAGCCACCCACCACGAAGAAAGAACTGCAGTGTCTCATCGGCAAGATCAACTTCGTCAGAAGGTTCATCTCCAATCTGTCAGGAAGAATAGAGCCGTTCATGGGACTGGTGAAAATTAAATCTGATGAGGAGTTCCGCTGGGGGATAGAACAACAACGAGCCTTCGACGAGATCAAAGAATATCTAACGAAGCCACCAGTGTTGGTTCCACCGCAGCAGGATAGGCCGTTCTACATTTACTTGTCAGTGGCTGACACGTCCATCGCCTCGGTGGTGGTGCAAGTTTCTGATGGTCTAGAGCGAGTTGTGTTTTACATCAGCAGAAGGATGCTGGATGCAGAGACGAGATATCCTGAGATCGAGAAGTTATGCCTCTGCCTATTTTTCACCTGCACCAAGCTGCGACACATCTTGCTGTCAGCAGAGATTATCATCATATGCAAATCAGATGTCATAAAACATATGCTGTCGGCTCCTGTGTTGAAAGGCCGACTCGGCAAATGGATGTTTGCACTATCGGAATTTGATATCCGGTATCAACCCGCCAAAGCGGTTAAGGGACAGGCGTTGGCCGATCTTATTGCTGAACGAATCAACACTGATATAGCAGCACTGTCTGTACGTGCATGGGCTATGTTTTTCGATGGATCAGCTTGTGATGATGGTTGCGGCATCGGCATTCTACTCGTGTCGCCCCGGGGGGCAACATATTCCTTCTCCATCAGGCTATCTACCCCTTGCACCAACAATGTCGCTGAGTATGAGGCAATACGCAAGGGAATGGAGTTGCTCATTGAAGCCGGAGCAGAAGCAGTGGAACTTTTTGGAGACTCCAAATTGGTGATTTCCCAACTCACGGACGAATACAAGTGTGAGAGCGAGTCACTCTTCCCATTATGGTTGCAATGCCGTGAGCTGATGGCACAGTTCAGGTATCTAAACTTTAACTGGATCCCGCGGTCGCAGAATACCGAAGCGAATGATCTTGCACAGATGACTTCAGGCTACAAGGACATAGCAGATGGAACTGATGTTCAGGTACAGTTCCTGGAAGCGGACGACTGGAGAGCCGATATCTTCAATTACTTGAAAGATTCGGCTCGGGGGGCACCTAAACGGATAAGGTACAAGGCCATGAAGTATGTGCTTATTGGGGATGACATGTTCTACAGGACGTTGGAAGGGTTACTGCTCAAATGTCTGGGGCCAGCCGAGGCAAATCGGCTTCTACATGAGGTACACGAAGGCGCCTGTGGAACTCACCAATCAGCTCACAAGATGAAATGGTTGATCAGGCGATCAGGGTTTTATTGGCCCACCATGCTTGAGGACTGTTTTAAGTACTATAAAGGGTGTCAAGCATGTCAGAAATTCGGGAAGATTCAGATGGTACCTGCATCAGCGATGAACCCCATCATCAAGCCTTGGCCATTCCGAGGTTGGGGCATGGATATGATTGGCAAGATCAATCCTCCATCAAGCAAAGGCCACATGTGGATTTTGGCCATTACGGATTATTTCACTAAATGGGTGGAAGCCGTCCCTATGAAGTCAGTAAACTCGAAGGATGTTATCAATTTCGTGAAAGAACATGTCATTCATAGATTCGGGATTCCCCAAACTATCACGACCGATGGAGGTTCGGTCTTCATTTCTCACGAGTTTAGAGAGTTCTGCGAGGACGCGGGAATTAAGCTGATCCGATCATCTCCATATTATGCTCAAGCAAATGGGCAAGCTGAAGCGTCCAATCAGAGCCTTATCAAGCTGATCAAGAGAAAAATCGACGAGCACCCTAGGCGTTGGCACGAGGTTTTGTCAGAAGCTTTGTGGGCTTATCGCATGTCATGTCATGGAGCGATAAAAACCTCGCCATACCATCTAGTCTATGGACAAGAAGCCGTATTGCCTTGGGAGATTACGGCTGGATCGAGACGTGTCACTTTTCAGAACGATCTAACAACTGAAGAATATGCAGCCCTGATGAGTGACAGTGTTTAGGATTTAACTGAACTTAGGCTGTGGTCGCTTGAGAAGATTAAAGAGAACAAAGCCAAGGTAGCTCGTGCATATAATAAGAAGGTGAGACCAAAGGAGTTCCACGTTGGGGATCTGGTATGGGAAGCTGTATTGCCATTGGGTACAAAGGATGCAGCATACGGTAAATGGTCTCCGAATTGGCACGGGCCATACAGGGTCGACCAAGTTTTAAGGGGCAACGCGTACATGCTTGAGGAGCTGGACGGTGTGAAATTCCCAGTGGCTGTCAACGGTCAGCATCTCAAGAAATATTTCCCAAGCATGTGGGATGATGGACAGTGAAATATGAGGGCCGATACACGAAATCGGCCAGTAAAAAAAATATGGGGGCCGATACATGAAATCGGCCGGTAGAAAAATACATCCAATGAAACATGGGGGCCGATACATGAAATCGGCCAAATAAATAAAAAAAAAACAGTGCACAGCCATCGACTCTCGATCTCGGCTTCGTCATCATCGTCCTTGCCCGTCACTAGCTGCTTGCTCAGGGCACGTATTTCTGCCAGATCAGTCTTCAGTTGAGCTTTGAGGCCTTCTGCTTCGTCATGGGAGCGGGCGATGAATGCTTCCTTGTCATGAATGAGCTTTTTAGTCGCCCGGACCTTCTCTTCGAGATCTTCCAGTTCCTTTTTTAAGGATGCAAGCTCGGCGGCGCTGACAGAGGTGTCAGTTTTGGCATCCAAAGACGCCTTTTTCTCATTGAGCCGCTGGCATTTGGCTGTAATATCGGCCTTCAGTGGGAGTTGGGCGTGGCGTAGATTGATCCTCTCACGAGCCAATTTCACCCTTGACCCGTAGAAAGACAGAGTCACAACTGGCCAAAGCTTCACCTGCAACGCTACCGGGAGTTGGTCCTTGATTTATTCAAGAACACTCTTCACCTCTTCAGAACCCTCGACCAACTTCTCGATTGGGGAGGATAGCAAGGCTTTGAGACGCTGGAATTGAGGTAGAACAGCGCTTGCTCGTGGTTCATCGTTGGCGACAGAGGGAGCTGGTTCGATGGATTCAGGGTCGAACGTCAGCAAGCCTGAGATATCACAACCCTGGCAGGCAGAAGTGGCGTCAGTATGCATCAAACAGGGAAGGATGAGTCGAAAGAAGCGAACATACCTCTCCTGAGATCAGGGGGAAAGCCGACGGCGAGACAATCGGCTCGTGTGTTGTTGCTGATGGCTTGGCTAGATTGGCAACCGTTTTATCTATACCTTCAGGGATTACTAGATCCAAGCTTGCGGAAGGCATCGACACTTCCCCGACTTTCCCACTAGGAGTGTCCTTCGTCTGCATGAAAGGTGCTTAGCCGATGTGAATAGCAATGAATCGGCATAAAAAGGAGTGGTAAGAGTATGGAGGATAATTACTTGCGAAGCCTCCTGGCTCGGAGAAGAAGTTTGCAGTCCCTTGCGAGCCCTCTTGGGGCTCACAGCTTGCCCCGCCTCGATTGATGCTCGGGGGGCAACAGGTTCAGGAACAGGCCTTTTCCTGGAAGCCGATGGTGGCACATCTGGCTGGCTCGGTGTGGTGGTTCTCTCAGAGTCTGCTGAGCTTGAATCTCCTCGGTTGGATGGTGTTTCCTCGCTGGAGGTGTCTTCGATGGAGACCTGTAAGAAAGGGAGAGTTGGTAAGCACGAGCATGTTTACAAAGATAAATGAGATCAACCAAGGCATGAATCAGCGTACGTGCGAGCTCTCTGGAGAAGGGCTCCGGCGCCTCGAAGTTTTCTTGGCCACTATCTTCCTCACCGCCGTTCTTGTTTTAGTTGGAACTCGGGGGGCAGCTGACCCGGAAGTTGCTTGGCTCTTGGAAGCCGATTTTGGTAATATCGGCTGGTTCTGCATCACGACCTGTTTCAAAGGTGGCAAGTTTTTGCAGAAAAGGACCACAGGAGCCGGTGGGAGGAATTCGAAGGGGGAGCCATCCTCGTTGGTAGGTTCTGGACCATCTTGTCGCTGCAAGAAGACAGAGCAGGATATTAAAAGCATCGTCGTGAGCTGCATCAAGAAAATTTACAAGTAGCAGTACCTGTTCTACGGGGATGTCATATTCAGCATCGAGCTGTTCCAGCAATGGTCCCAGAGCTCTTCTGAAGGCATGAGTCTTCCACATCGACCACCAGTCCTCAAAACCATCGGTTGATGAAGCGAAAGTGAGGTTGTTAGGAATTGGGATGGTCAGAGCATCGAAGAAGGAATAACACCTCTGACTAATGAGAGAATCGGGCAGGTCAGCTCTGCTCTCTGTGAGGTGGTGGAGAAAGAAATGGGGAGGTACTTGCCCAAGGCCAAATTGCCGAGCTGCTACGACCGGCTGGTAGAACTCGTATCCAGGCTTGATTATTCTGTTGGATGTGCTCATGCCAACTGGGAGGAAGCAGGGACGGATCACGGTGGAAAATAGTTGCCGAGTGCTGGTGTCATCGGCAAAGTTGTCCAGCCTGAAGGAGGTTGGATTTTCAAAATTTTCCGATTCCTCCGTGTAAGGAAAGAAGATAGGATTGTCCAGGCCTTGGAAGAAAATGCTGAACCACTTGGATGCTTCATGAGGGATCAGTTTACTACCTGGCAGGCTATACAGAGCTTGGCCGTAGCTAGTGCATCGGATCTGCTTCCCTTTGGCATCTGGAAAGGTGCAACTGGCCAAAAGGGGGAAGTTTGGGATATGGTTTTGAAAGTACAGCTGAGCCCATAGTTGAATAAACCACCAAGGACCTCCTGTTTTGACTGCTATGTGGGAGGATAGTTTGACAGACATCAACTGGAGATATCGATAGACTTCTCCAAGGAACAGTTTGCCGATGCCAAGTTGAGTGCCTCTGGCAAGTTCGTAGGCCAAGGGAAGATAATTCTTGGTTGGAGCAAGGGAAGGGCCACAGAATATGAAATGTTCCAGCTAGAAATTGAGGAAGGCCGTGTGTTCTTTCTCTGTGACAGGGCCCTTAGTTTTCATGTGGCTTTGAAGATAAGCACCCCAGTTCGTGCAATCTGTTTTGGAAGAAAGCTTGAAGGGGACTTTTGGCAGCATAAAAGCAGAGGGGCTGGGTGATGTGACGTCCAGACCAGTAATCATCACCACGTCTAACAGAGTTGGTGTCATGGGGCCGTGGCCGAACATGAAGCAGTTCAGAGCGTCAGACCAGAAATAGCCGATGGTTTTTAGAAGATTTTCATGCTTCTCAAGGGGAGACAATGACAAAGACAAGGCATCGGCTATTCCCGTGGTTTCCCATTGGGGTTGGTAAGTTTTGGCTACCCTACTGTACCAAGAAACCCAATATTCGGGAGGATTAGGCCAGGCTCGTAAGCAGTTGGCCCAAGAATCCAAATCTAAGTTTTGGCTTACGAAGGGGATTCTGTTTGCCTCGCAAGAGATTAGATGGGCAGGACTAGATTCTGCACGGGGGCCAAGGCAGAGAGAATTTGGGATAGAAGGATGCGGCAGCAGAATGTCTGAAACCTAAATGATGGGATAAAGCATTAATTCAGGTGTTTGCTGTTAACTCTAGCACCGTGCTCGGATTGCGAGGAACAGTTAAGGATTACCTTCAGACCGGAGACCGCTGTGTTGGCGCTGGACGATTCAGCCATCTAATTTGCCGGCGGAGATGGGTCTATGCGGTGGGGAATCTAGGGTTCGTGTCGCCGTGAGCCCGATTTGTTCAATGAGGCAATTGGAGGTCTGAGTTAGCCTTTTTGAAGATGGTTGCAGGTTACCGTTGAAATTGGAAAGTGACCGCTCAGACTTGTCTAAATAAGCGACCGAGTTTGACCTTGCCAACGTTTGTGGGAAAAAGCCGATGTGTTGCCATCGGCTCTTTAGGTTTTGACTTAGTTGACCATATCAAGCGTGGTATGGTGAAAGCCGATTCGTTACTATCGGCTTTTGGAACGTTGACCTATTTGACTATCGGCAAAATCAAATGGGGAAAAGCAAGCTTTGTTGATTCCAAAGATGGTTGTTTACAACGGAGCCGATTGCTTACAAAATAGAGATCTACTACTAGTACTACTACTTCCTAATCTAAAAAGCGGCGTCGTCGTCGTCGCTGTTGCCATTGCCGCCGCCGTCTTCGCTGTCATCGGCGCTGCTGCCGGCGTAGTCCTCACCGCTGCTGCTAAAGTTGGCAGCGGGGGCCTCTTCGTCCTCGTCGTCGTCGTCGGTGTCCTCGCTGGACCCGGCGCGGAAGCGCTTCACCGGCGGGTACTCGTCGGAGGAGGTGTCCTCCTCTGCTTCTTCCTCCTCATCGGAGGAGCCGATGTCCTCGCCCCAGGACACGGCGTCGTCGGCGCTCTCCGCCTCCAGTTCCCCGTCGACGAGGAGTTGGAGGTCTTCCTCGCCGTCGGTCATGGACTCGTCATCCTCTGACTGGGCGGCGAAGTCCCAGTCTCTCTCGTCCCACCATTGTGGGGCGAGAGCTTCGTACGCCGCCATCGGCGGGTGCTCCGGCGTCGGCTCCCGGTTGACGGAGTCGGATGATTGGTAGGAAAGGCCGGATGTGTTGGAGGAAGAAGAGGAGTCCATGGCGGAGGAAGAGGGTTTTTTGGCTATGGGAGAAGAATGAGGATGCAAATGGTTCGGATAGATTTAAATAAGGGGAATAGTGGAAGGTGGTTCAATGCCATAGCGGTTTCCGAGGATGTGGTGCCAGAGTTGTCAAATCGTGCACTGCGGAGAAGTTGATAAGGCGAGGCATCATGATGAGGAGGCGATATGACGGTTCTGCTCTGCAACGCGTGACCCGATGAAGAAAAAAAAATAGAGTGGTTTTGGAATTATTATTGCCAAAACCAGGGGGGCATGTGTTATCGCCACATTTTGGCCAAATGAGGAGATGGGCCGTAATCAAGATGGGCTTGGAGGCTGGATCGGCCTTGCGCGTGGATTTGGGCTAATTGCCCGTGTATCTGTATATTATGATAGAGTTCGTTTCGGTTTAAGCAAGAGATAGAGTTGTTAGGTTTATTCCAAAGATAGAAAGTCTCCGGACTATAAATATGTACCTAGGGTTATTGAGAAAGCAGGACGACCACGTTCGCAACAAACACAATCTCGGCGCATCGCCACCCCTTGTTTCGAGGGTTTCTTTCAGGTAAGCGTCGTGCTACCTAGATCGCATCTTGCGATCTAGGCAGCATCTGCTTATGTCTTATTTGGTATTGCTCGTACTGAAGCCTTGTTGATGGCGAGTAATACTGTTATCGTAGATCTGTTTGGGCTAGCATCGGTGTTTTTGGTTATGTTTGCTTAGTCATGCCGCCCCTAGAGATCTCGCTGCCTTTGCACCTATTTTGGGTGTAAGGGCAGCATCTTGCTTGATCTTTATTCAGTCGATTCAATCTGTCATAGTTGTTCCTTGTTCTCCAAGGATTAGTTTAATATCCGCATGGTTAGGCCTCACAAACGGGTTGAACGATCCAGTAGTACGTAAGGATATGGTTTGCCAATTCGAGAGGAGTTGTTCCGGGAATTGACTCTACGTTGGTTTTTTGGCCTCCTCTAGGGTTAGTTTTCCGTTTTCGTTCGTATCTACCAGGCTCAATTACGTGTGGGATGTTCCAATTATGTGGTGAAAGCGTTAAACTGTCGTAGATCGATTTGACTTGTATCGATAAAGCAAAACCCCATGTTATCGTAGATCCAATGCAGATCCATGGGACAATCGGCTACCTGAGCCGATTCGCAGGGAAACCTGAGAGCCGATCGAGGCTCGTATTTAACGTTTACGTGTCTGCCATGCAGGAAACTAATCGAAGCAATCCATCACCTTCCTGATCAGGTATAGGTCAGGTGGCACGCCCTCGCATCAGCCAGGACGTGTGCCGGAGTTTTGCGGGCCGTTGACCGAGGGACCAGGGCCCACCAGCAGCTCTGGGAGCCTCCCGGCTCTTCGTGTTGCTCGTCGCTGCTCGCCGGTGGGTTTTGACAGGCAACAGATGGTCAAGAGGTGCGAGGCGTGCCAATTCCACGCCAAGCAGATCCACCAGCCGACGCAGGAGCTGCAAACCATCCCACTCACTTGGCCCTTTGCAGTTTGGGCGCTGGACATCCTTGGTCCGTTCCCCAGAGCGCAAGGGGGCTACCGCTACCTCTATGTCGCCATCGACAAATTTACCAAGTGGGTGGAGGTGGAGCCGGTGTGCACCATCCCGGCCAGGTCCGCGGTCAAGTTCATCCGTGGGCTGGTCTGTCGTTTTGGTGTGCCTAACCGCATAATCACCGACAACGGCAGCCAGTTCACCAGCGGACTGTTTCGGGAGTACTGTGCATCGGCCGGCATCAAGATCTGTTTTGCCTCCGTCGCCTACCCCCATAGCAATTGCCAAGCCGAGCGTGCAAATGCCGAGGTCCTCAAGGGGCTCAAGACGAAAAGCTTCAACGCTAAGCTCGAAGCCTGCGGCAAAAAATGGTTAGACAACCTCCAATCCATCTTGTGGTCCATCAGGACTACCGCCACAAAACCCACTGGAGAGACCCCTTTCTTCTTGGTCTATGGGGCGGAGGCTGTTCTTCCCACCGACGTTAAGTTCGGGTCGCCAAGAGTGCTCGCCTTCGAGGAAATTCGCCAAGAGGACCTCATCAAGGATCGCCTCCTCCTGCTCGAAGAAGCTCAGCGCCAAGCCGCGCTCCGCGCCGTGAGGTACCAACAAGGACTACGCCGCTACCATAGCCGTCATGTTCGAGCAAGGACTCTGGAGGTTGGCGACCTGGTGCTGAGGAGAATACTCTCTCGCGAGGACCTGCACAAGCTGTCTCCAATGTGGGAAGGACCCTTCAAGGTGACGCACATCGCCAGGCCAGGCTCGGCGCGGCTGGAAACCGCAGAAGGCGTGCCGGTGGGGAACCCGTGGAACATAGCTCATCTGCGAAAGTTCTACCCTTAGGTTCCTCACGAGGAGATAAAGACCGTTTTCACGGCACTTGTATCAGCTCAAACTGCTCTTAAGCACTGATATTAAGTTATTGCGCAACACAGCGCCTCTGCTTCGGCATGATATTAAAATGGCATGAAGTCCATTTATTTTCTGTTGTACTCCACGCGAAAGGGGGCTAGGCACGCTGGGGCCTTCGCCCGGAAAACAGCAAGCCCGAAAAACCCGAAGGGAGTGAGCTCTGGTCGGGGGTGACGGCCCTGTTATCGATCACCTCCAAATACCCATGGTGCTTAGTTCCTCGCGAAGTACACCAGAAAATAAAAAATCTTCGAGGAAAGTCCAAGGTGTGCCCAAGGCACCCGCTAAGGACCAGCACCTCGTGAGCAACCCTCACGAGGAGGCAAAGATGCGTCGATGCAACAAGCATCCGCAGGAAGATTCCCTCTCCCGAGGAAGGCCTGACGTGGCAGGATTATTGAAGACCAAGGCCGCTCCGATCATCTTGCGAAGGAGACGCAGATCCGGAGGTCCGTGCCAGGCCCTTCACCTCGTGAGCAACCCTTGCGAGGTGTCGACGGTCTCTGGGCTCTCTTAAGCGTCGACGTTTTCACGGCCGTGAGGGTCCAGCTTCCCTCAATGACGAGGAAGGCCCCGTGAATCGCCACACGCGGCAATTTGCTCTTAGCTGCTGGCACAGATAGTGCCGCGCTCCTCCACGATGGAGAAGGTCCCTGTGCCGGTCATAGGGGCATCTTATTCGCCTTCTTTTTTCATTTGTTTTGTCGACTTGTTTTTCCGTTTTCGGGGATTTGGGGTTTTTTGTTTTCCAACTCGTTCTTCAACTTCTTGTCTCAGGAATCGTCCAATGTGTCGTCGGCACCGATCCCATCTTGAGCTCTGAGGCGAAGGGAGGCCTCCCGTCGACGCTAACAGCTCACCAGGGCTCTCGAGCGCGCGAATGACCAGGACAATGAAGAGCAATGAGAAGCAAAATGCAAGACAGCTAGTAAGCGGATTTCACTGAAGCAATCCCATCAAAGGGAGGAGCAAGGCACGGCGGGGCATACCCCGCCGGCGAGGTCTACACAGCAAAGAGGGGAGGAGACTAGCTCCCCTCCCCAGAAGACTACCGCGCCAGCATCGCCTCTTCACTGCGCCGCGGGCCGGGGGTAGGTGCGGCGGACGCCACCGGCGGTGAAGATCCGCACCGAAGCCTCCAGCGTCCCCAGCTTGAAGCGGAAGACGAGGTGGTTGCCGACGCGGAGGCGATGGCCGAGGGCGAAGGCCCTCCAGTGGCCGGAGAGGACGGCGTTGCCGCCCACTCCGAGGAGGATGTCCACAGGCCAGAAGAGATCTGGCCTGCTCTGCTCCCCCAGGGCAATCTCCCCAGTGGCCGTGCCGGGGGCTTAAACCACCCTCCGGACTGCGTCGGGCAGCCGGAGGGAGCTGAAGCCCAGAGCATCGACGACGACGAGGAGCTCCAGGAAGTGGGACCCCGGGCCGATGAGGGGTCCCAGCATCGCCACCGCCAAGTGTCGCGGAGTGGCAACCACTCCGTTCGCCGGCGGGGCCGGAGGATCTGCAGCAGGGGGAGGGGGGCCCAGGGCGGCCTCCACCTCCCGGAGGACACGGTCGACGCTCCCCGGGGAGCGGGGAGCAGGCGCCGCCGCCAGCGGCGACGGCGAGTTCAGAGCGCCTCCACGCGCGGGACCCCTAAGGGTCAGGGCGCCGGAGGTCCCCGAGGCGGCGCGGTTCGCCTTGTCCTGCCTCGGCGCGCCTATGCGAAGGGGGCCGCCGGCGCCGGGCGTCCACCGGGCCGGGATCTTCACCTTGTGCCCGCTGCCCGGGGTGTGCCCGCGGCGCTTGGCCCTAGAGCTTGGTCCAGCAGCGGCGACGGAGGCGGAGGGGTCCATCAGCTTGGAGGCGTGGGGGAAGAGGTGGCACTGGAGGAAGGAGGTGAAGTGCCGGAGGTCTCGAGGAGACTCTATTTAAGGGGGGCGTCTGGCGTCGATGCGTCAAATCTCAGCGCGGGAATCGAAGCGTCGGCGCAGCGCTCCGCAGCGAAGCGACGCGCCATCATGACGGTTTGACGCCTCGGAGACTGTAGCATCGCCCGCCGTTTCATCTCACCAGCTGCGGCCGCACCACGTGTCCGGAGGCTCTGTTTCTTCACATGGTCCTCTGACCGCGCAGTTGACGTGTGCCGTCGGAGGGCCCAGCAGCTTCTGGGGCCCCCGACCCTTCGCTCCCTCAAGAGGGCGCGTTCGCGGGCCGGGCTCCCGGGGGCTACTGTCGGTGTTCTGGATACCGGGGTATCCCGGTCCACCTGCTCCTGGGCCCCATCATCGGCCCATCTTCAGCCCAGGGGAGAACCAACAACCCAAGCTACGAAGAAGACCCTCACGAGGAGGCGCCTCGTGAGGAGAACGACGGTGAAAAACGCTAAGGACCAGAAGACCTCCTCACGAGCCCCCGCTGGTGAGGAGAGGGACCAAGTCCACGCCAGCTCAGCACGTTGGCGTGCGGAGCAAGAAGATGAAGGGCAGAAGACCGCGTACCGCCCACGCTACCCCCGACAGGGAGGAGACCAACTTTCGCTGTGCCTGCCCAAAGCGGCATAGTGGTTGTTGGCCACCCCCCTAAAAATAGCGTGGACGGTGCAGGGCGCCAGAGGAAGACGTTAGCTTCCTCCACCAACTCCTGTGGACCGGCGCCTCTACCCTACGAAGACCACATCTACAGAAGAGTGTAGTCTACAGCTGTCCACCCTCCTTGGCCGTGTGTGTGGCAACCCCTTCCCCAAGAAGATAAGGGGAAGGAGGACCTTGGCGCTATAAAAGGAGGGGAGGCCACCCCTTAGAAGGGATCTGATCTTCTCCGAGTTGCTAGCTGGGCACGTAGGTTCTTCAACCTCTGGCCAGCTAGAACTTTGTAACCAAGACCTTGTACTCCTCGCGAGGTGTCGCGTCACAATACAAGAAGGCAGGAAGTAGGGGTGTTACCTCACCACGAGGGCCCTGAACCTGGGTAAAGCTCGGCGTCTCTCTCTGCAGTGCGTAGTGCGTTCGACAGCTCGAGGCTTCCGTCACCGTGCTTCGTTGCGATCCTAGATCTCACACGTTGAGCCCCCTGCGTTCGAATCTTTGGGTCCATCGCGTGGTACCCTGTGTTCTTGCGACACGAAATCCATCGACACATACTATTATCACTTTCCACTCGATACGCTCATACCTTTGTTTCAAGCAAACCGGTGAGAATGACAACTTCATCATAAGTTGGGAACAAAGTATTTGGTTGTGTTGTGTGCAGGTTCCACGTTGCCGCTCGCAAAGCAAAGCTTCGGAGGATAAATTGTCCGAAGCTGTCGCGAAGCTTGCGGGCATCACCTTCAGTCGTATTTATCCTCCTACTGGATTGATAACCTTGGTTTCAGAACTGAGGGAAAACTTGCTGCTATATTCATCAAAACCTTCTCTTGGGGTTTTCCAACTGGCCGGTCATTTATTACACATTCCCACGTCAACTTGGTACCAGAAGTTTTCTGTCGCCGTTGCCATGTATTGAAGAAGAAGCTTTCACACCATCATCACCGCGCCATCAGGAGCACATGCATCAGGCCGCAATACGAAGCCTCGGGTTGATAGAAGACAAGTTAATGGGAAAACTTCCAGAGGAAAAGGCGACACACCATAAGGAAAGGCGAAAGGAAGAATTCAAGCGCAAGTCCTCGCGAAACGAATCCAGTGAGTCACCAGGTGATGAGAGGCGACAAAAAAGGCAGGAGGACGCAAGAAACATAATAGCACAAGCACGAGTGAACAACTCGCGCTATGCGTGGAAAGAGCAAAATTATGAAGACGATGAAAAAGAGATGGGCACATTATGCTTTACCCGTAGGGTTCGCAAAACGCGGGTACCTAAAGGTTTTAGGTTGCCGCACGACCAAGAAAAGTATGATGGGTCGCAAGAACCCACTCTATGGCTGTCAGATTACCTGCAAGCAGTACAGATCTTAGGAGGAACAAGAGCAACAGCCATGCAAAGTTTGCAGTTACACCTCACCGGCGCAGCACGGTCATGGTTGAATATCCTACCCAACGATTCCATCGGAAGTTGGGGAGAGTTAGAAAATCAATTTGCAAGAAATTTTTGCTCAACATATAAGCGCCCAGCATCGTTGGAGGAAATCAAGGCGTGCGTACAAAAGAAAGGCGAAACCCTACGCTCTTACATACAACGCTGGAGTGCAATCAAAAATTCAGCTGAAGACGTCTCCGACGAAAGAGCAATTGATGCTTTTTCGACAGGCCTTCGTCGTTCGGACCTCGTGAAAGAAATAGGGAGAACAAGGCCAAGGACAGTGTCAGAACTAATGGAAGTAGCAAACAGATTTGCCGATGGAGAAGATGCGTATAACAACAAAAGGGGGCGTTCACCAGAAGTCGACAAAACAAGCAGGCAAAGGCGAAGATACCGCAATAGCGACAACTACGGAAGACAAAATCAGATAGCCACGGGATATGAAGGAAGGAACGAGGAAGGCTATGAAAACAAAGAGTTTCAAACAAGAGATAGTAGAGGAAAAGATAAATCAAGGTACTCGGTGATACGTCTCAAACGTATCCATAATTTTTGATGCTCCATGCTTGTTTTTACACCATTTGCTTAGTGTTTCATTACACTTCGTGGCACTTTTATGCATTTTCCGGAACTAACCTATTAACAAGTCGCCACAGTGCTAGTTCCCTATTTTCTGCTGTTTTTGTGTTTCAGAAAAGTTACACAGGAAATATTCTCGGAATTGGACGAAACCAAAGCCAGTCGCCCAGAATTTTACCGAAGCTTCCAGAGAACCGAAGAGGAGACGGAGTGGGGCCACGAGGTGGCCTCACACTAGTGCGGCGTGGCCTAGGGCCTGGCCGCGCCCCCTATGTGTGAGACCGCCTCGGTCCACTTCTGACGATGCCCCTTCGCCTATAAAGACCCCCCGACGAGAAAAACCTAAGACCCCGATCAGTTTTCCAGAACACATCGCGTTCCGCCACCGCCATCGACCCGAAGATCGGGAGGGTCCAGAAGCTCTTCCTGGCACCCTGCCGGAGAGGGGAATCGCCACCGGAGGTCTTTTTCATCGCCATGCTTGCCTCCGGAGCGATGAGTGAGTAGTCTACCTTGGACTATGGGTCCATAGCAGTAGCTAGATGTTTGTCTTCTCCCCCATGTGCTTCATGTTTAGATCTGATGAGCTGCCCTACATGATTGAGATCACCGTTATGTAATTCTACATGTTTGGTTTGTTGGGATCCGATGAATACTGGTGTTATGCTTGAGTTGAAGTACTGAAATTTATCTTTTGTTATCTCTATGTTGTTTATGATCTTACATGCTCTCCGTTGTTAGTAGCTATCTTGGCCGAGTAGTTGCTAGTGACTCCAAGAGGGGGTATTTATGCTCGATAGTGGGTTCATGCCTCTATTTCATCTGGGGGAGTGACAGAAACCTCTAAGGTTGTAGATGTGCTGTTGCTACTAGGGGAAAACAACATTCATATGCTCGAGGGCATATGCTTTGTTTACATTACACACTTTGCTTAATGCAATTATCCATTATTCGCAACTTAATACTCATGGGGTGTTCGGACGATATCCCCGTGAGTGGATTATTAGTCATAGATGCAGTTGGATGGCGGTCTATGTATTTTGTTGTAATGCCTAGAGTAAATCTCATAGTGATCCTCTCTTCATATGCACGTTATCTTTATTCTATCAATTGCCCAACTGTAATTCGTTTACCCAGCTTGTATTATTTTATCTTATGGAGAGACACCGCTAGTGAACTGTGGACCTCGGTCCTATTTCCTTTATATTGCTATCACCTATTTACTTTACTCACACTGTTTACTTTACTCGCATACTATTATCATTTTCCACTTGATACGCTCATTCCTTTGTTTACAGCAAACCGGTGAGATTGACAACCTCATCGTAAGTTGGGAGCAAAGTATTTGGTTGTGCTGTGTGCAGGTTCCGCGTTGCAGCTATCAAGCAAAGCTTGGACGAGGCGCCCTATAAATTGTCCTGAGCCGTCGCAAGCTAGCAAGCATCACCTTCAGTCGTTTGTCTGCTCCTCTCCTGATCGACATACCTTGGTTTCTTACTGAGGGAAAATCTGCTGCTATATTCATCACACCTTCCTCTTGGGGTTCCCAACGGGCTGGTTCTTTACCACGCATCAAGCATATTTTCTGGCGCCATTGCCGGGGAGGAAGAAGACTTCTACGAGGGGAGTTTTTGCACGCACATCCTTTACTTTGTTTATTGTTTTGCTTTACTTTATTTATTTTTACTTGTATAGTTTTATCAAAAATCAAAAAAATATATAATCCTTGGTAGTTGTTTTTACTTGTCTGCTTTTAGTTTGCTAAAATGGCTACTCCTGAGAACACCAAGTTGTGTGACTTTACTAGCACGAACAATAGTGATTTTATCTGCACTCCTATTGCGCCACCTGCTTCTGGTGCAAATTTTTATGAGATTAAGCCTGCTTTATTGAACCTTGTTATGAAAGAGCAATTTTCTGGTGCTAGTACTGATGATGCTGCAGCTCATCTCAACAATTTTGTTGAGCTATGTGAGATGCAGAAATATAAGGATGTTGAAAGTGATATTATTAAGCTTAACTTGTTTCCTTTTTCTTTGAGAGGAAAAGCTAAGGATTGCTTGCTGTCTTTGACTAAGAATAGTATTGATTCATGGGCTAAGTGTAAGGATGCTTTTATTGGTAGATACTATCCTCCTGCTAAGATTGTAGCTTTGCGTAGCAATATTATGAAGTTTAGTCAGTTTGATAATGAACATGTTGCTCAAGCTTGGGAAAGAATAAAAGCTATGATAAAGAATTGTCCCACTCATGGACTGACTACTTGGATGATTGTTCAAACTTTTTATGCAGGACTGAATTTTTCTTTGAGGAACCTACTTGATTCAGTTGCTGGAGGCACTTTTATGTCCCTTACCTTGGGCGCCGCAACAAAGCTTCTCGACAATATGATGGTAAATTACTCTGAATGGCACACCAAGAGAGCTCCACAAGGTAAGAAGGTAAATTCTGTTGAGGAAACCTCTTCCTTGAGTGATAAGATTGATGCTATTATGCTTATGCTTTCAAATGATAGGACTCATGTAGATCCTAATAATGTTCCTTTGGCCTCTTTGGTTGCTCAAGAAGAGCATGTTGATGTAAACTTCATTAGAAACAATAATTTTAACAACAATGCTTATAGGAACAATTTTGCTAGTAACAATTATAGGCCATATCCTTCTACCAATGGTAATGGTTATGGTAACTCTTATGGTAATTCCTCCAACAACACTAGGGCCGCGCCCTCCGAGCTTGAGGTAATGCTCAAGGACTTCATCGGTAAGCAAAATGCTTTTAACAAGTCTGTTGAGGAAACGTTAGGCAAAATTGATATTCTTGCTTCTAAAGTTGATATCCTTGCTCATGATGTTGAACTTCTGAAATTAAAAGTGTTGCCTAATGAGTTGAAAGAGAACAATGTTTTTGCTACAGCTAATGCTATCCAAGTTAGAATCGATGAAAATGTTAGGATGGTAGCAGAATTGCATGCTAGGTGGGAAAGAGAAGATGAGATGGCTAGAGAAATGAAGGTATGTACCATTACTACCTCTAATGATGTTGCTCCTAAAGCTAGCAATCCTCTTACTTTGATTGATGTAGAGAAAACTCCCACTCCTTGTGTTAAAAAGCCTAAAACTGCTAAAACTTTTTCTCAAAAGAGTGCTGAAATTTTTCGGAGTGTAGGAGATGATAGCTCTATTTCCTTTAATGATTTTGATGTTGATGGCTGCAATATATCTGAAGTTATTTTGTTCTTGCAAAAGCTTGCTTTGACTCCTAATGCTAGTTCTTTAAATGTTGCTTTTACTAAGCATATTACCAATGCTCTCATGAAAATTAGGGATGAAAAGTTGAAGCAAAAAGCATCTGTTCCCAAGAAGTTAGAAGATGGTTGGGAACCCATCATTGATATGCATGTTAATGGTTTTGATTGCCATGCTTTATGTGATCTAGGTGCTTGTATTTCTATTATGCCTAGAAAGATTTATGATATGCTTGATTTACCACCGCTTGAAAAGTGTTATTATGATGTTCCTATTGCTGATGTTGCTAAGAAGAAACCTTTGGGAAGGATTAATGATGTTCTTATTGTGGTTAACAATAACCTTGTTCCCGTTGATTTTCTTGTCATGGATATTGAATGCAATGCTTCATGTCCTATTATTTTGGGAAGACCCTTTTTTCGAACTGTAGGTGCCATCATTGATATGAGGGAAGGAACCATCAAATATCAGTTCCCACTCAAGAAAGGTATGGAACACTTCCCTAGGAAAACAAAGAAATTATTGTTTGACTCTATTCTTAGAGCAAATTATGAGCTTGATGCTTCATCACTTGATGTTACTTGATTCACAATTTTCTGCGCCTAGCTCAAAGGCGTTAAAGAAAAGCACTCTTGGGAGATAACTCAATGTTTTTACTTTCAGTTCTTTTTCTTTTATTTGAGTCTTGGAAGTTATTACTACTTTAATGACCTCTCCTTATCCTTTTTATTTCGTTTTTGTGCCAAGAGAAGCCTCTAATTTGAGTGAGGTAAGATTTGGGGATGTTGCTGTCCTGAAACAGTTTTTGGTGCTGCACCGTAAAAATTCGTGAACATTCTCTGTATATCTTTTGGACCTGAGATTTCTTGTGCATATGCCCCAGGTTATATCCAAACTTTCATTAGTTGAACACTTTTTGATTTGAGCAACAGAAAACCCCTTAAAAATTCGACCTTTGTCAGCTGTTCTGTTTTGACAGATTTCTGCCAATATTTGTGTTTGCCGCTTTATCGCTTTCTTTTTGAGTTCTTTTGATCACGGAACTTTTGGGGAAGTTGCTACAGTAGTATATGCTTAATAGGTGGTGGTTTTAGGTTGAAACATGAAGCAAAAGAGGTTGATTCTATGTTATGCTTACACTAATGTTGCTAATAGATTTATGTTTAGTTTTGTATGAAGGAAGTTTTCAAGTGTAGGGATCGGAGAGTGATGAGATGAGTTGAAGAATGGACAAAAGCTGAAGCTTGGGGATGCCCATGCATCACCCCAAGAAATATCCAAAAAGTACAAGCGTCAAAGCTTGGGGATGCCCCCGAGGCACCCCTTCTTCATCGGCAAATATCAGGTCACCTTTGAAGACACTATATTTTTATTGCTTCATGCATTATGCGTTTTTCTTGGAGCGTCAGTTGTTTTTAGTTTTCAGTTTAGTTTAGTTTTGTTTGCTGCAATAAATGGTTGGACCCCAACAAATTTCCTTTGGAGAAGTTGCCTTGCTTTTCATTTGCCAAGAACACTCCGTTTTTCGTTCTTACAATTTCAACGAGTGTTCTTCCTTTTCTAGAACTGCGTTTAGCTTTCGGTTTTCGCCTTGATATGCATTCAGATCTTGTTATATATTTTCATCAAGGTGTGTTTTTGCCTCTGATCTTTATTGGTTTTCATCAAAAGAGGTTTTTATAATTTTTTTGAATGGTGTTGGAAAAGAGAAAAAGCTTTATGCAAAAAAAGTGGTACAAGAAGGAGTTTGTGTAGACTGCGGCTTAGGCTTTTTCATGTCGTGCTTGATGTCTTTTTGATAGTATGCTTAGTGGTTTTGCTGTAGAATGACTTGTCTCAAATAACTGAGATTGCTTAATGAGCCTTTGAAAAAATCATGCGTTGTTTTTATCGTTTGGAAGCATTATTTTGGTTTTCTCCTTGATGCTTTATTTGGGTTGACTTGGCGCATGCTCACACATGTTAGACTCTCACAAAGTCGCCAATAGCCTCTATGATCATTTAGTTTTTGACTTTTGATGCCATCTTATGCTTCTTTTAATGTCTCTTTGTCGCTTTGCATGATTATGGCCGTTATTGCTCTCTTAGTTGGTCGCTCCCAGTCTTTTGCTAGCCTTCGCCTTGTACGGAGTATGAGCTCTACTCGTGCATCCAACTCCTATAAACCAAGTTTGCCAAAGTGTCCACCATACATACCTACTAGCAATTTGCTATTCCAAAGTACATTTGACTTGCTTTTATCAACTGTTCAAATTAAACTCTTACCAGTGTTATGTGAAAATTGGTCAGTAAAGCTCTCACAAACTAGATGGCACACTTTATTTTTCTCGTTCTTAAAAATTTGACATTGTGGTCTCTTATGTTGAGTTGTTAAGCTTGCAAGTTGTAAGTTGGAGACTAGCCCAACCATGTGTAACATCCCAAATTTTGGTTTTAATTTAAAAATCTTGCACACATGAAATCATAAACCCATCCCATTGCATATGCATTCTATGTATTATTTTATGTGCAAAAATTTCAAGTTTTGATCTATTACTTGTTTCAAAAGTTTCCCTGATGTTCAACAAACTGAGGGAATTAATTTACAAACTTCAAAAGACTGTTTAAAACCAATTTGAAATTGTTTTGCAAAATTACAAAAGAAAACAGAAAAGAAAAACAAAAAGAAAAGGGAAAAATAGGAAAACGGCCGCGGGGAAACGAATCGGCCTGGGGCCAGAATCGGCCCACGGCCCGTTTAATTCTTTTCCGAACCGGTACCGGCCTCCACCTCTCTCTCACGCTGACGTGCGGGCCTAGGATGTCAGCACCGACGCTTTCTTCTTCCTCGGGACGAAAAATCCGCGCGAGATTACTGCGCGCAATAACCCGGCCCCCTCCTTCAATCCGCCGATGCCCTGCCAGTTTTGCTCTCCACGCGCGCCTATAAGAAGCCCTGAACCCTCCTCGACCTCCCCCACCCCCTCTCAGATCCCCATCGCCGCCAGGCCGTCTGCACAGAAACTCGCCTGTCCGCAGGACCAGACCAACTCCGGCGAACTTCCAGGTAAGCAGAGGGAACCTCTCCCCTTTTCTCTTCTCTGGTACTCTTCCAGAGCCTCTGCGCACCTCCCAGACATAATCTCTTATCTTGTACTACACCAGATCGACGTGAGCATCCTCGGCCAGATCTTGCCGTCCGCAGGAGCAACTCCGGCGAAGGATTGCCAGGGGCTCCGAGCACCTCCACTTCTCCCGCTTCGCCACCAAGTCCGCTCCGTCATTCCGCATCTCCTGGTAAGGTCACCACCGCCCAGATCCCTCTGTGCACGCCAAGCCTTCCCTTGGTCTGCGCCTGGCCGACGCATCGGATAACCCCAGCCACTCTCTGTCACCGTTACAGGAAACGAATCACCGCGTGCTGCACACGATCGACATCGCCTGCTCCAGCTGAACGTCATCGCGCCCTTCATCGCCACCAAGGACCGTCGGAATTTCTTCATCGTCGAACTCCAGTATGCAGCAGCTCGCCGTCGACGTCTCCCTCCGGTGAGCCCTCTCCGTTCCTTTCTCGGCCGTTAGATCTCTTTTCTTTGGCGCAGATTAGATCACTTAGTGAATCGGTAAGATTAGATCCAGAGCGTTCAGATCTCGTCAGATCGGACGGTCCACCATCGCGATCCGACCGAAAGGGTACCATCAAATTAGCAGCCGCCGCGTGTCAGTCTGTGGTTGAGCCCCGCCGTTTTTCGTTTAAACATTTCAGAAACTTGTTTTAACTTCGAAAATTCATATCTGGAGTTCTACAAATCCTTTTTCTGCAAACTTTGCGGCTTTGGATTCATAAAAATGAGGAGAACATGTCTAGGTCACAAAAATTCACTTTTGCCACTGTTAAAAATATTTTATTACAGATTGCTTTATTTAAGTATTTTGGCTATTAAAAATAGTTCTAAATTTTTATTTTGCAGTATTTCCTTTTGCATTAGATAAATAAAATGTCCTTATGTACTATAGCATGTGTATATTATATTTTGTACTAATTCCTTTCCCTTTTGTAGATTTAACTTGTATGTATAGTCTTATGTGTGTTAAATTTTGTTCTAAATTTTATAAACAACTCTAAAACCTTGACCATGTCATCATGCATATAGAAACCAACCAGAGAACTTAATAAGTGTCTTGTGGTGTTTAAGATCCATATTGCATTCATATTTTATCTTTTGAATGTTTCTATGATTGAATGCTATGTGCTTATGTATGTATCATTTTATGTGTAGATTGTGCTGAGTGCAACGAGTGCCTTTGTGACGAGTGCACCAACTCCTCTCCTCACCAAGGCAAGTGTCACCATATTCCCTTGTCCTACTAATAGTTCTGAACTTGTAGCTTTCCTAGTAGAAGATGCATGTGTAGGTTGTTTTATAAATCCCTAATTGTAGCTTGCTAGATTTATTTGTTAAACTTTGTCTAGCCACTTAGTCTTGCATCTCCTAGTAGTTTGCTACTTCTATAGGACTTTACTTGTTCTTTTCAAGGGAAGGGATTACACCATGATTTTGGCTAAGTATTGAGAAAACTTGTTTTACAAAACTAAGAAAACCACTAAGTTAATACGCTACCTGGGTGGAAATGGCTGAAAAGGGATATGTTGAGTGGTTACACCGGGGTTTACCGTGTGTATCGCACTTGTGGACGGCCACCCAGGAATAACGGAGATTTGAGACGTTCAAGTCGTGAAGCTTCCAGTGCAACCACAAGACAATATGGGCTCTGTCTTGGTCAAGTAAGCTGCAGGAACTCAAGCCAGGCGGACAGTGGGTGGAAATCGGGAACGCGTCCGTTTGGTCTGAGGAAATGCCTCTGAAAGGCCTCGTCTTAGTTTTCACTTGGCCGTTTGAGGCAAAATGAGTCTCACGGCAAAATAGGTTAACTAAGTCCTGTGGGAAAAGTGCACAACCTCTGCAGAGTGTCTAGAACTAAGTACTTAGCCGTGTCCCCGGTTACGGACAAACTTGAGCAACATGATTTTGAAATCGTTCAAGGATCTCCTCACTCCAATTTCTCTAAGTTAAAAACTTGATGGGTGAAATTGGGTAGAAAAGGTCCTTCTGGACATCTTTTGCTAAGGAAAACTAAAGTTTTGCAAAATTAGGAGAAAGGTTAGTATTGCTAAGTTAAACTCCACCTGGCCAAAGAGCATGTACGTTTAGGTGCCATTGAGTCCACCAAATAGACACTTGCCAATACATTCAAAGTATTGACCCTCCGTGGCTGCAACGTATCATGTTGCAGATGGGTACTACGAAGACTGAAGCAATGCTGCGCTACGGTCACGAGTCTTCGACCAACACATCTGCCTGCGGAATCCATGAAGGAAGAAGACTTGGTGTTTTACCTTCTTTTACTTAGAATTTTTCCTTCATGAGTTGTAATAAGAATTGAGACATGTGCCTATGTGATGTAAAAGACTATGTTGTTTACGGATCCAACGTTGTAATAATGACCTTTGTATTCGTGGTATTTCATCTTGTATCTATGTGTGCTAGCAGTCGATCCGGGACTAGCACAAATAAGCACAGGTACGCTACAGATGGTATCAGAGCAAAGTGTTGCCCTTAGGTTCGTGACCCTAGGATTGGACGAAAACACTTAGGAAAATTAGGGGTTGTCTCTCCTTCTTCCTAACACTTAGGATTGCTTTGTTTTCTCTAAGTCTGTGACAAGTTCCTCCTAAATTTTACGCGCTTTTTCTAAGTTTTTCCTTCTGTTTTGACTTATTAACTTGCCACGTTCCAACATGAAGATGTCAACCTTCCGCATCACCAAGACCGGCAACTTCAAGAAGAACTACAGCTTCGGAGCGCGCCTCCTCGACATCACCACTGCTTTGTCCCTGCCTACCCCGTCCCTCAAAGGGAGTCAGATGTCCAAGCTCCACAAGAAGGGCGTCTGGATCATCCTCATCACGCAGCCAGGACGCGAGACTGAGCCGAAGACTGAGGCTATCAAGCTCAAGACCTTCCACACCGACAAGAAGATAGGCGCCCAACTCCTCATGCAAGAGATGATAGCACGTCTCTGCGGACGCCACTCCTCCGAGCTCCAGGGCCACTACTCCCACCTCTACGGCCGACGCGATGAAGAAGGCATGGTTGTCGGGCTAACTGATGATGAACAAGATCCCTTGCGCATCCATCTCACTGAGCTGGAGTTCCTCGTCCGGGACGTCGATGTGGAGAGGTACAACGAGTTGTTCAATAACGACGAGCTACGTGCCCAACTCGCCGAGAAGGACAAACAATTCAAGGAGCAAGAGGAGAAGATCAAGGAAATGGAGGAGAAGTTCGAGACTCAAGAGAAGCAACGCAAGAGTCAAGAGAAGAGAATTCAAGCCAGGAACAAAGACATTAGGGAGCTGAAGCAGAAGATAGAATGCTATGAATTCGAGCTTGAAGCTGACCATGACGTGATTGAGAAATTGCGTGCAGACAAGAGGGAGCTACAGGAGAAGATTGACACTCTAACTGAAGATCTACAGGACTACAAGAGGATGCTCAAGGAGGGAGGACTTGAAGTTGAAGAGGTGGAAGTTACCATGGAAGAATAGAATAACTAGCTAGATTTCCACCATCTCATTCCCGAATACATCCTAAGCCCGTGACCGCTTGTGGTATGGCGTTAGTCAATGTATCCCAAAAAGTCTAAACGTTTGCGTATCTTCAAATATTTTGTGAGTTGATTTTGCTGCATGCTTGAGTATGTGTACGAATGTTTGAACTTGTGTGTGAATGTTGAGTATGGGTGCTTTAAGGATTGCTTTTGCATATGGGTAGGGAATTTTTCTTCTTTAGACTCTATTCTAAGTCTATTTCTTTTTCTCCAAAACCACAGATGCCTCCTCGCCGCGCCCCTGAGGAGCAAATGCAGCAGATGATGGAAGCCCAAGCGCAACTTATGCAAGTCATGACCCAGTTCATTGCCAACATTCAGAACAACAACAATAA
Organism: Dactylis glomerata; assembly: GCA_007115705.1. NCBI lineage: Eukaryota > Viridiplantae > Streptophyta > Magnoliopsida > Poales > Poaceae > Dactylis > Dactylis glomerata. The sequence continues at coordinate 5,408,114 of QXEO01000472.1, read as the reverse complement.
CAACAACCCACCACCACCACCTCCTCCACCACCCCCTCAGGTCGACATGCTTACAAGATTTCTAAGGCTTCGCCCCGCCAAGTTCTCCCGTGCTGCTGAACCATTAGAGGCCATGGATTGGCTTCGCTCTGTTAACAAGGACTTGGTAACAACCGGTTGCACTGACGCAGAGAAGGTCAGGTTTGCAGCCCATCTGCTTGAAGGACCAGCAGCAAGCTGGTGGGACACTTACCAGATCACTCACCCCATTGAAGGAGTGACTTGGGATTCCTTTCAAGAAGGATTCAGGGCTGCACACATTTCCTCTGGTGTGATGGGCCTGAAGAAGAAAGAATTTCGTGATCTTAGGCAGAAGTACCGCAGTGTGTCTGAGTACATCGATGAGTTCACCAACCTATCCCGCTATGCACCGGATGACGTTGACACCGATGCGAAGAGGAAGGAGAAGTTCTTAGAGGGCCTCAACGATGAACTGTCAATCCCTCTGTCTGTTGCTTACACCCCTACCTTTCAGTCCTTGCTGGACCAAGCTATAACTCTTGAGAGCAAGGTGAAGCAATCCGAAAATAGGAAGAGAAAGCATCATACCAGCAAGTACCAAGAGCCTGTGCATAAGAGAAGCTTCCATAGTGGCAGTGGCAGTTCTGGTTACCACAAGAGTGGGGGAAGCCATAATGGTGGCAATGGGCACCAGCATCACAGGGGAAATGGCCACCACCATAATGGCCACAAGAGTAACAACAATCACAACTCCACGAGGACTAATGGCCATGGCAATGGCAGGAACAACAATGTCCCCGAGAAGAAGGACATTAGCCAGGTGGAATGCTATAAGTGCCACAAGACTGGGCATTATGCAAATGATTGCCCACAGAGGAAGGATGAAGGAAACAAGCCCAATCCATTCCAGAAAGGGCATGTTAATCACATCAATGTGGAGGAGATTTATGATGAGCCCGACGCCGTGTATGGTATGTATCTGCTTAATAAGTTTCCTACACTTGTTCTTTTCGACACTGGTGCATCTCATTCATTCATCTCAAAAGCATTTGTGGTTAAGCACAAAATACCCACTGAAACAATAGGTTGTCCTATAAGGGTAAGCTCCCCAGGGGGAGAATTGATAGTAAATGCCGGTTGCAGAAACCTAGCCCTGGAAATTGGAAAACACAAGTTTCCGGCTAACCTCATTGTCCTAGACTCGCAAGGACTAGATGTCATCATAGGCATGGATTGGATGGCCACTTTTGAAGGAATCATAGACTGTGCAAATAAAACCATCACCCTCACAACCCCAGAAAAGAAACGCATCCGTGTCAGATCAACCTTCGAGCTAAAAGGCCCTAAGATCAATTCTCTTAAGGGGGTTAGCTTGAATGAAGTGCCAGTCGTAAAGGAGTATCCTGATGTGTTTCCAGAAGAACTACCCGGAATGCCACCAGATAGGGAGGTCGAGTTCATCATTGACTTGCTTCCTGGTACAGGACCTATAGCAAAAAGGCCATATAAGATGGACATAGAAGAGCTAAAAGAGTTGAAGAAGCAGCTCAAGGAACAATTGGACAAGGGATTCATCCAACAGAGTTCATCATCATGGGGAGCCCCTGTTCTGTTTGTAGAGAAGAAAGACTCTAGCAAAAGATTGGTTGTAGATTACCGTTCGCTGAACGAAGTGACAATCAAGAACAAGTACCCATTGCCCAACATCAACAACTTGTTTGACCAACTGAAAGGGGCAAAAGTATTCTCCAAAATTGATCTCCGATCAGGGTATTTCCAGCTAAAGATCCGAGAACAAGATATACCCAAAACAGCTTTTACTACTAGATATGGTCTATATGAGTATACCGTCATGTCCTTTGGACTAACAAATGCCCCGGCATACTTCATGACCATGATGAACAATGTATTCATGGAGTACTTGGATAAATTTGTTGTGGTGTTCATTGATGACATCTTGATTTACTCCAAGGATGACAAAGAACATGAGAAGCATTTACGCTTAATCATGGAGAAGCTCAGGGAACATAAGCTGTATGCAAAGTTTAGCAAGTGTGAGTTCTGGCTGAACAAGGTAGGATTTCTTGGACATATAGTTTCCGCAGAAGGAGTCGCGGTGGATCCAAGCAAGGTAGTATCTGTTACCGAATGGGAGTCACCCAAAAATGCGGGAGACATCCGAAGTTTCCTAGGCCTTGCAGGATACTATCGGAGGTTCATAGAAAACTTCTCCAAGATTGCAAAGCCAATGACTGAACTATTGAAGAAAGACAAGAAATTTGAATGGACCAACTCATGTGAAGCTAGTTTTCAAGAACTGAAGAAACGGCTAGTAAGTGCGCCTGTTCTATGTCTGCCAGATATACAGAAGGATTTCCAAGTTTACTGCGACGCTTCTCGTCAAGGACTTGGTAGCGTTCTAATGCAAAATGGAAAGGTGGTGAGTTATGCCTCGCGTCAGCTGAAGCATCATGAGAGAAATTACCCCACCCATGACTTAGAGCTAGCATCTGTTGTTCATGCTCTAAAAGTATGGAGACACTATCTGATGGGAAAGCATTGTGATGTATTCACTGATCACAAGAGCTTGAAGTATATATTCACTCAAAAGGAACTGAACATGAGACAAAGGAGATGGTTGGAACTCATAAAAGATTATGACATGAGTCTCCAATACCATCCGGGAAAGGCTAATGTTGTAGCTGACGCCTTAAGTCGCAAAAGCTACTTAAATGGGCTTACAGCAGGGGAGTTGCCTGAAGAACTGTGTGAGCAGTTCAAAAGGCTCAGACTAGAAATTGTGCCAGAAGGGTTTTTGGCATCACTTGAAGTCCAACCTACACTGATGGACAAGATCAAGGAAGCTCAGAAATTAGACAAAGAGATAGAAGAAATAAAAGGTAAAATGCTGGAAGGAAAGGCGAAAGGATTTCGCGAAGATGAGCAAGGAATTGTATGGTTTGAGAAGCGCGTTTGTGTACCACAGGACCCTGAGCTCAGAAAGTTGATTTTGCAAGAAGCTCACGATTCTCCATACTCCATTCATCCCGGAAACACCAAGATGTATATGGATCTGAAAGGTAGATTCTGGTGGAACAATATGAAAAGGGATATCGCTGAATACATAGCCTTGTGCGACGTATGTAATAGAGTCAAGGCAGAGCACCAGAAGCCAGCAGGGTTACTACAACCATTACCTATACCAGAGTGGAAGTGGGATAATGTTGGTATGGACTTTATCACAGGACTACCAAGGACTAAGTCTGGTTATGACTCCATCTGGGTAGTAGTGGACCGTTTAACAAAGGTGGCTCACTTCATTCCTGTAAAGACCACTTATACCAGTGCCAAGCTAGCCAAGATATACATGAACCGAATAGTGTGCCTACATGGTGTACCCAAGAGTATCGTATCTGACAGAGGTACTCAATTCACCTCCCACTTTTGGCGTCAACTCCATGAATCCTTGGGCACCAGGCTAGAGTTTAGCACAACATTTCACCCTCAGACTGATGGGCAGACAGAAAGAGTGAATCAAATTCTAGAAGACATGTTGAGGGCTTGTGCCTTGGACTATGGGTCTAGCTGGGATGATAATCTACCATATGCAGAGTTCTCCTACAACAACAGCCACCAATCCAGCATTGAGATGGCACCATTTGAAGCTCTGTATGGAAGAAAATGTACTACACCATTGCTTTGGAGTGGTGTTGGGGAACGAAGTCTTTTCGGGCCAGACATAATAAAGGATGCCGAAGAGAAGGTTCGGTTAATCAGGGATAGACTCAAGATAGCTCAGTCCAGGCAGAAAAGCTATGCTGATTCAAAGCGTAGAGAAGTGACCTATGAAGTGGGCGATAGAGCATACCTTCGAGTGTCGCCACTTCGTGGAGTGAAAAGATTCGGAGTCAAAGGAAAGCTAGCACCTCGCTTTGTAGGGCCATTCAAAGTTTTGGCTCGTAAAGGTGAAGTTGCATATGAGCTAGAACTGCCAGAATCATTGTCTGCAGTACACAATGTGTTTCATGTGAGCCAATTGAAGAAGTGTCATCCAGAAATGGCAGATACCCCACTAAGAGACACAATACCATGGGAAGAGGTTCAGTTGGAAAGTGACCTCACATATGAGGAGAAGCCCATCAAAATCTTGGAGACATCAGAAAGAGTCACTCGTACCAAGACAATCAAGTTTTGCAAAGTTCAGTGGAGTCACCATACTGAAGAAGAAGCAACTTGGGAACGAGAAGATGAACTCCGAGAGGACCATCCGCACCTATTTGCTAGCCAACCCAAATCTCGAGGGCGAGATTCATCTTAAGGGGGTTAGATTTGTAACATCCCAAATTTTGGTTTTAATTTAAAAATCTTGCACACATGAAATCATAAACCCATCCCATTGCATATGCATTCTATGTATTATTTTATGTGCAAAAATTTCAAGTTTTGATCTATTACTTGTTTCAAAAGTTTCCCTGATGTTCAACAAACTGAGGGAATTAATTTACAAACTTCAAAAGACTGTTTAAAACCAATTTGAAATTGTTTTGCAAAATTACAAAAGAAAACAGAAAAGAAAAACAAAAAGAAAAGTAAAAAATAGGAAAACGGCCGCGGGGAAACGAATCGGCCTGGGGCCAGAATCGGCCCACGGCCCGTTTAATTCTTTTCCGAACCGGTACCGGCCTCCACCTCTCTCTCACGCTGACGTGCGGGCCCAGGATGTCAGCACCGACGCTTTCTTCTTCCTCGGGACGAAAAATCCGCGCGAGATTACTGCGCGCAATAACCCGGCCCCCTCCTTCAATCCGCCGATGCCCTGCCAGTTTTGCTCTCCGCGCGCGCCTATAAGAAGCCCTGAACCCTCCTCGACCTCCCCCACCCCCTCTCAGATCCCCATCGCCGCCAGGCCGTCTGCACAGAAACTCGCCCGTCCGCAGGACCAGACCAACTCCGGCGAACTTCCAGGTAAGCAGAGGGAACCTCTCCCCTTTTCTCTTCTCTGGTACTCTTCCAGAGCCTCTGCGCACCTCCCAGACATAATCTCTTATCTTGTACTGCACCAGATCGACGTGAGCATCCTCGGCCAGATCTTGCCGTCCGCAGGAGCAACTCCGGCGAAGGATTGCCAGGGGCTCCGAGCACCTCCACTTCTCCCGCTTCGCCACCAAGTCCGCTCCGTCATTCCGCATCTCCTGGTAAGGTCACCGCCGCCCAGATCCCTCTGTGCACGCCAAGCCTTCCCTTGGTCTGTGCCTGGCCGACGCATCGGATAACCCCAGCCACTCTCTGTCGCCGTTACAGGAAACGAATCACCGCGTGCTGCACACGATCGACATCGCCTGCTCCAGCTGAACGTCGTCGCGCCCTTCATCGCCACCAAGGACCGTCGGAATCTCTTCATCGTCGAACTCCAGTACGCAGCAGCTCGCCGTCGACGTCTCCCTCCGGTGAGCCCTCTCCGTTCCTTTCTCGGCCGTTAGATCTCTTTTCTTTGGCGCAGATTAGATCACTTAGTGAATCGGTAAGATTAGATCCAGAGCGTTCAGATCTCGTCAGATCGGACGGTCCACCATCGCGATCCGACCGAAAGGGTACCATCAAATTAGCAGCCGCCGCGTGTCAGTCTGTGGTTGAGCCCCGCCGTTTTTCGTTTAAACATTTCAGAAACTTGTTTTAACTTCGAAAATTCATATCTGGAGTTCTACAAATCCTTTTTCTGCAAACTTTGCGGCTTTGGATTCATAAAAATGAGGAGAACATGTCTAGGTCACAAAAATTCACTTTTGCCACTGTTAAAAATATTTTATTACAGATTGCTTTATTTAAGTATTTTGGCTATTAAAAATAGTTCTAAATTTTTATTTTGCAGTATTTCCTTTTGCATTAGATAAATAAAATGTCCTTATGTACTATAGCATGTGTATAATATATTTTGTACTAATTCCTTTCCCTTTTGTAGATTTAACTTGTATGTATAGTCTTATGTGTGTTAAATTTTGTTCAAAATTTTATAAACAACTCTAAAACCTTGACCATGTCATCATGCATATAGAAACCAACCAGAGAACTTAATAAGTGTCTTGTGGTGTTTAAGATCCATATTGCATTCATATTTTATCTTTTGAATGTTTCTATGATTGAATGCTATGTGCTTATGTATGTATCATTTTATGTGTAGATTGTGCTGAGTGCAACGAGTGCCTTTGTGACGAGTGCACCAACTCCTCTCCTCACCAAGGCAAGTGTCACCATATTCCCTTGTCCTACTAATAGTTCTGAACTTGTAGCTTTCCTAGTAGAAGATGCATGTGTAGGTTGTTTTATAAATCCCTAATTGTAGCTTGCTAGATTTATTTGTTAAACTTTGTCTAGCCACTTAGTCTTGCATCTCCTAGTAGTTTGCTACTTCTATAGGACTTTACTTGTTCTTTTCAAGGGAAGGGATTACACCATGATTTTGGCTAAGTGTTGAGAAAACTTGTTTTACAAAACTAAGAAAACCACTAAGTTAATACGCTACCTGGGTGGAAATGGCTGAAAAGGGATATGTTGAGTGGTTACACCGGGGTTTACCGTGTGTATCGCACTTGTGGACGGCCACCCAGGAATAATGGAGATTTGAGACGTTCAAGTCGTGAAGCTTCCAGTGCAACCACAAGACAATATGGGCTCTGTCTTGGTCAAGTAAGCTGCAGGAACTCAAGCCAGGCGGACAGTGGGTGGAAATCGGGAACGCGTCCGTTTGGTCTGAGGAAATGCCTCTGAAAGGCCTCGTCTTTGTTTTCACTTGGCCGTTTGAGGCAAAATGAGTCTCACGGCAAAATAGGTTAACTAAGTCCTGTGGGAAAAGTGCACAACCTCTGCAGAGTGTCTAGAACTAAGTACTTAACCGTGTCCCCGGTTACGGACAAACTTGAGCAACATGATTTTGAAATCGTTCAAGGATCTCCTCACTCCAATTTCTCTAAGTTAAAAACTTGATGGGTGAAATTGGGTAGAAAAGGTCCTTCTGGACATCTTTTGCTAAGGAAAACTAAAGTTTTGCAAAATTAGGAGAAAGGTTAGTATTGCTAAGTTAAACTCCACCTGGCCAAAGAGCATGTACGTTTAGGTGCCATTGAGTCCACCAAATAGACACTTGCCAATACATTCAAAGTATTGACCCTCCGTGGCTGCAACGTATCATGTTGCAGATGGGTACTACGAAGACTGAAGCAATGCTGCGCTACGGTCACGAGTCTTCGACCAACACATCTGCCTGCGGAATCCATGAAGGAAGAAGACTTGGCGTTTTACCTTCTTTTACTTAGAATTTTTCCTTCATGAGTTGTAATAAGAATTGAGACATGTGCCTATGTGATGTAAAAGACTATGTTGTTTACGGATCCAACGTTGTAATAATGACCTTTGTATTCGTGGTATTTCATCTTGTATCTGTGTGTGCTAGCAGTCGATCCGGGACTAGCACAAATAAGCACAGGTACGCTACACCATGCTGTCATGGGGCAAGCTTTCAACATTGCACTTCTTATTTGAGTTGATATCGTGATCTTTTGTTTATGGATGCTCGCGGTGTGAAATGAATTGGGAATCTTGCGGGTTCATGGAGTTTGTATATGTGTTAGGGAAATGCCTGGGCCACCAATCTAAGCCATGCATAATTCATGGTGGAAATTTGCAGCATACCCATAGTGGACATTCGACGACGCATCTCAAAATAAAAAGCTAAACAAATGGTAAATAAAAGAGATGTCGAGGTGTTCATTGTCTGCTTGTCCTGTCATTTTGATGTGGGCTTGTTCCATGTCATTGGGCACGGAGGTACCCCGTTGGCGGTTCTCGATGATACGTATATACTTACAATGACAAGAGCCTTGCTTGGGACTCTAAGTAAAGTAGCATGAGGTTTGGGTACTCGTATTCACAGGACACGAGGTTTTCAACTTATGATTTGTGAAGCATATGCATCATAATTGTTCTCGCATTAACTTTAACCATTCAAGATGCTTATGATGGGGGAAATGAGAGCTCAAAGCCAGTAAGTACCATAATTTTTTAAGGTCTATAAAACTTGCAAACACTGCTTCCCTCCGCGAAGGGCCTTTCTTTTACTTTTATGTTGAGTCACCACTTTCTATCTTTATGCACCATTAAGAGAGCATAGTTGTCATTCTTAGTATAATGTACATTGTCCCAAAGTTTTCATTGATTGATTCATATGGTTGGTTTCACTTGTTCTCAAATTATTTGTATCTAGTCGCCCTCTTAAACTTGAAGGTGTCCTATGCATTTATGTTTTGCTCTCCATGAAGGACAAGCTGAAAACCATTTGTATGTTTTTCCTTATGATTTGAACACATGTTTGACTTTCATTGTTTCATTTTCATGATCTTTTGTTTGTGTTCATTTTCATGTTATAACATGGTTGCTAAGTTTCTTCTATCAAGATCATATCTTTCATGCCCATGTTTTAATTTCTTTTGATCCCAGCGCACAACGCTTACATACATGATCAAGATTATGTAGGTGCATGTCACCTAAAAATTATGTCTTTTTTTTATCACTTACCTACTCGAGGACGAGCAGGTGTTAAGCTTGGGGATGCTGATACGTCTCAAACGTATCCATAATTTTTGATGCTCCGTGCTTGTTTTTACACCATTTGCTTAGTGTTTCATTACACTTCGTGGCACTTTTATGCATTTTCCGGAACTAACCTATTAACAAGTCGCCAGAGTGCCAGTTCCCTGTTTTCTGCTATTTTTGTGTTTCAGAAAAGTTACACAGGAAATATTCTCGGAATTGGACGAAACCAAAGCCAGTAGCCCAGAATTTTACCGAAGCTTCCAAAGAACTGAAGAGGAGACGGATTGGGGCCATGAGGTGGCCTCACACCAGGGCAGCGCGGCCCAGGGCCTGGCCGCACCCCCTATGTGTGAGACTGCCTCGGTCCACTTCTGACGATGCCCCTTCGCCTAAAAAGACCCCCCGACGAGATAAACCTAAGACCCCGATCAGTTTTCCAGAACACATCGCGATCCGCCGCCACCGTCGACCCGAAGATCGGGAGGGTCCAGAAGCTCTTCCTGGCACCCTGCCGGAGAGGGGAATCACCACCGGTGGTCTTCTTCATTGCCATGCTTGCCTCCGGAGCGATGAGTGAGTAGTCTACCTTGGACTATGGGTCTATAGCAGTAGCTAGATGGTTGTCTTCTCCACCATGTGCTTCATGTTTAAATCTCATGAGCTGCCCTACATGATTGAGATCACTGTTATGTAATTCTACATGTTTGGTTTGTTGGGATCCGATGAATATTGGTGTTATGCTTGAGTTGAAGTACTGAAATTTATCTTTTGTTATCTCTATATTGTTTATGATCTTGCATGCTCTCCGTTGTTAGTAGCTATCTTTGCCGAGTAGTTGCTAGTGACTCCAAGAGGGGGTATTTATGCTCGATAGTGGGTTCATGCCTCTATTTAATCTGGGGGAGTGATAGAAACCTCTAAGGTTGTAGATGTGTTGTTGCTACTAGGGGGGGAAAACAACATTCATATGCTCGAGGGCATATGCTTTGTTTACATTACACACTTTGCTTAATGCAATTATCTGTTGTTCGCAACTTAATACTCATGGGGTGTTTGGACGATATCCCCTTGAGTGGATTATTAGTCATAGATGCAGTTGGATGGCGGTCTATGTATTTTGTTGTAATGCCCAGAGTAAATCTCATAGTGATCCTCTCTTCATATGCACGTTATCTTTATTCTATCAATTGCCCAACTATAATTCGTTTACCCAGCTTGTATTATTTTATCTTATGGAGAGACACCGCTAGTGAACTGTGGACCCCGGTCCTATTTCCTTTATATTGCTATCACCTGTTTACTTTACTCGCAATGTTTACTTTACTCGGATATTATTATCACTTTCCACTCGATACGCTCATACCTTTGTTTCAAGCAAACCGGTGAGATTGACAACCTCATCGTAAGTTGGGAGCAAAGTATTTGGTTGTGTTGTGTGCAGGTTCCGCGTTGCAGCTAGCAAGCAAAGCTTGGACGAGGCGCCCTATAAATTGTCCTGAGCTGTCGCAAGCTAGCAAGCATCACCTTCAGTCGTTTGTCTGCTCCTCTTCTGATCGACAAACCTTGGTTTCATACTAAGGGAAAATCTGCTGCTATATTCATCACACCTTCCTCTTGGGGTTCCCAACGGGCTGGTTATTTACCACGCATCACTCGGGTCCTTCGGCAAAAGACATGCTATACGGTCCTTGTCGCATCCATTATGCGTACCTAGATGGGAAAAGAGTTTCCAACCACCAGATGAAGGATTGCAGAACCTTCTTAAGGTTGCAAAATGCCATGGATTCAAGCCAAGGAACACGACAGGGAGGAAAAAGCGCGAGTCAAGGATATCAAATGCAACGACTCGCAAAATAGCTAGAGTCCAAGGTATATATATCAGCAATGATTCAACCAGTACCAAAGTCAAAGAAAGAAAGGAAGAGCATATCTAGACAGGTCAACTTGGCAATATCATCACCACCAGCTACTACAGAGTACTTGCAGTGGTCCGATCAACCAGTCAGATTTAGCAGAGCAGACCACCCGAGGAAAGTTCCCAGGCCAGGGCACGCTCCAATGGTACTAAAGGCGCAAATAGGGGGATACGACATCGGGAGAGAATTCATGGATGCAGGAAGTGGCATAAACTTAATATACGCGAGAACTCTGAGGGCAATGTGCATTTCACTGGAAAGTCTAAAGCGCAAATTACCCTCTTGGGAAAATAGAACTCAATTTTTGCTTCGGCAATAGCAACAATTATCGTAAAGAGAAGCTGGAGTTCGAAGTCATGGATTGGCCTTCACAGTATCATGCAATCCTGGGGCGCCCAGCATTTGCAAAATTCATGGAAGTACCTCACTATGAATATCTCACGCTCAAAATCCCAGGACCCAAAGGAACAATCACGGTACAAGGCAGCTTTGAAGTATCCAACACTTGTGACAAGGAATTCAATAGGTTAGCACAAACTTTCGGCATGACAGCAGAATACGCAAGGTTGAAAGGCGAAACTGACCACAACGTGCTACCCGACGTCGGACGATCCCTGCCAGATCAGGCTTTCGATGCAACGCAAGACTCGAAGAAAATCCAGGTCCACCCCACGGACCCGAACAAGACTACCTCCATAGCAGTAAATCTGGATCCCGCATAGGAAAGCGTGCTCATCGAGTTCCTCCGTGAGCGCTGGGAAATCTTCGCCTGGTGTCCTTCAGACATGCCAGGGGTTCCCAGGGAACTCGTCGAGCACGCACTAAACATCGATCCCAAAGCAAAGCCAGTCAAGCAACCATTGAGAAGATTTGATGAACCCAAAAGGAAAGCAATAGCATCCGAGCTACATAGGCTAGAAAACGCAGGGTTCATCCGAGAAATCAAAGCGCCGACTTGGGTATCTAATCCAGTTATAGTCCCCAAGAAAAATACAGATGTGCAACGAGTGTGTGTCGACTATACGTCTCTCAACAAGCACTGTCCAAAGGATCCCTTCCCTCTACCTCACATTGACCAGATAATTGACTCAACAACGGGGTGCGCAAGACTTTCCTTCCTAGACGCATATTCTGGATACAACCAGATCAAATTGAAGAAAGAAGATGAGGAAAAAACATCTTTCATAACACCTTACGGCGTGTTCTGCTACCAAGTCATGCCTTTCGGCTTAAAAAACGCAGGAGCAACCTACCAAAGGATGATGCAAAGTTGCCTTGGAAGTCAAATAGGATGAAACATTTAAGTCTACATCGACGACGTGGTCATCACCACAAGAAAAGAGGAGTCACTAATTAGTGATCTGGCAGAAACCTTCGACAACTTAAACAGGTACAAGCTCAAGCTTAACCCGACAAAATGCTCTTTTGGGGTATCTGCAGGGCAACTCCTGGGATTCCTGGTATCCGCAAGAGGAATAGAGGCAAACCCAGAGAAGATCCAAGCAATATTAATGATGGGGAAGCCAACAAAATTGCACGACGTACAGAAGCTCGCAGGGCGCGTCGCGGCACTAAGTCGATTTGTTGCAAGGCTAGGAGAAAAAGCGCTCCCTTTCTATGCATTTATGAAAAAATCAGATGACACATTCGAGTGGACAGAAGAAGCGGACTCAGCTTTCGCACAACTGAAAAAAGTGCTTTCCACACCACCGGTGTTGGTCGCACCAAAGGAAAAGGAGCCATTACTACTATACATTGCAGCAACACATCAAGTGGTGAGCACAGTATTAGTAGTCGAAAGAAGTGAAGAAGGAAAAGCTCATGGAGTCCAACGACCAGTATATTTTGTCAGCGAGGTGCTATCTCCAACAAAGCAAAGGTACCCGCACTACCAGGAACTTGCATACAACGTATTCACAACATCAAAAAAACTACGGAAATATTTTGCGGTGCACCCAATCATAGTGGTCAACGAAGCACCACTATCCAATATATTGAACAACCCTTCAGCAACAGGACGTGTCTCCTTATGGGGAATTGAGTTATCACCCCTGGACATCATGTATGAAAAGCGGAAGGCGATCAAGTCCCAAGTTTTACCAGATTTCATAGCAGAGTGGCTGGAGTTACAAAGTACAGGGCCACCAGATTTATCGAGTGTGTGGACAATGTATTTCGACGGATCAAAAAGAATCCAAGGTGCAGGAGAAGGAGTAGTCCTGATATCACCACAAGGCGACAAGTTGAAGTACGTGCTAAGGATGAGTTTTCCTCAAGCATCTAATAATGAAGCCGAATACGAGGCGCTGCTCCATGGGATGAAAATGTCCAAAGCATGCGGAGCAACTCGACTGAAAATATTTGGGGACTCGAATCTCGTCGTCTAACAAGTGATGAAAAAGTGCGATGCCATCAGTGACAATATGACAACATACAGAAATCTATATTATTACCTTGAGGGAACATTTGACGGATGCAAAGTTTCACATGTCAGTAGAGCCAGCAAAGTTAATTTGTTTGCACGAGAAAGAAGAGTGAGGTGAGAGGGAGGGCGACCATGGCGATCTGATCCCTGCCGGTGTTCCCGGCTGATCCTTGCCGGTGGCTTCAAGCCATCGGCTAGGGTTTGGTCATGCCTGCCGCGACACAGCCTTGGGCAGTTTCTTCTGCCCCAGCAGCGGGGCGTTGGGCGGTCCTTTTTGCTTCCAACCGTGAATGGGATGATGGTAAGAAATCCCTCGGTTCTTTGGTCTTCTGGTCATCTACAAATTGGTTGCTTCTTCTTGATGATAAAGATAATCCGGTCTTTGGTCGGAATCTGGAAAATGGGGAGGTTATTCATTTGAATTCAATTGTGAGGTTCCCCTCTCACATGGCTATGGTTTCAAAGTGCTTTTCTTCTCCCTAGGGCTTGAACGAGCCGTCTCCTCTTCACTGGAACGCTGTTTGTTCTTCTCGTGTGAAAGGTGATTGGTCTCCTAATAGACCTGCGTTTTTGATCCTGAGGCGATCTGCTGAGAGAATGATCCTTTTGGATCACGAAGAGGTTCTCATTGATGCTCGTTTCCTCTTGGAGAACGAAGTGATCAAGCCGGGTTTATCTTTGGATATGCCAGTCCACAAAGTCTTTGTGGGTTCTGAAATTTCAGAGTCTAAAACCCCCAAGGTATTCTCTGATATTCCCAATCCTTCAACTATTTCGAGCCTTTCTCTGAACTTTGATAAAGGAGTGAACTTTAAGAAGGATATCTTGGACAAATTTGGTTCTTCAGTGGCTTTTCAACCCGGCTTCAGGAAAAGAGAATTTATTTTGGTAATCTCTTTCGGAAGAACAAGTTTTAAACTTGATTTTCATACGGTTGGTCTGGTTCTTCAAGCTTGTTTTGGGGATCCTGCTGCAAAATTCAGAGTTAGCTATTTGAGAGACAGAACTTTTAGATTTTCAGTCGATTCCCGTGCTGTTGGTTTTCAAATCTACAATGCTGGCAAATTGGTGGATCCTAATTTTGAATTTCAAATTTGTCTCTGGGCAATGGGGGTCCCAATTGGATAATTGAAGAGAGAAAGTTTTACCGTGAGGAGGAAGAATCTTTGAAAACAGTTGTTTCTCCAAAAAATCAAAAAAGAATTTCAGCTTTTCAACGTCTTGTTTTTCCAGATGGCAAGAATTCTATTGATACTCAATCAAGGCGCAGCAATTTCGCCTTGCCATGTAAAGATTTGACCAAATCATTTGTGGAGGCAGTTAAGGGTGATAATGCCGATATTAATGTGAATTTTCAAGCTGTCCGGCCTATTCAACGAAAGGAGCAAGGTAGGGAGAAATCTCTGGGTTTTAATTCAATTCCACAAATCAAGGCGCCAAAATTACCGGGCTTGTACCCTTTTTTGAAATTTAAATCATTCAATGCCCCCGATATCTCTACGTGGCCCGACAATTCTTTCCATTCCTGGTTCAAGGCCCACGGGCCGATTCGTCCGGTGATCACTGGCACTTGCCTAAAAGACCTTCGGTCTCTTTTCTCCCCTGTGTCGTCAAACTCTGTTTCTGTCTCCTCGACTCCAGCTTCTACAGTAAACCCCTCCTCTGCTTTTCCGTCAAGTTCGTCGCCGGGAGAAGAAGTCTGCGTTATGGCCAACATTCCCATTGATCCGCGGCCATTTGTTCCTCGAGGCTTTCAGCTGCAGCATATTGAGGGAAGAACGGCCGTTCATCGGGTGGTTGTGCCGCGTCGACCTCGTCGTCACGAGGACTTCGCCATCGCCTCCATTAACCCGATGCCCCAAGGTGAGGTCCATTTTGAGAATGTCCGGGGAGTTCTTGAGGACTTTTTGCTGCATGAGGCCAGAGTGGGGTTTAGAAGCATTCAGCAGTGCCCTTTTGGGCAGGCATACGTCAGGTTTGCCCATGTCAGAGACAGAGATCGCCTGGTTTCTGAAAGTCCTCATGTTTTCGATGATATTGTTGTCTCTTTTGCAAAGCATAATCAAGGCTCTAATTGGAGAAGAAAATCCCTCAATAGGGAGTGCTGGCTGTTGCTTGTTGGTCCACCTCTGGATAACTGGAGCTCTGAGGACATCACCTCGGTTGTCTGTAGTTTTGGTAGACTTATAATGTGGGAAAATGATGCAGATAATAAAGGCAGAATCTTGGCTAAAGTCAGATGTGATGAACTAATTGAAATTCCTAAAAGTGTGAGATTCACTGAAGGAGAAGTGCCTGATGCTGAGTCTTGGACTTTTTCTATTGAGGTGCTTCAACAAGTTTTGATTGGGGATGGCCCACCTGCTGAGGACCCCATGCCAGAACATGGTGTAGACCCCCACCCTTTGCCCATTATGAATGCTGGTCCTCTCAATGCTTTGGTGGGAAACATTCCAGCTGGTGAGAATGAAGATTGGGAAAATGGGCACTGGGCTTTTAATAATGGGGGAAATGTTGCTCCTAATGATGCTCCTAATGCTGATTTGGGTCCTGCTGCAGCCCCTAATGTTGCCCTTCAAAATTTGTTTGATGCCATGGATGAGGATGTGCAGGCAAATCAGCCTTTGCAGGAGGATCGCAGTAGTGTGACTGTTACCCTCTCCATTTCTGAAGGAGACAATTCAGTCAATATCCCAGCTGGTCAAGCAGCAGGCCAAGAAGTTGAGCAAGACTTGGAAAATATGTTTGTGGAGGAGAAGATTAACAATGGCCCTGTTATTGTGCAAGGGGACCTGCCTGCTGCCAACTTTGATAACTTCATTCAGTTGGGTGAGGGTGTCCAGAACATCATGCTGGCTTACTTTGATATTGATGCTGAAAATGCAGAGCCTCAGAATAATCATAATCCACCTCCCCCAGTTGAGAATGTTGCTCCAGTGAATAATGAGGATATCATGTTTGATGATAATAACTTGGTGCCTCCTGAAGTGGCTCATGTGCAAGTGGGCATGGCTATGCCTCATTTCTTCCCTGTGGAGAATGAGAAGAACTTGTCTGAGAAGTTCTCTGAGCAGGGTTTGTTGCTTTGGGAAAAGTACTTTGCTCCTCACCTATCTTCTGATGCTGGTCATGAGGGTTTCTCTGCTCAAATCCCTGTAAGTTGGTTCAACTTCATTACCACTATGTTAATGACTCCTGAGAAATTTGATTGGACCAAGAATTTTCTGAAATCTTCACTTTGGGAAATTATTTCTGAGATTGATAACAATGAACCAAATATTGCTTTTCTTATTCCTGAAAAATGCTCTGTCCAGTCAAAGCCAAGGTGCACCATTTCTGAAATCCAAGAGAAAGAGACTGATGATGTTGTTGTTCCACCTTCTGCTACTTCTAGAAAAAGAAGAAGCAATGTTCACCTGGTTGAATCTGAGGTGAGAAGGAGTCCTAGAATTATAGAACTTAATGATGGATTCAGAAATCATGATAATTGCTCTGATAAGAATTGTCTCACCTGTAATTGTGCACCACCTGGGTTAAAAAAGAAGATTGTTAAAAATCTTGTTGTTTCAGTCTGTAAGGTGAATGATGATGATGCTCTGGACAAGAAACTGGACAGGAAACTGATGAAAAAGAGCAAGTCTCAGGAGAAGGGAAAAGGGACTTCTGATGGTGAACCTGCTGCTCCAAAGAACCCTGGAAGAAAGGAGGGCAATGTGGCTACCCATCCTGAGCAAGGTGGAAAAGGGAAAGAGACTGGTGCTGCTAGTTCAGCTTCTCAGTCAATCAAGAAGAAAAACTCCAGGAGTTAATCAATGATTAATTACTCTAGGGGCTTTTGCAGGTGTATGTACACCTTTGGTCAGTGCAAGTATTGTAATAAGCTAAATTCCTTGACATGGGAAGTGAAAGACTTATGTGTGTCTTTGAATATTTAGGTTTGCTTCTGGTCTCTCCTGTCTTTGGGAATTGCTCTGAAATTGATATTAATTTCAGAAATTTTGGTATCCCCTATATCTGGTTAAAATGAGTCACAACAGATCTTGGAAAATCCTAAATTGGAACTTGAGAGGAATTAATTCTGAGAAAAAATGGTTAGCCTTGGCTGGGAAAATTGATGAGTCTGCCTGTGATATCATCTGTTTATAGGAGACAAAAAGAGAGCAATTTGATCTGGATTATATTAGGAAATTCTGTCACAAAAAATTCAACAAATTTGAATATCTTCCCTCGATAGGGGCCTCTGGTGGAATCATAATAATCTGGAATGGTGCTCTGTTCAATGGTCATATTGATTATCAAAATGAGTTCTCCATTTCTGTTAAATTTTCCTCAAATCTTTCAACAAATGAGTGGATTTTAACCAATATCTATGGGCCATGTCAAGCAGATAAAAGGCTCAATTTCTTGACTGGTTTTCAAACATTGACATACCTGAGGACATGGATTGGATTATCATGGGGGATTTCAATTTCATGAGAAATCCCTCAGACAGAAACAAGGAAGGAGGTGATTTAAATGATATGTTGCTTTTTAATGAGGCAATTAGCAATCTTGGCATTATTGAGCTGCCTCTAAAGGGAAGGAAATACACTTGGAGTAATATGCAGCATGATCCATTGCTAGAAAGACTGGATTGGTTCTTTACTTCTAGCTCTTGGACAGTTTCTTACCCTTCAACCCTTGTTTACCCTTTGGTGAAACCTACATCTGATCACGTTCCCTGTGTGGTGGCCATTGAGACAAAAATCCCAAAATCCAGGATTTTCAGATTTGAGAATTATTGGCTTCAGCATAGTTCTTTCAAGCAAATTGTGGAGAATGCATGGAATATTCCTACAAATTACTCTGATAGTGCTAAAAGGGTAAATGCAAAATTCAAAAACTTAAGGAGAGCTATTAAACTCTGGGCAAAATAGCTTCCATGTCTTAAACAACAAATTGACAAGGTCAACTCTGTTATTGAGCTGCTGGATGTCTTTGAAGAATTTAGAGCCCTTAATCATTTTGAATGGAATCTAAGGGAAATTCTTAAAGCCCAGGTCATTTCCTTGCTGCAAAATCAAAAATCTTACTGGAAACAAAGGGGGAAAATCAAGTGGGTGAAACTTGGAGATGCCAATACAAGATTTTTTCACACTAAGGCAACCATAAATTTCAGACACAATCACATTGCAATGTTAAAAAATTCTGATGATGCAGAAATCTCTGACCATGATGGTAAAGCAGACATTTTGTGGAAAGCCTTCAAAGACAGAATGGGAAATACAGATAATACTTCAATGCAATTTGATCTGAGAGAAGTTTTAAGCACTCATTCTGATGAAGATTATATGAAAGCTCTGGAGGAACCTTTCTCACAAAAAGAAATTGAGGATGTGGCGAAAGATCTTCCAAATGAAAAATCTCCTGGACCAGATGGTTTTAATAATGAATTTATCAAGAACTGTTGGCACATTATTGGAAAAGATGTTATAGATTTAATCCATGATTTCTATGAGGAAAAGGTGTCTTTGGAAAGTATAAACTCTTCCTTCATAACTTTAATTCCAAAGGTTGAGAACCCCACTTCCCCTAGTGATTTCAGGCCAATCTCCTTGCTTAATAGTGTGCTCAAAATTCTCACAAAGCTTTTAGCCAACAGGCTCCAAAAGATCATTTTTAAATTGGTACATAAAAACCAATATGGTTTTCTGAAGAAAAGATCTATTCAAGACTGCCTAGGCTGGTCTTTTGAATATCTTTTTCAGTGTCATCACTCAAAGGAAGAGATTATTATCCTGAAGTTGGACTTTGAAAAAGCTTTTAATAAAATCGAGCATGAAGCAATTTTGCAAATTCTAAAAGCTAGAGGCTTTGGCTCAAAGTGGATTAACTGGATCAAGATGATTCTTTCATCGGGAACTTCTTCAGTCCTTTTAAATGGAGTGCCAGGGAAAAAAAATTACTGTAAGAGGGGTGTGAGACAGGGTGATCCTCTGTCTCCTTTATTATTTGTCCTGGCTGCTGACCTCCTTCAAGCAATTCTCAACAAGGCCCTCCATCAGGGAAATCTTCAAGCCCCAATAAACTGCCCTTCATGTCCTGACTTCCCAATTATCCAATATGCCGATGATACTTTGGTATTTATGCAAGCTGATGCTAGACAACTTATTTGCCTAAAAGCTATTCTGCAAATACCCTTTGTTGTCAAACTGGAAGCTTTCCTTTTACTTATCTGGGATTACCTTTGAGCCTGACAAAGCCAAATCTTGCTTCCTTTATGCCTATGGTAGGCAAGGTTCAGAAAAAGCTTGGAGGGATTGCAAATTTTTTGAATTATGGAGGAAAATTAGAGCTGGTGAAATCTGTTCTCACTTCAATGTCCATTTTCCAAATGTGTTGTCTGGATATCCCCATTACTATTACTGAGCAGATTATCAAATACATGAGGCACTGTCTTTGGGGGAAAAAGACTCAGAGGTGCAAGCAAAAGGATCTGCTCTCATTGCCTGGAAAAAGATTTGTAGACCCAAGAATCAAGGAGGTTTAGGAGTTCTAGATCTTCAAGTTCAAAACAAAGCTCTGCTGTTGAAAAACCTTCATAAATTCTATAATAAGCATGATATTCCTTGGGTGAACCTTGTTTGGAATTCTTACTATAGTAATGGTAAGTTACCTGGTGGGAAATTTGAAGGATCCTTCTGGTGGAAAGCTCATCTGAAGTTGATTGACACTTATAAGGCAATGGCTAGATGCAACTTGGGAGATGGTAAATCAACTTTGTTCTGGACTGATCTTTGGGAAAATGAATGCCTTCACCACAAATTCCCACACCTTGTCACTTTTGCAAAAGGAACTAATGAGTCAGTTCATGATTTTCTCCAACAAGATTTCATTCAAGATGCTTTTAATCTACCTTTATCTCAGCAGGCTTATGCTGAGTTTATTGAGCTTGAGATTATTTGCAATCAGGTGCAGAACAGAATTCAGCAAGAGGGAATTGATTCTTGGAGCTATATCTGGGGAAGTGGTCAATTCTCTTCTCAGAAAGCTTATAAGGTGATGATGGGATATCAGCCAGCCCCACCACATTTCTCATGGATTTGGAATTCATCATGTCAAGCAAAACACAAGTTCTTCTTCTGGTTGCTTTTACATGATAGGCTAAACACGAGGAACCTTCTGGGAAGGAAAAAATTTCAGTTGCAAACCTATGCATGCACTGTGGAACACTGTAATCATGAAGAAACTTTAGCTCATTTGTTCTGGACATGTTCCTTCTCTGTTGCCTGCTGGGATGAAATCTGCCCAGCTAGAGATAGAAATCTCTCAACATTAGAGACCATCATGGATATGAGAAGCAAGCTCAACCTCCCTTTTGCTATGGAGATAATTATGATTTCAACATGGAGCATCTGGATTACAAGGAACTAGCGGGGTGGCCCGCGCATTTGCGCGGCTAGAATATTTGATCATAAGAGGACTTGAGCCCATCCCGATCAGCCTGAAAGATATGTCGATGCAAGATTTGAAGTCATTGTGGTCAAAAATTGATGGCACTTAAGCTAACCAACAGGGATCATAGTTTATTTAAGGTAGTGTCTTTTACGCTTGTAAATGAAACCAACATTTTGCACTTGGCAATTAGGTCTTCTATTTACTTCATTTAATAATTCTTCTCATGGTACTATCTTAAGGTTTCATTAGAGTAATCCTATAAATGTGAGAAGTAGTTGTAGCATGTCATCCATGATTTCGCACTTTCACCATGCTGAACATTTTGACTAACTATACTTCAGTAGCCAAATACACCCTTTTATCATGAATTGTGATAATCCGAAGTAATTTCCTGTAGCATTCAAAGAAGTTGACACTTTTTGTGTGTTGCCATCTTAGATGAATAATTAAGCATTATTTCCCAAAAGAAATTAGTACTGCAATTTGACATACCACCACCCAAGGATTATATCACGGACAATTAGATTGCTTGCACAGTTAGAGCGTAATTTGGGTAACTTTTTTCAGAAAAAAAAACAACTAATCTCACGTCTCATCATGGTGGCACAAAGGCTATTGTCCTGCTAGCTGTTGTCATTGTTGAATTCTCATCAGCGTTTACATACTTGTCCTCCATGGGCTCCCATGCTGCAAAATCCACAAAACAAACTACCTTAATCTCCAAGAAATATTATACTCCCTCCGACCCATAATACTCTTCGCTAATACAGATGTATCTACCACTAAAATATGTCTAGATACATCTATATTAGCGAAGAGTATTATGGGTCGGAGGGAGTATATAAATTAGTTCTATCTGAATCAGTTGACCCCTGAGAAGGGGGGGTCCTCGTGATCCGCGGTTAGTAGTGCAATTAGACCACATGCAGCAGGCCTGGTGGCATGGAGCACAGCTGCATAGTCGAAAACACGATACAGATGATGTACTTGGGTGTGCATCAATCTTTTTTTCTGTTGAAGTAATAACAGTTGTTGTCAGACTCAAAATTAGTCTAGCCAGTTTACTTACACATGTGATAAACTCCCATACCAAATCTATCTTGATAAAGTGGTGCAGGTAACATGAACGTTTTGTACTATCAGCAGGGTACTTTATGATGGAGTTACTTGCCTGGCGCGTGGGCGGATGAACGACGATGATAAATATATTTGTACAAAGTTCCTTCTTCGCTCAGAGGCCTCCTCCTATATGGAATAGGCTTTGTGGAATAGATTCGGGTGCTGGATAGCAGCGTGGTCACATCCTGGGTTTCATGGCCGACATGTAATGTTTTATGATCAACAAAGGAATAGACCAAGATTTGAAAAATCATACTGGTATCCTTTTCTTTAATGTCCAAACCTCTGGTGACCACTCCGTTTCCTGCAGAGCTTTACCTGATGCTCAATAATAATGAATCGATCTGTATGTTATTTTTTCAAGCTCATCTCATATGGTTAAAATCAGAAAAAAAAATATGCTAACAACCCAACCTAGAAGTAGAACTATAAGAGAAATATGTACAGCTCACCGAAGCTATGAATCCAAAACTCTCGGGTCAGCATCGTCTATGAATATAGCCCATGCCTTTATGACGTCAGGTACTGTCCATGCATGTATTATGTGCTGCCTTGTACAGTCTTTTCGATTGCCCGAGGCGATGGCCTCCTCTCCGGTGCTTGCTAGGAGCGTAGAACGTTAGATCACCGCTCTCCATCTCATCGATACAGTCGGCTTAGCTGCCCAAATCTCCACTGCCGTCTGGTGCCGCACCGGTGCTTGCTCCTTGGGTCGGCAGCACGGCAGTTTGCCATCGATTTGAACTGGGTCGTGTGGGTTTCATACCTGATCGATATCGATGAACGAACTCCTCGATGACCTTGAGTGATCTTCGATCTAGCTTCGGTTTTTTTGCGAATTAGCTAGCTTCGTTTTTTTTTGCGAATTAGTTAGCTTCGTTGGTCAGATTGGTTTCAGACCTCCCCATATGGATATCACCGAGCGAACTCATCGATGACCTGAGTGATCTTGGAGCTAGCTTCGTTGGTCAGGTTCATTGGTGCGATCGCTGTTGTGGCCTTGAGCTCGTTGGAGGAGTTACGCTTGGTTGGAGACGCTGCCATTGCCGGATCCACGTGATGGTAGTTCTTGCCGATGCATCGATGACCTTCAGTGATCTTCGATCTAGCTTTGTTTTTTTCTTGCGAATTAGCTTCGTTGGTCAGATTGGTTTCAGACCTCTTGTTTCCCCAGATGGATATCGCCGAGCGAACTTGTCGATGACCTTGAGTGATCTTTGAGCTAGCTTCGTTGGTCAGATTCATTGGTGCGATCGCTGTTGTGGCCTCGAGCTCGTCGGAGGATTTACGATTGGTTGGAGACGCTGCCATTGCCGAATCCACGTGATGGTAGTTGTTGCCGATGCTTTCCGTCGTTCGTCGATTACTGCAGGCTAAGATCTCGTGCAAAGCAATACCAATCACGGCTCAAAGAGATATGGATCAGTTTCCTACCTTTTTGTCTCCTTAGTCCTTGTCCACGGTGCTACGTACTATCTTTGGAAAAAAAAATCTCCGCATGTCCTTATTCCGATCTAATGGATTTTGGCTACAACGTAACTCCTACATAAATCTAGACCGTTTGTTGGTTGTTGCTAAATCATAGCCATTGATTGTTTGTTGTTTTAATTATATAATAGATAATGCCATCTTCAATAATCAGAGACATGACATCAGATCCTGGCGTTCCATTTTCAAACAGGAAATTTCTCTTCTGAAGTATAGGATTAAGAAGAAGCATGCTAATACTTTCAAAGAATGGCTTCAATCTCAAGTTTAGTCTTAGCTTTTAGTCTGTAATTAGATCTTTGTTTCTGTTTTGATTCCTTTTCTTTGTTTTTGGGAGGTTCATGAAGCTCCTCTGATATGTTCAGCTTGTAAAACTTAAAAATCTATAAAAATTGCAGTGGGAAGCTCTCCCACTGTTCAAAGCTTCAAAAAAAAAGTAGAGCCAGCAACGAGGAAGCCGATAATTTAGCAAATATCGGGCCCAGTGCTTACCCGTACCACAAGGAGTTTTTTTAGGAAGAAATCATAGAAAGATCAATTAAAAGCAACAAAGTCTCGACTACAGGAGAGCGAGTCCAGCACCAAGCAATAGGCTCGGGGGCTGGTAATAGCGGGACAGCTGAACCTGAAAAAGTCATGATGATCGAGGAAACTTGGATGCAATCGTACTTGGCTTACATGATAAACAAAACACTACCCGAAGATACAGTACAAGCGAAAAGGATAATACGATGATCCAAGGCTTTCGTCTGTTGCAAGGAAAATTATACAAGAGAAGTATAACATGCATTTTTCAATGGTGCGTTACTCCTGAAGAAGGGTAAGAAATCTTAAAGGACATCCACGTAGGGGTATGTGGACATCACGCTAGCAGCAGAGCCATTGCAGCAAAAGCCTTTCGTGCAGGATTTTATTGGCTCACAGCCATTGAAGACGCGAAAGATATAGTAAGGAAGTGCGAGGCCTGTCAACGTTTCACATCTCGACCACACGCACCAGCAGCGGAGTTGCAACCAATACCATTATCCTGGCCCTTCGCACAATGGGGTCTTGATATGGTGGGAAAACTGCACAAATCTTGGCGAGGAGGGCATGTTTATATGTTGGTAGCAGTCGACAAATTCACCAAGTGGGTAGAGGCAGCCCCCGTGACAACCCAAGATTCTACAGCGGTAATCAACTTCATCAAGTTAATAGTTTTTCGCTTCGGAGTACCGCACAGTATCATCACAGACAATGGGACAAACTTCACATCAAAGGAGTTCAAGAGTTACTATGAAAGTTTAGGAATCAAGTTGAAATTCGCATCTGTGGCACATCCGAAGACAAATGGGCAATTTGAGAAGGCCAATGGCTTGATATGCAATGGGATAAAGAAAAGGCTGTTAGCACCCCTCGAAAAATCCAAGCATGCTTGGGTAGATGAGCTACCCTCCGTACTTTGGAGTCTCCGAACTACACCTAACACAGCTACTCAAGAAACTCCTTTCTTCCTGGTCCATGGCGCAAAAGCCGTTCTTCCAGTCGAGATCACCCATGAAGCTCCAAGAATCGCAGCATATGATAAGGCAACTTCCACAGAAGCACTTCAGGATGATGTCGATGCACTTGACGAAGCAAGAGACGTAGCACTAGCCAGAGCTACTCAATATCAGCAAAATCTACAAAACTACCACAGTAGTCGAGTTCGTCCATGATCTTTCGTGGTGGGAGATCTAGTTCTACGACTCAAACAAGATGGTCATGGAAAACTCGAGTCCCCATGGGTGGGACCTTACATCGTGACTGAAGTAATACCAGGAGGAGCTTATCGACTACAAGACAAGAAAACGGGGAAAGACGAGAGTAACCCGTGGAATGCAGAGCAACTACGACGGTTCTACGCGTAGGCGATATAAGGCGACAAAGAGTTTTTCGAGTTATGACCCTCCGAACCCAGAACATGAGGCCATAGGTCGGGTTCCTTGGGTCAAGTCGACAATATATGTAAATACTTTACTTTCCACTCGGGGGCTCAGACCTTCGAGTCGTACGAAATAATATTAACAAATTATCGAGATTTGTGATTATCTGAGGCATACTACAAGGTTGATTGCAACCCGATATTCAACAGCAAAACACACGGTTCAAAAGAGACCGATAATATCCTTAGTGCATACCTCAGAACGATGATCCGTTCCCATGGTCTATTAATAAAGTAGGAGCAACATGAAATCCAAACACGATTACTTATTACAGATAGTAAAGAGAAAGGACAACTAGGGAAAGAGATTACATAAATAGAAACTAGTGAAAATGCACTTCGGCTTCATACTCCTTCTGGCACTGGGTGCCGTCATAGATTCTCACGTCGAACTTCGACGTGCCAATGTGGAAGTCGAAAGTCATGAAAAAGCCTTGATGGAGGTCGTGGTCCTCTGCAAACTGCGACAAGCCGCCCTTGAAGTACTGCTCGCCGGCGCCGTCGTACCAGACCTCCACTTCATAGGGAGTTCCTCCCCCAGAGTGTTCACGAAGAACCGCCTCCCGCAGTTCTCGCCCATCCATAAACTTGGTGAATTTCAGCGGTAAGCACTGAATCTCATGGCACTGCGCGCCGGCGATGCAAAAGAAGGAATAGTTTCTAGGCGCAGGAGGAGAAGCATTAGCAGAAGGAGCACTTGGACTTGGTGTAGCAGATGGCACCTTGGGCTTATTTTTACTCCCAGCCGGACGGCCGGGGCATCGCTTTACCGGAGCGGACGACAAAGCGACCACAACCTCAATTGTGGCTTTGTTCTAACTGCTGCGAGGGCGGCCGCAACCCCTTTTCTCCACCGGGGCACCGATGTTCAGACATGATCCACCACATCGGCCATGGAAACAAGCGATGTGAAGGAAAAACCCTAGATGGGATGAGGAAGAAGAAGATGATGCGGCAGAGAAAGGCACTAATGAAGGAATTAGGGTTTTTACCCTGGCCAAACGTACTTTATTTATAAGCACGTACTAATGGGCCTCTGGAGAGGCAAGGCCCAAAATATACTTCTGGGTTTTTTAAGTACAAATGGTACAGAAGAATCAACGTGTCAAAGGAAAAGATACGTACAAAAAAATAAGGGGATAAGAAAGTATCTATCAAGAAAGCACAATACACCTCGTCTTCGACTCGGGGGCTTGCGCAGTAAGAAGGGAAGACCAACTGAAAGGGCGATTAATTTTGAGAAATATCGCAAGAGGAAATATATGGAACAGGTCTATCTATTTTCTTGAGCCTATACCCGAAAAATTTGGCTATAGCCTCGGGGGTTACTCCCATCGGGAGCGCTGTCGTGCACCCGATAGAAAGAAGTCGACAAAAGGAAGGAGAGAAGTCGAAGCTGGTGATAAAGAACAAGTTGATGGACATGAGGTTTAGACATAATCGGTTGCATTTCGTCAGCAAGGAACTTCGGCTACATTACCGACAAAATGAACATCAATTACTCCCACTGGGAGTTATTCATGAAAGTTAAAAAGGATAACTCAAAAAATTTTGTATATTGAATCAGTCAAACAAGGTTGCGAAATATGATTCTCGAGTTGTGTCATCATGACAAAACTTGAATGTCGTGGTTGAAATATAACATCAAGGTAAGACCCCAGCATCCATCCTGTGTGGCCCGGTATACGCACATGGATGCATTCTGCTGGTACGTATCCGTGTGTACGACACGAAGAAAATCCTGGTGGACGCACTGGGTACCCTAAGAACCATTGGGATTCATTCTTTGTAAGACCTAAATGCGGCAAAAGAATGGGTTTGACCGGTTTCCTGAATTCAAGTCCAAGGGGTTGAATTTGAAGCAGGTGACAAGTATCTGTTCTGGCAGTTAACTGGCCTCTTGATCCGTCAGAGTTGTCAGGCTTGTTCATCAAAACCCCTTGCAACACAATATAACGAAAGATATTCGAAGTCGAAGATTTGAAGATATGAAGAAGTCAAAGATTGATCAAGTCGAAGAAATAAAGATCTAAGATTCAACCCGAATCTGCAATTCTGGTAGAATCTCGGGGGCTACTAGATAATAGAGCCCGTCAGTTGAGTACCCCTGAGGCCCGTTTAGCTAGGCCCAATTGTAATACTAGTCGAAATACGAGTTCATGTCGTATGTTGATATTGTAATCTGTATCGGATCCCTCCCGATCCTCGAGACCTAGCCATCTATATATAGGGGCCAGGAGGGGATGGTGAGGGACAGATTGAAAGCAAGCCGGGTTTTACACCCACGTTTACTTTCGATATACACCTTGTATGACTGATTTCACCTTTGAGTTCATCCGACGCCCTGTCTCCCCGATCCTAAGTCCTTCATCTAGGACATTTGTTGAGTTAACCCTCGTCAGTGATGCTCTTGCTTGAGCTTGATCAAGTGCTCTTGGTACTTGCTCTGCTTCTCCCCAGGTGGCTTGCCCTACACCTCATTGGTGCTTTGCACCTCCTCCTTGCATGCCCTGCACCTCCTTGGTGCTTGGCCTGCCTATTGATGCGGCTTGATCTTGTTTAAGTGACCATGATTACTAAACTTTGGCTGCTGGTTTGGTTTGGTGGTGATAATTCCCCTTGGTGCTCAGCTCATGAGCAGGGTGAATTGTGCTGGTGTTGATTGTTGTTATTGCTCATAGTGGTGTGTGTGTGTGATCTAAGGTGTGAGATACTGTGATGGTTGTGTTGCTATGTTGGTGGTGTTGCTGGTCAACTAGGGTTTTCTTGGTCGACCAAATCCCCTCATAGTAACCCTTTTATACTACCTCAAGTTCATTGGTGTCTTGACACCTCTATGCATGCATATGGTGATTGAGCAGCTTGCTGGGCTGGCTTGCTTGCCCGGCCAGTTTGGTCCCTGGCTGATATTTTGGCTGGTGACTCATGGTGATAAGCTTGACTGTTGATGATTATCAATAGTGTTTCTTTTAATTTTTTACTGCCACTTGTATTACTGCCTTGTGGCATTTCTTCTTTGTGTTTGCTTTTTCTTGCAGGTAATAAAGAAGAATAGAGAAGAAAGGAAAGAAAGAAAGAAGAAATATAGTGGTTTAGGATATCATCATGTAGATTCATTCCTGTAACTTTGTTTTTATTTATTTTTATTTTTGTTCCCGGTTGTAACATTCCATCTGTGCTATTCCATTTGTAATTATTCTTTTATTCTCTGACTTTTGTAAAGACAATGTATATTGTGTTGCTAATCAATAAAGTCCAAGTTTTCTTATTATAAATATTTATCCTTTCTAAATGTGTCTTTTGAATTCAAATTCAATTTCATAATTCAAAATCAAGTTTTGAATTCATATTATACTCTTAGGTTTTAGTTATTCAATTTCATCCCTTTCCCACAAGCAATTGATCAAAAGAGGTCATGTCGAATTCTTCCATACTCCGAGAGTTCACCATTCCCCCTCAAAGAGAGACTCAATCCCCCTTAGGTTTTAGTGATAAAAATGCGAAAAAATCCCGTAATTTTAGATGCTATGCACAAAAGCCCTCTATTCTACCCCGGAGTTGTCCTACGTGCTCAGATATTACACGGAACCTCGCCATCGGTGACCCCTCGGTGAGCCCCCCCTCCCCTTTTTCCTTCTGACCCTTGGATCTCATATCAACGGCCAGATCTGGATCTGGTCAAAGACCAGTCAATGCTCTGTCAGCGGCACAGTAAGCAGCCCTGTCAACACCTGAAGCAAATCAAAGACTGCCACGTGTCTATCACGTGGAATTTAGCCTTAGTCTATTCGAAAATAGCCAAAAAATGTTTGAATCATGTAAAATTCATATCTCGAGTTCTACTGATCCAAAAATTGCAAATAATATGTCTCTGGATTCCTAAAAATGTGTAGAACACAATTGTGCAATAAAATTTGTCTTTTGAACTAGTTGAAAACATTCAAATTCAAACATGTGAGTTTGAGTATTTTTGATATAGTTCAAATTCTATAAATCCTTTTTCAGTTGATTATTTTTGCAAATGGATCATATTGTTGTCCTCTGTCCAGTAGAACCACTGCACAAATCGTTTGAACCAATTTTCTCAAGTATTCAAATTCAAATGAGGATTTGAGTATTTTCTCTCTGTATTTAATTCTATAAATATCTTAGGCATAATTCCTTTTGCAAAATTGCTTACCTTGATAATGAAAAACCCACCAGAATACTTCACACACTCTTTACACTTATTCAAAATTCAAATCCACTAGTTCATCCTTTTTCAAGCAATAGTTGTGTTTCTTAGCACCTTGAAAAAAATATCAAGTCCCAATTCTTATTGTGCACTTTGTGCAATTTGACTATTGTCCCACTCTACAAATGGTGTGAAATATCCTAAGTCCTAATGACCATGCAACTCCACCATGACTTAGTGAAAATCTACTCTCTATCCTTTGCCAAGTGCAAGACTATCAACTCCATCTTACCCAAATTCTTCTATGTATTTTGACTACCCCATCCAACAATATGACATAGAAGTTTTCCCATATCAATACCGTGGAGAAGCAGTTGAAGAGAAGAGAAGGAGTTGAAGGCAAAACAAGAAGTTGAAGCGAAGACAAGGAGTTGACGACAAAACAAGAAGTTGAAGAGAAGACAAGGAGATGAAGGAAAACAAGAAGATCAAGAGAAGAGAGTTCAAGTCAAGGAGATGAAAGTGATAGACCTCATGACTTAGAATTTATCCATCCAACTACTCAACCCAAGCCTAAGAATCTCCTTAAAGCTATTTTTACTAAGTGTTTGACACTTCCTAACAATTTTGAAAACCCCCATCAATCTTTAAAAATCCTTGACTTAGCCATTCTATCCATCCATATCAAGTCAACTTCATGCCACAATCTTTTGTCCAATTATCACTAAGACAATTAAAGACTAAGCTAAAACAAATAAACACTTTTGTTTGTCTTATTTGATTATGTTGCTTTGAATGGTGTGTTTATGTTGTGTTATTTTCTATCTTATAGTTGTACGGAGAGCTACGTGTGTTGATTAAGAGAAGTACAATCTTCAGAAATTACTAAGGCAAGTGTCATCATCTTGTTGTCCTACTAAAGTTTTGTCACTTGTAGCTTTTCTTGTAGAAGATGCATGAGTAGGTTGTTCAAGAGTTTTTGTCTTAAGAGCTTTGCTAGGTTTTGCTTAAGTCTCTTTGGTTAGCCTTTGCATCTCCTAGTAGAATGGCTGCTGGTATAGGTTACCTTGTCTTACACTTATGTTTTTGGGAAGGGAACTTAACATGTTTTGGCTAAGTGTTGAAATACCTTGTTTTGCAAAACTAAGAAAACAACTAAGTTAATGAAACACCTAGGTGGAAGTGGTAAGATGGATTATGTTGAGTGGTTCCCTGGGGTCATGTCGTCGAACCTCTGAACCTCCAGGTGTATCGCACTTGTGGACGGCCACCCAGGAACAAAGAGATTGGAGACGTTCAAGTTGTGAAGCTTCCAGTGCAACCACGAGTCATATGGGCTCTGTCTTAACAAACTAAGTTGCGAGAACTCAGCCAGATGGACAGAGGGTGGTAGATGATGATAGGATGGAACGCGTCCAGGTTAGTCTGAGGGATTGCTTCTGAAAGGTCTCGTCTTAGTCTTCACTTGGCCATTTGAACAAAATGAGCATCATGGCAAAAGGGGTTGACTGAGTCTTGTGGGAAAAGTGCACGACCTCTGCAGAGTGTTAAAACTAAGTACTTAGTCGTGTCCCCGGTTATGGACAATTCTGCGCGACATGATTTTGAAGCTGTTCAAGGATCTCCTAATCTCAACTTCTTAAATTAACACTTCTGGGGTGAACTGGGAATATGGCAATTGGTGCAAGTGTCTATCGGCTAGCATGACCCGAGCCATTTCTATGTCCCTGTGTCTGCAGGGGTAGGTTGATACGTCTCAAACGTATCTATAATTTTTGATGCTCCGTGCTTGTTTTTACACCATTTGCTTAGTGTTTTGTTACACTTCATGGCGTTTTTATGCATTTTCCGGAACTAACCTATTAACAAGATGCCATAGTGCCAGTTCCCTGTTTTTGTGTTTTAAAAGTTACACAGGAAATATTCGCGGAATTGGACGAAACAAAAGCCGAACCTCCTAATATTTACCGAAGCTTCCAGAAGACCGAAAAGGAGACGGATGGGGCCATGGGCCGGCCACACCATAGGGCGGCGTGGCCAACCCCTTGCCCGCACCCCCGATGGGTGAGGCCGCCCTAGTCCACTCCTGACGCCGCCCCTTCGCCTATAAATACCCCCGACGGGAAAAACCTAAAGACCCCGATCAATTTTTCAGAAACACATCGCGATCTGCCGCCGTCGTCGACCCAAGATCGGGAGGGTCCAGAAGCTCTTCCCGGCACCCTGCCGGAGAGGGGAATCGCCACCGGAGGTCTTCTTTATCACCATGCTTGCCTCCGGCGCGATGAGTGAGTAGTCTACCTTGGACTATGGGTCCATAGCAGTAGCTAGATGGTTGTCTTCTCCACCATGTGCTTCATGTTTAGATCTCGTGAGCTGCCTTACATGATCGAGATCATCTTTATGTAATCATACATGTTGTGTTTGTTGGGATCCGATGAATATTGGTGTTATGTTAAGTTGATGTGCTGAATATTATCTTATGTTATCTCTATGTTGTTTATGATCTTGCATGCTCTCCATTTTTAGTAGCTATCTTGGCCAAGTAGATACTAGTGACTCCAAGAGGGGGTATTTATGCTCGATAGTTGGGTTCATGCCTCTATTTAATCTGGGGGAGTGACAGAAACCTCTAAGGTTGTAGATGTGCAGTTGCCACTAGGGAGAAAACAACAATCTTGTGTCCAAGGACATTTGCTTTGTTTACATTACACACTTTGCTTAATGCAGTTATCTGTTGTTCGCAACTTAATACTCAAGGGGTCCTTGGATGATTCCCCGCGAGTGGATTATTAGTCATAGATGCAGTTGGATGGCGGTCTATGTATTTTGTTGTAATGCCCAGAGTAAATCTCATAGTGATCCTCATGACATATGCACGTTATCTTTATTCTATCAATTGCCCAACTATAATTTGTTTACCCAGCATGTCGTTATTTATCTTATGGAGAGACACCACTAGTGAACTGTGGACCCCAGTCCAATTTCCTTTACATTGCTATTACTGTTTACTTTTACTCGCACTGTTTACTTTCTCGCATACTACTATTGCTTTCCACTCGATACGCTCGATCCTTTGTTTACAGCAAACCGGTGAGATTGACAACCTCATCGTAAGTTGGGAGCAAAGTTCTTGGTTGTGTTGTGTGCAGGTTCCACGTTGCTGCTGGTGCAAAGCAAAGCCCTGGACGAGGCGCCTTATGAATTGTCCGGAGCTGTCACGAAGCTAGCAGGCACCACCTTCTGAAGTTTGGCTTTTTCCTACTGGTTCGATAAACCTCGGTTTCTTACTGAGGGAAAACTTGCTATTGTTCTCATCTTACCTTCCTCTTGGGGTTCCCAACTGGGTGGTTATCTGCCCGCATCATAGGTCACCCAAACCAAGTTGCCCGTATGTAGTAATTAAGATTTTGACATTTGATGTAAGTGACTATCGACCAGTATGCCCCATACGACAACTACGACTTGTGTCTATAGGGGTAGGTCACCCAAATCAAGTTGTCTAGCAGAAGTTTTTGTTTTGTGAAAATGATAGGATAAAATTTGCTTTACGCAAAATAAGCCTGAAGCTCCACCTAGACAAATATTCATTTAAGTGTTAGGCTCCATTTGTGTCCACCAAACAATGATATTTTGCCAATACAATTCAAGTGTATTGACCCTTTGTGGCTGCAACATTTCATGTTGCAGATTTTTGACAACAAGAAAGGTACGATAGGGTTACGAGTCTATCCGCAGCATGTTCGCCTGTGGCACATGAAGAAGGATTCCATGCTATTTATGATTTCGTTGTAAACTCTAATAGCTTCATGCTATGAGAATTGTAAAGTTTCTTTATGTAATTTTTCTGGATCATGCGATGTGATAAAATGACCTTTGTTTCTTGATATTACATCTTAAACTGTGTGTGCTAGCGTTTGATCCAGGGACTAGCACTGAAAAGCACAGGGATCGGCACTCTACCGGGTGAGGTCACTACAAATATATAATCATAGAAATTATGATGAGATAAGTTGTGAGCTCGTAGAGCAGGTAATGCAGTAATGCAGCTCATTATGTTCAGTGAAAATTAAAATTTGCCATTACCTCGTAACTTAGGATGTAAAAACTAGAAGTTATAGTTGCATAACTTGTGAACTAGTATAGCAAGAGATGTTAACCAACATGTTAACTTCAGTGACATAAAACTTCTAATGAACTACATAATAGCAGGTAGGTAGTGTTGTAGCTCCATAACATGTAGAGCAATATGTTCAATAAGAAATTTACTTAAAATTTGATATGAACTAATAGCATGAAATTAGTCCATAGCCTAGAACGAACCAGAGAGAGATTGTAATGGCATATCTTGTAAACTTGTAGAGGATAATGCAGCCAAATATTTATAGTGAATTAAAATTTCTATGAACTACATGATACCAGTTCATGCCTCGTGTATAAAATTTAAACCAGTCTAAAACTATTATGCAGAAACAAAGTTCACTGCGACAAGGTTGAACCTGCTATATTGCCAATTGCAGAAACAATCTGCGGAAGGAGCTCTAGTTACCTTGGTTGCGATTTTGTCTACGTGTACCCGGCATCCTTGCAGGCCATGTCGAGGTCACCGAGGGTGCTGCAGTTCCGGTGCACGTCGGCATTGGTGTAGCAGATCCAGTGCAGTGGACGACGGCGTTGTTGAGGTAGATCCAGTATAGTGCACGGCGGCATGGGCGAAGCAGATCTGGTGCAGTTCACGGGGAAGTCGGTGAGGCAGTTCCAGTGCACTGCACGGCAGTGTCGGCAAACTAGGTGCGGTGAGGTGGACGTTGGCAGCTCCGGTGTGGTGAATGAAACCACATGTGAAGTGGTACCGGTAGACTAGTGCATGAGGAGTCTATGGTATCGAGGTGTGGTGGGTGTAACACCCCAACTTTTGCAGCCTTATTTAAGCAGAGTTTGGTAATGCAAAAATGAGGGCCAACAAAAACTTTTTTTCAACTGACCAAATAAAATAATGTTTCATGCATGTTTGCCTTGATTGCTGTGTAAATCATGTTTGTAAGAGTGTTGTTTGATGAATAAGATTGTGGACCAACACAATCCTTTTATTCTTGTGATCATGCCATCATTTGTGCCTCTAGATTTTTTTCTCCAACAAAGTATCTTGGCACCTACTTTATTTTCAAAATATTTCAATTTCCAAAATGCCAAAACTAGGTATTTAAAAAACTACATGGATATAGTGTTGTGATCCCACTATTTTATAAAACTACTCTTTTATAATCCTTTGGCAAGTGGTTTTCAAACACCTTTCAGAAAACTTGATGGAGGAGATAATTATGTCTCCACTAGTTTCCAAAATTATATACAAAAGCTTTACTCCCTTGTTTGAAACTCCTTTCAACTTCACCAAGGCATGATAATTAGTGAGCACTTGTTCTATCCTTGTCCTAGTGATGTTAGATTGGTTGGTAATGTTTGACTTTAAATTGAGTTGTTTCAGTGTAGCTATGATCTACAGGTAAGCTTGTGGCCTAACCTATCAAAAACACACCCAAAAACATATAATGGCCAGTGGGTATATTCTTATGAATTGTTTTAAATTTATTTTCCAAATAAAACCTATTTTAATGCTTTCCTCTACATAAACCCTAAAACTCTATTTCTGATGAACAGAGTATTTATTATCAAAACTCAAGTTTATCAAAAAATCCGAGATGAGGCTCACTCTATATGTGCACTAATTTCATAATATTTTTATAAAAGTATTTTCAAAATTGATTTTACCTATTTTCATAAATAACAGAAATAGGGAGAATACCTATTAGGTATTATTCTTGTCTCTGAAAATTATGGGGAAAGCCCTACAATACTATCTTATGCATCCAGAACCCTCTAAATCCAAAACCCTAGTTAGTTACTTTTCCAAAAAAATCAAAATATTGTACTCCTTATATTTAGGCCAAATCTTCAAAATACAAATTTTTGGTGATCAATTAATTTCCAAAACTTGGAAAGGCCTTACCAAATCTCCCACACCAACTTCTCTCATCCATCAGCTCATGTTAGTGCTTGGAGACATTTTCTTTTATAAACTCAAATCAATATTTGATGAACACGTGCATTACACCATATTGGCATCTTGATTTCAAATCTTTTTGAAACCCAGCCAAGCCATCGCATGACCTCTCCAGCACCCTTGCTCTCCATCTGGTCGAGCTCCAGATCACTAGGGTGCTACCCTTGTCCTTTTCCTATTGGAGACAAGGAGGGAACGAGGCAAATCTTGCAAGATTTGGTGCAGCTTCCCACTCTCCCACTCTACTCCCCTCCTGACCCCTAATGGCCGTTCCAACAAGCTCCAAGTCACCACCTAGGCCCCCACTACTCAGAGGCATCCTCTAGCACGCCCTAGCTTACCTCTTCTTCTCTCTCTCTCTCTTGGTGACTACCCCAAGATTTGGATAGCACGCCATCGAGCACGCCTGCTCCCGAGGCCACGCCAGGGAGACGTTGTGTCCATGATCACTGTAGTGCGCATGCTCCCGAGGCAATTCACAACTCCACGCCATCCGCTCGCCATCCCGTGGTCACCACGGCTGTGGCATGCCGATTCGTTCTTAGACTATCGGTGCACCATAGGCTACGCTATCTTCTGGAGTGCAAAGGCAACGTTCTAGAACCCCGAACGTATACTGAGAAGCTACTCTCGTGCACCCAACCATCTATTTCGATGGATCAAACACCTTGTTGCACCATCGAGCTCCGTCACATTCCGACCAACTCGACCTTCTCCTTGCGTCGCTGCATCATGCACCGAGCTCACCAGTCCGTACCGTGCACGTTGCCACCGCCTCGTTACCTAATCGTGTCCACACTACCCTGACCCACGGCCCTCTCGTGCTCTCCATTCACGGCAGTACGACACCATCACCCCCCAGCGTTAAAAGGAAGCCGAGCCTCTCTTCTATCCTCACCGCTCCCCTAGCACTCCTCTCACTCGTAAAACACCCTTTGGGCGAATCCCCGCTTCATGCTATTTTCGGTCCGGTGAGGAAGCGAGCAGGAGCTCGTCGTCGTCCTGCTGCTCGTCTCTGGTGATGATGTCGCCCTTTTCTCCCCCTTTCTCTACACCTCGCCATCTTCTCCATCTTTATCTCACCTAACCTCGACCCTTTCTTGTCCAGGAGTCGATGAAAGATCGCCACGGTCAAGTTCGTCCATGCAGGTCGTCCCAGTGCCGCGCTCATCTCCGACCACGCCAACGGTTAGGCGCTTATCCAGCACACGCGTGTTGCCATGCAAGACTGCGCGTGCCTCCACATCTATCTGCACCATCTCCATCGTCGCCGTCCGCCTCTCCGCGGTAGCTTATCGGAAACGCGACGTTTGACCTCGTCCATGACGGTGTCCGGCAGCCCGCTTGCACAAGTAGGACACCAAACTGAGTGGCCATACCCGCCTCACCGTTCCCCCAGAGTCGCCTCCGTCGCCCGAGCACCCTAGGTGAGCTCCTGCTGTCTCGCGCGTAGCTAGGGTTCCTCGCTCCGTGTCTATGTTTCATCGAGGAAGATGGCCACGATGCGGTACTGGTTCGGTGCCTCGATGAAATCTGGGTCGGCCATCTCGGATTCCCCGGTTCCCCCTCAGCTGTACTCTACTGGCCTGTTTACCTTTTTTTTGTTCTTTATTCAAATCTGTTAATTACTGCAGAGTTCCGGTCTGAAATAAATTCACCAAATATTCCCTGTAAATCCAAATGGCTAGATACAAATTTATATGAGCTCTAAATCTCCAGATCTATCCAATGTCACTGTTCTCATCCCTGAAGGATTTTTCTGGATTATCTGACAAATAAATATTATTAGACAAGCATTTTTCACTCTTAAATCTTTACCCAAAAATATAATTAACCAATTTGAGTGAATCCAATTCTGGTGCGTTCACTAAAGTGCTAAATAACTACTGGTACTAATTTTGCAAGCTAGAGTGAAGTGTGTATCTGCAAGGCTATTTATTGACTTGTTTGTTATTAGTTCTTTAAAAAGATGTTTTAAAAACAACCAAAATGATTTTTTTGCACCAAACCTAATTTGTTGAACTCTCCTTTTCATTTCCTGATAGTATATATAAATTTCACTCCTTGGTTTGGTTCAGTAGTTGTGTTGCTAATAGTTGCAAGCTTTCATGGATGTGTGTTTGTTTGAATTTATATTACTAGAGAGACTTCTAAGGCGCAAATAGAATAAATTACCCAATAATTTGGTCTAAAAGGAGTTGTTTGCAACTCTCTATTTAGGCGTGTAATTTTTTGTTTGAGTGTCTTGTGTGATGAATGCCTTCTGGTGATTGAGTGTTTTTACTATTTTGCGGCGTTAGGTTCGAGCGTTGCCGGAGAAGAAGGGGAGGAGAACTTTGAGGGTTTCGAAGAAGACCAGGGACAAGCTGACCAAGGCAAGCCATCTAAACTTGTTGCATCTATGATCCTAGTTTTACTTATGCATGATTTGTTATTGTTTATAAAAATGCATGGTTTTATGTATTGCTATTGTCTCTAGATAGCAATTATTGGCGACTCGGCTCCACGGGTCATGTACTATCATCCTCATGGGATGACACTTTATTTCCCTACCCATATACCCCTTGATTTATTGGCATGATGGTTAGCATCATGGCCTTTGATAAATCTTGTAATGGAGCAAAAACTCTAGGTTGGGACACTAAAAGGATTTTGAAAATGATTTTGAAAACCTTGGAATGGGAAGCTATTCCATTGAAGAATTTCAAAAAAATGAGTTTTAAAAATGATATAGGGGATGAATATTCTGGAAGTTGGAGGCAGGAGTTTCCTCTAAAAAGGACATTGGTGATTGTGTATTCACCCAGGGCAATTGAACTATGCAACCACATTACCCTGGTATGGGACATGGCTTAGCCCAAAGTTTGTTTGCTTTAGTGCGGGGGGCCTCATAACTGTATAAGGGTTCGTGGTGCCTAGAAAGTGGTATGTGATACCCCTGAATCTGGGTTGACGCCTATTGAGGGTCAACACAGTACAACGGCATATCCTGAGCCGCCGGAAGACACTTGGGTTCTCCCGCCGTAGCGCCGGAGTTACGCTCGACGAACTGAGGTAGACTGACGGGGCATTCCGGGGAGGTAGACTACACATGGTAGACACCCGTACTAAGGTAGGCGAATGGAAGGCTCTGATCGGGTGCTTGTCGTGGCATAGGATGCTATGCGGGGATGATGCCCATACAATAAGTATCCGGATGGTGTGGGTAAAGTGTACAACCTATACAGAGTGTAAATCTATTCGAATAGCCGAGTCCTCGGTCATGGACGGTTGAACTGGTTGTTGCCTGACCCAATGTCGGTTTTGATTTTAAAAGTGGTTTTCAAAAAAAGTGGAGAAAGGTGCCAAACGAAGTACTCGGAGGGTACTGCCGTGGCACGGGTATGGTTCGGAGTACTTGTAGGGTACTGCCGAGGAAATAGAGATGGTCATGTGTGATTGACCTTATTTTATGAATGGAGATGGTCATGTTTGATTGACCTAGTTTGTGAAATAAAAAGGGTTTCCCCCTTCCTAGAGATTTTACTAAAAATGTTTTACGAAAGATTTTAGTAAGGATATAGAGATGTCATAGAACATGTTTCTAGACATGCTATATCAACACGAGAAGAAGGTTTTTCAAAGAAAATAAAACTAGACTAGAACCCTTCCTTGCTACAGCCCAACTTCATATCATCTCATTGTCTTTAGATGGTTTGCGAGTACAATTCAAAATGTACTCATGGCTTTGTCCCTGGCAATTAACTTGGTCAGACTATGGGGAAGACAATACGGAAGGATAAGGTGGTTATGATGACGCTAGTGTGAACTAGGAACGTCTCCCAGTCAGTTGCCTATAGGGTAGTAGGCATGATGTGGGTCATCAACGCTGCTTGGTATCCGCTGCTTAGTTATAGACTTTCCTTGCGTGGCAATATCAGACTTGGTCATGTGACCAATTGTAAGTATATTATTCGGTACTGTAATGGATGGTGTAATTCTGTTATCAACTCGGATATGTGGATTCACGACACACTGATCATGGGATCATGAATTGGATGCATATCGGGTATTCCGGATGGGTAATTCGGGGTCCCCACAGTGGGTAGGCCGCCGAAGCACGGCGGGGATGCTCCGATGAGGCGTACCTAGAGGTGAGAGAGAAGATTTCATTTTTATGAAGGATTTGGGGGAAATGGAGAAGCTGGGCGGTAGACTATACAGGTGGGGACCAAAAAATTATGATCCATCCCCACACACCCACCTTACTTGTAGGCCATTGTACCATGTGTGATAAGGGTGGAATGGGAATTTCGCAGTGCTGAAACTCGGGCTGCAAAATATTTCAAGGAAGGTGGGAGGATTTCGCACTTAGTTGAATTTGAATTTTGCAGGAGTAGTGCAATCAATAGAAAAAAAACCCTAGCCTAGGATATTGTGGAAGGCGTAAAAATAATGTCCTAGCCCTGTGCACAACTCTGTCCTCGGCTTCTCGCACCTATATACTCCTACAACGAATTGCTTCTCAAAGCTTTTTCATACAACAAAGAAAAATGTTCATTATGGATGCAAATAATGGAAGGACCTAGACTTATCCGAAGTTATGTGAGATTACTCACTTGTTACTGTAAAGGTGAATCCCTTCATTATGGACGATCTGATTGAATCTCATCAATGGTTGAAATTGCTTCTCAAGCTTAGTATTTACTTAACTTTTGTTCCTCCAGGATTAACACTACAAGATTCATATAGGATACTCGTGTTCATATGGCATATATGTTCCTACGAATCAAAAGATTTATAGAAATTTTCTGTAAGATCCAAATCCTATACTAGTACGCTGGTACGTGCACAAAATGTCCAAATTTAAATTAAGTTGAAATATTGGGCATGGATTTTCAAACAGAAAATACCACATCGTGAATGGAAAAATCAAGAAAGACTCATTGATTCTTGTTTTGATGTTCACTAATAATCACCAGTTGATGGTTTCCATGCATGTACCACACAAAATTTAAGCGTTATGTTTTGTTCTTCTAAAAAGAATATTTTTCTATGAGTGCACCATTATGGAAGGGCCTAGGCATATCCGGTGTAAGGTGAGAGCGATTAATTACTAACTTGTTATTGTAGAGGTGTATCACTTCATTCTAGTTGCACCATATAATTGAATCTCATCAACAATTAAATTTACTTCTCACACTTTAGAATTCAAAATTTCAAAACTCCTACACTTTATAGGAGAACAAGGAATTTCTAGTGTTGAAAATTTCCATTGGATCTAAATTAAATCAAACATCTGAGATCGGTAGGATTAGCGGGGAACAGTGCAGCTCCCCCTCCAGGCTGTTCTAGAAACATCTGGTCACTTTATTTTGGTAAATGGGTTGACTTGACGCTTTACAATGAGAGCGTCCAATAGAGTCAGTATAGCTAAGAGGAGAACGATGAGAGTACGTGAGAGCATATCCAACAGGTGGGCACCAAATAGGGACCTGTTTTTGTGTCTTGCATTGCTTGTCAATTTTAGGGCACCCATTTTTTCAGCAACTCCAGATGATTTGTGTTTGTTGCCCTATATTTCCATCATCTGCCGTAATTTTTTTAGGCACGTTGATCTTTTTGGTTTACACGCTGTTGCAGCCCTTTTTTGGCCCAAAGTGCCCTATATGACAAATTTTTATTTTACATCACCTGTTGGAGATGCTCTTAATGTTAAAAGATGTAATGCAAGGGACCCACCAAATACATAGTTTATATTTTTTGGAATTGCTAATTATTAGTAGACTAAAAATTAGCTCATGGCTCAATAGAGTCCTATACCATAAGATTTGCATTCCGATTCGTGCAATTGAGTTGCAAATTGAGCTGTATCTGAGATATTTTCAGTTGTAAATTGGGTTGCAACTGATTTTTCAGTTGAAAGTGAGGTTGCAACTAGGAACGATACATCCAGACCGTTAGATTTGCTTCGTGATTCGTGCTAGTGGTGAGTTGCAACTGAGATGTGATGACTTCAGTCTACTGAGCTCTAAAGTCTCAATAGTACTATACTTTTAGAGATCTGCACATATACTGATTAGTAGAACTACATAATACAAAATTTGGTTTCATAAACTAATCAAGGTAGAGAAAATATCAAGGGGAAAATGTATTGTGCACGCAACCAGTGAGAGCATGAGTGATGTTAAGCCAAAATTCTACTCATGTACTTCCTCCATACCGGATTACTTGGCAATTACGTACGTCAAGAAAACTGTGACCATTAATTTTGTTAACAAAGTATATATAAGGTATATGTTATAAAAAATATACGATTGGAAAGTACTTTTGAATATGAATCCAATGGTATAATTTTCATGTCATATATCTCGTATTTTCTAATCAAAAGCAATGGTCAAAATTTTTCTTTAACTGCGTAATTTCCTAAATCTAGTATGGAGGGACTACATACAATAGATAATCC
Source organism: Dactylis glomerata (assembly GCA_007115705.1). Lineage (NCBI taxonomy): Eukaryota > Viridiplantae > Streptophyta > Magnoliopsida > Poales > Poaceae > Dactylis > Dactylis glomerata. Next base: position 5,366,500 of record QXEO01000472.1, on the reverse strand, counting down.
ATAAATTAAATTATTTTTTATGGTACGTGCAAGTCATTAATGTAGGAACCAAAGTGACTCAGTCTGTAATCTGGTATGGAGGGAGTATCAATTAAAGAAAGATGGATTGAAAGCAATATGTACTGGACGTGTATATGGGCACTTTATCTGACAAAACGTAAATTAGATGTACAAGAATACTGCTTCCGCATGGTTTCTAGGGCCAAAAAATTACTGCTTCCTGATGGCGCGGTGATGATGATGCCAGAAAACTTGATTGCGTTTGTTGATGAAGTAAAATAACCGCCCAGGTTGAAACCCCAAGAGAAGGTTTGATGAATATAGCAGCAAGTTTTCCCTCAGTTATGAAACCAAGGTAGTCAATCCAGTAGGAAAAAGACAATACTCCAGAAGGTGATGCTTGCTAGCTTCGCGACAGCTTCGGACAATTTATACGGCGCCTCGTCCAAGCTTTGCTTTGTGAGTGACAACGTGGAACCTGCACACAACACAACCAAATACTTTGTTCCCAACTTACGATGAGGTTGTCAATCTCACCGGTTTGCTTATAACAAAGGGTATGAGCGTATCGAGTGGAAAGTGATAGTAATATGCGAGTAAAGTAAACAGTGTGAGTAAAGTAAACAGGTGATAGCAATATAATCAAATAGGACCGGGGTCCACAGTTCACTAGTGGTGTCTCTCTATAAGATAAAATAACACATGCTGGGTAAATAAATTACAGTTGGGCAATTGATAGAATAAAGATAACGTGATATGTCGAGCGGATCACTATGAGATTTACTCTGGGCATTACAACAAGATACATAGACCGCCATCCAACTGCATCTATGACTAATAATCCACTTGTGGCGAATCAATCCGAGAACTCCACAAGTATTAAGTTGCGAACAACAGATAACTGCATTAAGCAAAGTGTGTAATGTAAACAAAGCATATGCCCTTGAGCATATGAATTTTGTTTTCTCCCTAGTGGCAACAGCACATCTACAACCTTAGAGGTTTCTGTCACTCCCCCAGATTAAATAGAGGCATGAACCCAACTATCGAGCATAAATACCCCCTCTTGGAGTCACTAGTATCTACTCGGCCAAGATAGCTACTAACAACGGAGAGTATGCAAGATCATAAAAAACATAGAGATAACATAAGATAATATTCAGCACATCAACTCAATCATAACACCAATATTCATTGGATCCCAACAAACACAACATGTAGAATTACATAACGGTGATCTCGATCATGTAAGGCAGCTCACGAGATCTAAACATGAAGCACATGGTGGAGAAGACAACCAACTAGCTACTGCTATGGACCCATAGTCCAAGGTAGACTACTCACTCATCTCGCCGAAGGCAAGCATGGTGATGAAGAAGACCTCTGGTGGCAATTCCCCTCTCCGGCAGGGTGCCAGGAAGAGCTTCTGGACCCTCCCGATCTTGGGTCGATGGCGGCGGCGGATCGCGATGTATTCTGGAAAAGTGATCGAGTATTTATGATAAGGGGAGCATAGCTACTACTCCTAATATTTTCCCACCTCCTTATGTTCTAAAGCTTGGACAATTCTGCTTTGAAGTGCCTCCAGAAGATGATGTGAAGCCCAACTTTTGTACACCTCCAATGGAGTTTCATGTTTGCCGAGGCGCTGCAGCCAAAGATATTTAGGTGTTCTATTTTAATTAAGTTCGTGTCATGTTTTTATTTCAGTTTGGTTTTATTTGTGTGTGATGGTTTTGGGCCTATCCAAAATCAAGTGTGTTTTGGCCATTTGGGCTTTTAGTTTGGTATGGGGCCTAGCCCAACCAAAGTAGCATTCGGAGTCACCCATATAGGGTTATGGCAGCCACCATTGTATCCTCAGACTTGTTATTTTCGAGCTAAGAAAGAGACCAGAAAAGTCCCAATGTTTGGGGGCGCATATCGGTGTGTTTGATTGTTGATCTTTGAGATCTGATGTTATACCATGCGTGGGAGTTGATTCCGGTCAGTTTCAACGTGAGGAATTGAAGAGAGATCAGTTTGATCTATTTCAGATTGAGTTCTGTTTTGCTATCTTGCTGTTCTATCGATCACCGTGAAAGATTGGGCCAAACCCCCTTCGGATCACGTTGATCCGTATCATCTTGGTATCAGAGCAGAGGCTGTCTGGGGTCGGGCGACCCCGTCCCAGCGCCTAGCAAGACGAGCGCGCGCTCGACCGTGGAGCTTGTCTGCGCTCGGGCGAGCGGCGAGTCGCTCGTTTCTTGGTCGGGCGAGAGCCTTGCCTCGTTTCCTTTTTTGTTTATATTTTTTTTTGATTTCTGCAGATCGGAATTGGATTCTATGGCGCGTGAGCAAAAAAAAAATCAGCACGATGGACCCAGCAGGACCGAGCGGGATTGGAGACAAGTAGGGTGCTGATCCGATCCGATCTGGTAGCTAGCAGTTTTTTTTTTCTTTTTGTGTACGATCGGATCTGCTAATTGCTCAATTCGGTGCTGCTCGTGAAGAACACGCCACGAACCACCCATGAAGACGATGATCAAGGACACGTCTAACTTGATCCAAACACGAAAATAAGTTGCAGAAAAGATTGATGACCCTAGACTCCAACGAATTGGATGAACAGATACGCGAAACACGATCAGCGACTAAAACTCAAAACGGTGTAATCTAGGCTATGGCAAAACTAAGAACCCTAAAAAATTTTTGAGGCTTTTTCTGGATAGGTCTGAAAACAAAAACGAATTTTGGGAGTGGATTTGTGGATGCTCACTGAGTAAACCGTGGAAATCTGATACCAAGATGATAAGGTGTGGCCCGATCTTCTCGTGACCGACGCGATGGTGATGATGGCAGCGGATGATTGTCGGGGATAACTTGGTGTCACCGATGAACTCTCCTCGCTTGAACCCTGATGCCAATGCAACAGCTCTCAAACCCTGTAGGATATTCACGACTCCACACACTTGCGCACGTAGCCATCGACCACGAAACAGTAGTTTGCAATCTACTAATTCCCAGTGGAACAACAGATTACACTAAACTTGCAGTAGTATAATTCTCCCAATCGATGAATTGGCGAGAGGAATTCAAGATGAATGCTTGCAGCAGTTCAACAAGAGTATTTTGTCTAAAACGTGGTCTAACCCTAATTGAGGGGGTGCCCAGGGGTACTTATAGGTGGCCGGGCGTCCTCGGCATTGACCTGGCCCAAAACCAGCCTGGTTTGGGCCCAAACTGACTCGGTTCGACTCAAACGGGTACATACCGACCCATATATGGGTTTGGCCTATTTCTGGCACGCAGGCCATGTGTGTAGCGCGCCTTAGACGTGTAGATATCGTGTCGAAGGCAGTCCTAGTGCGCCATCATATGCTCATGCTCATCCAGACTTGATCTCCACTTGTCTCTCGATCGCCGTCCTCCCTCTCCTCCCGCTGGCGATATCTTAACAAATGACATACCTAAATACAACATAGTACATTGCTTTAGGTAGTATATAATTCGGAGATATGAAGACATTCTTTTCAACTAGGAAAGAATTCACCTTATAATAATCATCAATTAGACTCAATATTTCCTTCCAGTTCAAACACTCAAAATCAGCATGATCCATGATTGTATCCTCATCACTAAGGTTGTGTCAACAATTTATATACCTGTTTATGTTATTCCGTAGTCAGGTCATGTTGTGGGCCACTTAGGTTTATTTGTGTTTTGGGTTTGGGCCTGTCCAAGCCCAACAGGTTTCTGGCTATCTATATAAGGAGGCCAGCAGTCTAGGGTTTAGGGGAGTTCAGTTGTTTAGTCAAAAACTATCATGTGCTCCACCGTGTATCATCCCTCCGGGGAAACGGCGCTGCCGTGTTATAAAATAAATATTGTTGCGAGGGTTCTTGCGTCATCAAGGATTATCAAGCTATGGTTTGAGGCGTGGTGATCTTCATCGCGTTGCTTGCTGGATTGGTTCCTCTTCTTCAGGTGACGTTCTTCGCATTATTGGAAGATTTCTATCTAGGTAGACTCGATGTGAAAGATCGGGACAAAACTCGTAGGATCATTGGCTTGATCCTTTATCATGTGGTATCAGATTACTGGGTTTCTCACCGCGAGTATTTTCTGTTGAGATTGATCGGGATCGATTTGTAGTCATTGGAGGTGAAGCTTCCTGCTAGTTCCGTTTCCATCCAAGTGGTGCGAGCTTTTTGTCTCGTTTGCAAGATCGTTTCTACTCCTCCAAAACAAAATCAGAAGGAACAGGAAAGAATCGATAAGATTTGGTTTTCAGATCTGATCGCACAAGGCATCATCGGGTCGATCTGCCAAGACTCCACATTTTTCTCAGAGGCCGATTGATCTGAGTGCAAGAAAAAAATCAGGCCTGATCCGATCGCTTGATCCGCCGGGTTCCAGGCAGCGATCGCCTAGCCCGACTCACATCGCGCCTGCAAGGACTTGGCCGCCGAAGGCACTGGACCACAGACCACTTCTGCGGTCGAGCGAGACTCGCCTTGCTAGCCCCGCTGTTCCGCTCGTCCAGTCTGATCTCGGGATCGATCCCTGCACCGCCAGGACATCCTCGCTCCTCCCTCGTGGGCCGGCCCAGCCAGGATCGTTCGACGCGTTTGGTTCATGAAGAAGGGGATATTTTGTTTGCGGTCACCGAGTTCCTTGGCACAGGCTCATAGGTACCTTTGTTGCTTGTAATAGACGTCATTTGAAAAGTTGGATAGGTAATTCCTCAGAGGGCCCATTTTGAACGAATGTAGGTCAAACCAAATATTGCCGTGACTTCTCCCGTTCTAGGTACATAGCGGTCCCGCATGTCAGTATTTCTCTGTTTCATGTTAGTTCCAGCGTGTCAATCTGCGTGGCAATTCGATGTAACCGAGTTCAGTACGCAGCGGTGTACGGTCAAGATCTAGTTCGTTCCTCCTCCCTTAACCTTGCCTGGACCCTAGGACGGAGGTGGCGGCGACACAGACAGATAGCGCTGCTTAAAGCTCGCGTGCCCGCGCCCGACGGCCCACGGTGATGCCGAATGTCGAGTGAGCCATTGCGCAGAGATAGATCGCCATCGCCGGGAGACGAGCTGAGCAGCACAGAGGATGGAAGGGCCCGCAACTCAGGAATCATGTCTCACCCTGAGCAGTCGGATGAGGTGAGCTTGTCTTCTCTTATGTATTTAACCATTCTTCATTGGTATCTGCTAGCTGGATGTAGGAAATCTAGATATATTTTAGTGAGAGATGTTTGTTAGTCGAACACTAACAAGCATTTCTTATTTCCCCAACCTTGTGTCGAGTAGGATTTGCAAAGATTACAGCGTCACTCTACAAATTCATCAGTACGTTGGTATGCTTGACAATGGGAACTCCGTAGCTATGGAGGGTTGTAAGGTAACCTTGCTCGTTGCAGAAAGAAGCTTCAAGTCTATATCTGGGATGGTTGAACTTGTTCATGGAATTGTTCCAATGGGCTCTGCACAAACTGCAGAATTCAAATGGGTATCACCGCGGGGGGTTGTTACACCTGTGGACATGGAAAAGATTGAAGATCAATTGGAAAGGTTTGTAGACTCTCCTGGCCACATTTTGCATGCTAGAATTATTGGTGGGACACGAGATGGTGTTGTTGCCCGGGCATCCAAGAAATTTCCTGCTGGTAATCAAAGAAAATCTGCTGCTGGTGCTCAAGCTGCTACACATCCTAGTAGTAAATCTGCTGCTATTGGTAACCCTGCTCCTGGTAAACATCATCTAGCTGCTGAACCTCCTGCTGGTGTTGAAAAACCTACTGCTGCTGGTGCTGAAAAACCTGCTGCTGCTGAACCTCCTCCTCTTTTGAGAATGGTGGCAACCTTTGACCCCTACACTGCAGAACTGGATGATGGCTCAGATGTTCTCATTCCAAAACACGATGTTGATGTCTACATCGATCGCCAGAAGGGGATACAAGTAGCTGAACTGATTGGAAAGTTTAGTGAGAACTTGCTGCTAGGATCTCACCAAAAGGTAAAATATGTGTGGTGGAATAGAAGAATCTAAGATTACATTGAGATTGGCGTTAACAGTCAACCTAATTTAGATGTGGCATTGGAGAAATATGGAACGGTCAACCATATACTTTTTCTCGGTTGCGTAGGCACCCGTGCTGATCCAGACGGGGATGGTTTAACTAAAGGTAACGAGAACATTCCTAGTTCCATGAAGGATTGGATCAGCCCTAGTAAGGTTGGTACTGGAAATTTTAGTCCAAAGAGTACTGCAAAGGTTACTCCAACAGATAGTCTGAAGCGGACCCGCAAGCCCCTATGCAAGAGGACCTGTCCCAGAAAGAACGCCTCCGCGCAGTCTATGGCAGAGTGGTTGATGACCACCGAGGGGGAGAACACCTGCAAGAAGTCAACGAGAAAGAAGACCACCGAGGAGAACACCCAGTCAACCACAAAAAAGACCACCGAGGAGAACACCCCCTTAACCACAAAGAAGACCACCGAGGAAACCACCCCCAAAAAGTCAACCACAAAGAAGACCACCGAGGAAACCACCCCCAAAAAGTCAACCACAAAGAAGACCACCGAGGATGAGACCCCCAAGATGTCAACCACAAAGAAGACCACCGAGGAGAACACCCCAAAGAAGTCTACCACAAAGAAGACCAGCGAGGAAACCATCCCCAAGAAGTCAACCACAAAGAAGACCACCGAGGATAAGACCCCCAAGAAGTCAACCACAAAGAAGACCACCGAGGAGAACACCCCCAAGAAGTCAACCGCAAAGAATTACACCGAGGAGAACACCCCCAAGAAGTCAACCACAAAGAAAACAACAACAAAGGAGAACACCCCCAAGAAGTCAACAATAAAGAAGATCACCCCCAAGAAGTATACCAACAAGGAGTCCACCCCCACCGGAAACACTAACAAGGAGTCCACCCCCAAGAAGGACTGGACGTTAGCAGACTCAGATAACGATGATATTTGTCAATGGGAATGCCAATTGGAGGAAGATTTATGTGAACAAAGGGCAGAACCACCATCACTAGTACAGACAGATGTGGGAGAAAATTTCTCAGCACAGCAACTAGATTGGCAGACTATCAATGTCAAACCCATGGGAGGTGATGGCGTCGATGAACCCATGGCAGAGAAAACAATGTGTGATGTACTTGGCATCGCTAATGAACCTAGTGATGATGATGTAGAGGATGACAATGAAGGTCCTCCCGTTTCGGACATAGGGGAAGATGAGGACAGTGAAATAGAGGTGCTGGAACAAGAACAGGTGATGATGTAATCGATGAATCACTAATGGAGGAAGCTGCCATCCCGGTAGATGATGAGGTCACTAGCGAGTTAGCGATAACATATGATCCAGTGGTACCTGTAATTATGGTTGGCACATACTTCGCCAACATGGTAGAATTCAGGAAAACATTTGCACAATATTGTATCATCGGCGAGTTTGACGTCTTTAGAACTAGAAACACAAGGAAACGGTACGAGGCGAGGTGTCGATTAGACTACTACAATGGGGAGAGGGTGAAGGATCAATGCCCATGGAAGATCTCCGTTAGGATACTTCCTAGTGGAGAAATAGTTAGGGTACTGACAAGCTTTCCTCGCACATAAATATCTATTTCTAACTGACGGGTTCGGGTTTTCATATGTGAAGCAAGTTTAGGAATTATTATGAAGCAACTAATGTATAAAATGAATGTTCCGATGCAGGTGAACAAGATGGGACCTGCACACAGGTGTCCAACAGGCTGCAAACTAAGATCTTCTTGTGCAACTCAAGAATGGGTTGAGAAGCATGCTTTGGCCATTCTTAAGAAAACGCCCAATGAGACTGCCAAGGTGATTCAGGTAAAGCTTATGACTGATTACAACGTCGAGCTACCGTATCACATAGTTTGGAAAGGTAAAGAGAGAGCTTTGCAAACACTATACGGGGACTGGGAAAATAGTTTCAGGCTGTTGTACAGCTTCAAGGCTGAAATACAATCTAGGTCTCAAGGTAGTGTTGTCGAGGTTGACACGAAAGAGGAGGAGGGGAACATATATTTTAACCATTTTTTATGGCCCTTGAGACCTGTATTCAAGGGTTCAAGGAGGGTTGTAGGCCATATTTGAGTATAGACTCCACTATCCTCACTGGCAGATGGAATGGTTGTCTAGCATCAGCGACAGCACTGGATGGGCACAACTGGATGTTCCCGGTGGCATTCGGCCTATTTTAGTCGGAATCAGAGGCGAACTGGGAGTGGTTTATGAGGCAACTGCATAGATCAATAGGTGATGTTTCACCACTGGCCATAAGCACTGATGCATGCAAAGGATTGGCAAATGCAGTTCGGACAGTATTTCCACATGCTGAACAAAGAGAATGCCATGCTCATTTGATGCTGAACCTATACAGGCACTACTCAGGCACTGTATATCACTACATGTGGACTGCTGCTAGGGCCTACAAGCCTGAGAGCTACAAATTTTTTATGGACAAGATACATGCTAAGAACTCTGATTTTGCCGTATACTTGGAAAGGAATCACAACCTTTTATGGATGAGGAGTGCTTTTAATCCTGCAATAAAGTGTGATTACATAAACAACAACCTTGCTGAAACCGTAAATAACTAGGTCAAAGACTCAAAAGACTTTCCAGTTCATATGTTGATGGACACCATACGAGGTATGTTGATGAGGCTGATAAAAGTAAGAAGAGATATTGGGGACAGACTAAGAGGGCACATTCTACCCGCTGTTATTCAGCAAATAAACCAGAGAAGTTGAGGTCTTGATTACCTTAGAGTTGGAGAGTCTAACGACCACAGCTGTGAGGTGAGAGATTTGAGCCGGAATGGCCTAAGGCATGTCATGAAGATTGACAGTAGAGAATGCAGCTGCTTAGAGTGGCAGCATACTGGGAAGCCATGCCCACACGCGTTAATCTTCTTGGTTCACAAAAGAACTCTGCCACACCTTGATCAATATGTGAGTGAGTACTTCTCTTTGGCTAGATTTCGAGCTACCTACGTAGGGGCCGTCCCTCCTTGCACAGACCAGTCACAGTGGCCTGTGGTTCAACTACCTTTCAAGCTGTGCCAGCCAAATGTTAAAAGAGGCAAAGGAAGACCTAGGATGAGTAGGTTCATGAATTTCATGGAGAAGCAGGGCATGCCTTTTAGTGGTAGCAAGAAAGGCAAAAACAGATGTAAGCAATGCAAATGTATTGGACATAGAGCAGCGGGGTGTCCTTTGAATGGACCAAAGCCTAGGTATGAAGTATTTGCGTGTATGATCTTTATTTATAATTAGGTAATATCTATGCTTAGCTGGGGCTTACCTGCTTTCTAACATTTGTCAGGAAGCGCAAGACAAGGTGCAAGACTACTGATGCTGTCTATGTGCTTCACGAGGAAGTTGAGTAGAGTGATGATGACACGGGATCTATTTCAGATTGGCCGGACATTCCAGAATCTTCTGATCCAACATACAAGAAGGCGAGAAAACTGTCCCCAAAGAGGAAGAAGACAGCTAGGTGGGAGTAAGACTAATTCAGTCTTTTTTCTGAGTGCTCCGTCTCTGTAATACAGCAAAATTCTGAAAACTATTTTTCCGGAACATGTGTGTTTGTGTGTGCATTGTAAAACAGGGGCCCTGGACCTGCCCGAAATTCTGTCTGAACTGTATTTGTTATGGAATTTGTAATTTGTAAACTATGTACTCATTTTTAATAAGCCTTGTTTGACATTATGCATATGTTCTTATATTGGAGTTTTTGTTCAGAGGGACAGTCAGAAAAGGCAGAATAAATGGCACATGATAACATTTCACATTACACAATATTTGGGTCCTTACAGTTCTGCTTTTCAGGTGCTAGACATCATAATGCCAACATAAACTGCAAATGCCATGGAACATATCCATATGAAAAGCAGATTGTTTCCACCATCTGCCCTAACCTTGATCTGCTCTATTTCAGCTGCTTTCTTCTGCAACTGAGCATGCACACCACCACTCTGCTCGAGCTTCCGAAGTTGGTCCAGAAGCTCCTTGTTTTCATCAAGCTGTGCATGGTTCTCCTCCATCTTCTCCCATACAGCATCACGAAGATCACAAACAAGCTCTCTCTGGAAAACTGGCAGCGGGTCATCCATCCACTCATACTTCTCACAGCCTCGGCCCTTGCCTTCCTGCCAAAAATATAGTAAAGGAAGAGGAAAGATGTGAGAATTAAAATAACTAAACTGGCAAACAAACATGATTAGTTTACAATAATACCGCGCGGATGCCGCAGTTGTAGAATCTTCTCCCAGCGTTTTCATCCATCCACGCAATCCATCTCGGCATCTTTACTCCATAGTCACAGATTTTGTCCGGCGAATAGTCATAGGGCTTACTTCGGTACGGGATAGGGGAGCGTCGGTGAGCCATCCCTGATTCCGCCCGCAAAGAACTGCAGTAGCTGCGAACCATTGCCTTGCACCCAAGGGAGAGCACAGCAGAGGGACTAGGTGGGGAACTAGAACAGCAGATGTGAGCTAACCCGGAAAAGAATCGTAGGTGCAAGGGGGAGATGGGAAGAAGGAAGAATCAGAGTGACGACGCTGCTCTTGCATCCGGCAGTTATACCAGCGCGCCCCCCAGAATATGACCGTTTGAGTATGACAGGTGGGATCGTGCAACGCAACTATGCCACCAATGAAATTGCCATCATGGACACTAAGAAAATGTATTGTTTACAAGCGTGGAAGCTATGCACAGTCGCTGGGGGCATGTGCTTCCATGGAGAGCTACCCTGTCAAAAAGATCTGTTTCCCTCTGGGCAGACACCACGAACACTAGCCTCCGCCTCCTATTCTTCACACGAGCGAGCCCTCCCCGTAGTTTAGATGCCTCGCACCGGCCACTACAACACCTCCCGCGCACGACGCGGAAGCTCCACCCCAGGCCTCAGCCACGCCACCCCAGGCCTCAGCCACAGCGGTGGTACATACTACCATAGCGGGAACTCCACGCCCGATCATGCACAGCGCGGCAGGTCAAGCCGCCGCCGCATCAGATGGCCATGGTGGCTTGAACCGAGCAGCAATGCATCTACTCCAACTCCTACTTCTTCGACCTCAAGCAGGTCTGGCAGTGGCTCAAGCAGGCCTCGCAGTGTAGGCTGGTTCAAGACCGCCCTCAAACCCGTACCGTTCATCAATCTTGAATCGGACGATGAGGACAGCGGCGTCAACACTGAGCAGCCAAGATCCACCGCCGCAAAGTTTGCACGAGACATGAAGACGGCCATGACCAGGTCATTGGAACCCTAGGGCAGGGGGAAGAGCAAGGCAACAACGATGGAGGATGAAGCAGAGGGCAAGGACAAGGCCCCAACGGAGGTCGACTCCGACGACTCCGACGACATCATGTACTGGGTTTAGCTAGTGGTTAAGTTAGTAATCTATGAAGAAAATGCAAAAGCCATGCATATTAGCTAGCATTTTCTGTTCAATGCAATTTATCTTGCGTAAGATTTGACCCTTCCATTTTCAGTTAATATATAAAATATAATGCATTTTATCTTCCGGCGTGTCCTGGCATGCCTTCTCGTGTCTAGCCAGGACCCTGGCACTGGCACGATGGGACGGGGCAGTGAGCGTCAGTTAATCGGCGCCACGTATCCACCCGCGTGCCGGGCGGGGGCTCTATTTTTTCATTTACGGAGCATATAGCTTGCATGAGAAGGCTAGAAGACAGAGAGCAGTGGTTGGACCACGGGCTGGGCTGTTTGACTATCTTGCCGTATTATTCATTCACCTACTTCCTTCTCCTTCCTCCTGCTCGGCCCCCCATCCGCTCTGTCTAGCCATGCCTCCAAAGAGAAACCGCCCCCTGACGACTTAGGAAGTGGAGAGAATGGAGAGAGCTCGCCGCCGAAAGGAACTAGCTCCATCCATTAGAGAAAGCCCTCACATAGAGGCGCAATCTTTGCTCTCCCTGATGGAGAAGGGAAAACTTGAATCAGGCGAGGGCTCATCCGGGTACTGGGACGAATTCTTCTTCTTCTTCATCTTTTTGTTCTTCTTCTTCTTCCTCCTCTATATCTCATTACCGTGGAATAAAATGTTCCAGAGCCGGCGGAGCCATGATGGTTTTGCAGGGTGTGCCTCTCTCCCAAAAAATGGCGGTGGCGATCCAGAGACCGATGCCCACATTTCCCCAGCTCAGCGAGGTAAGCACTCTCTAATTGTGTTGACATGCATTGGGGTTCTTGCGATTCTGACTTAGGTGAGTGTAGAGTGCTTTACCTGTAATGGGGTTTTTGTGAGGACGCCACTACCACTTAGTTGGCGTCGTTGGTAGAAATAACCCTGTTTTTATTTTATACAGGAAAAGAAGGTGGGGCGGAACCCAGATATGGCGTCCTGGCTTAATGAACGGATAGCCAAACAAAGGGAGAAAAAAGTGACCCAGGAAGTGGATATGGCTAAAGTCCTCTTAGTTGCCAAGTGCCTTGCTCGTGAGCGCAAGCAGCTTGTAAAGGAGAATAAACAGTGGTCGGAACTGCACAAGGAAGCCAGAGCCTCGGCACATAAGAATACAGCCAGGATCAAAGATCTATTAGAGGAAAATTTGAAGCTAACAAACAGTACTGTCACCCTGGAGATCACATGCAGGAACCTGCTGGCTGAAAACGAGAAAGCACTCAGGGAGCTCATGGATTCCAAAATGAAATACCTCGCAAGCTGCCAACTCGTGGCGTCTCTTGAGAAGGAAAATGAGCTGCTACGCGCCCAGCTTGAAGCCTGCTGTGTCGTGCTTTCGCAATAAAATTATGTAATGAACTGAACACATTGAAGTACTTTGTGTTTATAATGTTATGAACTGTTATGAAAGCATGTCATGCAATGTTTGGAAGCACCTCTCTGTGAGAGAGTCCACATGTGAACCCTTGGGATGGCATGTTTGGTATTTTTCCTAGGTGATGCATCACTCACCATGACTCCATGCAGTGTTTTTCCATTTTTTTGATTTTTTCTGAATTCCCCAGGCCCCCCTCCGAGATCTAGGTCAGACTCGGCGGTGCCATCGATATCTGCCAGGTGCGGTGGAACCATGGTTTGGTATTGGTTCTAGGGTCCCACACCTCCAGGGGACCTCCCTGTATTTTTCCCCAATTTTTCTGGTGTTCATTTCTTGTAGCCCCAGTGCAAAATTGGATTAAAAAGGATTTAGGGCAAAAATAATTCATTATATGGCAGCAGGCCGAGATAATTCCTAGCCTCCTGGATGTGGCACCCCTGGCAGGTCCCCCACCCATGAAAAATAGAGTGGTGATGTTCTGCACACTGCCCTTGGTGGCCCCTTCACAAAAAAGCACCTGTTTCGACCCCTCCGGGCACCTGAAAAATGGGAAATGCATTTTTATGTGGAAACTAGAAAAACACTAGTTGCAAAAGTGGTTGGGAATGCAAAGATGCACATCTCCACCAAAAATGGGGCCATGGTTCCAAAGTTTGGTGTGGAACTTGCACAAACCATGGTCATCTGCCAAGGAAGACCAAGAGAACTCCTGCCTGGAAGCACCTCTCTGTGAGAGAGTCCACATGTGAACCCTTGGGATGGCATGTTTGGTATTTTTCCTAGGTGATGCATCACTCACCATGACTCTATGCAGTGTTTTTCCATTTTTTTGATTTTTTCTGAATTCCCCAGGCCCTCCTCTGAGATCTAGGTCAGACTCGGCGGTGCCATCGATGTCTGCCAGGTGGGGTGGGAACCATGGTTTGGTCTTGGTTCTAGGGTCCCACACCCCCAGGGGACCTCCCTGTATTTTTCCCCAATTTTTCTGGTGTGCATTTCTTGTAGCCCCAGTGCAAAATTGGATTGAAAAGGTTTTAGGGCAAAAATAATTCATTATATGGCAGCAGGCCGAGATAATTCCTAGCCTCCTGGATGTGGCACCCCTGGTAGGTCCCCCACCCATGAAAAATAGAGTGGTGATGTTCTGCACACTGCCCTTGGTGGCCCCTTCACAAAAAAGCACCTGTTTCGACCCCTCTGGGCACCTGAAAAATGGGAAATGCATTTTTTTATGTGGAAACTGGAAAAACACTAGTTGCAAAAGTGGTTGGGAATGCAAAGATGCACATCTCCGCCAGAAATGGGGCCATGGTTCCAAAGTTTGGTGTGGAACTTGCACAAACCATGGTCATCTGCCAAGGAAGACCAAGAGAACTCCTGCCTGGAAGCACCTCTCTGTGAGAGAGTCCACATGTGAACCCTTGGGATGGCATGTTTGGTATTTTTCCTAGATGATGCATCACTCACCATGACTCTATGCAGTGTTTTTTCATTTTTTTGATTTTTTCTGAATTCCCCAGGCCCTCCTCCGAGATCTAGGTCAGACTCGGCGGTGCCATCGATGTCTACCAGGTGGGGTGGGAACCATGGTTTGGTCTTGGTTCTAGGGTCCCACACCCCCAGGGGACCTCCCTGTATTTTTCCCCAATTTTTCTGGTGTGCATTTCTTGTAGCCCCAGTGCAAAATTGGATTGAAAAGGTTTTAGGGCAAAAATAATTCATTATATGGCAGCAGGCCGAGATAATTCCTAGCCTCCTGGATGTGGCACCCCTGGCAGGTCCCCCACCCATGAAAAATAGAGTGGTGATGTTCTGCACACTGCCCTTGGTGGCCCCTTCACAAAAAAGCACCTGTTTCGACCCCTCCGGGCACCTGAAAATGGGAAATGCATTTTTTATGTGCAAACTGGAAAAACACTAGTTGCAAAAGTGGTTGGGAATGCAAAGATGCACATATCCACCAAAAATGGGGCCATGGTTCCAAAGTTTGGTGTGGAACTTGCACAAACCATGCTCATCTGCCAAGGAAGACCAAGAGAACTCCTGCCTGGAAGCACCTCTCTGTGAGAGAGTCCACATGTGAACCCTTGGGATGGCATGTATGGTATTTTTCCTAGGTGATGGATCACTCACCATGACTCCATGCAGTGTTTTTCCATTTTTTTTGATTTTTTTTGAATTCCCCAGGCCCCCCTCCGAGATCTAGGTCAGACTCGGCGGAGCCATCAATGTCTACCAGGTGGAGTGGGAACCATGGTTTGGTCTTGGTTCTAGGGTCCCACACCCCTAGGGACCTCCCTGTATTTTTCCCCAATTTTTCTGGTGTGCATTTCTTGTAGCCCCTGTGCAAAATTGGATTAAAAAGGATTTAGGGCGAAAATAATTCATTATATGGCAGCAAGCCGAGATAATTCCTAGCCTCCTGGATGTGGCACCCCTGACAGGTCCCCCACCCATGAAAAATAGAGTGGTGATGTTCTGCACAATGCCTTTGGTGGTCCCTTCACAAAAAAGCACCTGTTTCGACCCCTCTGGGCACCTGAAAAATGGGAAATGCATTTTTTATGTGGAAACTAGAAAAACACTAGTTGCAAAAGTGGTTGGGAATGCAAAGATGCACATCTCCACCAAAAATGGGGCCATGGTTCCAAAGTTTGGTGTGGAACTTGCACAAACCATGCTCATCTGCCAAGGAAGACCAAGAGAACTCCTGCCTGGAAGCACCTCTCTGTGAGAGAGTCCACATGTGAACCCTTGGGATGGCATGTATGGTATTTTTCCTAGGTGATGGATCACTCACCATGACTCCATGCAGTGTTTTTCCATTTTTTGATTTTTTTTAATTCCCCAGGCCCCCCTCCGAGATCTAGGTCAGACTCGGCGGAGCCATCAATGTCTACCAGGTGGGGTGGGAACCATGGTTTGGTCTTGGTTCTAGGGTCCCACACCCCCAGGGGACCTCCCTGTATTTTTCCCCAATTTTTCTGGCGTGCATTTCTTGTAGCCCCTGTGCAAAATTGGATTAAAAAGATTTTAGGGCAAAAATAATTCATTATATGGCAGCAGGCCGAGATAATTCCTAGCCTCTAGGTTGTGGCACCCCTGGCAGGTCCCCCACCCATGAAAAATAGAGTGGTGATGTTCTGCACACTGCCCTTGGTGGCCCCTTCACAAAAAAGCACCTGTTTCGACCCCTCCGGGCACCTGAAAAATGGGAAATGCATTTTTTATGTGGAAACTGGAAAAACACTAGTTGCAAAAGTGGTTGGGAATGCAAAGATGCACATCTCCACCAAAAATGGGGCCATGGTTCCAAAGTTTGGTGTGGAACTTGCACAAACCATGGTCATCTGCCAAGGAATACCAAGAGAACTCCTGTCTGGAAGCACCTCTCTGTGAGAGAGTCCACATGTGAACCCTTTGGATGGCATGTTTGGTATTTTTCCTAGGTGATTCATCACTCACCGTGACTCCATGCAGTGTTTTTCCATTTTTTTTGTTTTTTTCTGAATTCCACAGGCCCCCTTCCGAGATCTAGGTCAGACTCGGCGGTGCCATCGATGTCTGCCAAGTGGGGTGGGAACCATGGTTTGGTCTTGGTTCTAGGGTCCCACACCCCAGGGGACCTCCCTGTATTTTTCCCCAATTTTTCTGGTGTGCATTTCTTGTAGCCCCTGTGCAAAATTGGATTAAAAAGGATTTAGGGCGAAAATAATTCATTATATGGCAGCAGGCCGAGATAATTCCTAGCCTCCTGGATGTGGCACCCCTGGCAGGTCCCCCACCCATGAAAAATAGAGTGGTGATGTTCTGCACAATGCCCTTGGTGGTCCCTTCACAAAAAAAGCACCTGTTTCGACCCCTCTGGGCACCTGAAAAATGGGAAATGCATTTTTTATGTGGAAACTAGAAAAACACTAGTTGCAAATGTGGTTGGGAATGCAAATATGCACATCTCCACCAAAAATGGGGCCATGGTTCCAAAGTTTGGTGTGGAACTTGCACAAACCATGCTCATCTGCCAAGGAAGACCAAGCGAACTCCTGCCTGGAAGCACCTCTCTGTGAGAGAGTCCACATGTGAACCCTTGGGATGGCATGTTTGGTATTTTTCCTAGGTGATGCATCACTCACCATGACTCCATGCAGTGTTTTTCCAAAAAAAAATGATTTTTTCTAAATTCCCCAGGCCCCCCTCCGAGATCTACGTCAGACTCGATGGTGCCATCGATGTCTGCCAGGTGGGGTGGGAACCATGGTTTGGTCTTGGTTCTAGGGTCCCACACCCCCAGGGGACCTCCCTGTATTTTTCCCCAATTTTTCTGGTGTGCATTTCTTGTAGCCCTAGTGCAAAATTGGATTAAAAAGGATTTAGGCCGAGATAATTCCTAGCCTCCTAGATGTGGCACCCCTGGCAGGTCCCCCACCCATGAAAATAGAGTGGTGATGTTCTGCACATTGCCCTTGGTGGCCCCTTCACAAAAAAGCACCTGTTTCGTTCCCTCCGGGCACCTAAAAAATGGGAAATGCATTTTTTATGTGGAAACTGGAAAAACACTAGTTGCAAAAGTGGTTGGGAATGCAAAGAAGCACATATCCACCAAAAATGGGGCCATGGTTCCAAAGTTTGGTGTGGAACTTGCACAAACCATGCTCATCTGCCAAGGAAGACCAAGAGAACTCCTGCCTGGAAGCACCTCTCTGTGAGAGAGTCCACATGTGAACCCTTGGGATGGCATGTATGGTATTTTTCCTAGGTGATGGATCACTCACCATGACTCCATGCAGTGTTTTTCCATTTTTTTTGATTTTTTCTGAATTCCCCAGGCCCCCCTCCGAGATCTAGGTCAGACTCGACGGAGCCATCGATGTCTACCAGGTGGGGTGGGAACCATGGTTTGGTCTTGGTTCTAGGGTCCCACACCCCCAGGGGACCTCCCTGTATTTTTCCCCAATTTTTCTGGTGTGCATTTCTTGTAGCCCCTGTGCAAAATTGGATTAAAAAGGATTTAGGGCAAAAATAATTCATTATATGGCAGGAGGCCGAGATAATTCCTAGCCTCCTGGATGTGGCACCCCTGGTAGGTCCCCCACCCATGAAAAATAGAGTGGTGATGTTCTGCACACTGCCCTTGGTGGCCCCTTCACAAAAAAGCACCTGTTTTGACCCCTCCGGGCACCTAAAAAATGGGAAATGCATTTTTATGTGGAAACTGGAAAAACACTAGTTGCAAAAGTGGTTGGGAATGCAAAGATGCACATCTCCACCAAAAATGGGACCATGGTTCCAAAGTTTGGTGTGGAACTTGCACAAACCATGGTCATCTGCCAAGGAAGACCAAGAGAACTCCTGCCTGGAAGCACCTCTCTGTGAGAGAGTCCACATGTGAACCCTTGGGATGGCATGTTTGGTATTTTTCCTAGGTTATGCATCACTCACCATGACTCCATGCAGTGTTTTTCCATTTTTTTGATTTTTTCTGAATTCCCCAGGCCCCCTCCGAGATCTAGGTCAGACTCGGCGGTGCCATCGATGTCTACCAGGTGGGGTGGGAACCATGGTTTGGTCTTGGTTATAGGGTCCCACACCCCTAGGGGACCTCTCTGTATTTTTCCCCAATTTTTCTGGTGTGCATTTCTTGTAGCCCTAGTGCAAAATTGGATTAAAAAGGATTTAGGGCAAAAATAATTCATTATATGGCAGCAGGCCGAGATAATTCCTAGCCTCCTGGATGTGGCACCCCTGGCAGGTCCCCCACCCATGAAAAATAGAGTGGTGATGTTCTGCACACTGCCCTTGGTGGCCGCTTCACAAAAAAGCACCTGTTTCGACCCCTCTGGGAACCTGAAAAATGGGAAATGCATTTTTTTATGTGGAAACTGGAAAAACACTAGTTGCAAAAGTGGTTAGGAATGCAAAGATGCACATCTCCACCAGAAATGGGGCCATGGTTCCAAAGTTTGGTGTAGAACTTGCACAAACCATGGTCATCTGCCAAGGAAGACCAAGAGAACTCCTGCGTAGAAGCACCTCTCTATGAGAGAGTCCACATGTGAACCCTTGGGATGGCATGTTTGGTATTTTTCCTAGGTGATGCATCAATTACCATGACTCCATGCAGTGTTTTTCCTCTTTTTTTTGATTTTTTCTGAATTCCCCAGGCCCCCCTTCGAGATCTAGGTCAGACTCGGCGGTGCCATCGATGTCTGCCAGGTGGGGTGGGAACCATGGTTTGGTCTTGGTTCTAGGGTCCCACACCCCCAGGGGACCTCCCTGTATTTTTTCCCAATTTTTCTGGTGTGCATTTCTTGTAGCCCTAGTGCAAAATTGGATTAAAAAGGATTTAGGGAAAAAATAATTCATTATATGGCAGCAGGCTGAGATAATTCCTAGCCTCCTGGATGTGGCACCCCTGGCAGGTCCCCCACCCATGAAAAATAGAGTGGTGATGTTCTGCACACTGCCCTTGGTGGCCCCTTCACAAAAAAGCACCTGTTTTGTTCCCTCCGAGAACCTGAAAAATGGGAAATGCATTTTTATGTGGAAACTGGAAAAACACTAGTTGCAAAAGTAGTTGGGAATGCAAAGATGTACATCTCCACCAAAAATGGGGCCATGGTTCCAAAGTTTGGTGTGGAACTTGCACAAACCATGGTCATCTGCCAAGGAAGACCAAGAGAACTCCAGCCTGGAAGCACCTCCCTGTGAGAGAGTCCACATGTGAACCCTTGGGATGGCATGTTTGGTATTTTTCCTAGGTGATGCATCACTCACTATGACTCCATGCAGTGTTTTTCCATTTTTTTTGATTTTTCCTGAATTCCCGAGGCCCTCCTCTGAGATCTATGTCAGACTCGGCGGTGCCATCGATGTCTGCCAGGTGGGGTGGGAACCATGGTTTGGTCTTTGTTCTAGGGTCCCACACCCCCAGGGGACCTCCCTGTATTTTTCCCCAATTTTTCTGGTGTGGATTTCTTGTAACCCAAGTGCAAAATTGGATTAAAAAGGATTTAGGGCAAAAATAATTCATTATATGGCAGCAGGCCGAGATAATTCGTAGCCTCCTGGACGTGGCACCCCTGGCAGGTCCCCCACCCATGAAAAATAGAGTGGTGATGTTCTGCACACTGCCCTTGGTGGCCCCTTCTCAAAAAAGCACCTGTTTCGACCCCTCCGGGCACCTGAAAAATGGGAAATGCATTTTTTATGTGGAAACTGAAAAAACACTAGTTGCAAAAGTGGTTGGGAATGCAAAGATGCAAATCTCCACCAAAAATGGGACCATGGTTCCAAAGTTTGGTGTGGAACTTGCACAAACCATGGTCATCTGCCAAGGAAGACCAAGAGAACTCCTGCCTGGAAGCACCTCTCTGTGAGAGAGTCCACATGTGAACCCTTGGGATGGCATGTATGGTATTTTTCCTAGGTGATGCATCACTCACCATGACTCCATGCAGTGTTTTTCCATTTTTTTTGATTTTTTCTGAATTCCCCAGGCCCCCCTCCGAGATCTAGGTCAGACTCGGCGGTGCCATCGATGTCTGCCAGGTGGGGTGGGAACCATGGTTTGGTCTTGGTTCTAGGGTCCCACACCCCCAGGGGACCTCCCTGTATTTTTCCCCAATTTTTCTGGTGTGCATTTCTTGTAGCCCCTGTGCAAAATTGAATTAAAAAGGATTTAGGGCAAAAATAATTCATTATATGGCAGTAGGCCAAGATAATTCCTAGCCTCCTGGATGTGGCACCCCTGGCAGGTCCCCCACCCATGAAAAATAGAGTGGTGATGTTCTGCACACTCCCCTTGGTGGCCCCTTCACAAAAAAGCACTTGTTTCGACCCCTCCGGGCACCTGAAAAATGGGAAATGCATTTTTTATGTGGAAACTGGAAAAACACTAGTTGCAAAAGTGGTTGGGAATGCAAAGATGCACATCTCCACCAAAAATGGGACCATGGTTCCAAAGTTTGGTGTGGAACTTGCACAAACCGTGGTCATCTGCCAAGGAAGACCAAGAGAACTCCTGCCTAGAAGCACCTCTCTGTGAGAGAGTCCACATGTGAACCCTTGGGATGGCATGTTTGGTATTTTTTCTAGGTTATGCATCACTCACCATGACTCCATGCAGTGTTTTTTCATTTTTCTTGATTTTTTCTGAATTTCCCAGGTCCCCCTCCGAGATCTAGGTCAAACTCGGCGGTGCCATCGATGTCTGCCAGGTGGGGTGGGAACCATGGTTTGGTCTTGGTTCTAGGGTCCCACACCCCTAGGGGACCTCCCTGTATTTTTCCCCAATTTTTATGGTGTGCATTTCTTGTAGCCCCAGTGCAAAATTGGATTAAAAAGGATTTAGGGCAAAAATAATTCATTAGATTGCAGCAGGCCGAGATAATTCCTAGCCTCCTGGATGTGGCACCCCTGGCAGGTCCCCCACCCATGAAAAATAGAGTGGTGATGTTCCGCACACTGCCCTTGGTGGCCCCTTCACAAAAAAGCACCCGTTTCGACCCCTCCGGGCACCTGAAAAATGGGAAATGCATTTTTTATGTGGAAACTGGAAAAACACTAGTTGCAAAAGAGGTTGGGAATGCAAAGATGCACATATCCACCAAAAATGGGGCCATGGTTCCAAAGTTTGGTGTGGAACTTGCACAAACCATGGTCATCTGCCAAGGAAGACCAAGAGAACTCCTGCCTGGAAGCACCTCTCTGAGAGAGAGTCCACATGTGAACCTTTGGGATGGCATGTATGGTATTTTTCCTAGGTGATGCATCACTCACCATGACTCGATGCACTGTTTTTCCATTTTTTATTTTTTCTGAATTCCCCAGGCCCCCCTCTGAGATCTAGGTCAGACTCGGCGGTGCCATCGATGTCTGCCAGGTGGGGTGGGAACCATGGTTTGGTCTTGGTTCTAGGGTCCCACACCCCCAGGGGACCTCCCTGTATTTTTCCCAATTTTTCTGGTGTGCATTTCTTGTAGCCCCAGTGCAAAATTGGATTAAAAAGGATTTAGGGCAAAAATAATTCATTATATGGCAGCTAGCCAAGATAATTCCTAGCCTCCTGGATGTGGCACCCCTGGCAGGTCCCCCACCCATGAAAAATAGAGTGGTGATGTTCTGCACACTGCCTAATGCGTGGTGAATGACCAGCCCGTTGGGAACCCCAAGAGGAAGGTGTGATGAGTATAGCAGCTAGTTTTCCCTCAGTTAAGAAACCAAGGTTTTATCGTTCAGGAGAAAAACGGACAATTACGACTGAAGGTGATGCTTGCTAGTTTGCGACAGCTTCGGACAATTTATATATGGCGCCTCGTCCAAGCTTTGCTTGCTAGCTGCAACGCAGAACCTGCACACAACACAACCAAGTACTTTGCTCCCAACTTGCGATGAGGTTATCAATCTCACCGGTTTGCTTGCAACAAAGGTTATGAGCGTTTCGAGTGGAAAACAGTAGAAGTATGCGAGTAAAGTAAACAGGTGATAGCAATATGATGGAAATAGGACCGGGGTCCACAGTTCACTAGTGGTGTCTCTCCATAAGATAAATAACACATGCTGGGTAAACAAATTACAGTTGGGCAATTGATAGAATAAAGATAAACGTGATATGTCAAGAAGATCACTACGAGATTTACTCTGGGCATTACAACAAAATACATAGACCGCCATCCAACTGCATCTATGACTAATAATCCACTCACGGGGATATCGTCCGAACACCCCATGAGTATTAAGTTGCGAACAACAGATAATTGCATTAAGCAAAGTGTGTAATGTAAACAAAGCATATGCCCTTGAGCATATGAATGTTGTTTTCTCCCTAGTAGCAACAGCACATCTACAACCTTAGATGTTTCTGTCACTCCCCCAGGTTAAATAGAGGCATGAACCCACTATCGAGCATAAATACCCCCTCTTGGAGTCACTAGCAACTACTCGGCCAAGATAGCTACTAACAACGGAGAGCATGCAAGATCATAAACAACATAGAGATAACAAAAGATATATTTCAGTATAGCAACTCAATCATAACACCAATATTCATCAGATCCCAACAAACCAAACATGTAGAATTACATAACGGTGATCTCAATCATGTAGGGCAGCTCATGAGATCTAAACATGAAGCACATGGTGGAGAAGACAACCATCTAGCTACTGCTATGGACCCATAGTCCAAGGTAGACTACTCACTCATCGCTCCGGAGGCAAGCATGGCGATGAAGAAGACCTCCAGTGGCGATTCCCCTCTCTGGCAGGGTGCCGGGAAGAGCTTCTGGACCCTCCCGATCTTCGGGTCGACGACGGCGGCGGATCGCGATGTGTTTCTGGAAAATTGATCGGGTACTTAGGTTTTTTCCGTCGGGGGGTCTTTATAGGCGAAGGGACGATGTCAGAGGTGGCCCCAGGCCTCCTCACACCATGGCGGCGCGGCCAGGGCCTGGGCCGCGCCAGGCTCGTGTGAGCCCGGCCTGTGGCCCCTCTCCTTCTCCTCTTCGGATCTCTGGAAGCTCCCAGACAAAATAAGACTTCAGGAACTTGTTTCGTCCAATTCCGAGAATATTTCCTGTGTATCACTTCTGAAACACAAAAAACAGCAGAAAACAGGGAACTGGCACTGTGGCAACTTGTTAATAGGTTAGTTCCAGAAAATGCATAAAAGTGCCACGAAGTGTAACAAAACATTGGGCAAATGGTGTAAAAACAAGCATGGAGCATCAAAAATTATAGATACGTTTGAGACGTATCAAGCATCCCCAAGCTTAACTCCTGCTCGTCCTCGAGTAGGTAAGTGATAACAAAAGAATAATTTTTGAGGTGACATGCACCTACACAATCTTGATCATATATGTAAGCATTTGTGAACTGGGATCATAAGAACTTAAAACATGGGCATGAAAGATATAATCTTGACAATAGAACTTAGCAACCATGTTGTAAACATGAAAATGAACACAAACAAAAGATCATGAAAATGAAACAATGAAAGTCAAACGTGTGTTCAAATCATAAGGAAAAACATACAAATGGTTTTCAGCTTGTCCTTCAAAGAGAGCAAAACATAAATGCATAGGACACCTTCAAGTTTAAGAGGGCGACTAGATACAAATAATTTGAGAACAAGTGAAACCAACAATATGAATCAATCAATGAAAACTTTGGGACAATGCACATTATACTCAGAATGACAACTATGCTCTCTTAATGGTGCATAAAGAAAGAAGGTGGTGACTCAACATAAAAGTAAAAGAAAGGTCCTTCGCAGAGGGAAGCAGTGAATGCAAGTTTTATAACCTTCAAAAATTATGGTACTTACCGGCTTTGAGCTCTCATTGCCCCCATCATAAGCATCTTGAATGGTTAAAGTTAATGCGAGAACAATTATGATGCATATGCTTGACAAATCATAAGTTGAAAACCTCGTATCCCGTGAATACGAGTACCCAAACCTCATGCTACTTTACTTAGAGTCCCAAGCAAGGCTCTTGTCATTGTAAATATATGCATATCATTGAGAACCGCCAATGGGGTACCTCCGTGCCCGATGACATGGAACAAGCCCACATCAAAATGACAGGACAAGCAGACAATGAACACCTCGACATCTCTTTTATTTGCCATTTGTTTAGCTTTTTATTGTGAGATGCGTCGTCGAATGTTCACCATGGGTATGCTGCAAATTTCCACCATGAATTATGCATGGCATAGATTAGCGGCCCGGCGTTTCCCTAACACATATACAAACTCCATGATCCCCACAAGATTCCCAATTCATTTCACACCGCGGGCATCCATAAACAAAAGATCACGATATCAACTCAAATAAGAAGTGCAATGTTGAAAGCTTGCCCATGACTGCATGGCTGGGCTAGTCTCCAACTTACAACTTGCAAGCATAACAACTCAATATAAGAGACCACAATGTCAATTTTTTAAGAACAGGAAAAAGTAAAGTGTGCCTTCCGGTTCGTGAGAGCTTTACTGACCGAATTTCGCATAACACTGGTAAGAGTTTAATTTGAAGAGAAAATAAAAGCAAGTCAAATTTACTTGGAATAGCAAATTGCTAGTAGGTATGTATGGTGGACACTTTGGCAAACCTGGTTTTTAGGAGTTGGATGCACGAGTAGAGCTCATACTCAGTACAAGGCGAGGGCTAGCAAAAGACTGGGAGCGACCAACTAAGAGAGCAATAATGGCCATAATCATGCAAAGCGACAAAGCGACATTAAAAGAAGCATAAGATGGCATCAAAAGTCAAAAACTAAATGATCATAGAGGCTATTGGCGACTTTGTAAGAGTCTAACATGTGTGAGCATGCGCCAAGTCAACCCAAATAAAGCATCAAGGAGAAAACCAAAATAATGCTTCCATACAATTAAAAACAACGCATGATTTTTTCAAAGGCTCATTAAGCAATCTCAGTTATTTGAGACAAGTCATGCTATAGCAAAACCACTAAGCATACTATCAAAAAGACATCAAGCATGACATGAAAAAGCCTAAGCCGTAGTCTACACAAGCTCCTTCTTGTACAACTTTTTTGCATAAAGCTTTTTTCTCTTTTCCAACACCATTTGAAAATTTTAAAGACACCTCTTTTGATGAAAACCAATAAATATTAGAGGCAAAAATACACCTTGATGAAGAGATATGACAAGGTCTGAACGCAAATCAAGGCGAAAATGAAAATCAAAAGCAGTAGCAGAAAAAGAAGAACACCCGGTGAAATTGTAAGAATGAAAAACGGAGTGTTCTTGGCAAATGAAAACGAGTACATCTCCTACAAAGGAAATTTGTTGGGGTCCAACCATTTATTGCAGCAAACAAAACAAACTAACAAAGAAAACTAAAACAACTGACGCTCCAAGAAAAACACATAGTGCATGAAGCAATAAAAATATAGTGTTTTGAAAGGTGACCTGATTTTTGCCGATGAAGAAGGGGTGCCTCGGGGGCATCCCCAAGCTTTGACGCTTGTACTTCTTGGATATTTCTTGGGGTGATGCATGGGCATCCCCAAGCTTGAGCTTTTGTCCATTCTTCAACTCATCTCATCATTCTCCAATCCCTATACTTGAAAACTTCCTTCATACAAAACTAAACACAAATCTATTAGCAACATTAGTGTAGCATAACATATAATCAACCTCTTTTTGCTTCAGGTTTCAACCCAAAACCACCACATATATAGCAAATACTACTGTAGCAACTTCCCAAAAAGTTCCGTGATCAAAAGAACTCAAAAGAAAGCGATAAAGCGGCAAACACAAATATTGGCAGAAATCTGTCAAAACAGAACAACTGACAAAGGCCGAATTTTTTAGGGGTTTTCTGTTTCTCAAATCAAAAAGTATTTAACTAACGAAAGTTTTGATATAACCTGGGTCATATGCACAAGAAATCGCAGGTCGAAAAGATATACATAGAATTTATACGAATTTTTACGGTGTAGCACCGAAAACAGTTTTAGGACAGCAACATCCCCAAATCTTTACCTCACTCGAATTAGAGGCTTCTCTTGGCACAAAAACGAAATAAAAAGGATAAGGAGAGGTCATTACAGTAGTAATGACTTCCAAGACTCAAATAAAACAAAAAGTACTGAAAATAAAACATTGGGTTATCTCCCAAGAGTGCTTTTCTTTAACGCCTCTGAGCTAGGCGCAGAAAATTGCGAATCAAGTAACATCAGAAGGAGCATTAAGATTGACTGCAGAAGTCTTGTCAATAAGACATTGTATTTCATCCACATAAGTTTTAGAAGACCCTTTGTGATCACGCTTTGGTTCACTCAAATCACAAAAAAGATTTTTAGGACAGATCCAGTCAAAATTATTTTCGAAAGCTTCACACAATCCCAAGAGCTTGCAAGCTATAGGTATTTCGGCTCCTTCATTGTTTGTACTAATAACCTTTATAGGTGAACCAAGTTTATTAAAACGTGTAAGAACTTTTCTAGCTTCAATAACGACGTCTTTAAATTCTAGGCGCAAAGCTTCCAAAATAAAAGTTTTCTTTTCAGGATCTTCAATTTCATGAAGCTTAAGGAACATGTATTGCATAAAAGGATTAAGAGTAGCAAAGCTAGTTTCCACCATGTGAATTAAATAAGCAGAAGCAACTTCAATACTAGGAGGTAGCTCAACCAAAGATTTTTCCTCGACTTCCTTGTGCATACTAATGTGATTAAAGAACTCCTCAATGTTACTTTTTCCAATAATTGAACCACTACCTACTGAGAGGTCCTCCAGAACGTACTTAGGGAACAGCATGATGAACTAAAAGTAAAGAAATAACACTACCAAGGATTCTAATTTTTTTTGGGTTTTTGATATAAAACGATGCACATAAAATAAATAAAGTAAAACAAAACAATAACAAAGTAAAGGATGTGTGTGTGAAAAACTCCCCTCGCAGAAGTCTTCCACTCTTCTCCCCGGCAACGGCGCTAGAAAATTAGCTTGATGCATGGTGAATGACCAGCCCGTTGGTAACCCCAAGAGGAAGGTGTGATGAGTATAGCAGCTAGTTTTCCCTCAGTTAAGAAACCAAGGTTTTATCGTTCAGGAGAAAAACGGACAATTACGACTGAAGGTGATGCTTGCTAGTTTGCGACAGCTTCGGACAATTTATATATGGTGCCTCATCCAAGCTTTGCTTGCTAGCTGCAACGCGGAACCTGCACACAACACAACCAAGTACTTTGCTCCCAACTTGCGATGAGGTTGTCAATCTCACCGGTTTGCTTGAAACAAAGGTTATGAGCGTATCGAGTGGAAAACAATAGAAGTATGTGTGTAAAGTAAACAGTGCGAGTAAAGTAAACAGGTGATAGCAATATGATGGAAATAGGACCGGGGTCCACAGTTCACTAGTGGTGTCTCTCCATAAGATAAATAACACATGCTGGGTAAACAAATTACAGTTGGGCAATTGATAGAATAAAGATAAACGTGATATGTCAAGAAGATCACTATGAGATTTACTCTGGGCATTACAACAAAATACATAGACCGCCATCCAACTGCATCTATGACTAATAATCCACTCACGGGGATATCGTCCGAACACCCCATGAGTATTAAGTTGCGAACAACAGATAATTGCATTAAGGAAAGTGTGTAATGTAAACAAAGCATATGCCCTTGAGCATATGAATGTTGTTTTCTCCCTAGTAGCAACAGCACATCTACAACCTTAGAGGTTTCTGTCACTCCCCCAGGTTAAATAGAGGCATGAACCCACTATCGAGCATAAATACCCCCTCTTGGAGTCACTAGCAACTACTCGGCCAAGATAGCTACTAACAACGGAGAGCATGCAAGATCATAAACAACATAGAGATAACAAAAGATACATTTCAGTATAGCAACTCAATCATAACACCAATATCCATCGGATCCCAACAAACCAAACATGTAGAATTACATAACGGTGATCTCAATCATGTAGGGCAGCTCATGAGATCTAAACATGAAGCACATGGTGGAGAAGACAACCATCTAGCTACTGCTATGGACCCATAGTCCAAGGTAGACTACTCACTCATCACTCCGGAGGCAAGCATGGCGATGAAGAAGACCTCCGGTGGCGATTCCCCTCTCTGGCAGGGTGCCGGGAAGAGCTTCTCGACCCTCCCGATCTTCGGGTCAACGGCGGCGGCGGATCGCAATGTGTTTCAGGAAAATTGATCGGGTACTTAGGTTTTTTCCGTCGGGGGGTCTTTATAGGCGAAGGGGCGATGTCAGAGGTGGCCCCAGGCCTCCTCACACCATGGCGGCGCTGCCAGGGCCTAGGCCGCGCCAGCCTGGTGTAAGCCCGGCCTGTGGCCCCTCTCCTTCTCCTCTTCGGATCTCTAGAAGCTCCCGGACAAACTAAGACTTCAGGAACTTGTTTCGTCCAATTCCGAGAATATTTCCTGTGTATCACTTCTGAAACACAAATATAGCAGAAAACAGGGAACTGGCACTGTGGCAACTTGTTAATAGGTTAGTTCCGGAAAATGCATAAAAGTGCCACGAAGTGTAACGAAACATTGGGTAAATTTTGTAAAAACAAGCATGGAGCATCAAAAATTATAGATACGTTTGAGACGTATCACTGCCCTTGGTGGCCCCTTCACAAAAAAGCACCTGTTTCGACCCCTCCGGGCACCTGAAAAATGGGAAATACATTTTTTTATGTGGAAACTGGAAAAACACTAGTTGCAAAAGTGGTTGGGAATGCAAAGATGCACATTTCCACCAAAAATGGGGCCATGGTTCCAAAGTTTGGTGTCGAACTTGCACAAACCATGGTCATCTGCCAAGGAAGACCAAAAGAACTCCTGCCTGGAAGCACCTCTCTGTGAGAGAGTCCACATGTGAACCCTTGGGATGGCATGTTTGGTATTTTTCCTAGGTGATGCATCACTCACCATGACTCCATGCAGTGTTTTTCCATTTTTTTGATTTTTTCTGAATTCCCAGGCCCCCCTCCGAGATCTAGGTCAGACTCGGCGGTGCCATCGATGTCTGCCAGGTGGGGTGGGAACCATGGTTTGGTCTTGGTTCTAGGGTCCCACACCCCCAGGGGACGTCCCTGTATTTTTCCCCAATTTTTCTGGTGTGCATTTCTTGTAGCCCCAGTGCAAAATTGGATTAAAAAGGATTTAGGGCAAAAATAATTCATTATATGGCAGCAGGCCGAGATAATTCCTAGCCTCCTAGATGTGGCACCCCTGGCAGGTCCCCCACCCATGAAAAATAGAGTGGTGATGTTCTACACACTGCCCTTGGTGGCCCCTTCACAAAAAAGCACCTGTTTCAACCCCTCCGGGCACCTGAAAAATGGGAAATGCATTTTTTATGTGGAAACTGGAAAAACACTAGTTGCAAAAGTGGTTGGGAATGCAAATATGCACATCTCCACCAAAAATGGGGCCATGGTTCCAAAGTTTGGTATGGAACTTGCACAAACCATGGTCATCTGCCAAGGAAGACCAAGAGAACTCCTGCCTGGAAGCACCTCTCTGTGAGAGAGTCCACATGTGAACCCTTGGGATGGCATGTTTGGTATTTTTGATAGGTGATGCATCACTCACCATGACTCCATGCAGTGTTTTTCCTTTTTTTTTTTGATTTTTTCTGAATTCCCCAGGCCCCCCTCCGAGATCTAGGTCAGACTCGGCGGTGCCATCGATGTCTGCCAGGTGGGGTGGGAACCATGGTTTGGTCCTGGTTCTAGGGTCCCACACCCCCAGGGGGCCTCCCTGTATTTTTCCCCAATATTTCTGGTGTGCATTTCTTGTAGCCCTAGTGCAAAATTGGATTAAAAAGGATTTAGGGCAAAAATAATTCATTATATGGCAGCAGGCCGAGATAATTCGCAGCCTCCTGGATGTGGCACCCCTGGCAGGTCCCCCACCCATGAAAAATAGAGTGGTGATGTTCTGCACACTGCCCTTGGTGGCCCCTTCACAAAAAAGCACCTTGTTTCGACCCCTCCGGGCACCTGAAAAATGGGAAATGCATTTTTTATGTGGAAACTGGAAAAACACTAGTTGCAAAAGTGGTTGGGAATGCAAAGATGCACATCTCCACCAAAAATGGGGCCATGGTTCCAAAGTTTGGTGTGGAACTTGCACAAACCATGGTCATCTGCCAAGGAAGAACAAGAGAACTCTTGCCTGGAAGCACCTCTCTGTGAGAGAGTCCACATGTGAACCCTTGGGATGACATGTATGGTATTTTTCCTAGGTGATGCATCACTCACCATGACTCCATGCAGTTTTTTTCCATTTTTTTTGATTTTTTCTAAATTCCCCAGGCCCCCCTCCGAGATCTAGCTCAGACTCGGCGGTGCCATCGATGTCTGCCAGGTGGGGTGGGAACTATGGTTTGGTCTTGGTTCTAGGGTCCCACACCCCCAGGGGACCTCACTGTATTTTCCCCCAATTTTTCTGGGGTGCATTTCTTGTAGCCCCTGTGCAAAATTGGATTAAAAAGGATTTAGGGCAAAAATAATTCATTATATGGCAGCAGGCCGAGATAATTCCTAGGCTCCTGGATGTGGCACCCCTGGCAGGTCCCCCACCCATTAAAAATAGAGTGGTGATGTTCTGCACACTGCCCTTGGTGGCCCCTTCACAAAAAAGCACCTGTTTCGACCCCTCCGGGCACCTGAAAAATGGGAAATGCATTTTTTATGTGGAAACTGGAAAAACACTAGTTGCAAAAGTGGTTGGGAATGCAAAGATGCACATGTCCACCAAAAATGGGACCATGGTTCCAAAGTTTGGTGTGGAACTTGCACAAACCATGGTCATCTGCCAAGGAAGACCAAGAGAACTCCTGCCTGGAAGCACCTCTCTGTGAGAGAGTCCACATGTGAACCCTTGGGATGGCATGTTTGGTATTTTTCCTAGGTTATGCATCACTCACCATGACTCCATGCAGTGTTTTTCCATTTTTTTGATTTTTTCTGAATTCCCCAGGCCCCCCTCCGAGATCTAGATCAGACTCGGCGGTGCCATCGATGTCTGCCAGGTGGGGTGGGAACCATGGTGTGGTCTTGGTTCTAGGGTCCCACACCCCTAGGGGACGTCCCTGTATTTTTCCCCAATTTTTCTGGTGTGCATTTCTTGTAGCCCCAGTGCAAAATTGGATTAAAAAGGATTTAGGGCAAAAATAATTCATTATATGGCAGCAGGCCGAGATAATTCCTAGCCTCCTGGATGTGGCACCCCTGGCAGGTCGCCCACCCATGAAAATAGAGTGGTGATGTTCTGCACACTGCCTTGGTGGCCCCTTCACAAAAAATCACCTGTTTCGACCCCTCCGGGCACCTGAAAAATGGGAAATGCATTTTTTATGTGGAAACTGGAAAAACACTAGTTGCAAAAGTGGTTGGGAATGCAAAGATGCACATATCCACCAAAAATGGGGTCATGGTTCCAAAATTTTGTGTGGAACTTGCACAAACCATGGGCATCTGCCAAGGAAGACCAAGAGAACTCCTGCCTGGAAGCACCTCTCTGTGAGAGAGTCCACATGTGAACCCTTGGGATGGCATGTATGGTATTTTCCTAGGTGATGCATCACTCACCATGACTCCATGCAGTGTTTTTCCATTTTTTTTTGATTTTTTCTGAATTCCCCAGGCCCCCTCCGAGATCTAGGTCAGACTCGGCGGTGCCATCGATGTCTGCCGGGTGGGGTGGGAACCATGGTTTGGTCTTGGTTCTAGGGTCCCACACCCCCAGGGGACCTCCCTGTATTTTCCCAATTTTTCTGGTGTGCATTTCTTGTAGCCCCAGTGCAAAATTGGATTAAAAAGGATTTAGGGCAAAAATAATTCATTATATGGCAGCAGGCCGAGATAATTCCTAGCCTCCTGGATGTGGCACCCCTGGCAGGTCCCCCACCCATGAAAAATAGAGTGGTGATGTTCTGCACACTGCCCTTGGTGGCCCCTTCACAAAAAAGCACCTGTTTCGACCCCTCCGGGCACCTAAAAAATGGGAAATACATTTTTTATGTGGAAACTGGAAAAACACTAGTTGCAAAAGTGGTTGGGATTGCAAAGATGCACATTTCCACCAAAAATGGGGCCATGGTTCCAAAGTTTGGTGTGGAACTTGCACAAACCATGGTCATCTGCCAAGGAAGACCAAGAGAACTCCTGCCTGGAAGCACCTCTCTGTGTGAGAGTCCACATGTGAACCCTTGGGATGGCATGTTTGGTATTTTTCCTAGGTGATGCATCACTCACCATGACTACATGCAGTGTTTTTCCTTTTTTTTTTATTTTTTCTGAATTCCCTAGCCCCCCTCCGAGATCTAGGTCAGACTCGGCGGTGCCATCGATGTCTGCCAGGTGGGGTGGGAACCATGGTTTGGTCTTGGTTCTAGGGTCCCACACCCCCAGGGGACCTCCCTGTATTTTTCCCCAATTTTTCTGGTGTGCATTTCTTGTAGCCCCAGTGCAAAATTGGATTAAAAAGGATTTAGGGCAAAAATAATTCATTATATGGCAGCAGGCCGAGATAATTCCTAGCCTCCTAGATGTGGCACCCCTGGTAGGTCCCCCACCCATGAAAAATAGAGTGGTGATGTTCTGCACACTGCCCTTGGTGGCCCCTTCACAAAAAAGCACCTGTTTCGACCCCTCCGGGCACCTGAAAAATGGGAAATGCATTTTTTATGTGGAAACTGGAAAAACACTAGTTGGAAAAGTGGTTGGGAATGCAAAGATGCACATCTCCACCAAAAATGGGGCCATGGTTCCAAAGTTTGGTGTGGAACTTGCACAAACCATGGTCATCTGCCAAGGAAGACCAAGAGAACTCCTGCCTCGAAGCACCTCTCTGTGAGAGAGTCCACATGTGAACCCTTGGGATGTCATGTTTGGTATTTTTCCTAGGTGATGCATCACTCACCATGACTCCATGCAGTGTTTTTCCATTTTTTTGATTTTTTCTGAATTCCCCAGGCCCCCTTCCGAGATCTAGGTCAGACTCGGCGGTGCCATCGATGT
Source organism: Dactylis glomerata (assembly GCA_007115705.1). Classification (NCBI taxonomy): domain Eukaryota; kingdom Viridiplantae; phylum Streptophyta; class Magnoliopsida; order Poales; family Poaceae; genus Dactylis; species Dactylis glomerata. The sequence goes on along the minus strand of QXEO01000472.1, from coordinate 5,333,133 downwards.
CTACCAGGTGGGGTGGGAACCATGGTTTGGTCTTGGTTCTAGGGTCCCACACCCCCAGGGGACCTCCTTGTATTTTTCCCCAATTTTTATGGTGTGCATTTCTTGTAGCGCCAGTGCAAAATTGGATTAAAAAGGATTTAGGGCAAAAATATTTCATTATATGGTAGCAGGCCGAGATAATTCGTAGCCTCCTGGATGTGGCACCCCTGGCAGGTCCCCCACCCATGAAAAATAGAGTGGTGATGTTCTGCACACTGCCCTTGGTGGCCCCTTCACAAAAAAGCACCTGTTTCGACCCCTCCGGGCACCTGAAAATGGGAAATGAATTTTTTATGTGGAAACTGGAAAAACACTAGTTGCAAAAGTGGTTGGGAATGCAAAGATGCACATGTCCATCAAAAATGGGGCCATGGTTCCAAAGTTTGGTGTGGAACTTGCACAAACCATGGTAATCTGCCAAGGAAGACCAAGAGAACTCATGCCTAGAAGCACCTCTCTGTGAGAGAGTCCACATGTGAACCCTTGGGTTGGCATGTTTGGTATTTTTCCTAGGTGATGCATCACTCACCATGACTCCATGCAGTGTTTTTCCATTTTTTTGATTTTTTCTGAATTCCCCAGGCCCCCCTCCGAGATCTAGGTCAGACTCGGCGGTGCCATCGATGTTTGCCAGGTGGGGTAGGAACCATGGTTTGGTCTTGGTTCTAGGGTCCCACACCCCTAGGGGACCTCCCCGTATTTTTCCCCAATTTTTCTGGTGTGCATTTCTTGTAGCCCCTGTGCAAAATTGGATTAAAAAGGATTTAGGGCAAAAATAATTCATTATATGGCAGCAGGCCGAGATAATTCCTAGCCTCCTGGATGTGGCACCCCTGGCAAGTCCCCCACCCATGAAAAATAGAGTGGTGATGTTCTGCACACTGCCCTTGGTGGCCCCTTCACAAAAAAACACCTGTTTTGACCCCTCCGGGCACCTGAAAAATGGGAAATGCATTTTTATGTGGAAACTGGAAAAACACTAGTTGCAAAAGTGGTTGGGATTGCAAAGATGCACATCTCCACCAAAAATGGAGCCATGGTTCCAAAGTTTGGTGTGGAACTTGCACAAACCATGGTCATCTGCCAAGGAAGACCAAGAGAACTCCTGCCTGGAAGCACCTCTCTGTGAGAGAGTCCACATGTGAACCCTTGGGATGGCATGTTTGGTATTTTTCCTAGGTGATGAATCACTCACCATGACTCCATGCAGTGTTTTTCCATTTTTTTGTTTTTTTCTGAATTCCCCAGGCCCCCCTCCGAGATCTAGGTCAGACTCGGCGGTGCCATCGATGTCTGCCAGGTGGGGTGGGAACCATGGTTTGGTCTTGGTTCTAGGGTCCCAGACCCCAAGGGGACCTCCCTGTATTTTTCCTTAATTTTTCTGGTGTGCATTTCTTGTAGCCCCTGTGCAAAATTGGGTTAAAAATGATTTAGGGCAAAAATAATTCATTATATGGCAGCAGGCCGAGATAATTCCTAGCCTCTTGGATGTGGCACCCCTGGCAGGTCCCCCACCCATGAAAAATAGAGTGGTGATGTTCTGCACACTGCCCTTGGTGGCCCCTTCACAAAAAAGCACCTGTTTTGACCCCTCCGGGTACCTGAAAAATGGGAAATGCATTTTTATGTGGAAACTGGAAAAACACTAGTTGCAAAAGTGGTTGGGAATGCAAAGATGCACATCTCCACCAAAAATGGGACCATGGTTCCAAAGTTTGCTGTGACATTTAGTAGAAATTGGTGAAATTTTGAACTTAGAAAAAATTCAGGAATTGGATGCAATATGAACTAACTAATCTGAAAACATTTGAAATAGTTTGGACTAGCTGTTCCAAAGTTTCATTAATTTCTGTGAGATTCAGTCAAAATGTGTGAAATTTTCAAGTTTTTCATAAAGATCGAGACACGCTAAATGATGTCATGTGTACATACAATGCCACATCAGCACTGACTAGTGGGCCCCTGGTGTTAGATGTCTTGTTAATCCGCTTAAGTTGTGATTTAGACCTAGTTGCAAGCTATTACCCATGGAAGGGAACTCCTCCATCTACTGAACTAGTCGCCAGAGTAGAGTGAGCGATGATGGTGCTACTGAGATCTCTTGAGCACGCCTTGTCAGACTGCGGCGTGTCTTGTCAATTTACTTGCCTTTGAAATCTCGCTGCCCTGTCAATTCTCATCCCGCTGCTATGCACAACTTGCTACCACGCGTCAGTTGTTTGGGTTTTTCCACTGGCCATGAATCCTAACCCTTATGGCATGTGGCCCCACGAAGGCCCGGAACACAGTGACAAGTGGGGCCCCAGACACACGTCGGACCAAACCTTACCCAGACAAGTGGGTCCCCACACGCTTCGGATGCTAAACCTGGACTAGTTTGTCTCACTCGTTTGGCTCATGGAGCAGGTGACCTCGATGAGAAGCATTTCAATGGTAAGATTTTGTTCTCTATTCCTTCCGGGTGTCAGACGAGAACGGATTTATTCCTCCCTTGCACGCTATCTCCTTTTTTAGACTGTCACTCTGCTGCATGTAGTCAAACAACGAGGGGACCCAACAACGAGGCTCTCTAATTGCTGCCTGGCGGTAAAGGTACGTACATCCTTACCCACGATAGCAGCCTCTCACTTACAAGTGGGCCGGAGTACCGGGGCCCGTGGTGACACGTCGGTCTAGCGCTCTCTCAGAAACGAAACGAAGCGATTGGTTCCATTTCCAAAGCGCTAGACTGGCATTTACCGCGGCGTGCCTGCAAAACAATTGCTTCCCCAACTTCCTCTTCTCTCATAAACGAAGCGACGGGGGCTCGCGTGGGGGGTTCAACTTCCAAAGCACCCACTAAGCGCTACACTGCATTTACTTACGCGGCGTGCCAGCGACCCGTCGCGCACTATTTATCCCACGATCTCGCGGCTTGGAAAACAATTGGATCCCCAACTTCGTCTTCTCCAGAGATAACCCCCTCCCCCCTCCACTCCCACTCCTTGCGCCGCGGCCGTCATGGAGATCTACGGCAATGTCTTCACCGACTACCACAAGGTCCCTGCTCATGGTGACACCGTCCTCACGGTGATGCACACAACCGACCCGAGAGAGGCGGCCAAGTTCATCGCCATGTTTGAGCGTTGGCTCGGCGAGCCAGACGAAGAGCGGATCGTCGGCCTCAACCTCGAGTACACCATCACCAAGCCTACCCGCGCCGCCCTCCTGCAACTTTGCATGTGCGATCACTGCCTACTCTGGCATGAAGCCGTGGCAACAAGGAACTGTCCTGAACTCATACAGTTCCTCAACCGCCCCGACATTTCCTTTGCATCTGTGGACAAGCGCCAAGACACCCCCAAGCTTGAAGCCCTAGGTGCCTGCATACCAGACCACGTGGACTTACAAGATCACTTCAACATCCCGTTCCAAGCCAGGACCGGCTTAGCCAACATGGCGAAACTAATCATCGACCGCAAGTTCAAAGACTACAAGGAGGATTTCCGCAAGCTGAAGCTGCATAGCACCTGGCATCTTCGGGAACTACAGCCGGAGCATATCCACTACGCAGCAAAGGATGCGTATGTATGCTACGAGGCGTATTGGAGAATTACTATAATGAGAAGATGCCTGCTTTCTCCCCCTCCATACTAGATTCATGTACTGTTCGTTCCACCTATATATGTAAGTGTCCGAGCGAGGACCATCCTTATATATGATTTAGTAAGTGTGTTTTCCCTATGTACTGAAGTGTATTTGTATAAGGGGCCGGAGATGCCCAGAGCACGGCCATGCCTTCCGTAGATGTCCAGAGTGCGCCCTGTGCGCGCTCTGCCGGAGATGCCCAGACATGCCGCATGAGGGAGTGCCGTTGATGTCCAGAGCGAGGCCCTGACTTGCCCACTCTAACTTGTCTCTGACTTGCCCTCACTGCACGCAGGCCCCATCACATGGGGGACCCATCTGTCAATGACTCTCAAGTCACGCTTCGCAAGTCAGAGCGCCCATCGTGTGCACCTTGTAAAATAATATACTCCCAAAACTTTCAGAATTTTGAAAAGTTTATAAAAGCTGTATCATTGGATTCGACAAGGGATTTGGTACAAATGGGCACTGATGCTCCATACACTTTCAGAATTTTTAAAAGTTCAAATTCTCAAACTTCTATGTTTTCAAAAAAAATGGCGTTAAATACATACAAATATATGTTGAATTTTGAAAGATATAAGAAGATAAATTTGTGAATGTAAATAGTATTAAAATACTAGTAAGAAAGTACATCTTTTTCTTAGGAATTTGTCTTTTTTTGTGATAGGCAATGTTGAATGCTACAAACCGGTACTAATTTCAATATGAAATTCTTTATATTCTAGGCTACACAAATATGGTAAAATCTAATAAAATGATATAGTGTTCAATCGTATACTATTCACTATATAATATGTCAGATTTTGTCTTTTCTGTGTAGAATAGAATATAAAGTATTTCATATTGAGATTTGTACCGGTTTATAGCATTCAACAATGCCTATCACAAGAATTTTGTTTCAAAAAAATTTGAAATTTTAAAATACAAATTTCATGGCATAATTTGTTGGAGAAAGATGGACGTCAAACTAATTTTTGAACTGCGTACGCATGCCTTGTACGGGGATTGCACTGGCGGGCAGGAAGCCTGCTGCAATGAGGGCCCACGGCGGAGAAAAAATATTATTTCCACTCCTTGTACAGTGAACCGCCGCCGCCCCCCTCCCCTTCCCAACGCCAACTTCCACTTATTACCCTGCGCTAGGCAGTTCATCGCCTCATTCCCCATCTTCTCCACAACACCATGATACGTCTCTAACGTATCTATAATTTTTGATGCTCCATGCTTGTTTTTACACCATTTGCCTACTGTTTCGTTACACTTCGTGGCACTTTTATGCATTTTCCGGAACTAACCTATTAACAAGTCGCCACAGTGCCAGTTCCCTGTTTTCTGCTGTTTTTGTGTTTCAGAAGTGATACACAGGAAATATTATCGGAATTGGACGAAACAAGTTCCTGAAGTCTTATTTTTCCTGGAAGCTTCCAGTCATCCAAAGAGGAGAAGGAGAGGGGCCACAGGCCAGCCTCACGCTAGGCCGGCGCGGCCCAGGCCCTGGCCGCGCCGCCTAGGTGTGAGGGGGCCTGGGGCCACCCTTGACATCGCCCCTTCACCTATAAAGACCCCCCGACGGAAAAAACCTAAGTACCCGATCAATTTTCCAGACCACATCGCGATCCGCCGCCGCCGTCGACCCGAAGATCGGGAGGGTCCAGAAGCTCTTCCCAGCACCCTGCCGGAGAGGGGAATCGCCACCGGAGGTCTTCTTCATCGCCATGCTTGCCTCCGGAGCGATGAGTGAGTAGTATACCTTGGACTATGGGTCCATAGCTGTAGCTAGATGGTTGTCCTCTCCACCATGTGCTTCATGTTTAGATCTCATGAGCTGCCCTACATGATTGAGATCATCGTTATGTAATTCTACATGTTTGGTTTGTTGGGATCCGATGAATATTGGTGTTATGATTGAGTTGCTATACTGAAATATATCTTTTGTTATCTCTATGTTGTTTATGATCTTGCATGCTCTCCGTTGTTAGTAGCTATCTTGGCCGAGTAGTTGCTAGTGACTCCAAGAGGGGGTATTTATGCTCGATAGTGGGTTCATGCCTCTATTTAATCTGGGGGAGTGACAGAAACCTCTAAGGTTGTAGATGTGCTGTTGCTACTAGGGAGAAAAGAACATTCATATGCTCAAGGGCATATGCTTTGTTTACATTACACACTTTCCTTAATGCAATTATCTGTTGTTCGCAACTTAATACTTGTGGAGTTCTCGGATTGATTCGCCACAAGTGGATTATTAGTCATAGATGCAGTTGGATGGCGGTCTATGTATTTTGTTGTAATGCCCAGAGTAAATCGCATAGTGATCTTCTTGACATATCACGTTATCTTTATTCTATCAATTGCCCAACTGTAATTTGTTTACCCAGCCTGTGTTATTTATCTTATGGAGAGACACCACTAGTGAACTGTGGACCCCGGTCCTATTTCCATCATATTGCTATCACCTGTTTACTTTACTCGCACTGTTTACTTTACTCGCATACTTCTACTGTTTTCCACTCGATATGCTCATAACCTTTGTTTCAAGCAAACCTGTGAGATTGACAACCTCATCGCAAGTTGGGAACAAAGTACTTGGTTGTGTTGTGTGCAGGTTCCGCGTTGCAGCTAGCAAGCAAAGCTTGGACGAGGCGCCATATATAAATTGTCCGAAGCTGTCGCAAACTAGCAAGCATCACCTTCCGTCGTAATTGTCTGCTCTTCTCCTGAACGATAAACCTTGGTTTCTTAACTGAGGGAAAACTAGCTGCTATACTCATCACACCTTCCTCTTGGGGTTCCCAACTGGCCGGTTATTTACTTCATCAAATCGGTAGCATCACACCGCTGCGCCCTCTCGTTTCCATTCCATCACATCACTGATACGTCTCAAACGTATCTATAATTTTTGATGCTCCATGCTTGTTTTTACACCATTTGCCTAATGTTTCGTTACACTTCGTGGCGTTTTTATGCGATTTCCGGAACTAACCTATTGACAAGATGCCACAGTGCCAGTTCCCTGTTTTTTGCTGTTTTTGTGTTTCAGAAAAGCTACACAGGAAATATTCTCGGAATTGGACGAAACAAGTTGCAGAAGTTTTATTTTTCTCAGAAGCTTTCCGAAGACCGAAAGAGAGCCGGAGGGGGGCCAGAGGCCGCCCTCACACATAGGTGGCGCGGCCCAGGCCCTGGCTGCGCCACCCTGGTGTGAGGAGCCCCTGTCTGCCCCCTGACGACGCCCCTTCGCCTATAAGAAGCCTCGGGACGGAAAACCCTAGGAGAGTCAGCAATTTTCCAGAAAGAGTTCCGTAGTTCCGCCGCCGCCACCGACGAATTTCGGGGGATAGAAGTCTCTGTTCCGGCACCCTGCCGGGACAGGGAAGTGCCCCCGGAGCCATCTCCATCGGTCTCCATCACCATCTCCGCCGTCTCCATCGACCTCACCGCCATCTCCAACAACCTTGCTGTCTCCTATGATGAGGAGGGAGTAGTTCATCCCCGGGGCTAAGGGCTCTACCGGTAGCTATGTGGTTCACCTCTCTCTCCCATGATGTGATCTTTATGTGATCGTGAGCTTTGTATCATGTTGAACAAGTAGATGTTATTATCCAGATATTATGTGTACTCTAGTGGTGTTATTAAAGTAATATATTCCTCCTGCCATGGTGTAACGGTGACAGTGCGTGCATCATGGTGGTACTTGGTCTAGGCTACGATTGTGATCTTTTGTGGATTATGAGAATAATTATCACTATGATAGTATTGAAGTGATCTTTTCCTCCTTTCATGGTGTAATGTTGACAGTGTGTGCACCGTGTTAGTACTTGGTCTAAGTTGCAATAATATTTATCTTGAATTGTGATTTGATTTGGATATCTCTATGAGTGGTGTTTGTCAAGTACTTGATGAACTTTAAGGGGTGCTTCTGTAGCCACTACGCAATGATTAGTGTTGTTCAATAGGAGAGTAATTCAGAGTACCATAGTGAAGAGAAGTTGTTTATTTGTTTAATCATGTTATATTGTTGGGAGTGTGTCCACTAGTGAAAGTATGATCCCTAGGCCTTGTTTCCAAGCTTTGCACACCGTTTACTTGCTGTTTTGTTACATGTTTGCTCGCAGCGATATTTATTCCAAGTTACATTTACTACTTATAATCATCTATACCACTTGTATTTCACTATCTCTTCGCCGAACTAGTGCACCTATACATCTGACAAGTGTATTGGGTGTGTTGGGGACATAAGAGACTTTCTGTATCGTAATTGTAGGGTTGCTTGAGAGGGATAGCTTTGACCTCTTCCTCCCTGAGTTCGATAAACCTTGGGTGATCCACTTAAGGGAAACTTGCTGCTGTTCTACAAACCTCTGCACTTGGAGGCCCAACACTGTCTACAAGAACAGAAGCGTGTGTAGACATCAAGCTCTTTTCTGGCACCGTTGCCGGGGAGGTAAGGTAAAAGGTACTCGCATCCTCCTGTATGAGTGCTCGGAGCTATTTCCTTTAGATTCTGCAATTACATCTTTTTGTTTCTTGTTTTTATTTTCACTAGTTAGGCTTAATGGAAAACAAAGAGTTCTTTAGTCTTTTTCCTGATTTTAGATTTGAAGAGAAAATTGAAAATCCTTTGGAGCTTATTTCGCATAGCAATGTTATTAGTACGAATGCTTTGAATACCGTTAATGCTAATGCTATAGAAAAGTCTAAGCTTGGGGAAGCTGGTTTTGTTAAGTATGATATTTTTAGTCCCCCAGCTTTAGTGGAGAAGGTCTGTTCTGATAATATTTTATCTCCCATATGTGATGTTTCTAGTAATGCTTGTGCTCCTCATCCTTTTAAAATACCTACGAAGATTGTTGAACATGTTAGGGATAACTGCTATTTAGGAGATGGAACTGTCCATCCTGGTGACCATTTGCTTTTTATACATGAATTATGCGAGTTGTTCCAGTGTGCAGGTATTTCAATGAACCAAGTTAAGAAGAAGCTATTCTCTTTATCACTGAAAGGCAGAGCTGAGGAGTGGTATCGACTGCTCCAAGATGGTCGATCTATTGACTGGGATGAAATTGAACCTCTATTTTATTCTAAATTCTATCCTTCTAGTCAGGTTTATAAAGATAGGAATTATATTTATAATTTTCATCCGCATGAGGGAGAAAGCATTGCCCAAGCTTGGGGAAGATTGAAGTTACTAATGCATAAGTGTCCTATTCATGATCTTCCCCGTAATATTGTTATTAATAATTTTTATGCAAGGCTTTCAGGACATTACAAGGACTATCTAGATGCATGCTTTGATGGGTCTTTCACAAGCAAGGATGTCGACACCAAGTGGGGTCTGCTTGAGACAATTCAAAACAATATTGAAGGTTGGGATAGCGACAAAGGTAAAGGATCATGTATGAATTACGAGTTTGATTGCATTAAGTCTTTCGCTAAAACTGCTAATTTTCAAGAGCTTAGTGCTAAATATGGTCTTGATCCTCAAATTATGGTTGATTGCTTTAAAGCCTTTGCTTCCCATATGAATGTTCCTAAAGGAAATGGGGACGTGTATCATGAACCTTTTAAGGACACTTGCATAGAAAGTGATATTGTTATTGATGAATCCAATAAACATGCTCAAACTTCTAAAAGTCCTATTTGTTATAAGCGTGTTAATTTTTGTGGAGTACATAGACCTTGTGAACAGAGTTACAACAAGGAAGATTATTGTGTCCACCATGCAAATGAAGAAACCCGAATGTGGTACAAAGATATAGGTGAGATCGGTAAAAAGGTTTGTGAGCTTTATCCTTTTCTTTGTAAACATTGCGATGACATAGGTCATTTTAATTTCCAATGCTCAAGCCCTAATAGTTACTCTTCTAGTACCTTAAGTTTGTATTGTGATGACAAGATTACTCCCAATCAGCATGATGAGCTCACTTTGTTCTTGGCGTGTGAAGAGATATCTAGAAAGATTGCTTTGATAGATATGAGAGATGCTGATATTAATAGTACCCTTCGTGGTTGTCATCTCTATTGTGCTAAAGATTGCCTCGCAAATAATTACTTACAAGATCTTATAAAATATGATGTTTTGCCAAGCTATGACAGGACTAATAGATGTTTTGATCTTATTAATAGAGAGGAGGAATCCTCCAAAGTTTCTTCTGTTGTTCCTGTCAGCAAACCAGATTATGTGGAGAAGATGCCTTTCCCTCCTAAAGAATATGTGGAGAAGATGCCCTTCAAGTCTCTCCCTCCTAAAGGAGAGAGTAAGAAGAGTATGAAGAAGAAGAAGAGGAGTAAAAGGCGAGAGGACACGGTATGTTCCCCTAAGCTTTATGATCCTGCTATTGATTATGATAATTCTGATTGGGATGATGTTCCTATGCATGTTACCTATGTTAGTGATCATGATTGGGAAAAGCACTCTACTTTTGATATTGAAAATCTTTTTGGTACCAATTCTAAGGTTAATAATTGTTGTACCATTAGTGTTATCCATGCTCCTTCTTATGATGATATGTTTGATGAGTATGCCTTGTGAAATAGTTGCTCTCTAGCTTGTGATGTTACTAAACCTCTAGTTTATGATGGTTATGATGATGGGTATAATATTTTCAGTTCACCTACTGTTGAGGAGAAAAATAGTTATGATTACAATATGCCTCCTGTTTTTGATGATTATGGTGATGAGAATAATTATTCAGTTGAATCTGCTCCTACTACGATTGTTCATGTGGGGAGTATTAATTCTTTTATGCATGTGGCTCATGATAGGGATGCTTTATGTGATAGTTATATTGTTAGTTCTATTCATGATGCTACAGAAAGTTACTATGAGAGAGGGAAACATGGTTTGATGGATCTCAACAATATTGAGTTTCCCCTCTTTATGTTGCAATTCTTGAAGTTGTACTTGTTTTGCCTTCCTTTGCTTTTTGCTTTGCGCTTTCATGACTTGTCTCTTTACAAGACTATTTTTCATAGGAAGTGGTTTAGATTTAAATGTGTTTCATACTTGCTTTTTTATGCTCTCTATTGCTTTAAGTTCCTATATGGCGCCTTGCCTCAAGATCTTATATGGCGCCCACATGAGCATCTTTGCAAATTACTGCGCCTAGCTCAAAGGCGTTAAAGAAAAGCACTTTTGGGAGATAACCCATTGTTTATTTTCAGTACTTTTTCTTTTATTTGAGTCTTGGAAGTTATTACTACTGTAATAACCGCTCCTTATCCTTTTTATTTCGTTTTTGTGCCAAGTGAGGTAAGATTTGGGGATGTTGCTGTCCTGAAACTGTTTTCGGTGCTGCACCGTAAAAATTCGTGAAAATTCTCTGTATATCTTTTGGACTTGCGATTTCTTGTGCATATGCCCCAGGATATATCCAAACTTTCATTAGTTGAACACTTTTTTATTTGAGCAACAGAAAACCTCTCAAAAATTCGACCTTTGTCAGCTGTTCTGTTTTGACAGATTTATGCCGATATTTGTGTTTGCCGCTTTATCGCTTTCTTTTTGAGTTCTTTTGATCACGGAACTTTTGGGGAAGTTGCTACAGTAGTATTTTCTTTATATATGGTGGTTTTTGAGTTGAAACCTGAAGCAAAAAGGGTTGATTATATGTTATGCTACACTAATGTTGCTAATAGATTTGTGTTTAGTTTTGTATGAAGGAAGTTTTCAAGTGTAGGGATTGGAGAATGATGAGATGAGATGAAGAATGGACAAAAGCTCAAGCTTGGGGATGCCCATGCATCACCCCAAGAAATATCCAAGAAGTAAAAGTGTCAAAGCTTGGGGATGCCCCCGAGGCACCCCTTCTTCATCGGCAAAAATCAGGTCACCTTTCAAAACACTATATTTTTATTGCTTCATGCACTATACGTTTTTTTGGAGCGTCAGTTGTTTTTGCTTTAGTTTTATTTTGTTTTATTTGCTGCAATAAATGGTTAGATCACATCATGTTTCTTTTGAAGGAGATGAACTCGCTTTTCATTTGCCAAGAACACTCCAGTTTTCACTCTTTTCGTTCAACGAGTGTTCTCTTTTTCTGCTACTGCATTTAGTTTGCATTTTTCGCCTTGATTTGTGTTCAGATCTTGTTATATCTCTTCATCAAGGTGTATTTTTGCCTCTGATCTTTATTGGTTTTCATCAAAAGAGGTGTTTAAAAAAATTTCAAATGGTGTTGGAAAAGAGAAAAAGCTTTATGCAAAAAAAAGTGGTACAAAAAGGAGCTTGTGTAGACTGCGGCCTAGGCTTTTTCATGTCATGCTTGATGTCTTTTTGATAGTATGCTTAGTGGTTTTGCTGTAGCATGACTTGTCTCAAATAACTGAGATTGCTTAATGAGCCTTTGAAAAAATCATGCGTTGTTTTTATTGTTTGGAAGCATTATTTTGGTTTTCTCATTGATGCTTTATTTGGGTTGACTTGGCGCATGCTCACACATGTTAGACTCTTACAAAGTCGCCAATAGCCTCTATGATCATTTAGTTTTTGACTTTTGATTCCATCTTATGCTTCTTTTAATGTCGCTTTGTCGCTATGCATGATTATGGCCGTTATTGCTCTGTTAGTTGGTCGCTCCCAGTCTTTTGCTAGCCCTCGCCTTGTACTGAGTATGAGCTCTACTCGTGCATCCAACTCCCAAAAACCAAGTTTGCCATTGTGTCCACTATAAATTCCTATGCATGGTATTTGTAAGCCATTCCAAGTAAATTTTCATGTGCTACCTTTGAAAAAACCTTCAAAACACTTCTCGTTTTGTGACACTGTTTTCAGCTCATGGGGACGTAGTGGTCGGATTTGCTATCTTCCATATTGCTTATTCCAAAAAGAAAAAAAAAGAAAAAAAGAAAAGAAAAAAAGGCACTCCTCCATGGAATGTGAATGTTGGTGGGCACCCGGTGGAATCGGTTAGCTATGGTTTGAGAAAGGAAAAAAGGTGGGGACGAGTGCCAAGCTTTATAAAAGAGCACAAAAGTGCCAATCTCTCTCTCAAAAACTTGCTTCATTTTTGTATGGAAGATAGTAAGAACCCCATTGTCAGTCGTTGACAAAGACAACCACCTCTCAAAACCGAATTTTTATCTCTCTGTTTTACAAATGAAAAGCTCTAGCACATGTTTAATCACTGCTTCCCTCTGCGAAGGGCCTTTCTTTTACTATTATGTTGAGTCACCACCTTCTATCTTTATGCACCATTAAGAGAGCATAGTTGTCATTCTGAGTATAATGTGCATTGTCCCAAAGTTTTCATTGATTGATTCATGATCATGGTTTCACTTGTTCTCAAATTATTTGTATCTAGTCGCCCTCTTAAACTTGAAGGTGTCCTATGCATTTATGTTTTGCTCTCTCATTAAGGACAAGCTGAAAACCATTAGTTATGTTTTTCCTTATGATTTGAACACATGTTTGACTTTCATTGTTTCATTTTCATGATCTTTTGTTTGTGTTCATTTGCATGTTTACAACATGGTTGCTAAGTTCTTTATTATCAAGATTATGTCTTTCATGCCCATGTTTTAAGTTCTTTGATCTCAGCTCACAATGCTTACATATATGATCAAGATTGTGTAGGTGCATGTCACCTCAAAAATTATTCTTTTGTTATCACTTACCTACTCGAGGACGAGCAGGAGTTAAGCTTGGGGATGCTGATACGTCTCAAATGTATCTATAATTTTTGATGCTCCATGCTTGTTTTTACACCATTTGCCTAATGTTTCGTTATACTTCGTGGCGTTTTTATGCGATTTCCGGAACTAACCTATTGACAAGATGCCACAGTGCCAGTTCCCTGTTTTCTGCTGTTTTTGTGTTTCAGAAAAGCTACACAGGAAATATTCTCGGAATTGGACGAAACAAGTTCCAGAAGTTTTATTTTTTCCGGAAGCTTCCCGAAGACCGAAAGAGAGCCGGAGGGGGGCCAGAGGCCGCCCTCACACATAGGTGGCGCGGCCCTGGCCCTGGCCGCGCCACCCTGGTGTGAGGAGCCCCTGGCTGCCCCCTGACGATGCCCCTTCGCCTATAAGAAGCCTCGGGACGGAAAACCCTAGGGGAGTCGGCAATTTTCCAGAAAGAGTTCCGTAGTTCCGCCGCCGCCACCGACGAATTTCGGGGGACATAAGTCTCTGTTCCGGCACCCTGCCGGGATGGGGAAGTGCCCCCGGAGCCATCTCCATCGGTCTCCATCACCATCTCCGCCGTCTCCATCGACCTCACCGCCATCTCCATCAACCTTGATGTCTCCTATGATGAGGAGAGAGTAGTTCATCCCCGGGGCTAAGGGCTCTACCGGTAGCTATGTGGTTCACCTCTCTCTTCCATGATGTGATCTTTATGTGATCGTGAGCTTTGTATCATGTTGAACAAGTAGATGTTATTATTCAGATATTATGTGTACTCTAGTGGTGTTATTAAAGTAATCTATTCCTCCTGCCATGGTGTAACGGTGACAGTGCGTGCATCATGGTGGTACTTGGTCTAGGCTACGATTGTGATCTTTTGTGGATTATGAGAATAATTATCACTATGATAGTATTGAAGTGATCTTTTCCTCCTTTCATGGTGTAATGTTGACAGTGTGTGCACCGTGTTAGTACTTGGTCTAAGTTGTAATAATATTTATCTTGAATTGTGATTTGATTTGGATATCTCTATGAGTGGTGTTTATCAAGTACTTGATGAACTTTAAGGGGTGCTTCTGTAGCCACTACGCAATGATTAGTGTTGTTCAATAGGAGAGTAATTCAGAGTACCATAGTGAAGAGAAGTTGTTTATTTGTTTAATCATGTTATATTGTTGGGAGTGTGTCCACTAGTGAAAGTATGATCCCTAGGCCTTGTTTCCAAGCTTTGCACACCATTTACTTGCTGTTTTGTTACATGTTTGCTCGCAGCGATATTTATTCCAAGTTACATTTACTACTTATAATCATCTATACCACTTGTATTTCACTATCTCTTCGCCGAACTAGTGCACCTATACATCTGACAAGTGTATTGGGTGTGTTGGGGACACAAGAGACTTTCTGTATCGTAATTGCAGGGTTGCTTGAGAGGGATAGCTTTGACCTCTTCCTCCCTGAGTTCGATAAACCTTGGGTGATCCACTTAAGGGAAACTTGCTGCTGTTTTACAAACCTCTGCACTTGGAGGCCCAACACTGTCTACAAGAACAGAAGCGTGTGTAGACATCAATCACCGCTTCTCTTTCCATCACGTTGCCGCCGCCCGCATTTGCCGGCACAGGTCATGTCTGGGTCTGGGTGGGACGAACCCCCGGGGGGGAAGCGTCAGCGTTCGACTCCAAAAGAGCCCATTGCTGATCGTTACCACGAATCCATGGGGTGGGGTAATCTCTACTACCCATCGGTTGAGAACATAGTCGAGCGGGTCGACATCTTAAGCGCTGCTCGCCTTGCTGTCGGCATGGTTGGCATGCGTCGTGCCATTTGAGGGACCCCGAATCTACCGCTTGATGCGCCGGGCCTACACCACGCGACGAATCCTCGTGGCCATATGATACCGATGCACAAGTAAGAGTAACTAGATTCAGTATTCTGTTATATATATATATATTGATCTCCTGTTTGTTTATGTTCTTGCGATCCACCGATCTCTCTGTCGAACACCTTGCATGCATCGACTTTTTAGATACAATATTTCCGAAAAATGAAGTTACTCCGCCCATGACGCCTTTTAGGGTATCGGTTTACGGACTTAGTTTTCCATCTTGTATGTGTTTATGATATATGCAAGCATAGTTATCCTTCTGTCGAACATCTAGTAGGCACAGCAATTTTTGGCATTTTTTACCAAACAATGTTCTTGCAATCCCGTGAGCATTCTGTCGAATACCATGCAATGACTTTTTAACTACTAAAAATTGGAATGGAAAAGTTTTGTCTAAGCAGGGTCTCACCTAAACTCCCATACTTTTTTGAATTTGCCTTTTTTATATCTCTCAAACTATGTAACATACAGATTTCAAACTTTGCAGATCGCTGTAATATTAAAACTAGAATGTGGGAAAAATATTTCTGATTTTTTTTGTGAAATTAAACTTATTCAAATATTTAAAATTCAAGAAAAATTGTTTTAAAAAGTATATATATAGTATAATAAAAATCCTGAACTATTTTTCCCACATTCTATCTCAAATGTTTGAGTAAACTGCAAAGTTTCAAATTCAAATGTTATATAGAGTGAGAGATACAAAAAAGAGAAGTTGTTTGATAGGGAAAAAAATACTAGCACGTATCTTGATGCACCTTTTAACAGTTCAGATAGAGGGTACAGCTAAGGCAGTGCTTAGAAAATCCAATCTCGGATTAGAATAATGCTGTACAACTGTTACTCTGCCCACGACCGCTCTTTTTGTAACGGTTTACCTATATAGTTTTCCATCTATTCTAGCAAACTATTCCTTCTGTGGAACACCTTAATTTTTACAAAGTTTCCAAACAAATTCAATTGCAGGGCATTGGCGCCCTCTTTATGCCGTTAAACAAGAAGACGCTTAAAGCACACGTGCATTGCAATGACTCCGATGGAAAAGGGCATTGGGTAGGAAGTCACGGTGACTGGATGGCATTAGTCACGGATAACGGCCTCCTGAAGATCCGCCACATGTACAGAAAAGTGACTCTGCCTCTCCCATTACTGGCTCATATTGGAGTTTTCCCCAGGTTTCGAACATGCATCTTTTCGTACAAGAAGTGTGAGTTACAGCTACTGAAGATACAGATTGCAAAGACCCCTTACAAGGAAAAATGCATCTTTGACAAACTGATCGCCTATGTAGACAGTCAGCAAGACAACGGCTGGGTCATCCTCAAAAATTACCACCTTGCACCTCGCAGGTATGTCGACGCCTGTGCAATTCATCTATTCGGTGATCGGACAGATTTGTTCCGTGTGTACGCGGTTACAGAACCACGAGGAGATGTTCTGGTTTGGGAACCACATACTTGGGGTGAGTTATGCCCTCTTCCTATCTGAATTTACAGGTAGTTCTACCTGCTTACTGCATTCCTGTATTGTGGCTTATCTTCTTCCGTACGCAGGCACAGATGAAGGCCCGCGTCTAATACTTGCCCCGAACATCGAGGATCCAGTTGTAGGGGATGCGGCTGAAGGCGCTGCAGTTGCTGGCGATGCGGCTCAAGCCGCTGCAGTTGCTGGCGATGCGGCTAAAGGAGATACATTTCCTGCCGATCCGGATGAAGACGTTGAAGAAGTTGTAGTGGTTAATCCACAAACTACCTGGTTCTTGGCATCCAATACCTACCATTATGGCAATTTCGATCTACTTTGGATTCAGATAGATGGTGATAGAAACAGCAATGCTCCTGCACAGTTTGAAGATGGGATACGGTTGAGCACTTATCCTAGTCTACGGTGCCACGTTTGCGCAAGGCATCCCTTTAATCTTCGCCCGGAAGCCGAAGATCCTGTTGATAGTCCAGTGTGGATCAGGCAGGAGCATCTGCACGGGCTTTCAGTATTTCTTGGAATCAACAACCCAATCTTCCACCGAGAACCCTCTTATGATGTTGCAAAAGCTGGTCCATCTGCTGGACAAGGCATGTCCTTGTTACAACGAGACTATGTGGTTGTTGCATACCATCGAGCCCGTCCCTACACCCATAGGCCAGTGCCAGATTGGAGCCGTATACACATCAATGGAGGAGCTCCGGCAATAGGATCACAACTGATATACGGACCCACTTATTACAATGAGTGGGAGGCGCCAATGTGGATCTTCCCAACAATGCCTGGGGCTCCCCCAACTCATCGTTGGGAATAGCCAGAAGACTAGTTACCTTGAAGTGTTCTCCTTTTAAACTTTAGTTAACGAACACTAGTATGATGATGTGTAATGACTCTGTGATTGATTATCTGCTTGTAACAGACATATTTTGTTGTGTTATGTTTATCTGTTGTTTGGATTTGCTAAATTGACCAAGCAATGGAATAATCATCTATTGTTTGGATTTGCTAAATTGACATATTTTGTCGTGTTATGATTATCTGTATTTTGCTGTTACTTAAAAGCTAGGTACTGCCAATTCCCCCTCTAGCCTTCTCTGGAAGCTGTCATGTTCCCTCTGTTCTTTGCAAGATTCAGAAAATGCACCATTTTTGTTGATTTTTATGTGCTAGTTTTCGTGCAAAGCATAACTGTTCAGTTGGTGGATTTGCTAAATTGACATGATCTAAGTACTCCAGCATCAGAAAATAATAAATTAGTTAATGATACACACATAGTTGACATCGACTGAAAGTTGACAGTACTGAACCTATATGCTGATCACACAAAATTTGTGCAATGTTTGAGAAGTGATTTGCTCAAGCATGGAAGGGCACATGAGCCAGCAGTCAGACTGACTATCTACTTGGCAACATAATATCTATTGTATCACATCAGAGAAATGAGAGAAATATTCAAGGAATTAGTGTCCAGTAATATTTCACAGAAATCATTGTTCGCACACGAACACGTCACCGTGTACCTCCGACGTCGAGCGCGATACGCAGGACACGTCGCCGGAGGAGGCTAGCCGGAAGCGCGATACGCAGGACAATCCGGCTGGCTCTTTTGAAGATCCGAAACCCCACACGCCCGGGAGAGACCCCCGTCTGGGCGCACGGCGGTGATGGGCTGCCCTAGGTCGGTTCGCCCGCCCCTAGGACTTCGCAGATCGAAGCTCTCCAACACGAAGAACACCGACGAACGATGAGCAGAAAACAAGGGCGAGAGAGAAAAAATAGAGGTTTGTAGATTGGTTTTTGCGATTGTGTGTTGTTTTTCAATCGGCCGTCACCCCTCGTGTATATATGGAGCGGCTGGACTTCCCGTGCAAGAAAGAGGGCTGGATTCACGTCCAAAACCCTAGTTTGGGTCGAATTTGGATGGGTGGGTCCAAACTTTCCAAAACTGTTCGGTCAAAAACTGGTCTGTATATTCCGGGTCTGTTTTGAGGCAGTAAACGACCTCGGATCGAAATCCCGTAAACTACAAAGTTGTTCGTCTCGAAAAAACGAAGAACTTTCATGTTGGCCACTTTTCCATCCGAGATAGTCTGAAGGGTCTTTTTCATCGATTTCTGAATTTTATCTGATTTCGGCATATACAGAGCGCGACTAGTACTTGTACTAGTCAGCCTCGGCTTTGGGCTACGAAATTACAGAAATTCGCTAGTACTTGTACTAGCTAGCCTCTGTTTCAGCTTTTTTGGTTTGACCCTAAAAATTGCATGTGACCTCGGATTGAGATGATCCAAAAACCAAAGTTGCTTGTTTCGACGAGACGCACAACTTTTTCAACTATTATTTTCTCATTTGAGGCCATCTTAAGGTATCTTCTTTGTAAGCCAAAAACGGTTGTCAACACATGCCCCCCTATTTTTCGGCAATACTTGCATGCCGAAAAATAACTTGCACCACATTTTGTCTAAGGACGATGTCAACACTCCATCGGCCATCTGTTCTTAGGGCGATAACTCTATATCGGCCATGTATGCTAAGGGCGATAATTGTATATCGGCCATATGTGTGTTTAAGCTTCTTGCCACACGCTCGGGTAAAACTTCTTTAGATATCTTCCATTGAGAGCTCGAGGTAATAAATTTCCCTCCATAGATTCAACCAAATATGAATTTCCAGGAACTACTCTCATGACCTTGAAAGGACCCTCCCAGCTCAGAGACCATTTGCCAAATTTTCTGTCTTTTGAACCAACTGGCAGGATTACCTTCCACACTAGGTCACCAACCTGGAAGCTCTTCAATTTTACCTTTTTGTTATATGCTCTTGCTACCCGCAATTTCTCATTCTCTATGTCTCTTAGAGCAATTAGACGTTTATCGGCGACTTCATCAATGTTATCCATCATTAAGTTATGAAAATCCACCGCCGATAAATCATTTTGCTTCACGAACCTCAAAGCAGCCAGATTCACCTCTACTGGTAAAACGGCTTCTTGCCCATACACGAGCTCATATGGAGTTACTTTTGTTGCACCATGCCTTGAAATCCTATGTGCCCACAAAGCTTCAGACAACACTTCAGGCCATCTCCTTGGATGATCTTCAATCTTCTTCTTGATGAGCTTGATCAAAGTTTTATTGCTAGATTCAGCTTGTCCATTAGCTTGAGCATAATATGGAGATGAATTGAGCATCTTTATCTTATATGATTCGGCGAATTCTTTTACTTCCTTTGCCATAAATGATGAACCCTGATCTGTGGTCAAAGTTTGAGGAACACCGAATCCATGTATAATGTGCTCAGTTATGAATTGGATCACCTCCTTATGGGTCATATTCCTGAGAGGTATTGCTTCAGACCATTTGGTAAAATAATCAGTGGCTACCAACACGAACCGATGCCCTTTCGAAGAAGAAGGATGAATCATGCCAATGAAATTCAATCCCCAACCTCTAAATGGCCACGGCTTGATAACAGGATTCAACATAGCAGCAGGAGCGAACTGAATATCACCAAACTTTTGACAAGCCTCGCATCCTTTATAATATCTGAAGCAATCATTTATCATCGTTGGCCAATAAAAACCTGCACGTCGTAGTAACCACTTCATCTTGTGCGCCGACTGATGAGTACCACAGATACCTTCATGTACCTCCCCCATAGCGACCCTTGCTTGGTCTTCATCCAAACACTTCAAGAGAATACCATCAACTGTTCGGCGATAAAGATTATCATCTATCAAAACATATTTGAAAGCAATCCGCCGAACAGCCCTATCCGTCCTCCTGCTAGGATCCTGCAAATATTCAACAATAGGCCTTCTCCAATCTTTGTTTTCACCTGCACTAGATCCTTCATTAGTGACCGAATCAATGGGCTTTAATTCGGTCTTACCTACGTCAGCAAGAACAAACATCGGCTTATAAGATATATGAAAAACACCACGATCAACATGGTAGCCAGATGCTTGTTGTGCTAACTCATTTGCATTCCAATTATCCTGTCTAGATATATGAGCAATGCTAAAATAATCCAAGGTAGAAATTATGTCTAGACATTTATCAAGATACATATTAAGTGATTCGTCTAAACATTGGCAAACCTTGGATATTTGCTGAACTACTAACAACGAATCACCATAAGCCTCAATATGTGTAGCACCTACAGCATTTAAAAGTTCTAGTCCGAATAGTAAAGCTTCATATTCGGCTTGATTGTTTGTGCAAGAATATTCTAATCGGCATAAGGCTTCAAACACAGCACCATGAGGAGATATATAAACAGCACCAACACCTTGGCCATTGTTACAGACTGAACCATCAAAATATAATCTCCACGGTATTAAAGAGACAAGGCTAATATCAATATCATGCTCACTGTCAATCCGATGTTCAACAATAAAATTAGCAACGATTTGGCCTTTCATAGATTTCAAAGATTCATAAGCCAAATCATATTCAATTAAAGCATAAGCCCATTTACCAATCCTGCCACTAAGAATTGGTCTATGCAACATATATTTAATGACATCGGTTTGACAAGCAACAATGCACATGCTAGACAATAAATAATGCCTTAACTTAGTACAAGCAAAATACAAGCACAAGCATAATTTCTCAATAAAAGCATACCTTGTCTCGGCATCCAGTAAACGCCGACTCAAATAAGTTATGACATGTTCCTTTCCTTCGGTCTCTTGAGTCAAAACAGCACCAATAACGCCTTCCTCTGCAGCGATATAGAGCCTAAAAATCTCTCCATGTTTGGGCGCCTTCAATACCGGCGGAGTAGACAAACAAAGCTTGATATTTTCGAATGCCTCTTGCTGTTTTGCCCCCCAGGTAAAATCATCATCATTCTTTAACCGAAGAATAGGGGTAAATGCATCAACCTTCCCTGACAAATTCACTATGAATCGCCTCAAATAATTAACCTTGCCAAGGAATTTCTGCATATCTTTCTTGCATTTCGGTGCTTCTATTTTCTGGATAGCCTCTATCTTCTGTGGATCAATCTCTATGCCATGTTGATGTATAATAAAACCCAAGAATTTCCCAGCCGATACACCAAAAGCACACTTCAAAGGATTCATCTTGAGCCCATACTTTCTCATCCTCTCAAAAGCTAAGCGCAAATCGGCTAAATGAGATTTATTAGCATCCGATTTGACAACAATATCATCAATATAGACTTCAAGTATGACCCCAAGCAAATCATGAAATATTAAATTCATAGCCCGCTGATATGTGGCACCGGTGTTTTTCAACCCAAAGGTCATTACCGTCCACTCAAATAAACCAACAAAGCCAGGGCACCGAAAGGCTGTTTTGAATGCATCCTCTTCGGCCATAAAAATTTGGTTATACCCCGCATTGCCATCAAGAAAACTAATAACTTTATTACCAGAGGCATCATTAATAAGCATATCGGCTATTGGCATAGGATACTCATCTTTGGGTGTAGCTCTATTTAGATCCCTGAAATCAATACACACCCTCAACTTGCTTGATCCTTTTTTCTCCACAGGTACAATATTAGAAATCCAATCTGCATACCTGCAAGGTTTAATAAAATTAGCTTTAAGCAAACGACCGATCTCCTCCTTGATCCGGTCATACATTTTAGGATTGAATTTCCGGGCCGGTTGTTTATAAGGTCTAAAACCGGCCTTGATAGGCAATCGATGCTCAACTAAATCCCGGCTCAAACCAGGCATCTCATGATACTCCCACGCAAAGCAATCGACATATTCTTTTAACAGCCCGATTAACATATCCTTATAATCGGCTTTCAGATTTTTGTTTACAAACGTCGGCCTAGGAATTAAACCATCTCCTATATCTACCTCTTCCAATGGATCAGCCGATGTAAAACCTTGTCCCAACTTATCCATATCATCTAATTCTTTAATTGACTCATACATATCGTTCCCACTGGACCGATATTCCACAAGCCTCTTCTGCAACCACTCTTCATTGGGATCCATTTAAATCACATGTTTGGGAGCCGATTACTATAAATCGGCTTTAAAGATACAGGCACAAAGCCATTCTTTGTGGCACTAAGAAAATCAAAATCTGAAAGATCACGCCCCGTCAAACAAGTAGCATTAGGATGTTACCAATCCACCGGTGAATCAGCCAAAGCAATGCACGATGAATTATCAGCATGGACTACCTCAACTTCATCATCAACCCACTGTATCAAGAACTGATGCAAAGTAGATGGCACGCATTGGTTTGCATGGAGCCAATCGCGGCCTAATATGACATTGTAATTACCTTGCACCTCAGCAATAAAGAAGGCGGTGGCCAAAGATTTGCTTCCCACGGTGAGCTCTACACTCATGACACCTTTGGCCTCAGTTTTTTCTTTACCTTCAAACCCATTAAGCACCATGTTGGTTTTCATTAAATCATTCTCATCAATCCCCAACTTCTTGAAAACCGAATATGGCATAAGATTCACTACAGCACCACCATCAACAAGCATTCTAGCAACCGGCGACCCATTAATGTGTCCCTTGACATATAATGGTTTCAAGTGTTTCACCGGTTCTTTTGGCTTCTCAAAGATGGCATTCTTGGGCCCAAAGTCCAGCTGTGCTACCTCCCCTTCTTCATCTACGGCACGAAATTCAGAGGGTAAATAATAAACCATATTCATATCCATACCTTCCCTAGTTGGCGAGCTTTCATAGTCCACCAATTCCTCATCATCTTCCGGTGCGGGAGTTTGCTCTAGAATTTCATCAGTTGAAGGAGGTGTAGGAGGTGGTGTAGTAACAATGCTCGTGCTCCCCTCCTTCTCTTGATTCCTCATGCGCTGCAGCCTCCTTTTCTTGGTTTTTGTCAATCCAAGAGGACACCACTTAGGCTGAGTATATTTAGGATCCCTTGGCTTGGCTTTGCTTGTGCTAGCTTCATGATCATTAGCCGAGGATCTTGGCTGAATAGTCAGTATAGCCTTATCAAAACTAGCCGGTTTATCAATATCAACCGGCTCTTTGAGTTTCAACGCTTGTGTGCCCACTATGATTGAGCTAACATTAGGATTCTTCCCTTCTTGCTTGCCAGACTCTGACGTTTCAGCACATGGCGACATAGGACGTCGCTCCTTCTCAGCACCCTCTGAAGATTTTGGATGTGACCGATTAGTATTATAACTCAAACGGTCTCGAATAGGTCGAGTGATCCTGTCATGCACAGATTTCCTGGGTGCTGCCCATCCTGGATGAAAAGCATATGGCGCCATTGGGGGCTGCATCCATCCTCCATTGTAGTAATACGGTGCATATGGTGGCGGCGCCATCCATGGCCCTGGCACCCACTGACCATACGGCCTTGAGTGTCTTGGATATCTCTCTCTTGGAGGTGACCATGGACGTTTCACATGAGATGACCGGTTTGAGTTAGAACCGGTCGCTTGGTTTGCATACTTAGACATTAACATATCAAAAGTTGGCTTGATCTGCTTGTGCTGCGCCTTGACCTCATTGGTCTTCCACTTGCCAACTTCTGGACTCTTGGGCTTGATGAACTTGGCACGCACATCACCTTGTTCTTTTGGTTGCCCCCCGGGTGCAGGATTTTTTATAGTGATCTTCAACGTCTCCTTGCCATCAGGTTGCTTTCCAAGAACAATCTCCCTTCCCAAGACCTTGTTATTTTCCTTGTTGTTCCTGGGTTCACCAACAACAACATTATCTTTATTAGCAGATCCGGCCGTCTCTGGCCGAATTAGGACTTTCTTTCCATGCAGCTCCAAAGTATTCATTGGGAATGGCTGCTTGTCAATTTGCATATCAGCAAAGCTCAATCGTCCATCATTGATAGCCGATTGTATCTGTCGCCGAAAAACGTTGCAATCATTAGTAGCATGAGAAAATGAATTATGATATTTGCAATAAGCGCGCCGTTTTAACTCCTCAAACGGCGGTATAGTGTGAGACAAACGAATGTATTTATCTTTTAACATAGCATCAAATATCCTATCACATTTGGCTACATCAAAACTGAATGTCATCTCATCTTCATGATTCTTGCGAATCGGCTTAAGAGCATCACAAATATAAGGTTTGGCCTTTGAGGGCCAAACAAATTCTGCAGCATAAATATCAGCCTCATCGTCCGAATTTTCACTATTATATCCAACAGTATTTATGCGAGGACGATCAGACTTTGACCTATGCATATCTTTTATTTCTTTGCCTCGGCTTTCTTGGGCCAGAGCCCTTTGCAAAACTTGACTAACATTTAAGAACTCATAACCTTCAATTTTTTCTTTAATGTAATTTCTTAAACCATTGAGCACTAAGTCTGCCATGTCTCTTTCAGTAATTACTAAACTGTAACATCGGTTCTTAGTATCTCTAAATCTTTTGACATAATCAGTAACTGACTCATCATGCTTTTGTTTAACCGATGTAAGATGTGACAACTTAAGCTCATTATCACCGCTATAAAAATGCTCATGGAATTTCTTTTCTAGGTGATACCAAGTATTAATAGAACCATAAGGTAAAGCAGAAAACCATGAAAAAGCAGTACCAGTTAAAGATAAGGGAAACAAACGCACTTTTAAAGGATCACTATTGCCAGCTTCTCCTAACTGTGCTAAATATTGACTAACATGTTCCCAAGTCGTTTTACTATCTACCCCATTAAATTTAGCAAAATCAGGCACTTTGTAACCCTGGGGGTATGGTAAAGAATCAAAATATTCCGGATAAGGCTTTTGATACATCCGGCTTACAGGCTTCGGCTCAATTCCGAAGTTATCATAGAACATCTTCTGCAATTCTGACCCAAGTGTGGCCATGTTTTCGTCTATGGCAGACGAATTTGTTTGTGGTACTGGTGCAGGAATAACAGAATTATTAGCCATGGAGTTTACTCGCGTTGCTGGTACCGAATTAAAATTCGGCGCCGTGACTGTGGCTGCAGGACGTGTGGCCTGGTTCGGCGGAATTGCCGAATAAGGCACACTTCTAATAGGAGTATGGTATGCTGGCGCGGTTACAATCTGACCATCTTGGCTAACGTAAGGATTTATCGGCATGCCCTGAGGAAACACCGATGTGCTAGGTAATGTATGGCTAGGGTTTTCAACAGCAGCATTAGCACTAACATTACCAAAAGTATCATGAGGCTTATTATTACTAGCTTTTATGTATTCTATCATAGCATCATAGGCTTGACGACTTGATTCAGTAGCATAATGATTAATTGCAGCCAATTGATCACTAGAAAATACGCTAGTACTTACAGAGGGCTCGGCTGGATCGCCGAGCATTGGTGGAAGTTGGATGTCTCTAAGCGAGGTAACAGCCCCATGGCGGTCCTTCTTGAAGCTTGCAAGGAACATCTCCCTATCTTCCTCCTCTTGCCTCTTCTTCAAAGCTTCGAACTCCTCCTTGCGCTTCAGCTCCAGCGCCTCAAGTTGCTCTAGACGCTGCTTCTTCAGCGCCTCGTAGGATTCGCGTTGATCCGCCGAAAGATCATCAAAACTAGGCTTGATGATGTTTTCGGCGCTAACTTTAGCAGGCTGGGGTATACCGCTCGACATGACGATCTTCCCCAGCGGAGTCGCCAAAAAGTGTGTTCGCACACGAACACGTCACCGTGTACCTCCGACGTCGAGCGTGATACGCAGGACACGTCGCCGGAGGAGGCTAGCCGGAAGCGCGATACGCAGGACAATCCGGCTGGCTCTTTTGAAGACCCGAAACCCCACACGCCCGGGAGAGACCCCGTCTGGGCGCACGGCGGTGATGGGCTGCCCTAGGTCGGTTCGCCCGCCCCTAGGACTTCGCAGATCGAAGCTCTCCAACACGAAGAACACCGACGAACGATGAGCAGAAAACAAGGGCGAGAGAGAAAAAATAGAGGTTTGTAGATTGGTTTTTGCGATTGTGTGTTGTTTTTCAATCGGCCGTCACCCCTCATGTATATATGGAGCGGCTGGACTTCCCATGCAAGAAAGAGGGCTGGATTCACGTCCAAAACCCTAGTTTGGGTCGAATTTGGATGGGTGGGTCCGAACTTTCCAAAATTGTTGGGTCAAAAACTTGTCTGTATATTCCGGGTCTGTTTTGAGGCAGTAAACTACCTCGGATCGAAATCCCGTAAACTACAAAGTTGTTCGTCTCGAAAAAATGAAGAACTTCATGTTGGCTACTTTTCCATCCGAGATAGTCTGACGGGTCTTTTCCATCGATTTCTGAATTTTATCTGATTTCGGCATATACAGAGCGCGACTAGTACTTGTACTAGTCAGCCTCGGCTTTGGGCTACGAAATTACAGAAATTCGCTAGTACTTGTACTAGCTAGCCTCTGTTCCAGCTTTTTTGGTTTGACCCTAGAAATTGCATGTGACCTCGAATTGAGATGATCCAAAAACCAAAGTTGCTTGTTTCGACGAGACGCACAACTTTCTCAACTATTATTTTCTCATTTGAGGCCATCTTAAGGTATCTTCTTTGTAAGCCAAAAACGGTTGTCAACAATCATGGAATTACTCAAGAACCACAACCACCAGTAGATATTCATACAAGTCATAGAACAGGACAAGAATCATAACCGGAAGCAGAACAGTCTACTTGTCAAGAAGGAAAAGCAGATGAGGATACTTGGCAAAAAGATGCCGCAGATAATCACATTTGTAATGCTACAGTTGACAGAAAGGTTGATGATCATAACTAAGTTCAGGACATAGTAGAGCAAGAGGATGATGCTGTCCTGGAACATGATAATCTGCAATTCACCAGAGAGCAAGAGCAACATAATAGAATCCAGTGTTATATGTGCATATTCAGAGAGTAATCATCGTATATATTCAAATTCAGAGAGAATTCAGATTTTGCATACCTGTTACTTCTCTATTTCTCTTAGAGCTGCTAGAATTGATGGAAGGCTGAGAACAGCCTCCATTTCTCCAGTACGAGAACAACCTCCGCATGATCACTGGCTTCCGCCCCAACTTCTCCAGCACGAGAACAGCCTCCTCCAGATCTTCCCAGTTCCCGATCCCGATCTTGCCAGATCCGCAGCGAGGAGAACCCGCTTTCAACCTCGAGGCCATGTCCCCTGCGCGGCGCTAGCAGCGCTGTGGTACTCTAAGATCTCGGTAGGCGAGCGGGAGCAGGAGCTTGAAGAACAATGGGGGGAGAAGAGAAAGGTTACGTGGATGAGGTACGCCACTTGGCAGCCACGGTGGCAAACCAGTAAAGGGGTATCCTGCCAAGTGGAGCGCCGAGTCATCACCGTAACGGAGATATTTGTGTTCAAACGATTTTAACCGGTATTATTTGGGCTATTCGAATTTGACCCTGAAATGACCCTCTCAGTAATTGACCCCATCAACTTGCGGTACCGCGATGTGATTGCAGCCAAGAAAGGCACCTGTGAGCCTGTGCCAAACAACTTGGTGACCGCAAACTGAATAGCCCCGTGAAGGTAACAAAAGTTCCATGATGAACGCGCTAATGGATGGATAGAACTTATTCACCTCTGTTAGCCAACGGTTGTGAACGCTTAGAACGGGAGGTGGTTCACCAAGCGGGTAAATAACCAAGCTTACAGCTTGTAGTAATGGAGTAGTTCAATTGCTGCGCTCTGCTCATGTGCCGTCCGTTGTGATCTGGGAGTAGTTTCGCTTCGCAGGCACAATTCACACAACTTGCATTGGATGGAAGTTCTGTAGGAGAAATAAGATCTTTTACAACTATGAGCAGATCTATGTTCAGTCATGCGTGCCATCAATGAGCTTATTATACTACTCAAGAATGTATGCAACTTATACTTATGTGTACCGTTGTTAAGGTAACTTGTAACTATACTACTCGCTCCGACCACTAATACATGTCTCTAACATGATGTGCCTAGACACTTTTTAGTATCCAGATACATCATGTTAGGGCTAGGTATTAGTGGCCGGAGGGAGTAGTAAAATACAGCCAGCAGCAAAGGTTCATATCGCTGCCTGTTCAGATTTATCATCTGATAGAGTAACAGGGAGTTGATAATTTACTAATTTAGACAAGTGTAACCCTGTAGTAGAGCAAAATTGATCAGCTATGACAACTGTCATTTGTACCAGAATGAATGTCTGGCATTTGCCAATTACATTGGTAACAATCAAATACTAGCCGGTACAAATAAATCATTGCCTCCACAAAATGATTAGCCTACACCTCAACAAAATTTAGAAGATGATTCTACAGAACTTATTCCGAGACCTATAGTGGAGAGAGCTGGACAAAACTTTGAGCGAACAATAAAAAATAGTAAGAGATCATACAACAAAAGGGTTACGAAGGGAAGACAATACTGAAAGCTCAGGCATTACTATCAAGAGCACCTTTCAGCATATGCAACCCTTCCATTGAAATACTTCTTCGTACCCGGAATCTTGGGATCTCAATTTGAGGGGGTGGATCTGCTGAAAAGCATACAACCACTACAGTTAGGTTATCGCAAGTATCTCGTCTGAGCGCTTCCTGAACAAGTTCTCTTGAGCACCTTTCGGGATCGTTGTGGGCCATCAACTCTTTCCTTACCATCGATACAGCACCCTGGCTGGTCATCACATCCCAAAGGCCATCACATCCTATTATCAAAAACTCGTCTTCCTCAGTGAGTCTAACCTCCTGAAATTCAGGTTCTGGAGTGAGAGGGCTTATGGACCCTTTGGAACCTTTGACGTGCCAGTCACCTATTGCCCTTGCTACAGACAGTTGACCATTGAGATAGCCATCGAAGACTATGCCACCAAGCTTTTCAATCCTGAGCTTTTCACTCTTGCAGCTCGGTTTGTGATCTCTCGACAACTCAATGGCTCGTCCCCGCTTTCCTAATACCGCTCGACAATCTCCTGCATTGGCAACAAGCAATGTCCTGTACCATTGAATGAGGTGGATGAGAGTATATCATAGGATGTATATGAGTATAATCATCCAAAGATCGCAAAAAGAAATACAGGTTCTAGTTTGGTAATGAGTCAACCGATAAAAGCAAGGAGGACCCGAGGACAGCTTGGTACAGCAAGCAACCTAGTGTTCAGTTGTGTTTTGGGGGTTTAAGCAATAAATGTGAACTAGCTGCCAGGATATGGAGAAAAGTAGCCTCTACTAGTTCAAATAATAGGATGGAATGGTGTCCGATTTTTTATTGAAGTTGCATACCATCAACCCAGTGAGCTCGTCTAACCAAGAATTACCACAAGACCCAGCTTTACATGGATTTCTTTTCTATGTCAGCAAATTGATTTGAATCTCTTTTCTATGTCAGCAAATTGATTTGGATTTCTTTTCTATGTCAGAAAAATTGATTTGGATTTCTTTTCTATGTCGGCAAATTGATTTGGATTTCACCTACCATAGGGTTGCAATACTAAAATCAATTGATATAAAATAACATGACAAGCAGCTTTTAGAATGCCCATGTATCAGTAAAAATAAAAGATTTGAGGTACTGGTACCAGAACTTAGTAACATACCTGCCAGAAATGATGGCCGTCAATGCTGTGGTCCCTGAATTGCGGTCAAGAGAATGGGAATCCGCAATCGCATGATCAGCCTTTAGGAACGCACTTGTGATTGCTTTCTCCATACTGTTGGGAAAGTCACCATCTTCTATTATGAACTTCAGTATGTTCTTCCGAACAAAACAAACTGCATCTGTACCACCATGACCATCAAACACCTGCAAAACATGTCATGAAAATGTAATATTATACATCTGTTAAAGTAAAATTTCCACCAAAATTTAACCCCACTAACTGAACCATTTCTGCACTCAAGACCAAGCAGATACTCTTTATATACAACTTAATTGAATACATGGCCCAGTTTACTATCAAAATACAAAATTTCAAACCAGATTACAGCACTTACTGCCTGCAACAAATATTTCTCCTTCTCTAAACATCATGATTGAAGAAAATATTTTTCATTGTACTAACAAATAGAAAAAGGAAATAAAAGCATCTATCAGTACTCATAATGAAGTGATTCGCCTCAGCACAATCATTTCAGCCATGAGGAATGTTCAACCACACTAATACAATGATCATGTCCCCATCATGCGTCCACACCCAATGTAATCATGTATTTCCAAGTTGAGCACATATACACACAGACAGGCTATTATCGCGACATAAGTATTACACATAAGTCACAAATGGGCAGAGCGACATTATTATCAAACAAAAGTCGCAGCAGACTAAATCATTGGTCCATAATGAGCACATGCATGGTTAAACAGTTATGCAAAATTTATGGCAACTGCAACCAAACTCACACTCACCCCGTAGAAGGCACCCGGCGCAGGGATACCAGGACTATGAATTCCGAGGTGCTCCATGAGGCTGTCGATGCAAACATGCTCGTCCTCCATGTACGATTTCGGCCCGATATTGGCGCAGCTCCCGGACCGGAAGACCGGCAGGAAGCCGGGACAGATGTCTGTGGGTGATAGCAAGCTCAGCGTCCCCGAATCCAGCTCCTGCAAGAAAAACAAAAGACAAACACCATTTTAGTTTGAGGAAATGGTCAGGCAATGAGTTGGAGGGGACAGTCAGTATGGTTACCAAGTCCGTGGAGGCCGCTGCGATGCGGGCGCTGCTGGAGCAGTGCCGAATGGACGTGAGCTGGTGGCGCGGCGGCTTGCGGGCCATCGGGCTACCGCCACCGCCAGCGCTACCCGGTGGGGTCTCCGGCTCGACGCCTCCGCTCATGATCTCTAGTGCTCTGCTCTTGGCTACTCTGTTCGTGATCACAGACAATGCAGGAAGCGTAAACATTTGAGGGAGAAAAATGCAATTTTTTGATTCGGCTAACTCTCCGTGAAGAGAGGAACGATTAGAGAAGAAAATTTCTGATTCCAGAGAGATTAAGGACAGTCCTCCCGATCGGCCATCATTAGTGAGCCGTAACGCGGGCAAATCGAGCGAGTGCGTAGCATCAACAATAGGAAAGAATTGAAATCCGTATCCCTCGCCGTGCAATGATTGGAGAGACTATGCCATTTCCGCCGCTCCCCGGAACCTCCGCGGGCGCAGAGGAGCAAACCAATTCCCGCGCCCTCCACTTCCCCTCAGCGTCACCCAACCCACCAAGAACGATCCGGTTTTCGCACAGCGAACGCTACGAATCCATCCGTCGAATCGGACGAACCGAAGATGCAAACTTTACATATCAGATCAAGGAGAAAGGGGACAGGGAGGCAAAAGCGCTCACCACCGGGGAAAGGTCGTCGCCGCAGCCGCACCGAGCGACAACTATACGCCGGGGAGGAGGAGGAGCTGGTCGCGGCGATGCTGCAGGAGGGCGTGGAGGAGGAGATGGAGCTGGTGGCGGATTTGGGGCGAGGAGGGAGAGAGGAGGGGCTGGTCTCTGGTCTTGGTGCGCTGCGGGCGGGCGGGCGCGCTGGTTCGTGTGATCCCATCTGCCGCAGCTGTGCACGGCTGGATGGGGCGTGTGCCCGGTGGGCCCGCGCCACGGCCTCCGGCCTCCGGGTGCGGCTCCGGTGTGCTTTCCGTGTCTCTGTCCGGTCCTCTCGTCCGTCACTTCATTTTTTGTGTGCTTTTAATATACGCGTCGAGTAGACCTCTTCATCCTTTTCTGCTGATTATTTGTAGTCCTATAGGCAATTTCAACTTGCACCCGGATATGTTCCCTCCAACAAAATACACATCTTTACATAGCTCTAAGCTCCTTGGTTTCCGTGCCCTGTGGTTGCTCGAGACGTGGAGCACGTTGGGGCCTACCTGGCAATACCGCTTCACCGCCCGTGGACTAGGAAGCTTGTGCGTGTCTGGTCGATGTAGGGTTGATCCCCCTCGTGGATTCTGGCGGCGATGTCTTCCTCCCACCGCCAGCCTCTCCTCTCCCACAATTCCGTCCGGCCCATGATACCACGTGCAGTGCGGCCTACCCTTCCGGTCGCCAGTGAGCTCGGCAGCGCCACCATGGAGGCCATGGGCGCCACGGCCAGTCCTGGCCCCCGTTGAAGGTTCGAGCTGCCTTCGACCTGATCTCTTGGACGACCTCCAGATCTGTAGACCAAGTTCTTCCACGAGCTGCTGGTGGTCGTCCTCTCCGATCTGCAGTCTGCCCAACTCGAGGTCGCACCGGCTGTAGCCTGGATGTATGCTCTCCTCTACCTTCTCTCTTCCCCGTCTTTGCTTTTTTGTTTTGGTAATTATATGGTCTAGCATGAACAAGCTATTCGATAGATGGATCTGAATGTGTGTTTTTTGAATGGATTATGTGGGCAAATTGGCATGATTGGCAGCGGCTCCACATCAGATGGGTTGATGTCAAGCATCAGTCTAGCTATATCATCCAAGTATATTGGTATGCTGCAATTTCATTCATCTGGGTGTTAGATCAATGGCCACTATTGCAATTTTTGTTAAGTAATTCCTTGAGCGGGTAATATTCATACCTTAAATCGTCATCTAGGAAGAAAGAACAATTTGGAGTAGTTATTGAGTCATCAGTCATCATTGTTCTCATATTTTCAGTCACCTAAAAACATGGGCATTTTTTGTTAAGAGGGGGGGGGGGGGGGGGGGGGGGGGACAGGCTATTGCATTGATTACTTTTACATGCTTGAAAATGGAAACATGTATATCTAGCAAGCAATCATCTACCTCCTGTGATAGATCTTGTGCACCATATTTGTCTGTCCTAGAAGATTGTTCCAATGCGATATATTTGGCTGATGCTCTGTAACTTTGAAATATTTGGTACTTGATGGTTTGAAAACACTAAAGCATTTTTAATAAGTTAGTCTTGTTCAGGACTTATGGGGCAAAGATCATCCGGAATTTCATCCAAGGTTTTGTGTAACTTCTAATGCAAAACCTGCAATTTAATTTCAGTTAGTAGGTTGACAATACACATATGGAACATCTATGATTGTCAATAGACGTCTTCTCGAGCATACCAGGAACCCAACTGACTACCTATGTGTTGCAGTTCGTCCCAAGATTTTCCTTCAGGACTTATGGGGCAAAGATCATCCGGAATTTCATCCAAGGTTTTGTGTAACTTCTGATGCAAAATCTGCAATTTAATTTCAGTTAGTAGGTAGACAGTACACATATGGAACATCTATGATTGTCAATGGGTGTCTTCTCAGTCATACCAGGAACCCAACTGACTGCCTTATGTCTTGCAGTTCGTCCCAAGATTTTCCTGCATACCAGATTGCAAAAATTACATTTTAGTCTAACGATTTTTTGCTGATTAGAATTTTTTGTTACAATTACAATTTTTTACTTCACCTCTTCAGTTGTTGCAGAGCATGCTGCATTTTCTGTAATCCTGCTTTCAAGAATTCCCTGTTGCTAAAGGAGCAGCATTCACGGCAGAGTAGCAAACTGAATGAAGAAATATAATTTTGCTATAGTTCAGGCTCAAACCATTTGTTGAAGCATTTACTAATGAAATATCTCTGTGTATTCAAAACGAGTTAAATTGAGATAACATGTATAGGATTAGCAGTACGAGTTGAAGAGTTGCATGTTTATAAATGCAAAAAATAACTTGACCGAAAGTCTTCCTAATTATCATAGGAGGTACCTACAAATATAGTTGATAAGAGGAAAATCCTCAATAAATTCCTGAGTTACTCTGTACTTCCTTATAGAAGGACAATTGAAAGCAAGGTTGTAATTATTGTTCATAGTTTCCAGTGTATTATTCAAGCACTGAACAATGTTTCGCCAATGCACACTTGATGCTTGCCTTGATACTGCTCTAGAGTGTATGCTTTTCAGTGATCCTAGAGATGATCTCACACGACCAGCTCTTGGACCTATGAAAGTTGACAATTGTTCAAAGATCATGGTCGATTATACAGTGATTGGGCATGGAGATGCCTTAGTCAATATTGCCCTTATTTCCTTCTTCCAGCTATCTCTGATCAAGCCATATATCTTCTGAACGTAGGTTGTTAACTGTTGCTTGAAAAGTACAGATGGATACTTAGCCTCTACCATTGATTTATTGTCTGTCCATCCTACCATTCCACTATAGCCGCTTGAAATAGCTAACACTCACGATGATGGTCATGCAATCTGAAAGTGCGGTTTTTGGAACTTAAAACACATAGTAGTAGCAGTTCAAAATGAAAATAAAGATGGAGTAGGAGGAGCCGCTTCCAGATCTCCAATAGCCTTTGGACTCCTATGCTAGACTTTAAACAGAACTCCAGCAAGTAAGCTCATACTTTACAATGCAATCACAGATCAAAGGTGTTGAATGAATGTAAATCTGAATCAAAAACTTGGTATTTATGCAGAACAAAAGTCTGGATGGAGAACTTACCTATGCCATTCTATTGAATAGGTTGCCTGGTGTGGTCCTGCTGTAGTTTGATTCTTTTGTCGATAAATTGTCAGCTTTAAGGGTATTTTCTGAAAGGTGTAGAAGGGTTGATGTCCTGGAATATACTTCTTTGCTCCCAAATTATTGCTAGAAGTTTATATGTCATTGTGACAATATATGTCTATTGTTGAATACTAATGAATAACAGGTTCATTTTATCTTTGTCAGTTTTTCATCCCTCAAGTAACTAACGTTTATTCAGTTAAGTAGTAGCAAGAAGTTATGCATCTATTAAATCTGTTGTTGGAGAAAAGGTGTTCTCTTACTGCAGAAGCTACAATGGGAAGTTATGTATATGTTGTATAGTAAAATTTATCGGTCCCTTTCGTCATACATCTTCCTCATTTTTCTACTTTATTGCATTTAACTAAATAAGAAACAGACCGTGACACGCAGCCAAAAAATTAAAATACACAATCCAGCATGTGATAAACATGAAAGAAAATATACATTGATGCAGCGACAATAAGGAATAACGTGCGCAGCAACACGCGCGAGGTCCTTCTAGTTTTAAATATAGTTGATAAAATTCTACTATGTGTATACATAAAATTTTATGAAAAGTTTTTTTTATCCACATAAAAAGACCAAAAAATATTGGTGACTTATTTTAGCATTGAAATTTATCTTTTTACATATATCACATGATAAGTCGATTTTTGGTGAAACTACTTTAGAGCGTAGCATATAAAGATTTACGCATAATTTTTTTAATTCTTTTTCACATATCAAAATGTGTCTAAGGTGCATTCTAAATAAGAGTGAGCATATGCACCTTTATAAGGTAGGCCCTCGCACGCCGTGGCCACACACCGAGCCGCCGCAGTCACCGTCGTCTTCCCCACGAGCTAGCCATGACCGGCCGCTGGCCCTTCAGCCGCAAGACCAGGAACGACCATGAGGCCTCTGGCTCGGGGTCGCGTGACCGCCACCGCCTCTCCCGCGCCTAGCACCGATGCCGCATGCCCTGTCTCCCTACAAGAGACCTCGCCGGAGCGTGTCCAGGCAACCGCGCGACCGCACGTACATGCTGGTGCGCATGGCGCGCCGCCTCTACGCGTGCAACCTGCCTGTCCCGTGGCCGGACGTCAACCTGCCGGCATCTCAACAGCCGCCGCATGCCAGTCCCGCCTGTCCCGCTAGACGGGCCGGAGCGCGTGGCGGGGATACGTTGGCAGCGCGCCCTACTACCTCAGGCCCTGAGGCGGAACCCGGACTTCGCCATCTCATCGCACAACTGGGACACGTTCTCCCGGTGGGAATGGCGCCCGGATCGGCGCGCCGCGACGCCAACTGGGATAGGGATTGGCGGCCGGTGGCGTCCTCCGACGACGACGACGGCAGCGACGACGAGGAGGAGGACGAGGACGACGATGAGGATGAGGACTTCCACGAGCACGGCGCCCAGGCATGCGTCCACGTGCATGCCCAACCACCCCTCCTCCTCCTCCTCGTGGTAACGGCGAGGTCTCCGGCCAGATCTACAATGGTCGGGTGATCCGCGACGACATGGATGACTTGGTGAACCATGTCGTCTACCACTACTTTTAGACCGCCGACCGTGGCGAGGCCTATGAGATACCGCCTGAGCTGACCGAGGAGGAGCAGCTCGCGATGGCCGTCCTCATCCGCCAGGAGGAGGAGAGGAGGGTGTTCCCTGGCTACGAGGATGCCCTAGCCCTCTTCGTGGCGCCACCTCCACCACCTGGGCCACCGTCGATGCAGCTGCTATGCACCCCGCCGGTGAGGCCACGCCGCGAGGCCATGGTGGAGCCCTGGGACCCGTGGCCAGGGAGTGCGCATGCCTGGCCGGAGTCCACGCCTCTGGTGATCCTGGGCTGGGCTCCCGGGACGCCGGCTCCACCGCCAGGACCTCCACCGCCACCAATGGTCGGCCGTTCATCGACCTCTCCGGCGATGACGACGACCAGTAGACCCTGCCGGCGCCTCCACAACCAAGAGCTAGGGTTTTATCTTTTTATCTTTTTTCATTTTATTTTAATATGTAAAATATATTATTAATAGATGAAGGGCCCGCTCGTTCGGGCCAAAAAAAATATACGTCGGACCATTGGGTTCACTCCCAACCCATCCGGACAGACACGATTTGGTGTCTGCGACCCAACCTAAACGAATCGATTCAGACATCCAGATGAGTCGGCCTCCTAAAAATGTCCTAATATCTACACGAGGACAGCAGTACCGGCCGCGTGCGTTTTGATTGATCGGTTGGCCCCTGGCGTGGAAAGGGGCCAGATCCCATGTCAGTAGTACGGCGCGGACAGCGACGTGAACGAAAATGGAGGCCGCACCCGGACGCACTGCGTGGTGAATGCGTGATCCGTGCCTGGCCAAAGACGGCAGCGTCATCCACTACACCACCATGCAGCCCAATCAACGGATCGCTTTCTTTCTTCCGGTCGGCTTCGTATTGCTTCGCCAGATCAGGCACTCTGCTTGCTTCATCCAGCTGCTTGCGAAAGGGGAAGATGCAGGTGGATGAGTGGATCCACCCAACCGACTCGTATGGCGGACTGGTTACTGGTGGAGAAGAAATGGGTGAAACTGTGTTGTTTACTCACCAGAACTGGCAAACCGAGATTGGTGAAGTGGGTGCCAAAGTTTATATGACCGACCTAACCTAGAGCCTTTTTTTGCCTTTTTGCAAAAAAAAATCAAAAATAGGAATTCATTGCACGCGATCCTTACCTACTAACAATTACCATTTCTTTCCAAACAAACATGATTATGGACACAAAGACCAAACATCTTGCAAGAATTACAACTAACATCTCGATGAACAGTTTGAATGAAACATAACACACTGATTGTTCCATGCTACTAAAAGAGCATAGGATACAAGATCCATCAAGAAAAACATGGGGGAACATAGATCTCGGTCTCCTCTATCCTTACCTGAGATATAAACTAAGCACCGGATAGGGAGATCTCGAAGGTTTAAGTTTAGCAACAACGGATCAGAGAGGAATGGATTCATCCCCGCCTCGAAGGGAAGAAGATTGACTTATATAGCAGCTCCAAACATTCGAATTGTTACAACTAGTTTTTTCCGATTCCCTAAGATTGTGGGGCACTCTGGAGCTTTCGGATGTCGCTCTCGGCTCCCGCCCTTCACGCCCTCGCGCGTTAGGGCTCTCTCTCCAGCGCCGAGGCCCACACGCTCACACATATTG
Source organism: Dactylis glomerata (assembly GCA_007115705.1). Taxonomy (NCBI): domain Eukaryota; kingdom Viridiplantae; phylum Streptophyta; class Magnoliopsida; order Poales; family Poaceae; genus Dactylis; species Dactylis glomerata. The sequence continues at coordinate 5,294,884 of QXEO01000472.1, read as the reverse complement.
CTGCTGTATGGCGGAATAATTCACGCCCTTACACGGGCAACCCATCTTTGCCGTCGGGATCCCACCATCACACACTAATTTTGCCTCAATAAACCATGGAAATTAGACGAAACCTACAGATTGAGCAGATTGGCACATGATGGGTCCCATGACAAATTAAATTGGGGGCATACCATATGTTTATATTGAACTTCTTAACCTTTCCGCAATTACATGGCATTATATCAAAATATTTTCTTAACGACTTGGGTTATATTAAGGTTAGAAAAAATTATTATGTAATTTAAATTTTTGTCGTGGAAGTTGCAACAAATCGAAAGCATTTATTAAATGGAACTATTCTGTTGTACAATATTTATTAAAATTTCCATGGTTAAATTATATTTTTTCTTGATCGGAGAAAAAACAAAATAGCATGTTTTCAATATTAGTTTCTTCTACTCCCACGAACTTCAAATATATGTAGGTGTCTATGTGTACTTTATTTCGTCAAATATCACGAGCGACCTCTTAAGTTGTAGAAGTTTCTTGAATACATGGTTGTCTATATCAGGTGTAAGTAAAAAGAACATATAGCAACCGATTTACTAATCGAATGAGATGCCCACTTTTGCAAAGTGAAAATACCTCACCCTTGTTTCATTTCCCTTCTGGTCTTCTCTTGAGGAGGTCATCGACTTGGAGTTCTTGAACTTGTGCTGGTTGGCATTCCAAAAAGCATTAGTGGTGAGAGCCAAATGCTCATTGAGCACATACTTGGCATCCTCCGGGGGTGCAATACTCCTATTCACATACGTCCTCGTCCTCTTCTTATTCTTCTTGCTAGTGCACCACCTTAGCCTTGAGAGCAAAGGTTTTTCAATCCTTATGAGGCTAGTACACGAGCACAAGTAGCATACACATTCTTCTTCAAGGTGGTCAAGGCCGTAAACTCGCACACCACCTCATTTGAGGTTAATTGCTCAATATTCGCCCTTGAGCGAATGATCTCGGAACGGATGGGCTCCTTTGGAATGATGGAAGCAATGAACATGCGTTGACATAAATCGTCACATTGTCCTTGCACCCAAACCCGGTAAAGGCCGTAGCAAGAGCCTTAAGTATTTGATACAACTCATCAGGGGTCTCATTGTCATACATAATGAAGTTCTCTTCCGCAATCTTTAGTTCTTCAAACTTTGAGCACCAAATGCTCTTGTTCCCAATTAAGAGCATGGTGAGATAGACCCAAACATCCTTGGTGGTGTCAAGTGTGTTGATGTGTGTCGAATGAGTATCCGGCGCGGCTTGTTGAATGATATGCTTGGCGGTGGCATTGAGTTCCTCTTCAACCTCTTCTCCTGCGGTCAAGTTGTATGGATCATGAGGTACAAAGCCAACTTGAATGATTCTCCATAAATTAGTTGACGCACTAGAAACATGAGTTTTCATCAAGCCTTTCCATTTAGTATAATTGTGAGTATCAATTTGGGATTTCTATTTTCGTGCCCTCAGGTCGTTAGTTGTACTCAGTTTTCCCCAGCTCGTTAGTTTTTCCTTAGTTTTCCCCAAGCCCTTGTCTGAAATCCTCATAAGGAGCTCGGACGGGAGGATTCCCGTTTAGTTGACCGTTCCGTGCTGACGTGTGGGGTCGTGTCGTGTGGGGCCGCGTCGCGTGGGGCTGGTAGAAAGGGACCGCGTGGGATAGGATGAGACCGCGTTTGGTTGTACGTGAGAGCTCGGTTCTGTCTCTCTCGGGCCAAATTGGCATTGCCTTTTCAAAGTGCCTTTTTCCCCTCTCTCTCTCTGTAACAGTTCTCTCCCTTTTCACCAAATTAGTATCAAATCTAGAGAAGCTTCTATTTTGTTCATTCTTCAATGATTGTTGCCTTTTGGCCCTCGTTTTTTGCCCAATATGGTAACAAATCTAGTAGCAAATCTAGAAGCTAGTATAGGATAAATTCACAGCAACATAATAAATCCAGAAAACTAAGTATAATACATAAACTGCATACAGCAGCCAAAAGTAGCCAATAACAATGTTCTTCACTCTTTATCATATATTTCGTCGTCGCTACATTCCATGAGATGAAGGAAATATTCACTGAACTCCCTCCGTCTGCAGTGTGCAGCCAATACATCCTCCAAACGGTATGGCCTTTGTTCATTTTTTAAACCGTTATATCCTAGGGAATCCACACATCGTGGCCACTCATCCCAGGCCTTTCTATCATCAGAGTACTCTCTGATATAACCCAAATCCGCGTAGTAGATGCAGCCAGGTCGAACTGTCAGGTGCACTCTGGTGTCGACAGAGATACACCGGATATAATTGACGAAGAGGGCACGACTGCCAATATTACTGACGGCATGGAGAGAGCGGCTCTCAGTGTCCACACGGTACACCAATGGTTGACCTTCCTCCAAATGCCTGTTGTCATAAGTGTTGCCGCCCAACAACACAAGCAGCAGATCACCATCCGACTTCACAAGTTAGAACTTCGAATCATAATCATTCCCAAGTTCTGGAAATGAAAATAGTGTCTTCATGTTGATAATGCTCGCGCGCTACTCCAACTAGACATTGTTGGTGCACACTAATCTTCCGAACTCATTCATAGCTATTGCATACAATTCACCATTGAACGGGGTAATGCAACGCAGAGAATGATCCTCGATCGTAAATCTTCCTTCTCCCCAATCATCTACATCTATATCATTAGTTGGAGAGCTCTCATCGACCCAAGCAATTTCATTGGGGTAACCTGTGCAAATGAAGATCATAGTCGGGGACTTCATTACAGCGACTGACTTCACAATCATAGATGGCATCTGCGCCTCAAACATTTTGTTCAATGTCTTTGTGAGTGGGTTCAGAAGCCGTATCTTGTGCGGCAGGTTCTTCTGGGCAAGCACGATGACGCCACGGTAAAAGCCGACGAAGTAGTATCTAAAAGGGAGTTGATGAAGATAACATTCAGCACTAAGATGTTTACGATTGAAAATAAAAATAGATTAACTCTATAGATATGGAGGAATTTGAACCTTGCATGAACTTCCGTTAGATCGATGGTGACGTAGCGGGATGTGCGGAGGTTGAGGAAGGAGAACTCAGCGGCGCGTGGAAGGGCGTGTTCTACCATAATCCATTCGTGCAGGTGCACGTCGGGCTCAGGTAGATCTAAGCGCCAATTTATACAAACTTGCCTCAAAGCAGCGTAGGTGTCCACGTACTCCTCGTTCGCCAGTAAGCAGTCGCCGATCTTGTGAAGTGGTCCGTCACCCTTAAGAGACACTAGTGGGAAAAGGCTTATAGATAGATGTTTTACTAGTGGAGCACATTATTCAATATGCTCCACTAGTATTTACTAGTGGCGTATTTTCAAATATGCTCCACTGATAATTTTTTTACTAGTGGCGCATATTGTTCAAAATGCGCCACCAATATTCACGTGGGAAAAGGCCCAGTTCATGGAGGCGCCACGCTTGGATGCGCCGCCCTCGGATGCGACGGGCTCGGCGACGACGGGCTCGGAGGCGATGGGCTCGGAGACGACGGGCTCGGGAGCGACGGCCGCCGGCGCATTCTTCTTCTCCATCGCCGGCAGGGGAGTGCACGTAGGGCGGTTGGGGTTTTTTGGATTTGGAGAAGGTGATGGGACGTGAGAGGCGTGGTTGCGTGCGTGAGTTATAATGAGACGGTGTGCAGAGGGAGGGAGAGAGGGGCTCTGTACTAGCAAAGTGACGGTTCATCTCAGCAGTTGACGTTTGGTCTCAACACGCGTACCGCGCGGCTAACCGCTGCGCACCGCGAAACGCGTCCGTGGTACTGCACGTCTGCACCGTTACGTGTACTCAGTTCTACTCTCGAGTCTTACACTGGAAAAATATCTGTACTCAGTTTTCCCCTCGAGTACTAATACTGGCTAGTGCAATATACTCAGTTTTACCCTCAAGTGGCTGCTCGACAGAGAGTCAACAAATGGGATTAAGCTATCTAATTGAGTCATTTCATGCGCAAAAAAATTCAAAAAAATAAAATCATAGTGCCTCCTACTCATGGAGTCTTGTTACGCGACCTGCCATGTAGACAATCATATATAAATCAAGTTTTAACACAAATGGCCACTTCTCAAATCACTAGTAGCTATGAAGGTTCATGGCTTTCCACTCAAACCCCTTCTCAAAACATCTATACCCAAAACATAGTTTGTCTGAATGAGGCCATAATTTTTACACTCATGTATATTTGAATTGCTAATACTTTGAGGTAGGCCAACCTGGGTTTCATTGTAAAAAACATGTGTTTTTCTTTTTCTAAAACTTTTATTTGAATTCCTTAGCCTGTTTACTATTTACTGCCCTTGTATCCTTGATACTACTCAGTTTTACCCTCTCCCTTCTCACAGAAGCCCAAACTTGGCCTGATTGGTCGAGCTGTTGTCACACGGATCGTGCCCACCTACCGTCGATCCTATGATCTAACGGGCAGGATCATGCCACCCTCTCTCTATCTGTCGGTGGCAAACTACTACCCCTCTATGTATGCTAAATAACGAGTTTGCCACCGGATTCAACAAGTTTGGTAATCACGAATTTCTTGTAAGCATTACTTTTCACGGTAAAATGATAAACTATCACAAATTTCCATTTCTTGTAGGCATTACTTTTCACGGTAAAATGATAAACTATCACGAATTTCCATTTCTTTTAGGCATTACTTTTCACGGTAAAATGATAAACTATCACGAATTTCCATTTCTTGTAGGCATTACTTTTCACGGTAAAATGATAAACTATCACGCATTTCCATTTCTTTTAGGCATTACTTTTCACGGTGAAATGATAAACTATCACGAATTTCCTTTAGGCATTACTTTTCACGGTAAAATAATAAACTATCACGAATTTCCATTTCTTTGAGGCATTACTTTTTTGTTGAGATATAAACACCCACAACGGTCATCTCCTCCTTAATTTATTGTGTAAACCCCACAACGGTCATCTCTCCCTTATAAACCCCCACAACGGCCATCCCTCATGTCAATAGGTTCTGCCTCTCTCTTCTTCGTTTCTGCCTCTCTCTTATTCGTTCACATACACTTGATCCATTGCCATGGCTTCCACGTCTCGGACGCCGACCGGAAGGGGAAGGGAAAGGGGAAGGGGAAGGGGAAGGGGAAGGGGAAGGGGCGGCCTGGGTGGTGGATCATCATCATTGCCACCACCACCGTCAATAGTGCCATTGATCATAGAGGAGTTCTTAATCGTCATCTATGAAGACCCTTTGGCCAAGAAGGTACGTACGCGTTCCCACATATATGATGCATGTGATTAATTATGTGCATGTTCCAAAAAGCCTTTAATTTCAAACGATCGGCGCTCGATCTCTTTGCAGGCACTCCCACAAAAGTTTGCGGACTATCTTGACGGCCAGGAGCCCGCAAAGGTGTATCTACGAGCAGCTGACTGCGGTCCTCATCTCTAGACGGCCAGGAAAGCCTTTAATTCCAAAAAGCCTTTAATCGTCATCTTTGCAGGCACTCCCACAAAAGTTTGCGGACTATCTTGACGGCCAGGAGCCCGGAAAGGTGTATCTATGAGCAGCTGACTGCGGTCCTCATCTCTGGACCGTGGAGGTCCTATTTGACGGACAAGGCCGGATGTACCTCGACAAGGGCTGGGAGAATTTCGCCATCGCGCACGGTGTGGATTTTGGCTGCTTCCTACACTTCAAATATGAAGGCGATTATGTGCTCACAGTGAAGGTGTTCGACGGAACAATGTGCAGGAAGTACTACTACACAGATGATGAAGATACTGACGATGAAAGCGACGACGACGTGAAGCCATGCATCTAAGGGGATTATGACCAAGAATATATATGTAGCTTCATATGCATCGATTTAGAGATCTAGCTATTTTCTATATATTATGCATGTAAAAATAATAGGGAATCGCAATTTCCACCATGATTCGAGCACCACAGCCTCCAAACGATGCCGATGCCGATATCGGCATGGTCAGAACGGCTATACATGCTCGTCGCCGCTGCTAGGTCACCGTCGGGATGCACCCTCAATCCCGTCCCCTCATTCGATCACTGACACACCAGAGATACCGCCGAAGCCAATGACGAACGTACATGCTGATGCCAATGCCGAACATGCACGCCGCTGTGGGCACAGCCACGCCGCCCCGCTATGCTGGACGCCACAGACCACCACGAGGTCTTTCCCTTCGCCACCACACTCCCCTAGCACCCATCTATACACGCCAGAAAGGAGAGACACTAGTTTTCTCTACATTGCTCGCGTTCGTGTCCGACACCGTCAGTCAAAGTGTTGAGGTCGTCGTCGATGTCCTCGACCATTTCTTCTCTTCTTTGCATGGTTAAACGCGTCTAGTTCATATCTATCTAATGCGTCTGGTCTCGCCTCATGCAGTTCTTTGTGGACGTCGATCTCATCTCGGCACCCCGCAGGCCACCTCCTCCGTGCCATCGCTGTAGAGCTCCGTTTAAAAATCTAATCCTACCCGTGTATTGCCCCTTGTATCAGTGTCATGGCCCCACTTGTCATTCGATATACCGAAGCCCTACTCGTCCGCGTTTTGGTCAGGGATACGGCGATGCTTACAGTCAAACAAAGATGGATGCTCTGACGTGTCTTTGCGGGCTCTACGTGGCTCCACTAGTCAGCAGTTAACGGTCAAAGGTGTTGACCCGTCGGGCAACCGGCCGTTCCAGCACTTGTGACGGTTTCAGACAAGGGCTTGGACAAAACTGAGGAAAAACTAAGGAGCTAGGGAAAACTGAGTACAACTAATGACCCGAGGGCACGAAAATAGAAATCCCTATCAATTTTAGTAGGAATTCCCATATTATTGATGTGTGGCATAGGAGAGTGACTTGGTGAGTTGTGGTACTGTTCCGATGGTGGAACGGTGTGAAACCAACCCAAGCCACCATTGCCTTTAGGAGTGGCACTGCTATGTTCTGTGGCGGTGAAAGCATCTTGTGATGCTTTCACATCATCGATGGAGAGATCCACAAGAGGTGTGGCATTTGGGGTGGTGGACCCGAAGGGTCTTTTACCAAAATAAACCTCAAATATCTCCTTTGAAAGAGCACGGAGCCCCCATGTGTGGTTTTGGTAATTAATGACAATCTCTATGGACTAATGTTTGCATTGAGTTATATTTGTAGGACATGTCCATAGACAATGCTTGAACCATATGTTGGCTTCAAGGTTGTAAGAAGGATCAAATGAAGAACTTTAAGTGATGACCAATGTGTTATTCAAGGAAATATCGTAAGAATGGTCATATGAGAATTGAGCTTATTGCAACTATGTCTTGAAGAATATAATTGAGTGGACATTTGTGTTTACCTTCAAGACATCATCATCATGAAGGAAGAAGGAAGGATACAAGGTTGATCAAGTCAAAGTGCAAAGATGGGATTCAAGTTGATCAACTCTCAAAGCATACATAATGTATCGAGTGGGATCTTGTGATCTCGGGCTAGAATATTATTAAGTGGTGATCGTCTTCATGGATGTGAAGTCAAGTTCAAGATGTGTCATCTCAAGGAGATTATATGCTTGATGCATGTATTCTATTTGGTGGTAATGTCTAGGAAAAGATATGCTTAAAGAGAGTCTTTCCCATAGTGTGTATGGGGGAGCAATTCGCAAGACTTCACCAAGCAATCAAGATCAAGAAAGGTGTTTCAACTTGAGGAAGACAAGACGGTCATAATCTAGCTCAAGTGGAATGCGCAAGGAAAAGGTATGTTCTTGATAGGGTTTCTTTCTTACCGGTCTCATAGTGTTAGTTGTGAGACCGGGTTATAGGATCGGTAGCCGTACTATCAAGAGGGGCTCTCGAGTGAGTAACTTAGTCGTATCGTTCGGAGAGAGCTCAAACCTTTGCATTCTTGGCATCATCTTTCTTGGTTCTTATTTGGCTTTTATCCATGTGAGGTTCTAGAGCTTGTGGTTATTTCCATGACAAGCTCTAGCTCATCAAAAACGGATTTTGCATGAAACACTTATTGAGTTTTTGGTGTTTGGAGGTTTTACCGGTTTGTCTTTGAAGAGAGGTCAAACCTCTCATCATTTGGTTTTATCCTCCCTTGTTGGACTATGATGTTTTTATGCATATACTTTTAGAGCTCGTTGTTGTGATTCCAACGAGCCCAAGATCATCAAAAACAGAGTCCGGATGCTCAAGTTATGGTCGTTTTCGTATTGGTGCTGCTGCCAGTTTTTGGGTGGCCGGAGTCTCCGGCCCGAGACGCAAATTCTCTGGCCCAACTCCGGCCTGGCATCTGATTCGTCCGACCTGAGGCCCCCGAATGACCCCGGGGCACCGGAGACTCCGGCCCCCAAGGCCGGAGACTCCGGGGTAAGTGCCCAGCAACGGCTAGTTTTCGTGGGGGGTATAAATACCCCTTCTTCCTCCTTGAGCTACACACGAATTGGGCTTCTCTCTCCTCCATTGTTGACTTTGCAAGCTTGCCCTTCCTTCTCCATTCCTCCCATGATCCTTGCATATTTTTGAGGGAAAAGAGAGAGGAGATCTAGATCTATATTTCCACCAATCCATATCTCCTCTAAGTGAGGGGAACATAGAGGATCTAGATCTTGAAGTTCTTTGTGGATTTCCTTTGTTCTTCCTCTCATATCTCTCCATAGCATTAGTTGCTTTGGTAGGATTTGAGTGAGAAGGATTTGAGCACCTTGTGTGCTCTTGCCATTGCATAAGTTGCATCGGTTTGAGTTCTCCCCGGAGATTCGAGTAAGTGAAAGTTTGTGAGCTTATTACTCTTGGGTTCTTGGAACCCTAGACGGCTTTGTGGCTTTGTGGTGCCTTTGTGGCTATTCTTGGGAGCCTCCAATTAAGTTGTGGATGCGTGCCCCAAGCTTTGTGTAAAGGCCCGGTTCCGCCTTGAGGAACCCCTTAGTGGAAGAGTGAGCTAGGCCTTTGTGGCGCAAGCTCACACCGGAGAATAGGGTGAGGCCTTTGTGGCGTTGGTTAGGCCTTTGTGGCGATACCACACCCCTCCAACGAGACGTACTCCCTTTCAAGGGAGGAACTCGGGAATACATCATCGTCTCCGCGTGCCTCGGTTATTTCTATACCCGAGCTCTTTACTTATGCACTTTACTTTGTGATAGCCTTCGTGCTTGAAGTCATATATCTTGCTATCACCTTGTTACTTGTATTGCTTAGCATAAGTTATTGGTGCACATAGGTGAGCCTAGTTTATTTAGGTTTTATGTGCTTGACAAAATAAACGCTAGTTTAATTCCGCTTTTGTTCAAGCCATTCGTAAAAGTTTTAATCGCCTATTCACCCCCCCCCCCCCCCTCTAGGCGACATCTGTGTCCTTTCAATCGGTATCAGAGCTAGGTCTCTCATTTTAGGCTTCACCGCCTTGAGAGCAAAGATGTCGGCTAGGGGATTAGTGCACAATGACATTTTTATATTCGATGGCACAAATTATGATACTTGGAAAATTCACATGCTTAATTATTTTCGGGTCATGGACCCATCTATGGAGCGAATTGTAGATGCAGGTTTTTCTCCTCCAAATGATACTCAAAATCTATCTTTAGAGGATAAGAAAAACTTGTATCTCAATGCTCAAGCTTCTCATGTGATTATTAATGCTTTGAGCGATGTAGTTACCTTCTCCTTCACGCCTTTTCGGAGCGCTCATGAGATATGGACAAAGCTTCAAGAAAAATATGATGTGTCCAAGTTTATTGAGGATGAGTGTATTCCTTCCACTTCCGGCCGTGATGAACTTTCTTCCACTTCACCGATGTGTGGCAAGACACAAGGTAATAACATGGTGAGTGGTGATGGAAATTGCAATGTTGATAGTGAGCTTAGTTTTGATGATCATTCATCTCTATCTCATGGCAATGTTCTATCTTTGGACTTCAACTCTTCTAGCACACCAAATGACTTACATGCTAATGTTGATATTCCTTGCATGTCTTGGAGTAGTGTCTATACTAGATATCATGATAAGAATGCTCCCATTTCCTCTAGTACTTTTGTGGCTAACAATGTAGAGGAATCCCAACTTTTGTTGGGACAAGACATGGACCTTAATGGAGCTTCAAGTAATTCATCATCATCATCTCTCGGTTCCCACATATGTCTTATGGCTAGGGATTCAAAGGTAACTCCTTCTTTGGAACCCACTATATCTAGTGATCATGAAGAAGAGGATGATTATGTTGCCTCTTTAAAAAGGAAGGGAGAAATAGTCTTTCATGCTATTGGTAAGAAGAAAATTGCTTGCTCTAACTTCGTTGATATTTTGGTTGCTGCTATTGAGAGCAAGAAAATTATTGATGAGCTTCAATCTCATGATGAAGAGCAAGAAGAAACTATTGAGAATCTTCATAGTCTTGCCAATGATTTTAAAAAGACTCTTTTAAAAGAACAAAGCTCCAATGATAGAGCTCTTGAGGTGGCAAATGATTTAAAATTAAAAAATGATAAGCTTCTTTTTGTTAATGCTAAACTTCTTGAGGATGTTGAGCACCTCAAAAATGGCTCTAGGGACATTGAGAGTGTGCTCACCAAACTCACCGAGTCACATGAGCAACTAAAAGCTTCTTATTTAAAAGAGTGTTCCAAGTTGCCTTCTCCTCTTTCGGTTAATCATGATGCTTGTGCTACTAACTCTACTTCTTGTGAGGCATCTATCTTGAAGGAGAATGTTGAGCTAAGGGCTCAACTTGAGTTGCTAACTAGCAAGTATGGGATATTGGAAGAAAGTCATGAAAAGCTATCTAGCTCTAATGAGGATCTTCTAGTTTCCCATGCTCGCCTAAAGTTAGCTTATGAGGATATGTCTACAAAGGTAACATCTTGTGAACCTCATGTGGTCACTAGCACTACTTCCCAAAATGCTATATTGCCATGTGCTAGTCCTTGTAATTCATCCACTCATACTATTGCTACATCTTGTGATGAATTACTCTCCTTGCCTTGTTGCTCTAACATTATAGCTTCTGCTTCCTCTAGTACTTGTGTTGTAACTAACCATGTAGAGGAAATTAAAGAGCTCGAGGCCCAAGTCACTTTGTTGAAGAAAGACTTGGTAAAAAGTCATGAAGGGAAGTCCAAACTTGACAAGATGTTGAGTGCACAAAAATCCCCCAATGACAAGAGTGGACTTGGATTTATCTCCAACAATAAGAAGAAGTCCAAACTCTTCAAGAAGAAGAAGGGCCAAGAGCAAGTCAAGAATCCGGCCAAGATTGTTTGCTTCAAGTGCAAAATTGAAGGGCATCATGTTAGGTCTTGCCCATTGAAGAAGAAGCATCTAAGTGAGAAGCAACAAGGGAAGAGGCCTCAAGCTCAAACTCAAGTCCTTCCTCAAGATGAAGAAAAGCTTCCTCCTAAGAAGAATCAACCCAATGCTCCCATTGTGGAGAAATCAAATGAGAAGAAAGGAAAGATAAGATCTTGCTACATATGCCGTGAGAAGGGTCACCTTTCTTCTACATGCTCTATTGGTAACTCATCCAACCCTATCATAATCGATGATGCTTATTCACTTTGTAAGGATAAGGTTGGAAATGTGTTTGCCAAATTTGTTGGTACTCAAAGTGGTGTCAAGAAAAGAACCATTTGGGTTGCCAAACCTATTGTGTCTAACCTCTTAGGACCCAACTTGGTTGGGGACCAACAAGCCAAAACTTGATCAATAGGTGTTCAATGGAGGGCATTGGAGACTTGGCTATATCATGAAGAATTAAGGGATCTTCATTAATTATATTGTCTCAAGTCAAGTCAATTGGATTATCTTATTTCTATCATATATCCATTGTTCCTCCTTGCGGTAACATGCATTCAACTTATCTACATTGAAAGTTACTCGCCCCTTTGCATGTGTTTGGTTTTGTATCTTGCATGTGTTTGTATATGTTGTGCTCCCTACTTTCTTTATTTTGAGTAATCAATTATGTGCATGTTGGTTGCACACCATGTACGATTGTTACTGTTGAGCCTATTGCATCTTGATCTATCTTCTTGGCTCTTGGGAGTGATTAATGGACCATCCCATTTTGGGGGAGTGATATGCTTTGGCACTTCACAATCCTAAAAATGTGTGTACATAAGGAATACCACTTAGTGTTGATATTTAAAGATTATCTAGTCTCTATGTGGTATGTCATTTTCATGAGAAATTCAAATTCTATAATGTCCATTAATCATCTTGTTGGATTCTATTTGCCTCTTGTTGGTAAAGTTTAATTTTCTAGGTTTGGAGATTCCATTGGTTCTACCCCAGAGACTCTGGTGGTTCTACCCCGGAGACTCTGGTGGTTCTACCCCAGAGACTCCGGTGGTTCTACCCCGGAGACTCCGGTGGTTCAACCCCGGAGACTCCGGTCCCCCTCGGAATTTCCGGGCCCTATGGAAATTGACTTTAACAACTTATTTGAAAATTGGTTTTATCACATTATGGGGGAGTATTGTGCTTTGTGCATATTACAAATCCATGAAATGTGTATATTTGAGGTTGTGTCACATAGTGTTGATATTGTAAATTATCTTGCTTCTATGTGGCATGTTTTCTCGAACAAGTTCCAATTTGCCAAATTGTTTATTGCTCTTGTTTTGGATCTTGTTTGTGAGATACTTTCTTGATAGGGTTTTCCTAAAATGTGGAATACTACATCAAAGTTGGAAAACCATTTGCTTCAAGCTATCCTAATCATTGCTTTGCATGATTGTTTAACTATTTGAGTCTATCAAGAATATCTTTGTTTGGCATGGTGCTTAATTCTTATCCTTTTCATATGCTCATTTGTTGTGAAGATGATCTTGGATTTATGTGTAAACTACCACCGAAAATAACTCCATATACCTCTTCTCCTTGGAAAATTGGTAATCTATCATGTGGTATTTTTTATATTGATCATCTTCACCTTGGCTATTGCTTTTAATTGCCTTATCTCTCGCCAAGAAATGTAATTGCTTTAACTCCCATTGTCTTTCTTGACTCTTGTGATTCCATTTGATTTTGTTGAACTTATTTTGTGTTATTTCTATGTAGGTAGATGCGATGATCCCATTTGTGTGCATTTTGTATTCAAATGCAAAATCATAAATAATGCACTAATCTTGGGGGAGCTCTCCTATATTTGTTATAACACACTCCTGTGCTTATTTCAATTGGTTTTGATTATTGTTGGAAGTCAAATCTTTTCTTTTTGGTACTTAGTGTGCCATCATAAAAAGTGTGGAGAGTTTGGTTTGTTGTTGGAACCTTGCTCTCTTTGGGAGTTGCTTATCTCATTCCTTGTAATTTGTTTTTCACTCTTAAAATGAGATATGTCTTTGAGCATGTGTGTTTTAGTTATCCTTATGCTCATTGGCTTTTGCTTAGTTCACTAGTTGAACTTTGGAGTCAATCTTGTGTTGATTTGATTCTTCGATATAATTTGGACAACCTTTTGTAGCTTCACAATTTCGTGTGCTCGCTTGTCCTTCTTCGTGTTTTGTCCAAATTGTATCTCCTTTGGCTCTTGAAAGTCTTGCGCATGCATATTTACTAAATGTATATTGTATGGCATGCTTTTGCTTTCTTTGATCTAATATATAGGAGAAGCTCCATCAAATCCTAAATCGGCTAAGATGTGCATGAAATTCAATTTCATTTATATATGCACATATTTATGTGGAGTTTGTCCTATATGTTGTAGTTCCTAACTACTTTGGACCCAATGAGTTTGGGGACCATCTTGTACTTGAACTTTGTTTTAGGTACATGAAGATATATTGGTGCTTGTCTCAATAATAAGGATGAAGTGGTGACTAAATGATAATTTGAGGCAAGCTAGGATTATTGAAGAACTCCTATCTACTACATCCTACCTTTAATATCTCGGTAACAAGTATCTTATCATGCATACTTTTCTAGTATCCAACCTTGTGTAGGTTGTTTCATGGCATGGAAAATCATTATTTGCAAATGTTGTGCTTCTTGCAAAGGTCTTAATGAAACCTCTTTATTGCAATTGTGAGTAATTTGAGATGAGTGCATATTATTGGGAACATATAAAATCATGCTCATGATTCTCCTATCCCATATATGTCAATTTAGCAATTTTATTGCATATCAATTCCTCAAGTTCTCACATGTGCAATATGGTTGAAAGTGTAAATTTATTACTTTCTTTTGGTATTCATCTTTGTGATACTTGTTGCTTTTCTCAAAGCATCCCAACTATCTTCTTTCCCTTGTTGATATTTGTGATGTCTTTGACTTGTTTGTGGTTGAAGTTCATCAATATACAATAAGAAAATTTGAGCCTTTGGCCGTGCTTTAAAAGCAAAATTCTCATTGGTATATTGCATGACTTCATTTTGGATATCATGTTCTATTCTTAGTATCTATTTTGTGTGTACATATTTCTTTGTGATAATTATCTTTGTGATGTTGTCTACTTAGAAACTTATACACATGAGAGATGATATCTCCTTATTTGATATCTTATTTGAACCTTATGTGTTGGGATGGAATGCTAAGCAATTTCTTTCATTAAAGACTATGTGGATGATCTATGATTATCCTTGTATTAGTCTTATAATATGCTTTGTCATTCATATCACACATTCCTTTGGTTGAGCCTTTTAATATGTTGTCCCTTGCTTGTTGCTCAACCATTTGTTTGATGCATATGTTAAGCTTAATTTCTTCTCTATGATCTCTTGCAAATGGTTGCGTTTTAAATGTTATTGAGGGAGTGAGGATTCCATGTTGTGCAAATTGTATTCAAATGCAAACATTCCATTTTTTGCACGTACCTTGGGGAGCTTCCTCATTTCATTTAAAGCACCATTTTGCGGTTATCATAGTATTTGACTTCACTTGGTATCATTTTGTTTTGAATAATATTGAGGGAGTGATGATTCCATGTTTATGCACCTCATACTTTAATTCAAATAGAATATTTTGTGCACAAACCTTGGGGAGCTTCCTCATATTATTTAGAGCACCCTTTTGGTCTTATCATAATATCTTTATTCAATTTGTTCTTTGGATCGATTAATTGCTCTCTTCATTTGTTGAAGTTTATCCACCATGTGATCTTATTTTATTTGCAATCTTTGATCCTCAATATAGGTTGATTTCCTCTGAGTTTTCATATTTGGATATGTGCATATATTTTCAATTATACTTTTGGTTTATGCACACATTATGGAGGAACTCTCACTATATTGGCCTTCTAAGTTTTTCCGCCCATTTCGGCAATTGGTGCCAATGGGGGAGAAGTTTCGAGGGTTTAAAGGGAATTGGGTTTTATGCTTTCGTTTTGTTCTTAAGCATTTGCCTTTCATGCTTTGCATGGTTGAGTATATAGAGGAAACTCCACCAACAACCTTGGTTAGCAATATATGCAATGAAATCAAGATCATTCACACGTGCATAGATTGTGGGGGAGTTTGCTCTATATATGGTGGTTTTACTAACATCACATACTTTTGTAGTATTTGATGTTAGTGCAACCATTATGGTTCCTTAAAATTCATTATATAAACCCTCTCAAAGAGATTGTCATCAATTACCAAAATGGGGGAGATTGAAAGAGCATGGAGCCCCCATGTGTGGTTTTGGTAATTAATGACAATCTCTATGGACTAATGTTTGCATTGAGTTATATTTGTAGGACATGTCCATAGACAATGCTTGAACCATATGTTGGCTTCAAGGTTGTAAGAAGGATCAAATGAAGAACTTTAAGTGATGACCAATGTGTTATTCAAGGAAATATCGGAAAAATGGTCATATGAGAATTGAGCTTATTGCAACTATGTCTTGAAGAATATAATTGAGTGGACATTTGTGTTTACCTTCAAGACATCATCATCATGAAGGAAGAAGGAAGGATACAAGGTTGATCAAGTCAAAGTGCAAAGATGGGATTCAAGTTGATCAACTCTCAAAGCATACATAATGTATCGAGTGGGATCTTGTGATCTCGGGCTAGGATATTATTAAGTGGTGATCGTCTTCATGGATGTGAAGTCAAGTTCAAGATGTGCCATCTCAAGGAGATTATATGCTTGATGCATGTATTCTATTTGGTGGTAATGTCTAGGAAAAGATATGCTTAAAGAGAGTCTTTCCCATAGTGTGTATGGGGGAGCAATTCGCAAGACTTCACCAAGCAATCAAGATCAAGAAAGGTGTTTCAACTTGAGGAAGACAAGACGGTCATAATCTAGCTCAAGTGGAATGCGCAAGGAAAAGGTATGTTCTTGATAGGGTTTCTTTCTTACCGGTCTCATAGTGTTAGTTGTGAGACCGGGTTATAGGATCGGTAGCCGTACTATCAAGAGGGGCTCTCGAGTGAGTAACTTAGTCGTATCGTTCGGAGAGAGCTCAAACCTTTGCATTCTTGGCATCATCTTTCTTGGTTCTTATTTGGCTTTTATCCATGTGAGGTTCTAGAGCTTGTGGTTATTTCCATGACAAGCTCTAGCTCATCAAAAACGGATTTTGCATGAAACACTTATTGAGTTTTTGGTGTTTGGAGGTTTTACCGGTTTGTCTTTGAAGAGAGGTCAAACCTCTCATCATTTGGTTTTATCCTCCCTTGTTGGACTATGATGTTTTTATGCATATACTTGTAGAGCTCGTTGTTGTGATTCCAACGAGCCCAAGATCATCAAAAACGGAGTCCGGATGCTCAAGTTATGGTCGTTTTCGTATTGGTGCTGCTGCCAGTTTTTGGGTGGCCGGAGTCTCCGGCCCGAGACGCAAAGTCTCCGGCCCAACTCCGGCCTGGCATCTGATTCGTCCGACCTGAGGCCCCCGAATGACCCCGGGGCACCGGAGACTCCGGCCCCCAAGGCCGGAGACTCCGGGGTAAGTGCCCAGCAACGGCTAGTTTTCGTGGGGGGGTATAAATACCCCTTCTTCCTCCTTGGGCTGCACACGAATTGGGCTTCTCTCTCCTCCATTGTTGACTTTGCAAGCTTGCCCTTCCTTCTCCATTCCTCCCATGATCCTTGCATATTTTTGAGGGAAAAGAGAGAGGAGATCTAGATCTATATTTCCACCAATCCATATCTCCTCTAAGTGAGGGGAACATAGAGGATCTAGATCTTGAAGTTCTTTGTGGATTTCCTTTGTTCTTCCTCTCATATCTCTCCATAGCATTAGTTGCTTTGGTAGGATTTGAGTGAGAAGGATTTGAGCACCTTGTGTGCTCTTGCCATTGCATAAGTTGCATCGGTTTGAGTTCTCCCCGGAGATTCGAGTAAGTGAAAGTTTGTGAGCTTATTACTCTTGGGTTCTTGGAACCCTAGACGGCTTTGTGGCTTTGTGGTGCCTTTGTGGCTATTCTTGGGAGCCTCCAATTAAGTTGTGGATGCGTGCCCCAAGCTTTGTGTAAAGGCCCGGTTCCGCCTTGAGGAACCCCTTAGTGGAAGAGTGAGCTAGGCCTTTGTGGCGCAAGCTCACACCGGAGAATAGGGTGAGGCCTTTGTGGCGTTGGTTAGGCCTTTGTGGCGATACCACACCCCTCCAACGAGACGTACTCCCTTTCAAGGGAGGAACTCGGGAATACATCATCGTCTCCGCGTGCCTCGGTTATTTCTATACCCGAGCTCTTTACTTATGCACTTTACTTTGTGATAGCCTTCGTGCTTGAAGTCATATATCTTGCTATCACCTTGTTACTTGTATTGCTTAGCATAAGTTATTGGTGCACATAGGTGAGCCTAGTTTATTTAGGTTTTATGTCCTTGACAAAATAAACGCTAGTTTAATTCCGCTTTTGTTCAAGCCATTCGTAAAAGTTTTAATCGCCTATTCACCCCCCCCCTCTAGGCGACATCTGTGTCCTTTCATCCTTCATTTCTCATCGCAAGGTGGAGGCCATGGTACCAAATATACGCCATGTGATTCGCCCTTGTCATTGGAAACTCGTCAATCTTTGGAGGAGTAACATCGATCTGGAGGCGTTGTCGCCGTCCCAAGTTGCTCCTCCCCCTCCTTTATTTCTCTCATACTCTTAGGCGGTTAAGCTTGAATAAGAGATACCAATTAATTGAAAGGATTGTATGAATGACTAGAGAAGGGGTGAATAGAGGCTACTCAATTTTTAGTTCTTTTTAAATTTAGGCTAGACAAGAAGGGTAAATTTTCTAGATGTGCTACTAAGTGAATTTTCCTAGAGAGAAAAGCAAGTAAAGATACAATAGTAAAAGATAGAAATAACCACGAGGGAGACAAAAGGATGCATTCCTGTAGTTCCTTCCTTGTTATGAGAAGTACGTCTATATTGGAGATGTATGGTACCACTGATTACGGGCACCAACGCTAGAAGGATCACCCTATTCTCTAATGAACAAGCCACAAAGGTGAGATAACGCTCCACTAAGCGGTGCCCTTAAAGGCGGCAACCGAGACCTATCAAGAGTTGGGGCGAGATCCAACACTTAAATTGGAGCTCCCAACAACAACACCAAGCTCTTACACATGAAGATTGAGCTCGGAGGCAACTTCTTCCGGCTAGGGTTCCAAAATCCCAAGAGTAAGAAGTTGCTCAATGCAATGGATGGGGAATTCAATCCCTTCGGTGAAAGTGTAGATCCAGATCTCTGCCCTCGAATCCCAAAAAGGGCTTCAAATTCTAGTGGCTGGAGTGGGCGATCTATTGATTTTGAGCTCAGCATTAATGGAGGAGAGAGTGTGGAAGTCGCACCTACCATCGGAGGTGTGAGACAACTATTTATAGGTCTCGAGAAGGAAATAGTCGTTGCAGCCTTTTCAGTCCGGTGTCTCTGGTACCTAATGAGTGCATTTTAGAAACATGTTTACTTGTTGTTTTTGCATTAGTTGCATTAGGTTTTTGGTATTTTACCGCACTTGCACGCGCCTTTTGTGTTAGTTTTCAAAAGGATCTTGGAACGAAAGGTATTGATGAACACAATCAATGGAATCATCACTTTTGGACAAAAATAACATGTTGACGACGGGTGGGAGTAGGAGGGCGTGGGAGAGGAGGAGCTGCTGGCGGATTTGGGGCGAGGGAAGAAAGGAGGGGCTGGTCTCTGGTCTAGGTGCGTTGCGGCCTGCGGGCTGGGCGGGTAGGCGAGCTGGTTCGTGTGATCCCATCTACTGCAGCTATGCATGGCTGGATGGGGTTTGTGCCCGGCGGTCCCGCGACACGGCCTCCGGGTGCGGCTCCGGTGTGCTTTCCGTGTCTTTGTCAGATCCTCTCATCCGTCCGCCCGTCGCTTCATTTTTTGTGTGCGTTTAATATACGAATTGAGTAGACCTTTTCATCCTTTTCTGCTAATTTTTTTTTGTGGTACTATAGTGGAATTACAACTTGCACCCGGATATATTCCCTCCAACAAATAACACATTTTAAATACTTGATAAAATTCTATCGTGTACATTCCACAAATATTGTGCATGCATAATTTTCTGGTCCTCGTAAAAAGACAAAAAACATTGGTGACTTATTTTAGTGTCGAAATTTATCTTTTTTACACATGTCACACGATAAAATTCTTTTTCACATTCAAAATGTGTCTAAGATGCATTTTAAATAAAAATGAGCATATGCACCAACAGTCCAACCTCCCCCGCGATTGTTTGTTATCGAGATTGGGAATCTGAATCTGTTGCTTCGCAATTTTGTGCACAACTTTTTTTTCCACGCCATGCATCTGAGTTTCACGTACGACGCAAGAACGTATTTAAAATGAAACTGTTCTTGCTGCAAAATCCAACTCATAAGAGTTGTTTCGTTGCCTGCGTAAAACCTAGTGTTCCGAGGAGTGGAAGCCACGCTACACATTCTTTCCAGAGCGGTGCTTGCTCCACCCCAAACCTACTATGCCGTGCCGGTGCCGATGGTTAAAACCTAGAGCCAAAAGGTTTCTTTGATCTTTCATATATCTAACCGTGGCGATCGAGATATGGCTCCAGCTAGTAATATCTACACGAGGACAGCAGCACCGCGTGCGTTTTGATCGATCGGTTGGCCCCTGGCGTGGAAAGGGACCAGATCCCATGTCACCGGTACGGCGCGGACAGCGACGTGAACGGAAATGGAGGCCGCTCCCGGACGCACTGGGTTTGGGTGGTGAATGCGTGATCCGTGCCTGGCCAAAGACGGCAGCGTCATCCACTACACCACCATGCAGCCCAATCAACGGCAGATCGCTTTCTTTCTCCCTGTCGGCTTCGTATTGCTTCGCCGGATCAGGCACTCTACTTGCTGCTGCTGGTGAAAGCGGCAGATGCAGTGGATCTACCCAACCGACTCATATCTCTAGTAAGCAGAAATGGTGGGCCGGCATTGGTGAAGTGGAGTGTCAATGCTTCAACCTTTAATACAATTAAGTTTCCATCACCGACCTAACCCGGAGCCTTTTCTTTCTTTTTTTCAAAAAAATAAAAATAAAATAGAAATTTATTACACACGATCCTTACCAACAAAAACTTGTCATATCTTCCAAACAAACATGATTATGGACGCAAGGGACGAAACATCTTGCCATAAGTACAACTAACATCTCGATGCATTGTTTGAATGAAACATAGCACATAGTGACCGTGCGATGCTACTAAAACACAGAGGATGCAAGATCCATCAATAAAAACACGGGGGGATCAGATATCCTTAGTGAGAACATAGATCTTAACCTCCTCTATCCTTACCTAAAATATCAACAAGATCTAAGCACCGGGTAAGGAGATCTCGAAGGTTTAAGTTCAGCAACACGAGTGAGAGAGGCCATCCTCTCCTCGTGGGGAAGAAAAATTGACTTATATAGCAGCTCCAAAAAAAATAATTGTTACACATAGCTTTTATTGTGATGCTCTAAGATGACGGCGCATACTGGCTCCAGCACAGGGACCAAATATCGGAGGGCATAGTTTGCCGACGGAGGAGGGAGGCGGATCTGGTGTCTTGGTGATTGAGCGGGAGGAGTTAGGCAGGGTACTTGGTAACGGGGATCGAGATATGGCATCCTGGAGATGGTTCAAGGGGACTTGTGGAGACGATGATTCTTTTTGTCTAGGGAGGCACCTCTAGATAGAAGGCCCAGTGTGCCTAGGTGGGCCAACGCTTAACGTGCTATGTCTGCCTGACATGTGTGCTCCCGGCTGCGGCCTAGGCACGGCCCGTGGCGTAACACATGTCGGCACAGCCCGTTTAGCCATGTGTCAGGCTAGGCCCTCCATGGGCCAGACACGCAAAAAGCATGGCCCATTGGCCATCTTTAGATCCACTTCCTTGGAGGCTCCGGCGCTCTTTGGCATAAGGATACCACCATCGCGCACTCTTTTTGTCTCAACAAACCCTGGCGAGTCCATGAACCCTAGAAATTCGGCAGTTTGGCCGATGATTGGTCCCATGAAAAATTTAAAAATATACATATCATATATTTATATTGAACTTCTTAACTTTTTTTCAAAATTACAAACCATTATGCCGATATATTTTCTTAACAACTACTATGTTATATTAAAGTCAAAAAATACAATTGCTTTTATTATGTAGTTTAATTTTTTTGTCATCAAAGTTGCAGTAAATCCAATGAATATATTATGTGGAACTCTTATGCTAGTTGTTAATCTTTTATACGGTATTCCTTAAAATTATGTGGTTCAATTATATTCTTCTTGACCAAGAAAAACAAAATGGTTTCTTGCGACTCAGACGAACTTCAAATATATGAAGGTGTCTATGTGTACTTTATATCATCAAATATCCTAAGCGGCCTCTCAAGTTGTAGAAGTTTCTCGAATACATGGTTGTCTATAATAGGTGTAAGTAAATACACATAACAACCAACTAACTAAATAGAAAATTCTATAATATAAAAATTATCTATGAGGGGTTTGTCCTCTAACTATTTCATTGCTCATTTACTGGTCTTCACATGACCAAGTATGTCTCTGATATTTTAAAAACAAATTAAGCCCGTCTTTGACGTTCCCGTGTTCATCAATTCCCTAGCGTCGCATGCTTTCATTGCACAATGTAGCAAAATTCTTCAGAACTTTTAGTATGGTATGCAGGGAATGTTCGATATTTATAGGTTTGTCATTGTGCTTAAATAATGTCTAATCATTGTTGTCAAGCAGAGAAACAATCTTACTAATCTAGCATGTGAAATAATACACCCAACTGATGTACATTTTCATTTGGTTGGAGTAAATTCCCCAGGTTTGATCATGCTACAACAAAAAATGGGAATCTGTTGCATATTTTGTTCATTTTTGCAACATTGATATGTCCAAAGTGCTATAACATTATTTGCTACACTTCGATAGTTTTTTACATATTCGCAGGAACATGTTGCAAAACGATATTGCATTTTTGAAAAACCTACATACACAAAAAATGTTACTTTTGCTATTTGTTTGCAGTGGCCGCCAGATTTTTGCAGCACTTACCAAGGGACTCACAAAGGCTGGTGCATCAACAACCTAATGCCTAGCGTTTGATACATCTTTTTTTCTACATGAGTGTGTTAAAAATAGTGCAAAACTTTTACACAATCTCACAGGTTTACAAAAAGAAAATTGCATTATAATAATCTTCCTCTCAACGTGATTTTGCTTGCGCTCTTCGGGTGAAAACCCAAACTCTAGTTGCATAGAGTTGGCGATGACAATGTCTTCATTGCTTCCCTCTTGGGGGCATCGTCTTGAAGAGATAGTTTTGTGGATGTCTCGCTGCACTCCTCATACATCATGGTTGGTGGATGCCGAGGCAGCGGCCCCAGATGGTTGTTGTGCATCGAGGCGGCGGCCTCGAGATCCATGGTGAACAAAAGCTCCATGGGGCGAAGCTATTGCTTCCATGGCTTGGGTGACAACCGTGTGTCACCCATGCGATGAGGTTGTCGGCTCGGTCAACGCGCCTCAGAGGAGGTGTCCTGACTTTTAGGCCGGGGCGACAACCCCGGATGTTGGTGCGACGGCCGTGATCTACGAGCGGTTTGCCCTGTGTAGCTTGGGCTGCGGGTAGCTGAGTCATTTGGCGTCGTGGCTCGCGTGCGAGCTGTGGTACTTTGGGATGGTGGTCCCGAAGGGTGGTGTTTGTGGTTCGCTTGATGTAGTGGAGCAGCTGGATGTCAGGGCGGCGGCCCCGGAATCTTGGCGATGTTGAGGGCATTGACTTTGTGTCGTACGGACGACGAGTTTGCCCTTGATGCTAATCGCTGGCGTCTCTTTGGCGCAGCTCCTCAAAGGATTGACTTCTTCAGCTACGTTTGAGCGTCCTACATCTGCTCCTCTCATAGCAGTCATGGCGTCTTCTCTCCGACGGTGGTGAATGGCCATCTTGTCTTGACGAAGTTGTGTTTTGAGTTTGTTCTTGGTTGGTCGGGATTTTGGGTGGGCTTGGCCATGTCTCGAGTGTGGGTGTGGCCCCTTGGTGTGTTGTATAGTTTTCGCTCGGTTTTTTGTCAATGAACTGGGTATTTTCTTCTTAATTAGATAAGATAAATTTATTTGCCTTGTTTTAAAAAAAACTACCTAGACACATTGTGTTCCGAGAGAACCCCAGGCCCAGACCTGGAGGTAGAGCCGTGGCGGCCCGCCTCCCGCGCGCCAGTGATACGTCTCCAACGTATCTATAATTTTTGATGCTCCATGCTTGTTTTTACACCATTTGCCCAATGTTTCGTTACACTTCGTGGCACTTTTATGCATTTTCCGGAACTAACCTACTAACAAGTTGCCACAGTGCCAGTTCCCTGTTTTCTGCTGTTTTTGTGTTTTAGAAGTGATACACAGGAAATATTCTCGGAATTGGACGAAACAAGTTCCTAAAGTCTTATTTTGTCCGGGAGCTTCCAGAGATCTGAAGGAGAGTAGGAGGGGGGCCACAGGGCCTGATACGTCTCAAACGTATCTATAATTTTTGATGCTCCATGCTTGTTTTTACACCATTTGCCTTGCGTTTCGTTACACTTCGTGGCACTTTTATGCATTTTCCGGAACTAACCTATTAACAAGTCGCCATAGTGTCAGTTCCCTATTTTCTGTTGTTTTTGTGTTTCAGAAGTGATACACAGGAAATATTCTCAGAATTGGACGAAACAAGTTCTTGAAGTCTTATTTTGCCCGGAAGCTTCCAGAGATCCGAAGAGGCGAAGGAGAGGGGCCACAGGCCAGCCTCACACTAGGCCGGCGCGGCCCAGGCCCTGGCCACGCCGCCTAGGTGTGAGGAGGCCTGGGGCCACTCCTGACGACGCCCCTTCGCCTATAAGAAGCCTCGGGACGGAAAACCCTAAGGGAGCCGGCGAAATTTTCAGAATAGTTCCGCAGCGCCGCCGCCATCGAAGCCAAATTTTGGGGGACAGAAGTCTCTGTTCCGGCACCCTGCCGGGACGGGGAAGTGCCCCCGGAGCCATCTCCATCGGTCTCCATCGCCGTCTCCGCCGTCTCCATCGACCACACCGCCATCTCCATCAACCTTGCTGTCTCCTATGATGAGGAGGGAGTAGTTCTCCCCCGGGGCTGAGGGCTCTACCGGTAGCTATGTGGTTCACCTCTCTCTCCCATGATGTGATCTTTATGTGATCGTGAGCTTTGTATCATGTTGAATAAGTAGATGTTACTCTTCTTCATTATGTGTACTCTAGTGTGTTATTAAAGTAATCTATTCCTCCTGCCATGGTGTAACGGTGACAGTGCGTGCATCGTGGTGGTACTTGGTCTAGGCTACAATTGTGATCTCTTATGGATTATGAGAATAATTATCGCTATGATAGTATTGAAGTGATCTTTTCCTCCTTTCATGGTGTAATGTTGACAGTATGTGCACCGTGTTAGTACTTGGTCTAAGTTGCAATAATATTTATCTTGAGTTGTGATTTGATTTGGATATCTCTATGAGTGGTGTTTGTCAAGTACTTGATGAACTTTAAGGAGTGCTTCGTAGCCCTACGCAATGATTAGTGTTATTCAATAGGAGAGTAATTTAGAGTACCATAGTGAAGAGAAGTTATTTATTTGTTCAATTATGTTATATTTGTTGGGAGTGTGTCCACTAGTGAAAGTATGATCCCTAGGCCTTGTTTCCAAGCATTGCACACCGTTTACTTACTGTTTTGTTACTTGTTTGCTTGCTGCCATTTTTATTCCAGATTGTATTTACTACTTATAATCATCCATACCACTTGTATTTCACTATCTCTTCGCCGAACTAGTGCACCTATACACTTGACAAGTGTATTTGGTGTGTTGGGGACACAAGAGCCTTTCTGTATCGTAATTGCAGGGTTGTTTGAGAGGGATAGCTTTGACCTCTTCCTCCCTGAGTTCGATAAACCTTGGGTGATCCACTTAAGGGAAACTTGCTGCTGTTCTACAAACCTCTGCACTTGGAGGCCCAACACTGTCTACAAGAACAGACGTGTGCGTAGACATCAAGCTCTTTTCTGGCGCCGTTACCGGGGAGGTAAGGTAAAAGGTACTCACATTCTTTGGCTACTAAGTCTTTTAGTTGCTGGTGAGTGCTCGGAGTTATTTCCTTTAGATTCTGCAATTACATCTTTTTGTTTCTTGTTTTTATTTTCACTAGTTAGGCTTAATGGAAAATAAAGAGTTCTTTAGTCTTTTTTCTGAGTTTAGATTTGAAGTGAAAATTGAAAAACCTTTGGAGCTTATTTCGCATAGCAATGTTATTAGTACGAATGCTTTGAATCCTGTTATTGCTAATGCTATGGAAAAGTCTAAGCTTGGGGAAGCTGGTTTTGTTAAGTATGATATTTTTAGTTCCCCAGCTTTAGTGGAGAAAGTTTGCTCTGATGATATTTTATCTCCCATATGTGATGTTTCTAATGATGCTTGTGCTCCTCATCCTTTTAAAATACCTACGAAGATTGTTGAACGTGTTAGGGATAACTGCTATTTAGGAGATGGAACTGTCCATCCTAGTGACCATTTGCTTTTTATACATGAATTATGCGAGTTGTTCCAGTGTGCAGGTATTTCAATGAACCAAGTTAAGAAGAAGCTATTTTCTTTATCACTGAAAGGCAGAGCTGAGGAATGGTATCGGCTGCTTAAGGATGGTCCATCTATTGGCTGGGAGGAAATTGTACCTCTCTTTTATTCTAAATTCTATCCTCCAAGTGAGATTCATAAAGATCGTAATCATATATACAATTTTTGGTCTCATGATGGAGAAAGTATTGCCCAAGCGTGGGGAAGATTGAAGTCACTAATGCTCAAATGTCCTATTCATGATCTTCCCCGTAATATTGTTATTAATAATTTTTATGCAAGGCTTTCAGGATATTACAAGGACTATCTAGATGCATGCTTTGATGGGTCTTTCACAAGCAAGGATGCTGACACCAAGTGGGATCTGCTTGAAACAATTCAAAACAATATTGAAGGTTGGGATAGCGACAAAGGTAAAGGATCAGGTATGAATTACGAGTTTGATTGCATTAAGTCTTTCGCTAAAACTGCTGATTTTCAAGATCTTAGTGCTAAGTATGGTCTTGATCCTCAAATTATAGTTGATTGCTTTAAAGCCTTTGCTTCCCATATGAATGTTTCTAAAGGAAATGGGGACGTGTATCATGAACCTTTTAAGGACACTTGCATAGAAAGTGATGTTGTTATTGATGATTGCAATAAACATGCTCAAACTTCTAAAAGTCCTATTTCTTATAAGCATGTTAATTTTTGTGGAGTACATAGACCTTGTGAACAGAGTTACAACAAGGAAGATTATTGCATCACCCACGCAAATGAAGAAACCAGTATGTGGCTCAAGGATCTAGATGTGCTTGGTGAAAGGGTTTGTGAGCTTTATCCTTTTCTTTGTGAATTTTGCGGTGAAAAGGGGCACTTTAATTTTCAATGCCCAATTAATCGAACGAGTACCGCAGATTTGTATTGTGATGATAAGATTACTTTCAATCAGTATGATGAGCTTACTTTGTTTTTGAATTGTGAAGAGATATCTAGAAAGATTGCTTTGGTAGACATGAATGATGTTGATATTAATAGCACCCTTCGTGGTTGTCGTCTCTATTGTGCTAAAGATTGCCTCGCAAATACTTACTTACAAGATCTTATAAAACATGATGTTTTGCCAAGCTATGACAGGACTAATAGATGTTTTGATATTATTAATAGAGAGGAGGAATCCTCCAAAGTTTCTTCTGTTGTTTCTGTTAGCAAACCAGATTATGTGGAGAAGATGCCTTTCCCTCCTAAAGAATATGTGGAGAAGATGCCCTTCAAGTCTCTCCCTCCTAAAGGAGAGAGTAAGAAGAGTATGAAGAAGAAGAAGAGGAGTAAGAGGCGAGAGGACACGGTATCTTTCCCTAAGCATTATGATCCTGCTATAGATTATGATAATTCTGATTGGGATGATGTTCCTATGCCTATTACCTATGTTAGTGATCATGATTGGGAAAAGCACTCTGATACGTCCAATTTGCATCACTATTTTGTATCATAATTTACTGTTATTCATTGATATATTTCATATTTAGATAAGTTACTTATGTTATTTCCTTTGTTTTCACATGTTTGATGATCGTCGGAGGAGTTGCTGCCGGAGTCCGGATTCTGCTGGAAAAAGGACCGTCAAGAGACCATATTTTGAAGATCAGGAAAATTCCAGGAAAATACCCAGAAATTATATTTTCCTAGAAGACTCAGGAAGCCAGAAGGGGGAGTCGAGAGGAGCCAGGGGGCTCCACACGCCAGGGCGGCGCGGGCCCACCCCTAGCCGCGCCAGCCCTGCGTGGGGCCGCCCTGGCCTACCTCTGGTCTCGCCCCTCCGCGTACATCATCGTCCCCGAAAACCTAAGTCAGGGGGGGTTCAGAGTTAGACACAGCCGCCTCTGTGGGGCGGAGAACACCAGAGAGAGAAAGCTCTCCGGCAGGGAGAAATCTGCCGGGGAAATTCCTCCCCGGAGAGGGGAGATCGTCGCCATCGTCATCACCATCGCACTGGACTTCATTGGGATCATCATCATCATCTCCATCACCAGCACCTTCATCTCCACCATCACCACGCCATCCCGCTGTAACATCTTGAGTTGGATCTTGTTATATTCATAGGGGAAACTTTCCCGGTGTTGATTACTCTTGTAGTTGATGCTATTGAGTGGAACCGTTGAATTAAGGTTTATGTTCAGATTGTTATTTACCATTATTTCACCTCTGATCATGATCCATATGATGTCTTGTGAGTAGTTCGTTTAGTTCTTGAGGACATGGGAGAAGTCAAGATGTTAGTAGTGAATTATTGTTGAGAAATATTTAATGGTTTGATATTGTTGTGGTGCTATTTCACTAGTGGTGTCATGTGAACGTCGACTACATGATACTTCACCATTTATGGGCCTAGTGAGATGCATTGTGTATTTGGCTACCGACTGTGTGGTTGCTGGAGTGACAGAAACCTAAACCTCCGTTGGGAAACCATTGCACCAGGGAGCGTAGGATCCTAGAGTTTAAGGCTGTGGTTAGATTTATCTTAATTACTTTCTTGTATTTGCGGATGCTTGCAAGGGGTATAATCACAAGTGTGTATTTATCCTAGTAAGGGTAGTGCGCTAGCACAGGTTCACCCCCATAACACTTACCAAACCAATGAATACTATTGGCTCTATGAAGCGAAAGCTCTTGACAGAAAACTCCCGTGTGTCCTCGAGAATGTTTGGTTATTATAAGTACACAACCGGCTTGTCCTTTGCTGAATAAAGGATTGGGCCACTTGCTGCAATTGTTACTACTGTCTTTTATTTACTCGCACTTAATTTACTCGTATTACCAAATACTCCTGAAAACCTGTTTGCTAGTATTTACAGTGATTCCTTGGTCAAAACTGCTCATCAACACCTTCTGCTCCTCGTTGGGTTCGACACTCTTATTTATCGAAAGTACTACGATACACCCCCTATACTTGTGGGTCATCAAGCCTATTTTCTGGCGCCGTTGCCGGGGAGTGTAGCGCTATTGAAGAGTGGAATTGGTAAAGGTAACCGTCACTGTGAGTATTGTTTTTATTTTGTCTTTTATTTTACTCTGCTATGGAGAACTCTCCATTTGGTTTCCTATTTGGAAACACATCTTCTACTACTGCTGCTGCTGCACATGCGGAGGAACCACCACCGCCACCGCCTGCTGAAATTGATCCTTTTAACATACCTATGAAAATTGTTGGGCGTATTATGGATAACTGCTATTCAGGAGATGGAACTGTCCATCCGGGTGATCACTTATTATTTATACATGAATTATGCGAGTTGTTCAGATGTGCAGGTATTTCACCAAGCCAGGTTAAGAAGAAATTATTCTCATTATCATTGAAAGGCAGAGCTGAGGAGTGGTATCGACTACTCCAGGATGGTCCATCTATGGCATGGGAGGATATTGTGCCTCTCTTTTATTCCAAGTTTTATCCTCCAAGTGAAATTCATAAAGACCGTAACCGGATATATAATTTTTGGCCTCATGATGGAGAGAGTATTGCCCAAGCGTGGGGGAGATTGAAGTTACTAATGCTCAAATGCCCCATTCATGAGCTTCCCAATAATATTGTTATTAATAATTTTTATGCGCGGCTTACTCTTCCTGATAAGGATTATTTGGATGCTTCTTGCTTTGGATCATTTACTCATATGAAAGAAGATGCTAAGTGGAAACTTCTTGACCGTATACAAGAAAATGCTGAAGGTTGGGAAAACGACAAAGGTAGGAAGTCAGGTATAAACTATGATTATGAATGCATTAAATCTTTTATGGGAACCGATGACTTTCATAGTGTTAGCGCTGCTTATGGTCTTGATTCACAAATACTTGCTAATTGTCTTAAGGCTTTTGCCTCTTATATTGATGTTCCAAAGAAAGATTGGAACAAATATCATGCGCCTTATAAAGATTCTATTAGTCATATTCCTGCTGCAGCTACTGAAGTTTGTACTGTTGATAGCATTGTGCCTGAACCTTATTTTGAGAAGACACCTTTCCCTGCTAAGGTAATGAAGTATTCTACTTTGGTAAGTGTGTCTAATAAAAGTACTAAGAAAGCTGCAGAACCTGATGAGCAAATTACTATTAAGTCTCCTGTAGCTATATTGAAGGATCTTGTTACTAAAGATGTAGGGGATGAATATATTCTTTTTTGTGAAGATGCTTCTAACATTCTTTCACATCCAAAAAAGCACAGGAAAGCAAGTGTTCCTATTATTTCTGTCAGGATTGGAGATCATTGTTATTATGGTTTATGTGATATTGGTGCTAGTGCAAGTGCTATTCCCTTAGAGCTTTACAAAGAAATCATGCACGAGATTGGCGCTTGTGAACTTGAAGATATTGATGTGGTTGTTCAGCTTGCTAATAGAGAGACTGTGTGGCCTCTTGGTATTGTTCGAGATGTGGAAGTTCTATGCGGTAAGACTAAATACCCTACTGATTTTCTAGTACTTGGTAAGGAGGCTAGTAAAACTTGTCCTATTATTTTTGGTAGACCCTTTTTGAACACTTGTGGTGCCGTGATAGATTGTAAGAAGGAGAATTTTTTTACTAAGTTTAATGGAGAGTCTTATGAGTTTAATTTTTCCAAGTTTGCTAAGACTTCTTATGAAAATGACACGCCTAATGAAAATTTTCGAGTTGAACAGCTTGCTTCCATTGCTCTTGCTCCTAATAA
This sequence comes from Dactylis glomerata, assembly GCA_007115705.1. Lineage (NCBI taxonomy): Eukaryota > Viridiplantae > Streptophyta > Magnoliopsida > Poales > Poaceae > Dactylis > Dactylis glomerata. The sequence continues at coordinate 5,264,192 of QXEO01000472.1, read as the reverse complement.
TGCCTTGCAGCAATTCATGGAAGATCACGAAAGTGATGTTTTTAGCAAGGAAAGAGAAGAGATTGACGATATTCTCCTTCGTCAACCACCATTACTCAAGCATAATCTACCTGTGGAGGATCTTGGTACCACTTTGCCGCCTAAAGAAGATCCTGCGTTTGAATTAAAGCCTTTGCCTGATGACCTCAAATATGCTTATATTGATGATAAGAAAATATATCCTGTTATTATTAGTTCTAAACTTTCAGGAAGGGAAGAAGAAAGATTATTGGAGATATTGAGGAAACACCGAGGAGCTATGGGTTATACTCTGGATGATTTAAAAGGGATTTCTCCCACTTTATGTCAGCATGCCATTAATATGGAGAAAGATGCGAAGCCAGTTGTGGAGCATCAGCGCCGCCTAATTCCCAAGATGAAGGATGTGGTAAGAAATGAGGTATTAAAGCTCCTTGATGCTGGTATTATTTATCCTATTGCTGATAGTAGATGGGTTAGTCCTGTTCATTGTGTTCCTAAGAAAGGAGGTATGACTGTTGTGCCTAATGAGAATAACGAGCTTATTCCTCAAAGGGTAGTTGTTGGTTATAGAATGTGCATTGATTATAGGAAGGTAAACAAAGTTACTAAGAAAGATCATTACCCTTTACCGTTTATAGATCAAATGCTAGAAAGGTTGTCTAAGAAGACTCATTTTTGTTTCCTTGATGGTTATTCTGGTTTTTCTCAAATTGCTGTTAAGAAGGATGATCAAGAGAAAACCACTTTTACTTGCCCTTATGGAACTTATGCTTATAGACGTATGCCGTTTGGTTTATGTAATGCTCCTGCTACTTTTCAAAGATGTATGTCTGCTATTTTTCATGGATTTTGTGAAGAAATTGTGGAGGTCTTCATGGACGATTTCTCCGTCTATGGAACTTCTTTTGATAATTGTTTGCACAACCTTGATAAAGTTTTGCAGAGGTGCGAAGAAACTAACCTTGTTCTTAATTGGGAGAAATGCCACTTTATGGTAAATGAAGGAATTGTCCTAGGACATAAAATTTCCGAAAGAGGTATTGAAGTTGACAGAGCAAAAGTGGAGGCAATTGAGAAAATGCCATGTCCAAGAGATGTTAAAGGTATTCGTAGTATTCTTGGTCATGCTGGTTTCTATAGGAGGTTTATTAAAGATTTCTCTAAGATTTCAAAGCCTCTTACCAATCTTCTTCAAAAGGATGTACCATTTGTCTTTGATGATGATTTGTAAGGAAGCTTTTGAAACTCTTAAGAAGGCTTTAACTACTGCTCCTATTGTTCAACCACTTGATTGGAATTTACCTTTTGAAATTATGTGCGATGCTAGTGATTTTGCTGTTGGTGCTGTTCTTGGACAGCGCGTTGATAATAAGTTGAATGTTATTCATTATGCTAGTAAGACTCTTGATGCTGCTCAGAAGAATTATGCTACTACTGAGAAAGAGTTTCTTGCTGTTGTTTTTGCTTGTGATAAGTTTAGATCTTACATTGTTGATTCTAAAGTTACTATTCATACTGATCACGCTGCTATTAGATATCTTATGACTAAGAAGGATGCTAAGCCTAGGCTTATTAGATGGGTGTTACTTTTACAAGAGTTTGATTTGCATATCGTAGATAGGAAAGGTGCTGAAAATCCTGTAGCTGACAACTTGTCTAGATTGGAAAACATTTCTTTTGATCCTATTCCTGTTAATGATAGTTTTCCAAATGAACAGTTGGCTGCAATTAATGTAACTTCACGAGACCTTCCATGGTATGCTGATTATGCTAACTTTATTGTTTCCAAGTATTTGCCTCCGACCTTTACAGCTCAGCAAAGAAGAAAATTCTTCTATGATTTGAGGCATTATTTTTGGGATGACCCACATTTATATAAAGAAGGAGTTGATGGTATCATGAGAAGATGCGTACCGGAATATGAACAACAAGAGATATTAAGGAAATGCCATAGCAGTGCTTATGGAGGGCATCATGCTAGAGATAGAACCGCGCAGAAGGTTCTACAATCAGGTTTTTATTGGCCAACCCTCTTTAAGGATGCCAGAAGGTATGTTTTATCTTGTGATGAATGTCAAAGAGTTGGAAATATTTCTAGACGCAATGAGATGCCTATGAGTTACACTCTTGTTATTGAACCGTTTGATTGTTGGGGATTTGACTTTATGGGTCCTTTTCCTCCTTCAAAAGGCTATACCCATATACTTGTTGCTGTTGATTATGTTACTAAATGGGTAGAAGCCATACCTACAAAGAGTGCCGATGGTGAGACCTCGTTAAAAATGCTTAAGGATGTTATCTTTCCTAGGTTCGGAGTGCCTAGATATCTTATGACTGACGGAGGCTCTCATTTTATTCACGGTAGTTTTAGAAAAACTCTTGCTAAGTATGATGTCAATCATAGAATTGCTTCTGCTTATCATCCCCAAACTAGTGGGCAAGTAGAGCTTTCAAATAGGGAGATTAAGTCTATCTTGCAGAAGACTATTAATAAATCTAGGAAAAACTGGGCTAGTAAGTTAAACGACGCTTTATGGGCTTATAGAACTGCTTATAAGAATCCCATGGGTATGTCCCCTTATAAGATGGTTTACGGAAAAGCGTGTCACTTGCCCTTAGAATTAGAACACAAAGCTTTTTGGGCAGTGAGAGAGCTTAACAGAGATTTTAAACTAGCCGGTAAGAAAAGGTTGTTAGATTTGAGTTCTCTAGATGAGTGGAGAAACGAAGCGTATGAGAATGCCAGACTTTTCAAAGAGAAAGTCAAGCAATGGCATGATAAGAGAATTCTTAAGAGAGAATTTTATGTTGGTGAGAAAGTTCTTTTGTATAGGTCTCGTCTCAGATTTTTTGCTGGAAAATTACTCTCTAAATGGGAAGGACCATATGTTATTGTGGAAGTGTATCGCTCAGGTGCTATTAAGATTGCTTCATTGAAAGATGATTCTACACAAGTGGTGAATGGGCAAAGACTCAAGCATTACATTTCTGGAGATTCTTATAATGAAGATGTTGACGTTATTGAAACAGTTTCTCCGGAAGATTACATCCAAGACAAACTGCAGGAACCTGCAGAGTTTGCTTTCGAATAGGTAACAGTTCTAGTCAGAAAAGTTTCGCGAAAAGTTCTTCTTTCAATATTTTTGCTGTTTTTACTAAATATGAAAAATCACGAGACGAAAAAGGGCAGGAAAAAGAGTCCGTGTGTGTCTCACACACGGGTGGCGCGGGCCCACCCCTGGCCGCGCCACCCCTGTGTGAGAACACCCGGAACTCGTTTCCGTCCTGTTTTCACTCCTGTGACTTCGTTTCGATGTATAATTTTTGCCTATTTAACCCCCCGGAGTCCCCGAGGTCTGTATATCGTTTTCTCGTCATGTTTTGGTTCGAGCTGTTTCTGCCAGGAGTTGATCTTAAGCTTGGGGGAGTCATGTCCTCTTCAAGCGACGACAAGGGCAAAAGGCCCTATGTAGATGATCACCAGCGCCAGAAGTGGAAGGAGGCGCTAGGTTCTGGAAGAGCAAGGCCGACAAACCCTGCTTTTGAAGGACCAACGAAAGCTAGGCGTATCTTTTCTCATGATTTGCAGGGACCAACATATCATGTTTTGGATCTTGACTCCATGCCCGTGATAGAACACGGCATGCTGGTCACTTTTGAGTTCTGCACTCAATATCAAGCTTTGAAGAGGGAAGTAAAGATGCTTCAAGAAGAGAATCTCAGGCTTCGCTTGATGCAGGAATATTTCATTAATCCAAGGCTTCTTCCAATACCACCAAAGGAGTAATTCGTCATCGGTATAGGCATCTCCTTGGCTTGTTCCAAGCTTGGGGGAGTGCCGCGGTATCACATCATTACCTTTTGTTCATTTACTTTTCAAGTAGAGTCTTATCATGAATAGAGAAGTTATCATATAGAATAGTTTGCAGTTGGAAGTATCCTCCTTAGTTAGTTATCTATGTATCCCTTGGTATGAGTTGCGGTAATGAAATATTAATGAGAAGTTTTATCGTTTACTTTTCGCACACTTTATGTTAGTCTGAAATCTCTCTTGTATGACTAGTCTTGTTGATTGGTATTGGTATCACATTGGGAGCATGAGTAGGTTTAGTTGGTTTTGGCAAACCTAGCTTGGTCAGTAGCAACTTTACCTTGAAGTTTGAGTAGAAAATAATAAAGAAGTGCTTGCAGTTTCATCACTTCAGTTTTCCCTTATGTTTGGCTTATAAGCATTGTTATTCTTAAGGTTAAAATCATTGTACTTTCAAGGGAGTTTGCATGATTGTTCTTATCATATGTATGTTTGTTTGTTTCATGCAACTCTTATGCTTGCTACCCAACCTTGCTAGCCAAAAACCTGTACTGAGAGGGAATACTTCTCGTGCATCCAAATCCCAAAAGCCAAGTTATTTCCAAAGAGTCCACTATAAATTCCTATGCATGGTATTTCAAGCCATTCCAAGTAAATTTTCATGTGCTACCTTTCAAAAACCTTCAAACACTTCTCATCTTGTGCCACTGTTTTTAGCTCATGAGGATGTAGTGGATGGGTTTGTTATCTTCCATACTAAATTAAGTACCCTTCGACTAGGCAACTTCATCTGCTCGTCATTAATTTTGCAAGGGAGCTGGTCAGACCATTATAATCTCAAAAAGAAAAAGAAAGAAAAAGGCACTCCTCCAATGGAATGTGGAAGTTGGTCGGCACCCGATGGAATCGGTTAGCCATGGTTTGAGAAAGGAAAAAGGTGGGGAGGAGTGCAAAGCTATAAAAGAGCACTAAAGTGCCAATTAATCAAACATCTCAGAACCGCTCTCACTTGTTTAGTATGGAAGATATCAAGAACTCCGTTGCTAGTCGTTGACAAAAGCAATCACCTCTCAAAATAACTTTTACCTCTGTTTTACAAATGAAAAGCTCTAGCACATGTTTAATCCCTGCTTCCCTCTGCGAAGGGCCTGTCTTTTACTTTTATGTTGAGTCAACCTATTTCCCTCTGTCTCAAGCAAGCATTTGAGTTGTTATGATTCACTCATCCATATGTTGATCCGTTTAATCATGTCTATTATCTTCCTTGTTTGGTATAATGCTTTTGTCTGAAGGAATATATCTTTGAAAGCTTTCTTTGAATGCAAAAGTTTACTTTGTTGAGCATATAGTCTTTGCTATATTAGCTCTGTTTTAAAAGGCTCCGTTTTAAAAGAGAGAATAGTTTGTTCTCCACCCTTCGACCAAGAACTAAGGTTTGCCATTGCTAATTATAATTTACCTTGTGCATCTTTACATGTGATTCCCTTTTACCTATTGCAAGTCTACATCTTATAAAGGGAAGTTGTTGTCTATTATAATTTGTGCCTTAGTGAATGTGATGCTTCTTGTCCGTATTTTGATTATCGACACTTCACTCCATAAACCTGTGGTCATGTTTACCGAGTTTAGTTTTCGCTTGGGGACAAGCGAAGTCTAAGCTTGGGGGGGTTGATACGTCCAATTTGCATCACTATTTTGTATCATAATTTACTGTTATTCATTGATATATTTCATATTTAGATAAGTTACTTATGTTATTTCCTTTGTTTTCACATGTTTGATGATCATCGGAGGAGTTGCTGCCGGAGTCAGGATTCTGCTGGAAAAAGGACAATCAAGAGACCATATTTTGAAGATCCGGAAAATTCTAGGAAAATACCCAGAAATTATATTTTCCCAGAAGACTCAGGAAGCCAGAAGGGGGAGTCGAGAGGAGCCAGGGGGCTCCACACGCCAGGGCGGCGCGGGCCCACCCCTGGCCGCGCCAGCCCTGCGTGGGGCCGCCCTGGCCCACCTCTGGTCTCGCCCCTCCGCGTACATCATCGTCCCCGAAAACCTAAGTCAGGGGGGTTCAGAGTTAGACACAGCCGCCTCTGCGGGGCGGAGAACACCAGAGAGAGAAAGCTCTCCGGCAGGGAGAAATCTGCCGGGGAAATTCCTTCCCGGAGAGGGGAGATCGTCGCCATCGTCATCACCATCGCACTGGACTTCATTGGGATCATCATCATCATCATCTCCATCACCAGCACCTTCATCTCCACCATCACCACGCCATCCCGCTGTAACATCTTGAGTTGGATCTTGTTATATTCATAGGGGAAACTTTCCCGGTGTTGATTACTCTTGTAGTTGATGCTATTGAGTGGAACCGTTGAATTAAGGTTTATGTTCAGATTGTTATTTACCATTATTTCACCTCTGATCATGATCCATATGATGTCTTGTGAGTAGTTCGTTTAGTTCTTGAGGACATGGGAGAAGTCAAGATGTTAGTAGTGAATTATTGTTGAGAAATATTTAATGGTTTGATATTGTTGTGGTGCTATTTCACTAGTGGTGTCATGTGAACGTCGACTACATGATACTTCACCATTTATGGGCCTAGTGAGATGCATTGTGTATTTGGCTACCGACTGTGTGGTTGCTGGAGTGACAGAAACCTAAACCTCCATTGGGAAACCATTGCACCAGGGAGCGTAGGATCCTAGAGTTTAAGGCTGTGGTTAGATTTATCTTAATTACTTTCTTGTATTTGCGGATGCTTGCAAGGGGTATAATCACAAGTGTGTATTTATCCTAGTAAGGGTAGTGCGCTAGCACAGGTTCACCCCCATAACACTTATCAAACCAATGAATACTATTGGCTCTATGAAGCGAAAGCTCTTGACAGAAAACTCCCGTGTGTCCTCGAGAACGTTTGGTTATTATAAGTACACAACCGGCTTGTCCTTTGCTGAATAAAGGATTGGGCCACTTGCTACAATTGTTACTACTGTCTTTTATTTACTCGCACTTAATTTACTCGTATTACCAAATACTCCTGAAAATCTGTTTGCTAGTATTTACAGTGATTCCTTGGTCAAAACTGCTCATCAACACCTTCTGCTCCTCGTTGGGTTCGACACTCTTATTTATCGAAAGTACTACGATACACCCCCTATACTTGTCGGTCATCACACTCTACTTTTGATATTGAAAATCTTTTTGGTACCAATTCTAAGGTTAATAATTGTTGTACCATTAGTACTATCCATGCTCCTTCTTATGACGATATGTTTGATGAATATGCTTTGCGAAATAGTTGCTCTCTAGCTTGTGATGATACTAAACCTCTAGTTTATGATGGTTATGATGATGGGTATAATATTTTCAGTTCACCTACTGTTGAGGAGAAAAACAGTTATGATTACAATATGCCTCCTGTTTTTGATGATTATGGTGATGAGAATAATTATTCCGTTAAATCTGCTCCTACTACGATTGTTCATGTGGGGAGTATTAATTCTTTTACGCATGTGGCTCATGATAGGGATGCTTTATGTGATAGTTATATTGTTAATTCTATTCATGATGCTACTGAAAGTTATTATGAGAGAGGGAAACATGGTTTGATGGATCTCAACAATATTGAGTTTCCCCTCTTTATGTTGCAATTCTTGAAGTTGTACTTGTTTTGCCTTCCTATGCTTTTTGCTTTGCGCTTTTATGACTTGTCTCTTTACAAGACTACTTTTCATAGGAAGTGGTTTAGATTTAAATATGTTTCATATTTGCTTTTTGATGCTCTCTATTGCTTTAAGTTCCTATATGGCGCCTTTGTCTCAAGCTCTTATATGGCGCCCACATGAGCATCTTTGCAAATTATTGCGCCTAGCTCAAAGGCGTTAAAGAAAAGCACTCTTGGGTGATAACCCATTGTTTATTTTCAGTACTTTTTATTTTATTTGAGTCTTGGAAGTTATTACTACTGTAATAACCGCTCCTTATCCTTTTTATTTCGTTGTTGTGCCAAGAGAAGCCTCTAATTTGAGTGAGGTAAGATTTGGGGATGTTGCTGTCCTGGAACAGTTTTCGGTGCTGCACCGTAAAAATTCGTGAAAATTCTCTATATATCTTTTGGACCTGAGATTTCTTGTGCATATGCCCCAGGTTATATCCAAACTTTCTTTAGTTGAACACTTTTTTATTTGAGCAACAGAAAACCCCTAAAAAATTCGACCTTTGTCAGCTGTTCTGTTTTGACAGATTTCTGCCAATATTTGTGTTTGCCGCTTTATCGCTTTCTTTTTGAGTTCTTTTGATCACGGAACTTTTGGGGAAGTTGCTACAGTAGTATATACTTTATATGTGGTGGTTTTGAGTTGAAACCTGAAGCAAAAAGAGGTTGATTATATGTTATGCTACACTAATGTTGCTAATAGATTTGTGTTTAGTTTTGTATGAAGGAAGTTTTCAAGTGTAGGGATTGGAGAGTGATGAGATGAGTTGAAGAATGGACAAAAGCTCAAGCTTGGGGATGACCATGCATCACCCCAAGAAATATCCAAGAAGTACAAGCGTCAAAGCTTGGGGATGTCCCCGAGGCACCCCTTCTTCATCGGCAAAAATCAGGTCACCTTTCAAAACACTATATTTTTATTGCTTCATGCACTATGCGTTTTTCTTGGAGCGTCAGTTATTTTAGTTTTTAGTTTTCTTTTGCTTTGTTTGCTGCAATAAATGGTTAGATCACATCATGTTTCTTTTGGAGGAGATGAACTCGCTTTTCATTTGCCAAGAACACTCTAGTTTTCACTCTTATCGTTCAATGAGTGTTCTCTTTTTCTGCTACTGCGTTTAGCTTGCATTTTTTGCCTTGATTTGTGTTCAGATCTTGTTATATCTTTGCTTCAAGGTGTATTTTGACCACTGGTCTATATTGGTTTTCATCAAAAGAGTTGGTTATAAAAAGTTTGAATGGTGTTGGAAAAGAAAAAAAGTTTTATGCAAAAAAGTGGTACAAGAAGGAGCTTGTGTAGACTGCGGCCTAGGCTTTTGCATATCGTGCTTGATGTCTTTTTGATAGTATGCTTAGTGATTTTTGCTGTAGCATGACTTGTCTCAAACGACTGAGATTGCTTAATGAGCCTTTGAAAAAAATCATGTGTTGTTTTTATTATTTGGTAGCATTAATTTGGTTTTCTCCTTTGATGCTTTATTTGGGTTGACTTGGCGCATGCTTACACCATGTTGACTACAAAAATAAGTCACCTATAGCCTCTATGATCATTTAGTTTTTGACTTTTGATGCCATCTTATGCTTCTTTTAATGTCGCTTTGTCGCTTTGCATGATTATGGCCGTTATTGCTCTCTTAGTTGGTCGCTCCCAGTCTTTAGCTAGCCCTCATTTTGTACTGAGTATGAGCTCTACTCGTGCATCAAACTCCCAAAAACCAAGTTTGCTATTGTGTCCACTATAAATTCCTATGCATGATATTTGTAAGCCATTCCAAGTAAATTTTCATGTGCTACCTTTCAAAAACCTTCAAAATACTTCTCATTTTGTGACACTGTTTTCAGCTCATGGGGACGTAGTGGTCGGATTTGCTATCTTCCATATTGTCTTATTCCAAAAAGAAAAAAAAGGAAAAAAGAAAAGAAAAAAGGCACTCCTCCATGGTATGTGAATGTTGGTGGGCACCCGATGGAATCGGTTAGCCATGGTTTGAGAAAGGAAAAAGGTGGGGAGGAGTGCCAAGCTTTATAAAAGAGCACAAAAAGTGCCAATCTCTCTCTCAAAAACTTGCTTCATTTTTGTATGGAAGATAGTAAGAACCCCATTGCCAGTCGTTGACAAAAGCAATCACCTCTCAAAACCCAAGTTTTATCTCTCTGTTTTACCAATGAAAAGCTCTAGCACATGTTTAATCACTGCTTCCCTCCGCGAAGGGCCTTTCTTTTTACTTTTATGTTGAGTCACCACCTTCTATCTTTATGCACCATTAAGAGAGCATAGTTGTCATTCTTAGTATAATGTGCATTGTCCCAAAGTTTTCATTGATTGATTCATATTGTTGGTTTCACTTGTTCTCAAATTATTTGTATCTAGTCGCCCTCTTAAACTTGAAGGTGTCCTATGCATTTATGTTTTGCTCTCTTTGAAGGACAAGCTGAAAACCATTTGTATATTTTTCCTTATGATTTGAACACACGTTTGACTTTCATTGTTTCATTTTCATGATCTTTTGTTTGTGTTCATTTGCATGTTTACAACATGGTTGCTAAGTTCCTATTGTCAAAATTATGTCTTTCATGCCCATGTTTTAAGTTCTTATGATCCCAGCTCACAAATGCTTACATATATGATCAAGATTGTGTAGGTGCATGTCACCTCAAAAATTATTTCTTTTGTTATCACTTACCTACTCGAGGACGAGCAGGAGTTAAGCTTGGGGATGCTGATACGTCTCAAACGTATCTATAATTTTTGATGCTCCATGCTTGTTTTTACACCATTTGCCTTGCGTTTCGTTACACTTCGTGGCACTTTTATACATTTTCCGGAACTAACCTATTAACAAGTCGCCATAGTGCCAGTTCCCTGTTTTCTGCTGTTTTTATGTTTCAGAAGTGATACACGGGAAATATTCTCGGAATTGCACGAAACAAGTTCCTGAAGTCTTATTTTGCCCGGAAGCTTCCAGAGATCCGAAGAGGCGAAGGAGAGGGGCCACAGGCCAGCCTCACACTAGGCCGGCGCGGCCTAGGCCCTGGCCGCGCCGCCTAGGTGTGAGGAGGCCTGGGGCCACTCCTGACGACGCCCCTTCGCCTATAAGAAGCCTCGGGACGGAAAACCCTAAGGGAGTCGGCGAAATTTCCAGAATAGTTCCGCAGCGCCGCCGCCGTCGAAGCCAAATTTCGGGGGACAGAAGTCTCTGTTCTGGCACCCTGCCGGGACGGGGAAGTGCCCCCGGAGCCATCTCCATCGGTCTCCATCGTCGTCTCCGCCGTCTCCATCGACCTCACCGCCATCTCCATCAACCTTGCTGTCTCCTATGATGAGGAGGGAGTAGTTCTCCCCCGGGGCTGAGGGCTCTACCGGTAGCTATGTGGTTCACCTCTCTCTCCCATGATGTGATCTTTATGTGATCGTGAGCTTTGTATCATGTTGAATAAGTAGATGTTACTCTTCTTCATTATGTGTACTCTAGTGTGTTATTAAAGTAATCTATTCCTCCTGCCATGGTGTAACGGTGACAGTGCGTGCATCGTGGTGGTACTTGGTCTAGGCTACGATTGTGATCTCTTATGGATTATGAGAATAATTATCGCTATGATAGTATTGAAGTGATCTTTTCCTCCTTTCATGGTGTAATGTTGACAGTGTGTGCACCGTGTTAGTACTTGGTGTAAGTTGCAATAATATCTATCTTGAGTTGTGATTTGATTTGGATATCCCTATGAGTGGTGTTTGTCAAGTACTTGATGAATTTTAAGGAGTGCTTCGTAGCCCTACGCAATGATTAGTGTTATTCAATAGGAGAGTAATTTAGAGTACCATAGTGAAGAGAAGTTATTTATTTGTTCAATTATGTTATATTTGTTGGGAGTGTGTCCACTAGTGAAAGTATGATCCCTAGGCCTTGTTTCCAAGCATTGCACACCGTTTACTTACTGTTTTGTTACTTGTTTGCTTGCTGCCATTTTTATTCCAGATTGTATTTACTACTTATAATCATCCATACCACTTGTATTTCACTATCTCTTCGCCGAACTAGTGCACCTATACATCTGACAAGTGTATTTGGTGTGTTGGGGACAGAAGAGACTTTCTGTATCGTAATTGCAGGGTTGTTTGAGAGGGATAGCTTTGACCTCTTCCTCCCTGAGTTCGATAAACCTTGGGTGATCCACTTAAGGGAAACTTGCTGCTGTTCTACAAACCTCTGCACTTGGAGGCCCAACACTGTCTACAAGAACAGACGCGTGCATAGACATCAGGGCCCCACACACCAGGCTGGCGCGGCCAGGGCCTGGGCCGCGCCGCCATCGTGTGAGGCCACCTGGCCCCACCTCTGACATCGCCCCTTCGCCTATAAAGACCCCCCGATGGGAAAAACCTAAGTATCCGATCACTTTTCCAGAACACATCGTGATCCGCCGCCGCCGTCGACCCGAAGATCGGGAGGGTCCAGAAGCTCTTCCCGGCACCCTGCCGGAGAGGGGAATCGCCACCGGAGGTCTTCTTCATCGCCATGCTTGCCTCCGTAGTGATGAGTGAGTAGTCTACCTTGGACTATGGGTCCATAGCAGTAGCTAGATGGTTGTCTTCTCCACCATGTGCTTCGTGTTTAGATCTCATGAGCTGCCCTACATGATTGAGATCACCGTTATGTAATTCTACATGTTTGGTTTGTTGGGATCCGATGAATATTGGTGTTATGATTGAGTTGTTGTACTGAAATATATCTTTTGTTATCTCTATGTTGTTTATGATCTTGCATGCTCTCCGTTGTTAGTAGCTATCTTGGCCGAGTAGTTGCTAGTGACTCCAAGAGGGGTATTTATGCTCGATAGTGGGTTCATGCCTCTATTTAACCTGGGGGAGTGACAGAAACCTCTAAGGTTGTAGATGTGCTGTTGCTACTAGGGAGAAAACAACATTGAAAGGACACGGATGTCGCCTAGAGGGGGGGGTGAATAGGCGATTTAAAACTTTTACGAGCGGCTTGACAAATGCGGAATAAAACTAACGTTTAATTTGCCAAGCATACAAAACCTAAATAAACTAGGTTCACCTATGTGCACCAACAACTTATGCTAAACAAGATGAGCAACTATGTGATAGCAAGATATATATAACTTCAAGCACGAAGGCTATCACAAAGTAAATTGCATAAGTAAAGGAGCTCGGGTATAGAAATAACCGAGGCACGCAGAGACAACGATGTATCCCGAAGTTCACACCCTTGCGGGTGCTAATCTCCGTTGGAGCGGTGTGGAGGCACAAGGCTCCCCAAACGCCACGGAGGCTCACCGTAATCTCCTCGAGCCCTCCCACCAAGATGGAAGATCCGATCCACTATGGGACCCTTGAGGGCGGTCACCGATCCCGCACAAAGCTTGGGGCTACTCCACAACTTAATTGGAGGCTCCCAAATCCACAAAGCCACTAAGATTGGGGCACACTCCATAACTCATTTGGAGGCTCCCAATAATCGCCACGGAGGCACCACAAAGCTTGGGAAGATCTCCACAACTTAATTGGAGGTCCCCAAGAAATCCACTGAGCCGTCTAGGGTTCCAAGAACCCAAGAGGAAATAAGCTTCTTGCTTTCACCACCGAATCTCCGAGGAGAACTCAAACCGATGCACCAAATGCAATGGTAAGAACACACGAAGTGCTCAAATCCTTCTCTCCCAAATCCTACCAAAGCAACAAATGCTATGGAGGATATGAGAGGAAGAACAAGGAGGAAATCCACAAAGAACTCCAAGATCTAGATCCAATAGGTTCCCCTCACTTAGAGGAGAAAGTGATTGGTGGAAATGTAGATCTAGATCTCCTCTCTTTTTTCCCTTAGAAAGATGCAAGAAACATGGAGGGAAGTGAGGAGGGAGGGCAAGCTTTGAAGGTCAACAATGGAGGAGAGATAAGCCCAAAAACGTTGATGGTTCAAGGAGGAAGAAGGGGTATTTATAGGTGGGGAAAAATCTGGCCGTTGGAAGCAGCCCGCCGGCCAGTTCGGCCGTAAGTCCGGCGGCGCCGGGCTCTGGGCCGGACGGTCCGGCGGCCCACCGGACGGATCCGGCGCCCCGCCGAAAGGCGGTTCAGAATAGCAGTCCGACTGCTCCGCCGGACTGGCCCGGTCTGCCGCTGGAAGGTCCGGCCTGGAGCCCGGCCTGGCCGGACCAGGGGCCGAACTGGACAGCCCAAAAACCAAATAACTTTTGCAAGGAAACTCCAAATGAGATGAAACCAATTTTGTTCCATACGAACCAGCAAGGGAGAATTTACTATGAAATTAGAGGACATAAGTGTCTCTATATGAGGAACCGGTAAATTCTCCAAACACCAAAAACGCAATAAGAGTTCCATACGAAATCCGTTTTTGATGAGCTAGAGCTTGTCATGGAAATAACCACAAGCTCTAGAATCTCACATGGATAAAATCCAAATAAGAACCAAGAAGGATAATGCCAAGTATGCAAAGGTTTGAGCTCTCTCCGAACGAAATGAATAAGTTACTCACTCGAGAGCCCCTCTTGATAGTACGGCTATCGATCCTAAACCCGGTCTCCCACACCATGAGACCGGTAAGAAAGAAACCCTATCAAGAACATACCTTTGCCTTGCGCATTCCACTTGAGCTAGATGGTGACGATCTTGATCTTCTCAAGTTGGACTACCTTTCTTGATTGCGCTTGCTCGGTGAAGTCTTGCGGATTGTTCCCCCATACTTCACTATGGGAGAGACACTAGTAGAAATATCTTCACATGTCCATTGATGACCCACAAGTATAGGGGATCGCAACAGTCTTCGAGGGAAGTATTACCCAAATTTATTGATTCGACACAAGGGGAGCCAAAGAATATATGTAAGCCTTAACAGATGAGTTGTCAATTCAGCTGCACCTGGAAACAGTCTTACTCGCAGCGGTTTATCAGTAACAACAGTTTTATAGCAGTGACAGCAGTGAAATAGTAATAGCAGTAGTAAAATAGCAGCGGTAATAGTAACAGTTGTAAACAGTAGAAACAAATACTGTAGGCATAGGGATGGATTACGGGCGTTGCATGGATAAGATAATTCATGAAATCAATGAGATATGGGCATTGCAGATAAATAATGATAAAGCATCCTAGTACAAACAATCATAGGCATGTGTTCCGTATATAGTCGTACGTGCTCACAAGGAGAAACTTGCACGACATCTTTTGTCCTACCAGCCTGTTGCAGCAGGGCCTCAAGGGAAACTACTGGTAATTAAGGTACTCCTTTTAATAGAGTACCGGAGCAAAGCATTAGCACTCGGTGAACACATGTGATCCTCACATCATAGCCATCCCCTCCGGTTATCCCAATTTCTGTCACTTTGGGGCCTCGGGTTCCGGACAACAATATGTGTATACAACTTGCAGGTAAGACCATAAACAACAAGTATCATCATAGAAATAATAACATGTTCAGATCTGAAATCATGGCACTCGGGCCCAAAGTGACAAGCATTAAGCACAACAAGTTGCAACAATGTCATAGGCACTAAATAAAGATACTAGACACTATGCCCTATCAATCTCATATCAAATTACATGAACAATCTCATCCAATCCCTACCATCCCCTCACCTACAGCGGGGGAATTACTCACACATGGATGGGGGAGTCATGGATGGTCGATGGAGGAACGTCGGTGGTGATGGTGATGAAGATCTCCTCCGATTCCCCATCCCGGCCGGGTGCCAGAACGGAGTTTCTGGTTCCGAATCGCGGTTTCTGATGGCGGCGGCGCAGCGGAAGTCTATCTGGGAAAAACGCCGTCTCCCTGATATTATGTCGTCAGGGGGTATATGTACGCGAGAGGGGAGGTCGAGAGGGGACCTGGGGCCCCCTCACGCAGGGGTGGCGCGGCCAGGGCTGGGTCGCGCCACCGCTGTGTGACGGCCCCTCAAGCCCCTTCTCCCTCCTGTCTTCTGGCTCCGTGGGTCTTCTGGTGAAATAGGATTTTTCATGATTTTTCCCGAATTTTTAGTAGAAGTTGAATTTCTGCACAAAAACGAGACACCAGAGCAATTCTGCTGAAAACAGCGTCAGTCCGTGTTAGTTGTATTCAAAACACACAAATTAGAGGAGAAACAATAGCAAAAGTGTTCGGGAAAGTAGATACGTTTTGGACGTATCAACTCCCCCCAAGCTTAGCTATTTGCTTGTCCTCAAGCAATTCAGTTAACAACTAAGAGCGATAAAAGAAACTTTCACGAACACATTTGCTCATATGATGTATATATACTAACTATGTGATCAAGTACCCAGGCAATTCATAATAAGAAATATGCAACTAATGTCACCTCATAGTCAAGCAAGCTATGAAAGAGTGCCAATGCACTAATAACAAGTAACATGTGCATGAGAAGCTACAAGATTGTAATATGCATAAATGATATGAAAGATTGGTATCCCACTTGCCTTTATTTGTAGAGCAAAACATAAATGCTGAGGCACCTCTGAAGTCCAAGGGAAGACTAGAAGTAGAAATATCAAAGATACAAGCATCAAAGTTATACCACAATCAACCGTGTTCTGGGACAAGCACATTACACTAAGAATAACAGCTTTGCTCTCAAGAAGTGCTTAAAAGTTAGAAGGTGATGACTCAACATAAAAGTAAACGAATGGCCCTTCGCAGAGGGAAGCAGTGATTTAACATGTGCTAGAGCTTTTCATTTGTAAAACAGAGATAAAAGGTTCTTTTGAGAGGTGGTTGTTCTATGTCAACGACTAGCAATGGGGACTTACTATCTTCCATAATAAACAAGTGAGAGCGGTTCCGAGTTCTTTGAAATTTGGCACATTGGTGCTCTTTTATAAAGCTTTGGCACTCCTCCCCACCTTTTTCCTTTCTCAAACCATGGCTAACCGATTCCATCGGGTGCCCACCAACTTTCACATTCCTTTGGAGGAGTGCCTTTTTTCTTTCTTTTAGAATTAAGATTATAATGGTCTGACCAGCTCCCTTGCAAAATTAATGACGAGCAGATGAAGCTGCCTAGTCGAGGGGTACTTAATTTAATATGGAAGATAGCAATTCCGACCACTACGTCCCCATGAGCTAAAAACAGTGGCACAAAATGAGAAGTAGTTGAAAGTTTTGAAAGGTAGCACATGAAAATTTACTTGGAATGGCTTACAAATACCATGCATAGGAATTTATAGTGGACTCTTTGGAAGACTCGGTTTTTGGTAATTGGATGCATGAGTAGAGCTCATACTCAGTACAAGTGAAGGCTAGCAAAAGACTGGGAAGCAACAATCGAGAGAGCAATAACTATCATAATCATGCTTGCGACAAAACAAAATTAATATAGGCATAAAAATGATACAAGAACTCTGAGGCAATTTAGATCATCGAGGCTTAATTGAGTTTTTGTTCAGTCATATGCATGCTTGAGCATGTGCCAAGTCGATTCAAATGAAGCTTTCATAGGTGGATACCACAATATCATACCATACTATGAATAAAACAATGCATGCAAGCGTCTACATGACATGCTACAGGCTAATAGTAGATTGAAACTAATCATATGAGAGCAAGAACTACAAAGCATCCATTAGATGACATATACCTTACATGAACCGACTAAGCATGTCCACATAGATGAGTATATGTACAAAAATGAAAACAAATAGAGTTCATACCAGCCTCTTACCACATCTCGGATTGTCATATGTCGTAATTATTGCTCTTCACTTGTGTGGCTTGAATAATATAAAGTGAATACCAAGCTCCAATGGAGTAACGGGGAACTGAACTCTGCAACAAACTTTACAAAACCGAAGAAGAACAACAAATATTTTTGGGGTTTTCGATTTTTGAAGCAAAAGCGGAAGGAAATAGCAACAAAGCAAAATATTTTTGGGTTTTTCAAGTAGCAAACCGAAAATAGCAAATAAAGCAAACCAAAGGTAGAAAACTAAAGAACCAAATAGAGAGAAACAACGGAAATATTTTTGGTCTTTTTGTGTTTTGGAAGAAATGAAAACAAGAACGAGAACAGTAAAGAAAGCGAAACATGAATATACAAAGGACCGACAGAATATGATATGTAGATGAGTGAACCGTCGGCGTACCTCCCCCCAAGCTTAGGCTTTTGGCCTAAGTGGAGATCAATCCCAACTCGGCCAACTCGGCCATGAGGTGGCGCCTCCATAGTGTGACGAAGAAGCACCATCGTCCTGATATGAGTTCGAGGATTCCCCGGAGTGGTATGTGGTGAAGTGATAGGGCGGCTCCTCCTCTTCCTCCTGGACCACCATGCCATGTTGGATATTGAAACCGAGCAGCCTAAGCTGATCGTCCAACTCCACCTTCGTGCGCGACCATGGCTTCAAGTGGACGCTGAACAAGTTAGGCTGAGGCAAGGGAATTTCCCTTTCCTCTCCATCAATGAATAACATCCTGTAAACTCATTTCCCTGCACAAGAGTTAGCAGTAACAAAGTGATGGAGTTTCATAGCAGCAAGATCAAGCCTCTGTGGAGCCAACAATACATCATTAGGAGCAATAGAAAGTCCTAGCTCAGCAACAATACGCGCGGCAATAATACCTCCATAAATAGGCCCCCTAGCGGCTAGGCGACGAGCAATAACAGCACCAAGGTTATACTTCCTACCAACATCAAGAGCGGTGGCTAGAAAAGCTAAATGATAGTTGGAGATATTGCTAGTGTTTTCTCTACCAAGTATACTAGTTGCAAGATAGTAAGTAAAATATCTAATAGCTGGGAGTTGAATATTTCTTATCTTGCCACGCTGTGCGTTGCGATCATCATCATTGGTCACCCCTCGGTAAAGCTCCAACAAATCAGCGGGGTGATTTTGTATCTTCTTAGCCGTTCCAAACATGGGAATACCTAAAATAGAACAAAACCTCCCCAAAGACATGGTGATAGACTTATCATAAATCTTAAATGCAACGGACGGATTGTAATGAGAGTTAATAAATTTAAAACTTTCAACGAAAGTCTTTGTAAGCAAAGCATATTGGTCTCTTTCATCTGCCACATAATCTGTCAACCCAACCCTGTTAATAAGGAGCAAGAAATCATCAAGAATCCCTGCATCACTCAAAAAGTTAAAACAAGGGAAGGCGGATGGATGTGCATCTCCATCGTCCCCTTCAGGGTTTGGTGACATGGGATCCTCATTATAAGATATCCTATATTGAGCAGTGGATCTTGAGGGCCTTGATGACCTTGGTGCATCACTTTCAAACACTTCTCCATATGTGAAGTTGGCCATCTCCTTTCTCGGAGAGCAAATGATCCAAGTTTCAGCAGAAATGTTGGGCTGAACAAGGAGATCGAAAAATCTAGGTGAAGGACAGCAAGAACTCGAGCTTGAGCAAATGGGGCGGTGTTTTTCGGGAGAGAGAAAGAGCAGGGGAAGAATAGATGAATGAGTGGCCTGGTGGGGCCCCCTCACACATGGGTGGCGCGGCCAGGGCTGGGCCGCGCCACCTGTGTGTGAGGTGGTGTGGCTGCCCCACCTGGTGCCTCCCAGGTGTCTCTCTGCCCCATTTTTGACATAAAAATTTATAAAGAATTTTCTGGAATTTTTCGAGAAACTTTATTTTCGAGGATTTTTCAGAAATTGGCATATCGATAAAACTCAGGAAAAACGAGGATGAAAAGATTTCAAGCAAATCAAAACTAAGCATGAGCAGCTCTGAGATACTCTTAATCATGCAACTAAACTGAAGGAATAAAATTTGATGAAAGTAAATACAAGTGAGGTGGAGTGGATGCGGTGAAAACGAAGTTTCGTTCATATAAATTCACTTTGCTAACAAGGTTGATCAAGTCTTGTTACCAAACTAACTTTATATGAGGCAAAACTTTGCACTTCACTTAATGCTTATGTTACCTCAACTTTGATAGGTATATCCCCAACCATAACAATTTGATATTCTTCCTTGGGCTTTTGCTCTGAACAAATAATTTGGCCAACTTTGTTGGTCTCAACATGCTTGATTGAATTTAGAGCATTCCTCCTATCAATCTTCTTGGGAAAATAAACTGTATATTCTTTGTCATTAACATTAAAAGTGACTTTTCCTTGATTGCAATTAATAACAGCACCTGCAGTGTTTAGAAAAGGTCTCCCAAGAATAATAGACATATTATCATCTTCAGGCATTTCCAACACAACAAAATCAGTTAATATTAAACAGCTGCTAGCAACTTGAACAGGAACATTCTCACATATACCAATAGGAATAGTAGTAGACTTATCAGCCATCTGCAAGGATATATCAGTTGAAACCAATTTTTCTAAATCAAGTCTCTTATAAAGGGAAAAAGGCATTACACTAACTCCAGCTCCCAAATCACATAAAGCAGTTCTAACATAGTTATTTTTAATGGAGCAAGGAATAGTTGGTATACCTGGATCTCCAAGCTTCTCTGGAACTTTACCATCAAAAGAATAGTTAGCAAGTAGAGTGGAAATTTCCTCACTAGGAATTTTCCTTTTGTTAGTGACAATATATTTCATATATTTTGCATAAGGTGGCATTCTAATAGCATCAGTCAAAGGAATTTGCAAAAATAAAGGTCTCATCCATTCACAAAACCTGTTGTAGTGTTCTTCTTCCTTGGACTTGTGTTTCTTACTAGGAAAAGGCATTGGCTTCTGTACCCAAGGTTCCCTCTCCTTACCATGCTTGTTGGCAATGAAGTCTTCTTTGGTGTACTTTGCATTTTTATCACTCTTTTCCGGTTCTTCTTCAACTTCTTCTTTATCTTCTTCTTTGTCGGAAGCATCTCCTAGTTCAGTTTCAGCATCAGAAATAGAAACACTGTTAGGATCTTTACCTGCATCAGAGGATTCTGCATTTGTTTTATGCTTCTTCTTCTTCTTCTTGGAAGGAATATCATCACTTGAAGTGCGTTGAGAATCTTGCTCAACCCTCTTAGGATGTCCTTCAGGATATAATGGGTCTTGAGTAGCAGCACCACTTCTTGTGCGTATTTCACATGCTTGCTTCTCTCTTGCAGCATTAACTAGCAGGTCTTTCTGCACCTTGGTAAGCTGATCAATTTGTGTTTGAACCATTTGAAAATGTTTAGCAAGTATCTTCACATCATTGGCGGTTCTCTCCACAATATCCTGCAACTTGTTAATAACTCTAGAATTCTCCAACAGATGATTATGGACCATTCTATTAAAATTTTCTTGCTTAACAATAAAATTATCAAACTCATCTAAGCATTGATCAGGAGGTTTAGTATAAGGAATATCTCTTTCATCAAAGCGTTGGAGAGAGTGCACCTCAATAGTAGATGAGCGAGGGATTGGCTTACATAATTCTTCTATAGGAGGTAAATTCTTCACATCTTCGGCCTTAATACCTTTCTCCTTAAGAGATTTCTTAGCTTCCTTCATAACTTCATCATTTAATTCAATCATCCCTCTCTTCTTCGGCGTAGGCTCTGTAGATGGCGCAGGAGTTGGTGCTGGTGTTGGCTCAACTAAAGTCCAATCATCATGATTCCGGCTTATTTTAGCCATTAATTCTTCAGCTTCAGCCGGAGTTCTTTCCCTGAAAACACAACCAACACAACTATCCAAATATGACTTAGATTCATCCGTTAGTCCATTATAAAATATATCAAGGAGTTCATTTTTAGGCAATGGTTCTTTAGGCAAAGCTCTAATTAAAGAACAAAACCTTGTCCAAGATTCAGGCAGTATCTCTCCTTTTCCCTGTTCAAAATCAAAGATTTTCTGCACAGCAGCATGTTGAGCACTAGCGGGAAAATATTTCTGAAAGAAAGCATTAACCAAAGCAATAGGACTAGTAAGAGATCCAGGAGACAAGCTATTAAACCAAGTTTTAGCAGCATCTTTCAACGAGAAAGGAAAAATCTTAGCAACAAAGTAAGTGCGGAGCTTAATATCATCAGAAAACAAATTACTAAAAGTAGAAAGCTCATTCATGTGCTCCATAGCACTCTCATCTTTAGTACCACAAAAAGGAGTTTTCTCAACAATAGATATGTAAGATAAATCCAAAGAGAAATCATAATCCTTGTCTCTAATATTTATAGGAGAAGCAGCAAACTTAGGATCAGGAGACAAATTGTATCTAACAGAACGTCTGGCAAGAAGTTCTTTAACATTACCTGCATTACGAGCAGCACGTGCTTCTGCAATAAAATCATCATTAAGCTCAATGTAAGCATCATCATCATAATCATCACTAGAACATTCCCTAGACTCAGGTGAACTAACAGGTGTAACAGTGGTGTTTCCCAACTTAGCTCTAGCAATAGTAGCATCTAAAAAGGAACCTAGTGAACCTCTCTCATCAAGCACAGTAGAAGCATCATCTAAATTATCAGTGGCACTTTCAATCTCAGCAGAAGTAGTAGCAGTAGCGTGTGGGTGTGGTGGTGTAAGCAACTTACTCATAACAGATGGCGAATCAAGAGCAACAGAGGTGTTGAGAGTCGTACCTCTTCTTGTAGTGGATGGCAATATATGAACTTTTCCATCATGAGGTTTACCCATGATGAAAGGATTGCAGCGAACAATATGAATACCAAGTGAACTTACAAATAAAGCTATGCTCCCCGGCAACGGCGCCAGAAAATAGTCTTGATGACCCACAAGTATAGGGGATCGCAACAGTCTTCGAGGAAAGTATTACCCAAATTTATTGATTCGACACAAGGGGAGCCAAAGAATATATGTAAGCCTTAACAGATGAGTTGTCAATTCAGCTGCACCTGGAAACAGTCTTACTCGCAGCGGTTTATCAGTAACAACAGTTTTATAGCAGTGACAGCAGTGAAACAGTAACAGCAGTAGTAAAATAGCAACGGTAATAGTAACAGTTGTAAACAGTAGGAACAAATACTGTAGGCATAGGGATGGATTACGGGCGTTGCATGGATAAGATAATTCATGAAATCAATGAGATATGGGCATTGCAGATAAATAATGATAAAGCATCCTAGTACAAACAATCATAGGCATGTGTTC
Organism: Dactylis glomerata; assembly: GCA_007115705.1. NCBI lineage: Eukaryota > Viridiplantae > Streptophyta > Magnoliopsida > Poales > Poaceae > Dactylis > Dactylis glomerata. The sequence goes on along the minus strand of QXEO01000472.1, from coordinate 5,241,614 downwards.
CGTATATAGTCATACGTGCTCACAAGGAGAAACTTGCACGACATCTTTTGTCCTACCAGCCTGTTGCAGCAGGGCCTCAAGGGAAACTACTAGTAATTAAGGTACTCCTTTTAATAGAGTACCGGAGCAAAGCATTAGCACTCGGTGAACACATGTGATCCTCACATCATAGCCATCCCCTCCGGTTATCCCAATTTCTGTCACTTTGGGGCCTCGGGTTCCGGACAACAATATGTGTATACAACTTGCAGGTAAGACCATAAACAACAAGTATCATCATAGAAATAATAACATGTTCAGATCTGAAATCATGGCACTCGGGCCCAAAGTGACAAGCATTAAGCACAACAAGTTGCAACAATGTCATAGGCACTAAATAAAGATACTAGACACTATGCCCTATCAATCTCATATCAAATTACATGAACAATCTCATCCAATCCCTACCATCCCCTCACCTACAGCGGGGGAATTACTCACACATGGATGGGGGAGTCATGGATGGTTGATGGAGGAACGTCGGTGGTGATGGTGATGAAGATCTCCTCCGATTCCCCATCCCGGCCGGGTGCCAGAACGGAGTTTCTGGTTCCGAATCGCGGTTTCTGATGGCGGCGGCGCAGCGGAAGTCTATCTGGGAAAAACGTTGTCTCCCTGATATTATGTCGTCAGGGGGTATATGTACGCGAGAGGGGAGGTCGAGAGGGGACCTGGGGCCCCCTCACGCAGGGGTGGCGCGGCCAGGGCTAGGCCGCGCCACCACTGTGTGACGGCCCCTCGAGCCCCTTCTCCCTCCTGTCTTCTGGCTCCGTGGGTCTTCTGGTGAAATAGGATTTTTCATGATTTTTCCCGAATTTTTACTGGAAGTTGAATTTCTGCACAAAAACGAGACACCAGAGCAATTCTGCTGAAAACAGCGTCAGTCCGTGTTAGTTGTATTCAAAACACACAAATTAGAGGAGAAACAATAGCAAAAGTGTTCGGGAAAGTAGATACGTTTTGGACGTATCATCCATTACCACCAAATGGACACCGAGCTTCAAGCAAATGATATCTTCTAGAAGCCTATCTTGATCTTGCGCTTCGACTTGATCAACATTGCACTTCATCTTCTTCTTTCATAATGATGATGTCTTGAGAATGCACATGAGAGTTCACTCCATCTTATTCCTCAAGATAAGCCTATCTTGATCTTGCGCTTCGACTTGATCAACATTGCACTTCATCTTCTTCTTTCATAATGATGATGTCTTGAGAATACACATGAGAGTTCACTCCATCTTATTCCTCAAGACACACTCTATAGGCTCAACTCCCTTATGACCAATCTTCGGATCACTCCTTGAATAACACCTTGGTCATCACATAATCTTCTTTATATGCATCTTCTTACAACCTTGAAACCAACATATGGCTCAAGAGTTGTCTACGGACAAGTCCTACAAATATAACTAGATGCAAACATTAGTCCATAGGGATTGTCATTAATTACCAAAACCACACATGGGGGCACATGCTCTTTCAAACATTCATATGCTCAAGGGCATATGCTTTGTTTACATTACACACTTTGCTTAATGCAATTATCTGTTGTTCGCAACTTAATACTTGTGGAGTTCTCAGATTGATTCGCCACAAGTGGATTATTAGTCATAGATGCAGTTGGATGGCGGTCTATGTATTTTGTTGTAATGCCCAGAGTAAATCTCATAATGATCTTCTTGACATATCACGTTTATCTTTATTCTATCAATTGACCAACTGTAATTTGTTTACCCAGCATGTGTTATTTATCTTATGGAGAGACACCACTAGTGAACTGTGGACCCCGGTCCTATTTCCATCATATTGCTATCACCTGTTTACTTTACTCGCACTGTTTACTTTACTCGCATACTTTTTACTGTTTTCCACTCGATACGCTCATAACCTTTGTTTCAAGCAAACCGGTGAGATTGACAACCTCATCGTAAGTTGGGAACAAAGTACTTGGTTGTGTTGTGTGCAGGTTCCGCATTGCTACTGACCAAAGACGAGTCAACAAGTGTCGTAAACGGCACCCTTGTTGGAGTGCTATTAAGCCAGTCTGCATCACCTTCAGTCGTTTGTCTCTCCTCTCCAAGAACGATTAAACCTTGGTTTCTTAACTGAGGGAAAACTAGCTGCTATACTCATCATACCTTCCTCTTGGGGTTCCCAACTGGCTGGTCATTCACCACGCACAAGGAATCTTCTGGTGCTGTTGACACGGACTTGAAGAATAAGAAGCTCCTACATCAATTACATTCTCCCACGTCAACTTGACCCCAGCAGCAACAAGTTTTCTGACTTGAAGACTTCTGCTAGGGGAGTTTTTCACATGCACATCCTTTACTTTGTTATTGTTTTGCTTTACTTTATTTATTTTTACCTGCATCGTTTTATATCAAAAACGCAAAAAAATTAGAATCCTTGGTAGTTGTTTTTACTTGTTTACTTTCATTTTGCTGAAATGGCCAATCCTGAAAACACCAAGTTGTGTGACTTTACTAGCATGAACAATAGTGATTTTATCTGCACTCCTATTGCACCACCTGCTCCTGCTGCAAACTTTTATGAGATTAAGCCTGCTTTGTTGAACCTTGTTATAAAAGAGCAATTTTCTGGTGCTAGTACTGAAGATGCTGCAGCTCATCTCAACAATTTTGTTGAGCTATGTGAGATGCAGAAATATAAGGATGTAGAAAGTGATATTATTAAGCTCAAGTTGTTTCCTTTTTCTTTGAGAGGAAAAGCTAAAGATTGGTTGCTGTCTTTGACTAAGAATAGTATTGATTCATGGGCTAAGTGTAAGGATGCTTTTATTGGTAGATATTATCCTCCTGCTAAGATTATATCTCTACGTAGCAATATTATGAAGTTTACTCAGTTTGATAATGAACATGTTGCTCAAGCTTGGGAAAGAATGAAATCTATGATAAAGAACTGCCCCACTCATGGACTGACTACTTGGATGATTGTCCAAACTTTTTATGCAGGACTGAATTTTTCTTCGAGGAACCTACTTGATTCAGCTGCTAGAGGCACTTTTATGTCCCTTACTTTGGGCGCCGCAACAAAGCTACTTGACAACATGATGGTGAATTACTCCGAATGGCACACCGAGAGAGCTCCACAAGGTAAGAAGGTAAATTCTGTTGAGGAAACCTCTTCCTTGAATGATAAGATTGATACAATTATGGCTATGCTTGCTAATGATAGGACTCATGTTGATCCTAATAATGTTCCTTTAGCCTCTTTGGTTGCTCAAGAAGAGCATGTTGATGTGAATTTCATTAGAAACAATAATTTTAACAACAATGCTTATAGGAATAATTTTGCTAGTAACAATTATAGGCTGTATCCTTCTAGTAATGGTTATGGTAACTCCTACAACAACACTAGGGCCGTGCCCTCCGAGCTTGAGGTAATGCTCAAGGACTTCATCGGTAAGCAAACTGCTTTTAACAAGTCTGTTGAGGAAAAGTTAGGCAAAATTGATATTCTTGCTTCTAAAGTTGATAGCCTTGTTCATGATGTTGAACTTCTGAAATTAAAAGTGTTGCCTAATGATGTGAAAGAGAACAATGTTTTTGCTACTGCTACTGCTATTCAAGTTGGAATTGATGAAAATATTAGATTGTTAGCGGAATTGCATGCCAGGTGGGAAAGAGAAGATGAGATGGCTAGAGATATGAAGGTATGTACCATTACTACCTCTAATGATGTTGCTCCTAATGCTAGCAATCCTCTTACTTTGATTGGTGTAGAGAAAACTCCCACTCCTTGTGTTAAAAAGCCTAAAACTGCCAAAACTTTTTCTCAAAAGAGTGCTGAAATTTTTCGGAGTGTGGTAGATGATAGCTCTACTTATTTTAATGATTTTGATGTTGATGGCTGCAATATATCTGAAGTTACTTTGTTCTTGCAAAAGCTTGCTTTGACTCCCAATGCTAGTTCTTTAAATGTTGCTTTTACTAAGCATATTACCAATGCTCTCATGAAAATTAGGGATGAAAAGTTGAAGCAAAAAGCCTATGTTCCCAAGAAGTTAGAAGATGGTTGGGAACCCATCATTGATATGCATGTTAATGGTTATGATTGCCATGCTTTATGTGATCTAGGTGCTAGTATTTCTATCATGCCTAGAAAAATTTATGACGTGCTTGATTTACCACCGCTTGAAAAATGTTATTTTGATGTTCCTATTGCTGATGTTGCTAAGAAGAAACCTTTGGGAAGGATTAATGATGTTCTTATTGTGGTTAACAATAACCTTGTTCCCGTTGATTTTCTCGTTATGGACATTGAATGCCATGCTTCATGTCCTATTATTTTGGGAAGACCCTTTCTTCGAACTGTAGGTGCCATCATTGATATGAGGGAAGGCACCATCAAATATCAATTCCCACTCAAGAAAGGTATGGAACACTTCCCTAGGAAAAGAAAGAAATTACTTTTTGACTCTATTCTTAGAGCAAATTATGAGCTAGATGCTTCATCACTTGATGTTACTTGATTCGCAATTTTCTGCGCCTAGCTCAAAGGCGTTAAAGAAAAGCACTCTTGGGAGATAACCCAATGTTTTTATTTTCAGTACTTTTTCTTTTATTTGAGTCTTGGAAGTCATTACTACTGCAATGACCACTCCTTATCCTTTTTATTTTGTTTTTGTCCCAAGAGAAGCCTCTAATTCGAGTGAGGTAAAGATTTGGGGATGTTGCTGTCCTGAAACTGTTTTCGGTGCTGCACCGTAAAAATTCGTATAAATTCTCTGTATATCTTTTGGACCTGCGATTTCTTGTGCATATGCCCCAGGTTATATCCAAACTTTCGTTAGTTGAACACCTTTTGATTTGAGCAACAGAAAACCCCTAAAAAATTCGACCTTTGTCAGCTGTTCTGTTTTGACAGATTTCTGCCAATATTTGTGTTTGCAACTTTATCTCTTTCTTTTGAGTTCTTTTGATCACGGAACTTTTGGGGAAGTTGCTACAGTAGTATGTGCTATATATGTGGTGGTTTTGGGTTGACACCTGAAGCAAAAAGAGGTTGATTATATGTTAATCTACACTAATGTTGCTAATAGATTTGTGTTTAGTTTTGTATGAAGGAAGTTTTCAAGTGTAGGGATTGGAGAGTGATGAGATGAGTTGAAGAATGGACAAAAGCTCAAGCTTGGGGATGCCCATGCATCACCCCAAGAAATATCCAAGAAGTACAAGCGTCAAAGCTTGGGGATGCCCCCGAGGCACCCCTTCTTCATCGGCAAAAATCAGGTCACCTTTCAAGACACTATATTTTTATTGCTTCATGCACTATGTGTTTTTCTTGGAGCGTCAGTTGTTTTAGTTTTCTTAGTTGGTTTTGTTTTGTTTTGTTTGCTGCAATAAATGGTTGGACCCCAACAAATTTCCTTTGGAGGAGATGTACTCGTTTTCATTTGCCAAGAACACTCCGTTTTCACTCTTATCGTTCAACGAGTGTTCTTCTTTTTCTGCTACTGCTTTTGGTTTTCGTTTTCGCCTTGATTTGCATTCAGACCTTGTCATATCTTTTCATCAAGGTGTAATTTTGCCTCTGATCTTTATTTGTTTTCATCAAAAGAGGTGGCTTTAAAAAATTTCAAATGGTGTTGGAAAAGAGAAAAAACTTTATGCAAAATAGTGGTACAAGAAGGAGCTTGTGTAGACTGCGGCTTAGGCTTTTTCATGTCATGCTTGATGTCTTTTTGATAGTATGCTTAGTGGTTTTGCTGTAGCATGACTTGTCTCAAATAACTGAGATTGCTTAATGAGCCTTTGAAAAAATCATGCGTTGTTTTTAATTGTATGGAAGCATTATTCTGGTTTTCTCCTTGATGATTTATTTGGGTTGACTTGGCGCATGCTCACACATGTTAGACTCTTACAAAGTCGCCAATAGCCTTCATGATCATTTAGTTTTTGATTTTTGATGCCATCTTATGCTTCTTTTCATGTCGCTTTGTTGCTTTGCATGATTATGGCCATTATTGCTCTCTTAGTTGGTCGCTCCCAGTCTTTTGCTAGCCCTCGCCTTGTACTGAGTATGAGCTCTACTCGTGCATCCAACTCCTAAAAGCCAAAGTTTTCCAAAGTGTCCACCATACATACCTACTAGCAATTTGCTATTCCAAGTAAATTTGACTTGCTTTTATTTTCTCTTAAAATTAAACTCTTACCAGTGTTATGCGAAATTCGGTCAGTAAAGCTCTCATGAACCGGAAGGCACACTTTACTTTTTCCTGTTCTTAAAAATTTGACATTGTGGTCTCTTATGTTGAGTTGTTATGCTTGCAAGTTGTAAGTTGGAGACTAGCCCAGCCATGCAGTCATGGGCAAGCTTTCAACATTGCACTTCTTATTTGAGTTGATATCGTGATCTTTTGTTTATGAATGCCCGCCGTGTGAAATGAATTGGGAATCTTGTGGGGATCATGGAGATTGTATATGTGTTAGGGAATCGCCAGGCCGCTAATCTAAGCCATGCATAATTCATGGTGGAAATTTGCAGCATACCCATGGTGAACATTCGACGACGCATCTCACAATAAAAAGCTAAACAAATGGCAAATAAAAGAGATGTCGAGGTGTTCATTGTCTGCTTGTCCTGTCATTTTGATGTGGGCTTGTTCCATGTCATCAGGCACGGAGGTACCGCATTGGCGGTTCTCAATGATATGCATATATTTACAATGACAAGAGCCTTGCTTGGGACTCTAAGTAAAGTAGCATGAGCTTTGGGTACTCGTATTCACGGGACACGAGGTTTTCAACTTATGATTTGTCAAGCATATGCATCATAATTGTTCTCGCATTAACTTTAACCATTCAAGATGCTTATGATGGGGGCAATGAGAGCTCAAAGCCGGTAAGTACCATAATTTTTGAAGGTTATAAAACTTGCAATCACTGCTTCCCTCTGCGAAGGGCCTTTCTGCTACTTTTATGTTGAGTCACCACCTTCTATCTTTATGCACCATTAAGAGAGCATAGTTGTCATTCTTAGTATAATGTGCATTGTCCCAAAGTTTTCATTGATTGATTCATATTGTTGGTTTCACTTGTTCTTAAATTATTTGTATCTAGTCGCCCTCTTAAACTTGAAGGTGTCCTATGCATTTATATTTTGCTCTCTTTGAAGGACAAGCTGAAAACCATTTGTATGTTTTTCCTTATGATTTGAACACACGTTTGACTTTCATTGTTTCATTTTCATGATCTTTTGTTTGTGTTCATTTGCATGTTTACAACATGGTTGCTAAGTTCTTATTGTCAAGATTATATCTTCATGCCCATGTTTTAAGTTCTTATGATCCCAGCTCACAAATGCTTACATATATGATCAAGATTGTGTAGGTGCATGTCACCTCAAAAATTATTCTTTTGTTATCACTTACCTACTCGAGGACGAGCAGGAGTTAAGCTTGGGGATGCTTGATACATCTCCAACGTATCTATAATTTTTGATGCTCCATGCTTGTTTTTACACCATTTGCCCAATGTTTCGTTACACTTCGTGGCACTTTTATGCATTTTCCGGAACTAACCTACTAACAAGTTGCCACAGTGCCAGTTCCCTGTTTTCTGCTGTTTTTGTGTTTCAGAAGTGATACACAGGAAATATTCTCGGAATTGGACGAAACAAGTCCCTGAAGTCTTATTTTGTCCGGGAGCTTCCAGAGATCCGAAGGAGAGTAGGAGGGGGGCCACAGGGGCCCCACACACCAGGCTGGCGCGGCCAGGGCCTGGGCCGCGCCGCCATGGTGTGAGGCCACCTGGCCCCACCTCTGACATCGCCCCTTCGCCTATAAAGACCCCCCCGACGGGAAAAACCTAAGTACCCGATCACTTTTCCAGAACACATCGCGATCCGCCGCCGCCGTCGACCCGAAGATCGGGAGGGTCCAGAAGCTCTTCCCGGCACCCTGCCGGAGAGGGAAATCGCCACCGGAGGTCTTCTTCATCGCCATGCTTGCCTCCGGAGCGATGAGTGAGTAGTCTACCTTGGACTATGGGTCCATAGCAGTAGCTAGATGGTTGTCTTCTCCACCATGTGCTTCATGTTTAGATCTCATGAGCTGCCCTACATGATTGAGATCACCGTTATGTAATTCTACATATTTGGTTTATTGGGATCCGATGAATATTGGTGTTATGATTGAGTTGCTGTACTGAAATATTTCTTTTGTTATCTCTATGTTGTTTATGATCTTGCATGCTCTCCATTGTTAGTAGCTATCTTGGCCGAGTAGTTGCTAGTGACTCCAAGAGGGGGTATTTATGCTCGATAGTGGGTTCATGCCTCTATTTAACCTGGGGGAGTGACAGAAACCTCTAAGGTTGTAGATGTGCTGTTACTACTAGGGAGAAAACAACATTCATATGCTCAAGGGCATATGCTTTGTTTACATTACACACTTTGCTTAATGCAATTATCTGTTGTTCGCGACTTAATACTTGTGGAGTTCTCGGATTGATTCGCCACAAGTGGATTATTAGTCATAGATGCAGTTGGATGGCGGTCTATGTATTTTGTTGTAATGCCCAGAGTAAATCTCATAGTGATCTTCTTGACATATCACGTTTATCTTTATTCTATCAATTGCCCAACTGTAATTTGTTTACCCAGCATGTGTTATTTATCTTATGGAGAGACACCACTAGTGAACTATGGACCCCGGTCCTATTTCCATCATATTACTATCACCTGTTTACTTTACTCGCACTGTTTACTTTACTCGCATACTTTCTACTGTTTTCCACTCGATACGCTCATAACCTTTGTTTCAAGCAAACCGGTGAGATTGACAACCTCATCGTAAGTTGGGAACAAAGTACTTGGTTGTGTTGTGTGCAGGTTCCGCGTTGCTACTGGCCGAAGACGAGTCAACAAGTGTCGTAAACGGCGCCCTTGTTGGAGTGCTATTAAGCCAGTCTGCATCACCTTTAGTCGTTTGTCTCTCCTCTCCAAGAACGATTAAACCTTGGTTTCTTAACTAAGGGAAAACTAGCTGCTATACTCATCATACCTTCCTCTTGGGGTTCCCAACTGGCTGGTCATTCACCACGCACAAGGAATTTTCTGGTGCTGTTGACAAGGACTTGAAGAATAAGAAGCTCCTACATCAATTACATTCTCCCACGTCAACTTGACCCCAGCAGCAGCCAGCAGGCTGCCTCGCACCGAATCCGAGTTGCCTGGCCGCGCTCATTCCGCCGGCCTTGTCCGCGTGCCTGCCGCTGTCGGCACAGCACACGAGACGGTCACAGTGGGCAAATCCTATACCCCGCTCAACGCGGGGTTTCCTCGTCGCGCCGCACACCCCTCCCCAGCGTATCTGTTGTGGTGGGCCAGGCCCCTTTAGCGAGGAGGCAAGGGTGAGGGTGACGCTCGTTCCTTGCGACGCCGACGATGAAGCCACCGACGAAGCCGCCGGCGATGGAGGTGGAGGCGCTCCATGAAGCCGCCGACGCCGCGGCCTGGCCGCGGTGGAGGTGGTGGAGCAAGCCCTGGAACTTAGGGTTTCGGGGTGGGACGCCGGGGTCTTAGGGTTTGGGGGTGGGGGTCACCGGCGCCGGAGAAGAAGAGGCTGCCGAAAGAGGGGGAGATCGCTGGCGGCGGCGGCGGATCTCAGAGAGCTGAACTCGGAGAAGAAGGAGGTGTGGTGGGCCGCAGCCCACAGTCTCAGGCGTGCGTGCGTGCGGTGTGCGGCCGAATACGGAATCGCCGCTTTGAGCGGGGTAAAGGAGACCCCGTCACAGTGGCCGATCGTAGTTCGGGAATCATTTCGTGCAAACTGTGCCAGCTGAACCCCGAGATATCGAAGTGTTCTTGTGTGCCGACATGTTGGACGATGCACCGCGCACAGCATCAGTGTGGAGTGGTTCCTCCGATCGAGAAAAATAATGTCATCAGGGGAGTTGTTGCGTCGCGTTGCACACAGCGATTTAGCTTGGCGCGACTGCAGAGCAATGAGCAGTGACAGGTAAGGCTGCAAGCGGGAGCGAGCCTTCCGCGGCGCCGCTTTGCCAAGCCCATTTTTTCGTGTATGCGGGGGCCCATGGTTTCTGCAAGGAAGTAAGCAAGGTACGCAGGCCGCTCCGCGTTTAGCCGCAGGCCCGCTAACCATAGTTTTAAAAACCGGACCGGTGAGTGAACCGGTGAGGTGACTGGCTCACTGGTTCACTGGTTCAACTGGTGGCTCAGCTGGTTCAATAGCGACAAAAAACCATCAAATTTGATAAATAATTAAGTTAATTTTGGGAAAATTTAGCATCGAATCATATATTTTGTGTTGCTTTCATAGTAGATCACAACCTAAGTGTAGTAAAGATGGTATTATGCCTTATCAAAGTATTTGGAGCAAGGTTCTAGATTATATGATCATCTCCTCGCGAAAACACAGTATTTTTATGCAGTTTTTCTGGTTTTTTTAGTTGGACCAGTGACTCTTAAAAAACCGATGAAGGCTTCGGTTCAGGTTTTTTTTGGTCGAACCACCGAATCGGTTTGGTTTTTAAAACTATGCCGCTAACTCCCGCATCTGAGTAGGGAAGTAAGCAAGCGACCAGATAATGCTAAAAAACTGAGCGACCAGGCTCACGGGACGGAGGGGAGGAAAAGCCGTGCCGCCGCCAGCTAGCCACCGGAGCGGAGGACGAGAGGACGGATGTAGCTCTTGTAGACGCCGCCGAATCCCCCATCCCAAGATTCTGCGCGCGGCCGAAGTTGGTGGTGCCCTGGAGGCCGGAGGGGGCGAGCGCGGTACCTCACGCTGCGCGTCCTTTCCCCATGCTCGGCTCGTCCGTTGCCGGCCTGGGAGCTCCCTACCGTTGCAGCCTCACGAGGGGCCTGGCAGAAGCTCTAGGAGTCGCGCGCTGCGCAGCCGCACGAGGGCCATGGGGTTCGGAACTACCAGCAACACTGACTACTAGGGAGCGGACAAGAGTGGTCATTGGGGGCTAGGAAGGTGGCGGGACGGAGGAGACGGGTGGTCACTGAGGCGGGGAAGGTGGCGCTGCGCCGCTATGGCGAGGAGTGGCCGTCGGCGGAAGGATTGTGGGCGGCACCGCCGTGATAGGCGAGGGGAGGCGCTAGAAGAGCCGGTCCAATTTTTGCGGATACATACGGCGCCGCATTAGTGGATTAGATTTTGCGGACTGTCACGGCTGTCCCGCCTATCAATCGTGGACTGATGCGGCGCATAAGCAGCCCCCGCGTTTAGTCCCACTTGCGCCCTGAGTGACACGGCCGGTGGATACCTGACAGATGCTCCGACAGTCCGACTCCGACCGAGACATCGTTTCAGGGCAGGCCTAGGTACGGCTAGTTACACTTTGTGCCTTCCTTTTCCCCTTCACTTCACTTCTCTTTTGGAGGCAAAAGCTTTGCCTCAATCTATTAATTAAGAAGAAGAGAATTGCTCAGTTAATTTATGGAAAACCGGGCGAAAACCATAACAACTCTCAAACCAAATAACCCCTCGACCACCTAGCGACTCACAAACTCTCCTAGGATGAAATAACATCAATCTCTCAACACATGCAAAAGAGACTCCAATTGAAAATACAATAACCCAGAAAGTGTAGAACGGTCCATCATGCAGCCGCGGACGCCTTCCTAGCTCTGTCACTCTTCTTACACTTGCTCTTGAGAGACTTCTTCACTTTCTTGATTATGTCCCTCGAATCTTTCTCTGACAAGATGTCAATGATCTCTTTGCCTGAACCAGGGCAAGCCGACTCTAAAGTGATGAGCAAGTCGCAAAGCTCTTTTGGAAAGAGAGCCAGAATCAGATGCCGATGCATCTACCTCATCCTTCACTTCACTTCTCAAGAAGCAGTTTCGTGAAATCTCACTTGACTAAGGAGCACTAATCATCATGTGTCCATGTTCTAGTGCTAGCTAATCATCCTCGATCGGATATAGTGCAGACAAACTAGGCGGTGGAACGACGTGACCCTAATGCATGTCAGGACTGTTTGTCCCTTCTTGATTTTTCAATATATAATTATGAGGACGTCCCTTATCGATATAGCGAGAAGTAATACTGACCGAAGGGACCGAGTAACAGAGATACTCATGTAGCGCATCGTCAGGTCTACTTCCTCTGTTCTTAAAAAGATTGTATTTTCAATTACTTGGAAAGTCAAAATTTTAAAGTTTAACCATATTTATATAAAAATACACTAACATTTATATTACCAAATTAGTGTTATTAGATTTATGATAAAATATATTTTCATCATATAGCTTTCTCTTTTGATAAATATTATTTTAATTTTGTGAAAACTTGATCAAAATCAAAAAAGTTTAACTCTTTAATTTTTTTAGAAATACACTCTTTCGTGAACGGAGAGAGTATATGACATGGTGTGTGTCTACGTCGACACATCGTTTATTCTACATGTGCGACGCCTACGCTCTACACGTACACGTGCGCACGCTGCCTCGTGCCTACGTGCGCCACAGGCCCACATCGACCGATCACGTGCATGATATCCATAGGGTTTTTTTTCTTGGAAATATATGATACCGTCGATAGGTTGGGTGCGGCTGGAGCTGCGTGACATCAATACAATGTTGGTATCGCAGGCGAGCATTGATAGACATCTCCACTTGGAACAAGCCGGCCACCTATGAATTTTTTTTTTTTGAACATAAAAGATATATTAACCTTAATAGCCAAAGTACAAGATTACAAAGCTTAATAAAGAGCAAGAGCCAGCTGTGGAAAGCTGCAAACAGCAAATTCTAGATGACCAAGATATGCTCAGAAGATACCGAAGACTACAAGTGGAGTAAAACAGCGGTCGTTTGTCCGACGACAACTTGGGCTCGAACTTGCTGCACTTACAGTCTCCAAAGGCCTCATTTGTGCTCCATACCAGTTGATGCCCCGCGGTTGACTCTCCCAATGGTCTATCTGGCGTATGCACTTGAGGTTTGTGATCAATGAGCTGTAGATATTGAATTGCCTTCACCGAGCTCAAAATCAAAGGGTCCCCCCTGTTAAATCTGAGGATCAACGACGAAGGTGTTGTCGTCCACCTTCGGTGACACAGCCCGAACAGCAAGGGGACGGTATCTTCAACTTGTTTGCCATCAATGAGAAGTGATCTTAGGCAGCAGTAGCAAATAAGATTAGCTTGCTCAAATAAACCTATTGGGCTGCCACTGATTGAAGATTGTTGTGCACGAACATAGTAAAGCTGTAGAGATGTGCTTTGGGCAGCTTGACCAATACAATCTGAACCATACTGATATATCTGCAGATAAAACTGATGCAAGGCTAGGATGACATACCCACAGATGGGGCTCATGTTGAGCTTCGGGGAGTCATCAGGAAAATGATACACAAGGCAATTCATCCCTGCCTTCAGCCATATCCCATCCACTAGCAGTATCATCTGGACAACATCTACAATTCCTTGACCGTTGACACCACGCACAACAATGGGAAGCTGCTGTGTTCCTCTTCCAGTCAACAGCAGAGCTGCCTTCAAGATCCCCAAAACCGAAACACCAGCAGCAAATCCCCAAAACCGAAGCCAACCATCAGATCCACCGGTGCCACTGCTCCTTCCCCTCCCCCCCTCGCCACCCTGGCCGGCCAGCAAGAGGAGAAGCAGCAGACGAACGCCCCACATCGATGCATCGGCGCCACGGACTCGAGGTCGAAGTCGCAGACGAGGAGGACCCCTTCTTTTCCGGCCACCATGGTCGGCCAAAGAGAGAAAATCATACCACCATCTCCGACGCCCCGAGCAGGCCTTATTTAGGGAGAGGACAGCCCCCCTCCACTCCGCCGTCGATGAGAAAACAGGGAAGTAGAGGAGGCCCGACACCCGCCGGAACTGGGCCGAGGTCACCGGCGGTCTCCTGGCGGCAGCTCGCCGCAAACTAACGGGGATAAGCCCCAAACTAACCCTAAGCTGTACAGCTGCATCGCCGCCCCCCCCCCCCAGCACCATCTCAACCGGCGTCGCCGGCGAGAAGGGCCTCGGGGCGGCGCGGCAAAGATCTGGATCTCACGGTACTGTAGCAGGCGGTGGGGGTGGGACCAACGAACTATCGGGCCACGACTCGAATCGATTGACAGGTTACCTATGAAATATTGAAATTGCCTCTCGCGCCTGACGGCGGTGGCCTCCTCTCCGGTGAGGCCAGTTGGCCAGCTACGCGCAAAATATGGTACTACTCCTTCCATTTTGGTTTAAAAGGCCTGCGCGTAGTATAGTTTAAAAAACCGGATCGGTGAGTGAATCGGTAAGGTGACTGGCTCACTGGTTCACTGGTCCAATTAATCGGTGGCTTAGCTGGTTCAATAGTGATAAAAAACCATCAAATTTAATAAATAATTAAGTTAATTTTGGAAAAAATTAGCATCAAATCATATATTTTGTGTTTGCTTTCATAGATCACAAACTAAGTGTAGTAAAGGTGTCATTAGGCCTTATGCAGGGTATTTGGAGCAAGGTTCTATGTTTTAGGATCATATCCTCGTGAAAACACATTATTTTTATGTAGCTTTTCTGGTTTTTTATTAGTTGGATCAGTGACTCTTAAAAAACCGGTGAGGGTTTCGGTTCAGATTTTTTCTAGTCGGACCACTGAACTGGTTTGGTTTTTAAAACTATGGCGCGTAGTTCTAGATTGTTAATTTTAACAATATAATATAAGATATATTATAAATAATATTTTATTAAAAACTTTGTATCTTCTAGTTTCTAATGATATAATTTTTATGTTATATAATTTATATTTTATTAATTAAATTGATAACTTAGAAATACGTGTAGATTCTTTAAACTGGAATGGAGATAGTAACTGCGCGTGCAAGCAGTAACAAAATGCGGTCCAACTCTCCGAGAGCTACTCCAATTTTAATAGCAGCATTTTATCGGGTGTGTTCACCCGTTGAACGTTCAAAAACCCTGTTTTTAAAAAAAACTCTGCGAGAGCTACCGTGGTCCCTGGGGCACACCGCACACGGTTCCCCGTGAACTCTGTGTTAGGATTTAATTATTGTAATTAAATATGTAATCCTGCTTGTAACCGCGGTTATTCCTGGAGGGTCGCCTCCTGGAACCGATATTGAGAACCGACGTTCACGTCTGTTCACCCCCTATATATATGTAACAATCCACATCAATGAAATACAGAGATTGATTCCTGTTATTTGTCACTTGTTCTCTCTCTTTTACTTCTAACACGTTATCAGCACGCTCTCTATCTAAGCGATTTCGAGAACAGAAGAACAAAGAACAGATTTGCAAGAACAATCGTTTTTTTTTCCTTGGATCGACAGAGAAAAAGGCACGAAGCCCTCTACATCAAAAGAATAAAAAGAAATCCACAGGTCTCAATCAAAAACGCCAACAGCCTACTGCTAATTGGTAAGAGAATCATTGGATGGAAATCCTCAACCAAGAATGGTAAGAAAATTGCCTGAAGGCTTCGTATCTCTGTTTCTTCGAATTCTTAGCGACGATGGACGCATGCGCTGCTCATCGCTCGTCGTTGCCGTCGAGGCCCAGTGGTGAATCCACGGACTTTGTTGCCCTCGGCGCTAGACCAACGCCGCCGCTACGCCCTTGCCTTGCTCGTTGGTGTGCGGACGTGAAGGTCCCGCCGCCTCAACCCAGGACCTCCGCTCTCTCTCTCTCCGGCTTGAGGGCAAATGACTGCGATGTCCGCAACCACAGCGCGGCGTGGCGGCTGGCACGCTCCCGACAGGAGGCGGCGGCGCCCGTGCCCGCGACCTCCCGGGGCGGCTCCCGCGACGAGGTCGCCCAAACCGCTTCCAGCGCTTCCATGCGATGACCACCCAAGCGAGGCGAGGCGGTGGCTACGGTCGTCCCTGCGGCGGCCTGTTTTGTGCGACGCTCAGCCCCGGCGAGGTCGTCGGCCACCGGGCGGCTCCCCGCAGCCAACCAATCAGGCCCGATGTGACGGAGACCGTCGCAACCCCGGCTCGCATTGTCGCGACGGTAGCGCATGCGGGAGTGACCTTCCTCGCAGGCGACGCATCTCGGCAAGGCTCCGAGCAGCCATGACCTCCATCATGGCCGACAGCGCTCTCCACGGCTGCCCTCTCCGAGCGAGGGCCGCCCTCCGCGCGGCGTAGCGGCGGTGGCCAAAGGCCGGTTTTTGGTGTGGCTCCCCGCGGCAGCCGGCTCCGCACGAGCCTCTGCGTCGCCCGCGCTGCACGGAGCGTCCCAGGCGAAGACGACCGCGGCGGCAACAGCCAAACGGAGGCGCGCGGCTAGCGCGCGTGGCGGCCCTCGGCCCCCGACCCGACGCGGCGGACGCCCGCGACTGCGACCTCCCGGCGCGGCTCCTGCGATGAGGTCGCCTGAGAAGTTTCCAGCGCGAAGCACACTGCTCGCGGCCGCAGCGCGCTTGGTCTTCACGACCTGCAGCACTCGACGCGGCTCTTTCCGGCGCGGTCATGTCCCCGACGCTGCGTATGACATGCGTCCTCTAGGCTCCGGCTTGGCCGTCCCGCAGCGCGGCGGAGCATCCGACGCCATGCGCATCGAGGCTGTGGCCTAAGCACAGCAGAACCAATCTTCTCGATTGGTAGTGCTAACCGCACAAGGTTTTGGATAAGAAACCTTATCCATTTGCCTATTTTTCATTAAGGCTCCTATGTTGCAAGAATTTGCAAATCTGGCAACAAAGAGTGGTCCAGAACAATGTTGCATTTACACCCAAATATTTCTGGGTATTTGCAGATTGTTCCTGTTAATAGTATACTATTTACTAGTATTTCTCTATTTTAGACCCTATTAAATTCAGTATATCTATTCTAGTACTGTATTTCTGTGAGTACATTGTATTCCAGAACATATGTCGGATGTAATATGTTTGCATGTTTTTGGACATGTTGAGATAATTACATCCCTTATTTGCAACTGAGATTTATAATTTCTTGCAAATAAAAAATGATTCATCTTAATTGAGCCATTTTTGGTTCAATATGAGCAAGAATCGAATATGCAAAATTTAAGTGAATTCTTCAAGTTGATGTTTTAGGATTAAGAGTAGCACACGGATCTACTGCATGGATTGCAGATTATCTCCGCTACTATGATTACTTATCAAGTGATCCCCCATACATTTTAATTAAGTCATGACATAAGGGAGTATCTACAACGTGGCATGCTTAACAACATGAAGTCCATAGTAATGGTTTCAAGACCACTTCATGAAATTACCATGGATTTTGCATTGTTCATTACAATATAACCATGATGGTTTTTGATTTACCATGCATAAATTAATAATCTCTGGTTTACCCATGATGGTAACCGATGGCCGGAAAAGAGAGTTCATTTCAGTTGACCTCAATGGCCACAACTACCCTACATGGACCATGGACATCAAGATCACTCTTGCGTCCGTGGATTAGTGCGTGCAATCCAGGATCCGATGGCCCCCTTTTCGGTTGGAGTCACGCCGCTAAGAGATGAGCAGAAATATTCACCCAGATCTTAAGTCTGAGTATTTGGAGGAGGAATCCCCCACTTACTTTGTTTCAGGACCTCGAGCCATGAAACTTGGACTGTGGGCGATGCATCGCAAAGCAAGGCTTCAACAAAATTAAGCTTAGCGACAAATATGGATGCTATACGTATCCACTAACAAGTCCAAGACCCAAAACATTTGGTTGTTCTCTACTAGCAATCCTAGACGCGCAAAGCACCTCAAGGGAAAAGGTTTGGAGCAAATTTCAACCTTCATCCTATGACACCAATGGAGTTGGTTCGCAAGACATTCATCTTGGACCTAGTGACGCCATGACACTCTAGAAGTCATAGGATCCCTATGAGCATGGAGGAGATAATGGTTGAGTATGCCTTCACTGACATGTTGGAGACTTTAACTAGTCCCACTATCTTCGTAGTGATCAATTTATTCATGTCTATTAATGTTGTTCTAATAGAGCATACATATTGTATCAGCACTCTGATATAACTAAGATTGTATGTATTCTATATATCTGAGAAAGATTTCCATTCGGAAAATTCTTCAACTCGATATATAGATTTCTATGGGAATCAATCCGACGGATGAGGAACAAGTATTTGAAAAGTACCCTCTCCATCGTTTGGATTGTACTACACGTGCATCCAACTCGTAGAACATGTTGCATATAAAGCAATTCCATTGGTCACAACTTGCTCGAGTTCAAATTCGCTCACTAGACTTTGTGTGCACCTCGTGCGCCATTACTGGGAAGCCAATTTTGAGGCCTTTGCACCTCAACATACAATTTGAACCACTTATGTTCCTTGAACTCATTCAGGGAGATATTTGTATTCATTCAACCACTGTGTGGACCATATTAGGTAGTTGAATTTTATCAATTCGCATGGACAACGATGCTGAATTCTCCCCATGTGGCTTCAATTACTTGCATGGCCTTGAGGATTGAAGTTCAGCACTCTGTCCCATATGTCCATACTCAAAATGGTTTGGCCAGATCCATTATCAAGAGGATCAACTCATTGCAAGACCTTTGTTAATGAATTGCAATTACCAACTTGATGTTGGAGTCATGCAGCTTTACACACTGCTCAATGACTAACTGCATATAGCAATACTCCTCCTCTGCAATTGATACGTGGAAATCCTCCGAGCATTTCCCATCTACGTAAGTTTGGATGCGCTTCACGCGTACCGATCTCACCACCGCACGTACATCATTGGGCCCACAGACTAAGGATCTATGTGGGGTACGGATCTCCGTCGATCAACATGTAGCTTGAACCCTTCATTGGGTGTCTATTTATAGCCCAGTATGCTGATTGCTTATATTAAAGGATGGATTATTTCCAGGCATTAGGGGGAGATTTCATGTACCATATGGAATGCCAGGAAATCAATAGGGACTCCACGTCCCACCTTATATCCACGTATTCAAGAATTTGGACTGCGTCCGGAATTCCCATATTTGCAACACATTGCAAATAACCTGCCAGATTCATTTACTGATCTCAAAGGTGTTACAAAATCCTTTAGTCCAGCTAGAAATGCGCCCGAAAGAGTGGAGGTACCAATAAAAACCACTCAACTCCCCGTACCTGAAAAGAGGGGGAGTAGTACGGCCTCTAACCAGGATCTAGCTTCCTACAAGCAATAAAGGAAATCGAGGAGATATCCTCTAAATCAGTAAATGTAGGTCAACCTTGTGTTGATAAACACCTTATGGGTAGTATACACCCAGTGGAAGGGAAACCTCCACAACCCCAGCTTCAGCTTGCTCACACTGGCTGGGACATCGGAACACCTGGACTCACGCGTATTGGGAAATCACGAAGAGTCATCATGGGTGCATGAGATTTCCTCCAATAATATCGATTCTGGAGAATCATATAACCAAAGTCTACAATTGTTGACAAACATTTCTCTTGTATGATTGCATACATCCTTCAAAGTATTCAGATCCAAAGACCATGGCCATGGCAGAGTGTAAACCACTCGCTCAGATTGAAACAAACAAAGGATGCAATCCAAGCAGAAATAGCCTCGCTCCTCCAATTGAATTCCCTACACGGGAATCAATATGTTTTCTTCTAGAGAACGATAAGGTGGTGAGAAAGCAAGGCTTGTAGCATAAGGTCGGGTTTCCGCAGAGATCCGAGACCTACTCTCCAGATAGGATTGGAATCCTCAAAATTTTCCGATAATTATATCATTGGCAGTGCAAAATCATCTATCTATGCAGTTGATAGATGTAGTGACTATATTTCATGTGGATCACTAGATTTGGACATGTATGGTTCCCGATGGAATCTCTATCCGAATCGCAATATAAACGCAACATGTATTGTGTAAAATCAATGAGTTATTACATGGCTTATTGTTATCGGTATATTTTAG
Source organism: Dactylis glomerata (assembly GCA_007115705.1). Taxonomy (NCBI): domain Eukaryota; kingdom Viridiplantae; phylum Streptophyta; class Magnoliopsida; order Poales; family Poaceae; genus Dactylis; species Dactylis glomerata. The sequence goes on along the minus strand of QXEO01000472.1, from coordinate 5,221,682 downwards.
TACAACCAACGTAGTGAGTTCCTTATCCACAAGGAGTACTCCTACAATGATGATTACCCATGTGTGTTTGTTATACACAAGGATACTCCTGCAATGACAAAGCACGTGATCATCTAAAAGGCGGAATTTGAGATGAAGGATTTGGTTAAACCCAAACAGTGCTTGATACAAGTCGGGCTACTTCACTCAAGTATTATGGTACACCAAGTTGCCTATATTATAAATATTGGAGAACCCTAAAATGGATAGGTTATATTCATCTCCCATGTTGGTTGTTCGATCTCTAGACATAGAGAAAGATTCACTCAAACCACGGGATGGTGTAGAAGCGATGTTGGGACTTGAAGTTCCATATCTCGGTGCCATTGGACCCACCAACACAGCTAGTTGGGAATCAAGAATATCTTTCGATATTTCTAAGGCACCACACATTACTTGACCTATTCTGGTAATTTCAGAGAAATCTGAACTTCAATATCATCGGGATACAATGATGTTGGCTACTTGAATGATCCTCATAATGTGTACCCACATGGTAGAAGTGTCACTCCATTGATGTCTTCGAAATAGACTTCAGTAACCCTACCAATCATTCTGAAATACGAAGCCGCATTGCACGTGTAGCTTTACGGAATGATAAATCACATACATAAGTCATGTGGTATTGATTCTCTTGAATCATCGACCATTATCTTCATAGATAATGTTGCTTGTGTTGCATGGATGCAAATAGGATAAATCGAGAGCAACATCATTAAGCATATTGCCTCTAAATTGTTTTATCTCCATAAGCTCCATAAGAGCCAGAGAATAAACATATTTCAAGTCAAATCATGCGATAACCTCGCTGACCTATTCACAAAGTCTCTACCAACTTTCATATTCCAGAAATATTTTCATGAAATTGGTATTCGACAGCTTCAGGATTTGCAAGAATCAGGGGGAGTATCTCCCTGGACTACTCCTGTTCAAAGCATCATATTACACTCCTTTTCCCTTTATGAGTTTACTATCCAGGTTCTCATCAAGGTTTTTAATGAGGTAATATCAACACAAGATCATATGTCATACTTTCTGCTTTCCCCATCGGGGTTTTTAGGAAAGTACACATGACATATAAATTGCCCTCTAAACTCTATGGGTTTTTCCCTTTTATAAGGTTTTTCTCATATGGAGTTAACATAGAGGCAATAATCTTTATGTGCTGTATCATTTTCTCCTTATTTTCCCACTGGGTTTGAAGGAGTTTTCACAGCATATTTCAATATTATATGTTGCACCATTTTCTCCTTATTTTTCCATTGGGTTTAAAGGAGTTTTAGCAACATATCATACACACAACTCTCCTCATATTTTTCCCACAGGGTTTTTAGAGGAGATTATTTCAAAATGATGGATATACACAAGGACAAGCATAGATTAGGGGGAGTGTTAGGATTTAATTATTGTAATTAAATATGTAATCCTGCTTGTAACCGTAGGCGGTTATTCCTGGAGGGTCGCCTCCTGGAACCGACATTGAGAACCGACGTTCTCACGTCTGTTCACCCCCTATATATATGTAACAATCCACATCAATGAAATACAGAGATTGATTCATGTTATTTGTCACTTGTTCTCTCTCTTTTACTTCTAACACTCTGCACTGAATTTTCTACTTCGGGATAGAGCAAATCAAGGAAAATATTTATATATCTTGGTTCTTGAGAGAGGGAGGGAGAAAATGCGACTCCTGCGTCTTCTTCGGTTCACGGAGAAAAAAACGTGAAGCTGCCGTGTAATATCTTTGGTAGCCATCGAGCTGTCCAACAAGCAGACTGCTAAGAAATATTCTTATTTCTGACTGGTTAATGTCTAAAACATTATGAGAGAGTGATGTATTCATCACCAATAGTGTCTATATCGCATTCATATCGGATCGATATCTCACGGTCACCACGCTTCCAATGTTATGTTATGGCATCCGATATTTTAGGCTCTACCGTAGTTAGCAAGAGTTTCCGATGATGACGTGGAAGAGAGAAAACTCATCTTACGAGCCAAGTCAGTGATGTGGAGAAAACGGTGGACAAGGCTGCTCAATCGTGTAATTTGTCGCCGGCGATAGTTAAACCATCATCTTCAAATAAGCCATATGTCTTTCGTTGGAATCTTCACGCTTGCTAAGTGCATGCATACAATATGTGGCTAACGAAAATATTACATTCCGTAGAAATTTAATGTGAAAGCTTGAGGTTGGTCCGAAGATTAATCTAAAACATGAGGTTCCTCTAAACATAAAATTAGTTGTGCCCGATTTACCGCACATAAAAATATACTATGAAAAGGACAAAGACTAGGAAACTCTTTGTGTTATTATTCCACACCTGTAATTAGATTTTTCTCAGAATCACATATTCGACACCAATACAGTTAAAGCATGAACTACAAATATTAATTACACAAGCAGAAATATAAATAATACAACTTTATAATGCCTCTAGGGCATATTTCCAACAACCGAGGCGCTGGCCCTCACACATGTGGCCGCTCTGTGCCATCATGATTTACGGCATCACGCGTAGTGGTTCTCTTCGACGCTTAGGCACATGCCCTCACAAATGCGGTCATCCACTCATCCTTTGGCGTCAGGATCTCACCATCGCATACAGTTTTCGCCTTAACAAACTCCGGCGGTTATACGAACCCTACAAAATTCCCTGCTTGGCCCATGAGCGGTACCATGTTGAATTAAAGTAGATATATATCATTAATTTATATTGAACTTTTTAACTCTCTGAATTAGAAATCATTTCTATCAATATCTTTTCTCAACAACTATTATGTAATAGTAAAGTTTCAAAAATAACAAAAAATACAATTGTTTTCATTATGTATTTTAAATTTTGTCGTGGAAGTTGCAATAAATCGGAAGCATACATTAATAGGAACTCTTATGTTGGTTGTTCATATTTTATATGGTATGTCTTAGAAATCCAGGATTATACTCTATTCTTCTTGATCAGAGAAAAAACAAAATGGCATGATTTCAAGAATAGTTTCTTGCTACTCAGACGAACTTCAAGTATATGTAGGTGTATATGTGTATTCTGTTTTCTCAAATATCGCAAGATATGTATAAAGCTGTAGAAGCTTCACAAATATACAATTGTCTGTAATAGGTATAACTAAATTGAATATATAACGACCAATTTATTAACATAAAATTATGTAATATAAAAAGGACAGAAACATAGAGCACGTTCGAGATGTGTCTCTCCTGCGCAACAGCCTCCTTTTTATGACCAAAAAAATGAAAAATGAAAATTGCCAGGGCCCATAGGATTATAACCTGGAAACTTATTTTTCTAGTCGCTCCAAGTTACTACCCGGGAAATGTTTCCCCTTAAAAATCGTATGAAAATTATCTATGAGGGGTTTGTTCTCCAATTTTCATTGCTCATTTACTGATCTTGACATGACGAAGTATGTCTTTAAGATTCTTGGGTTCAACACTTCGCTGGCATCACGTGATATCCTTGGACAATGTAACAAAATTCCTTTTAAATAGAGAGTGTCGGATCATGGTTGGCAAGCTGAGCAACAAGCTTACTAATCTGGCATATGAAATGCACCCAACTAATCGACATTTTCATTTGTTTGGAGGCAATTGCCCAGGATTAATGCTGCAAGGAAGGCGGAACCGTCCAACTAATCGACATTAGTATTCCACGCATGGCTGTCATCACCAGCCCAACATGCATGTCCAAGCGTGCGTGAGAGGTCGAGGCTGGAATCCCTAGAGTCACGTGCGACGAAATCAGCAGCAGCGGCGAGCGGATCAAACCCAGGATTGCATTTTATAGCATCGCTGCAAGAATATGTCTTCATAGCCATATGCAAATGCTGCACTTGATCGCACTCCAGTGCACATTGTTTACACATTCTCACATGTTCACGAAAAGAATGCTGCATTCTAAAAGTCTTGCCAAGGCCCCCTTTTTCATATAGAAAAAAGTCTTTACTTGCGCAAAAAAATAACATCATTCTAAAAGACGTTATTTATAATTTTTTCATTCACATGTCAAGACGTGGCTCCGTCAAATATCCCTTGATTAAGGAACAATAATCATCACCCGCAAAAAAAAAAGGAACAATAATCATCATGTGTCCATGTTCTCCGGCTAGCTAATCATCCTCGGGGTGTAGTGCGGACAAAGTTGGCGGTGGAGCGACGTGACCCTAAACTCAGGACTGTTTGTCCCTTCTTGACTTGCGCATAATTAATATCCCATCAACGTCCCATCAGAACCTTGAGCATATCGCATACGAGCAGCCGGTCTATACACAATACATGGCACATCGCACACGCGATTGTTTGTACGCTTTCATGTACACACGTGCCACATCGATTGACCGATCGCATGCACGATGTGATTCATAGGTTGGGTGGATGGATAGAGCCATCAATTGCCCTTACATGGAAAGTGAGACCGTCATCTTCGTCGTATGCTTGACGAATAGTGTGACGACAGATCGGCGCGTTGACGGTTAGATGGGCCAGCTTCTTCTTTGGGTCGCTCTAGGATCCGCTTCTCACTGTTGATCTGGTCCTTCTGCTCGTTAATGATGAATCGGAGCGCAGCTACTTCGTCATCATCAGGATTCGGGCCGAGAGGTAACTCGCACTAGTAGAAAAAAGGGCTTCCATTAGCCCCCATTAGTCCCCAATGTGTTTGGTTCGCGGCTAAAGGGTCCATCAGTCCCGGTTCGTTTGAAAATGTGGGCCAGGGGGCATTAGTCCCGGTTCAAATGGGGCCTTCGGTCTCGGATTCAGCCACCAGCCGGGACTAATGCCTTTGGGCCTTTAGTCCCGGCTCGTGGCATAAACTGGGACTATAGGGCACCCTTTAGTCCCGGTTTGCTCCACAAGCCGGGACTAAAGGGCAGTTCAAACGAACCGCCGCTCCCGCGCGCGTCAGTTACGCATGCATGGTCGCCGATCGCTTCGGGAAATCGCTGTGGCCATTAACCACTTCGGTATTGAACGACGACGCATCGGGAACTCATCGCCGGCGGGCTAATTACACCGCCGGCCAGCCTCTTCTTCTTCCCCTCTCTCTAGTATATAAGGATATGTATCTCTATAAGCAATTCTTCATCCTCTTAATCTCCTCCAAAACGCCATAGCCCTCCTCAAAAACACCATAGCCCATCACCGGCGGCGAGCTCTCTCCTCTCCCTCTCATTTCAATGGAGCCGGCGACGCGGGTGCATAATCTCACCGCCGAAGGGATGGAATTCACCATCACGGAAACCGTCCGTGCATCAACGGTGGAGAAGTGGCTCCACGCTGTCAATCAGCGGTTCCTCGACGCCACACCGGTGAAATGTGTGGGCTTGGACTGCGAGTTCACCACCCCTCGCGATAAGCCTCATCAGCGTGCCGCCCTCCTTCAACTCTCGGTGGCGTCCGAGGTTTTGCTCTTCCAACTATGTCGGGCCGATCATGTGCCGCAGCTGCTCAGGGATTTCTTGGGGGGCCCCACCATTAAATTCTGCGGCGCGGCTATCGGCAATGACGTGCGCATGCTATCTCCATAGGGAATTCAAATTGCGTCGGTGCATGACCTCCAAGTGATCATACCGAACCCCACCTCGAAACCAATTCCGAGTTTATATGATCTGTCCAATGCTACTATTGGGACAAAGCTTGCGAAGAAGAAGAAAATCAAGAAGAACAAGAAGAAGGGCGACGACGAGGAAGAAGAAGAAGATGAACTTATATATGGTTGGGCCAAAGTTCCATTAAGCGACAAGCAAGTGTTGTATGCCGCTCTAGACGCTCGCTTGAGCTTTGAGATTGCTAGGAGTTTTTGGAAGCTAGAAGGCTACTAGCTAGCTAGATGTGTGTGTGGTGTGGTGTGCGAGTCGAGTGCATATATGTATGAAAAAATGTACTCCCTCTTATTTGGTTAACAAGTCTATTATATTGCTATTATTTTGGATTTTTCAAGTTTTTTGGTCTTTTTTGAATATTTTAATTATTAAAAATTAATAATTAAATTATGTATAAAAATTATTTGGAATTCATTCATGCTTATTATTACTTAATCAATGTTGCTTAATTTGTGAATTTATTTGGAATTTAACAAAGTAATATTATATGTTTCCTAAGTGTATAGGTTAATAGAATTAGTAGCATAGTATTATCAATAAGTCGCGAGCGCAGTCTTGGAAGCTAGTAGGGAAGGAATAGAGAAGTTAAGCGTGCTAAGTGTGGAGTAGTGTGAGGATGGGTGACCGACCGGGAAGTGAGGACCACAAGTACTTAATTTGATATGACAATGGAGTGAGGACCATATACTCTTGGAAGCTAGTAGAGGGAAGGAATATAGATGATTAGATAATAGAGATGATTAGATAATAGAGAAATAAAGAAAATACAGAAATTCCGAAACAGAAAATACAAATTTTATTCCGAATGGACCTTTAGTCCCGGTCCGTGTTACGAACCGGGACCAAAGGTCCTCCAGCCGCAGCACATGCCCGTAGCCACGTGGAGGACCATTGGTCCCGGTTCGTAAGCAACCGGGACTAAAGGATTAAGCCTTTAGTCCCGCTTTATTAGTCCCGGTTGCTACAACCGGGACTAATGGGCGTTACAGGCCGGGACCAATGGCCTTTTTTCCACCAGTGTCGCCTGAGTATACATGCTTCGCATGCCGGATCTGGGCCTGTGTGATGAATCGGCCGCTGGCAGTTTGCCGATCGCGACCGTTGTTGACTCTGCTTCCGTTTCCATCTCTGTGCGATGCCATCATACAATGCATGCCGGAGGGTGAAGTTGGCTCGTCGCTGATTTCACCCCGTGCCAGAGGGTATATGTCTTCGTCCCCGACATACGAGTCTGCCTCGATCAGCATGTCTGAGTCATAATCGCGGACGTAGCCACTGCCAATGAGAGCTGATTTGCCCGAACTTGAACTGTTCGAGTTGCCGATAATCCCCTTAGCCTCTAGGTAGAGATCGTCGTCCGAACAGGTGTAGTCTGAGTACAACCCTTCGACATACTCAAGGTCGTATGGTGCTGGTTGGAGCGTAAGGGCATCGAGGGTCCGTTCGCACTCGGAGATCGTCGGGTAGATCGCGGCAGTACCTTCGCGAGGGTCTTCACAACCGGAAATCTTGTGAGGTGAGAAATCTTCATAGCCCACGAAGTGGTAGGCGTCGTAGTATGCAGTGGTTGGGGATGGTGGTGGCTCTTGAAGAGTGTTCGACCCGACTAATAATGCATTTTTAATGTATTTTAAAATGTCAAAAAATCTGGATAAAGAATTTAGCCTGTACATCTAAATATTTTATATTCATTCGCCGAAGTTTTGTGGAGAAAAGACATTTTTTGTGTACTGCATAAAAAAGATAAAAATATGTCATGTAAATAGCAATTTTATACCACCAAAAATTGTCCTTTTTACACCGGCCACAAAAAACATACTTGTTCTCGGAAAACTTGGTGAGTGAATATAAAATGTTTAGATGTACACCAAGAATTTATTTTCAGAATTTTTAAACATTAAAAATATGATTTTTTTAACATAGGTGTATCTACACTTGTGAGCCAAAGTGCATTTCCCCAATCAAAAAATATATTTCTATCTTTTGGGTTTGGAGACAGAGGAAATGAGAAGTTCGTATCGAAAAGGCGAGTGGTTCTGGAGACTTGCTCTCTCGTTCATATCGGATATTTTAGGCTTTATCGTGGTTCCGGAGACCTCTCTTGTACACGATCAAAAAGGCGAGTGGTTTTGGAGACCTGTTCTCCCATTCGTTGGTGCACGTTGACGCTCGGGATAGAGTAGACTACGATGACAGCGTAAGCAGCGAGAGAATAAAATATTGGTCTCCTCTATCTTTACCAAAAATATCAACTAGATCTAAGCACTAGGTAGGGAAATCTCAAAGGTTTAGGCCTCCTTTGATTTGTAGGGTAGGATTCCTAAAGGAATAGGAAATAGATAGGATTGGAATAGCATGTCTTATTGAATCCTATGGACACAGAAATCTGCATAGGAATTTTTTCATGAGCTTGGAGCTAATGGTTTTTTTCCTACGATCCTAGGCTAGCAAATTCCTACAGGATTCATTCCTAGAGAAAATATTCCTACAAATCAAACGCATCGGAAAGGAAAAAATCCATAGGATCTTAATCCTATGAAATTCCTGAGCAATTCCTACAAATCAAAGGAGACCTTAAGTTTAACAAAAATAGATGAGAGCCGGAATGGAGTCGTCCCCTCCTCGTGGGGAAGAAGATGGACTTATATAGCAGCTCCAAAAAATCTGATTGTTACACATAATATTTGCGATGCTCTGAGACTAAGGGACACTACAGAGCTTCTGGGAGCCGCTCTTGGCTGTCGTTCTTCACGCCCTCACGTGCGCAGGCTCTCTCCATCACCGAGTACCATGTCCTCATAGACGTGGCTGGTCTCTGACGGCATAATCCACGCCGTCGTGACGGGGGGGCTCTCTTCTGCTTAGGTCCATGCCCTACCACCTTCGTCTTCTCTTTGGCATCGGGATCCCACCATCGCGCTCTGATTTTGCCTCAACGAACCTGGTGATTAGACGAACTCTAGAGATGTGCCGGTTTGGTCCATGACCGGTACCATGAAAATTAAAACAAGTACATATCATATACTCCCTCCGGCGCAAATGAGATGACGGACAACAGTTCATTTGACATTTTGCACACAAAAAAACCCTAGATTTTCTAGTCTTCTCCGTTTAGGTCCCTGCCATCTGAAATCAAATCTTGTTCTTCCCGTCATCCTCCTCGGCCGTCGTCGCCATCCCCTACCATTCCTCGCCTTCGCCGCCGTATGCTCCCTCATGGAGGGAGGAGGCCCTCTGACGCTTGGTCTTCCCGGGACAGTGGGACGAAGAGGATCTTCTGTTCTCACCGTCGTCTACCCCGATCGTCATCGCCGTCCGCTCCCTCGCCGAGGGCGGGCCCCCTCTACCGCTTGGGCTCCCCGGACTGGTAGGGTGGAGAGGAGCTCCCGCCCGACTCGAACGGCTTCCCGCCGCCTCCTCCACCTGAGTCGGCCTTAGGGCTCACGTCGTGATCTCCAGGATCATACGTGCTCGCGTCATGATCTCTAGGAGCATATGATGAGGAAGCATACGTGCTCGTGTTCTGACATCTAGGAGCAGCTCTCCGTGGTCGTCATCATGATCTCCAGGACCAGCTCATCGAGGTCGTCATCGTGATCTCCAAGCGAAGAAGCTCAACTTACAAGGACGGCAAGGTGGACGTGCAGGCTAAAGCTCCCGCATCCTCTACCATATGAGAAAAATCTTGTGAGGTCGTGACCTATTGGTCATCGTGCATTGCTACCAATGGATGTCGCGCAGCCGCAAGCCATGGATGCCTTTGATTTCTTTTATCCTCATCTGAAACAGCGGATAGGGTTTGTGGTGGGGGCTATGAATCGACAATTCCACGCCAAGTAATCAAAAGGGGGAAGGATGGTGTGCCTTTACAGGTCGGCATGGCATAAATTTGCCGGAATTTGGTCGAAAATGGCCGTCGGCGATGGTGGCGGAAAAGAAGCCGGAGATGGGAAAGAGGAGTCGGGGGAGGGGGTAGGCACGAGGGGTTTTGTTTAGGTGAAAAATATCAGAGTGCTTTTGCAAAAAAGATCGTGCGTCATCTATATCGCGCCGGAGGGAGTATTTATATTGAACTTCTTAACTTTTTCAGAATTAGGATTTTTTATGTCAATATATTTTCTTAACAGGTATTGTTGTGTTATATTAAAGTTTTAAATAACAGAATATACAATTATTTTCATTATGTAATTTAAATTTTTCCATGCGATTTTAGTAAATTGGAAGCATATATTAAGGTAAACTCTTAGGTTAATTGTTTCATCTTTTCTATGGTATTTCATAGAAATCCATGGGTTAAATTTATTCTTCTTGATTGGAGAAAAAACAAAATGGCATGTTTCCAAAAATAGTTTCTTGCTACTCAGACAAACTTCAACTATATATAGGTGTTTATGTGAATTTTATTTCCTCAAATATCATGAGCTACCTTTAAAGTTGTAGAAGTTTCTCAATTATATAGTTGTCCATATTAGGTGTAAGTAAATAGAATATGTAACAACCAATTTACTACACAAAAAATTATATAATATAAAATTACTCCCTCCAATCGAAATAAGTGTCGGTGACAATTTTGTACTAAGTCACCGACACTTATTTCCGATCAGAGGGAGTACTTATGTATGAGGGGTTTGTTCTCAAATTCTTTCATTGCTCATTTATTGATCTTCACATGACCAAGTATATGTCTTTGACGTTCGTGGGTTCAACAACTATTTGGCATCGCGTGATTTCTTTGCAAAGTGTAATGAAGGTCTTTATAAATTTAAGTATGATCTGCAGGGGTGTTGGCTATTCATAGGTTGACACTAGTACTTGAATAGAGTTTCTGATTATCTTTACTATTGGTTTTTGCAAAATTTTCCGGATAGCCCCCGACCTAGGGTTCACCAACCCCAAATCCTTCGACCCAACTGCTCCAGCGCCCCGAGCTCCATGTCCCCGCGCCGCCACCCCCTCCCCGCCTACTGCCGCGCGTGCCTCGCCTCGCGCCGGGGCTAGGGTTCCCCATAGGCCCCACCGTCGGCAACCCAGCGACGACAGAGCGCCACCACCCCCACTCCATGCGCAAGAAGCCGCCGCCGAGGTGAAGGCGCCTCGCGCGGCCACCCACTAGCTGCCGGTGGCTTCTTGCCCCGCGGACTACACGGCGTGAGAGAAGCCGGCCTGCTCGTTGGGCGGCGGCCACGGAGCTAGGCTGCGGTAGGCGGGAGCGTGGTTGGCCGGCGAATCCGGTTGTCATTGCGTCGCCGCATCCCTTCGATGCAGGGGAGTTGGGGGCGCCGGACACGGGGGAATCAGCAGAGGCGTGGGCAACGGATATGGAAAACGGGACCTCGACGACAGGCTCCTCCAAGGTTTGCTGGCGAATCGTCAGCACCTTATCTTGCTTGCCGCCTTGCCGGAGGTAAGAGCCGTGATGCTGAGTTTCTCTGATCTTCAATCTTTGTTAAATGGTGCATGTGAAATTTAGGCAAGTTGCTGGATGCGAACCAACCAGTGACTGCTGCGATGGCCTCGCTGAGCCAATCCTGAAGTTGTTGATCCTTCCATAGACATTGATGTATGCAGAGTATGCTGGAGATGGGGAGCAGCAGAACGGAGTGCTGATGACATGACTGAATCTGATGGACAGGATGCTGGCAGGTCAGGGTGCTACGATGGCCTTCAACATCTGGTACGTCGTAGGTACTACATGCATCAGATTGTGATTCTTTTGTTCAAACACGGAACCCTGAATGCTTCTTATGCAGGAGACAGACAGTCTGTCGACAACATCCCAATCACATGCAAGAACGCATTGCCATTTTGGTTCATGACCAAACTCACTGGTCGGTATCCCGGTCAGCTTCATCATATTTTTGGCTTATATAACTAATTCTAACTTTATTGGACTTTTTGGTCATTGAGTGCTTACTGGTATATATGAATTCTGCGCCGTTTGATATTTGGATTTTATTCCGTTCATGGTAGATTTCTTTGATACTACAGCTTGGATCACAGTGGCTGTGCATATGTAAATTATGGTCATATGCTTCTAACCGGTGCTTTTGCTGAATACAGGACATTGTTCATAGTACTTGGTACTATGCTGACTAATATATTTTTACTTCTACGAAACTGTTATTCCATTGATCAATGCATACTGGTCCATAGAAGCAATCCATTGATGTAACTAATATCAGTGCCATACCACATTCTTCTGGCTTTTTTAAATATTTGGTATGTGTATGCTCATTAAAGTTCAATGCCCATGTTTGTTTGTCTACATGTGTCATACAGTAGTTTAGGATCACCTTCTAAACTTTTGATGGTTACTGATGTGAACATAATTGACCTTATCCTGGATGCGACACAATTGTGATGTAATTATAAATGATACCATGGAGCTTGGTTCTTCTTATGATTGTTTAACAACATAGAAACATTTGTCTGACCAACCTGTGGAACATGCACTTTTCCATATACAACTATCATAACTGGTTTTGTCTTATAGTACATGCAGATAGAGCTGGAGATGCCCAGAAAATTGTAAATGATGAATTTTTAGATCACCTTTATGACTAAACAATGATATTTAGGTGTTTGATAAAATAAAATTAAAGTGGCTTCCCCTCTTTCTGGTGGCCACGGAGCACCACATGGACGAGAGATGAGCGGGAGTGCGCCTGTCTCCTGCCTCCATGATTGCGTTCTCTCCCGTGGCCGGGCGCGCCACGGCAAGCAGACGAGCGCAAGGGCGGGTTAGGAGATGGAGTTCCAGGCTCTGGAAGGTGAAGAAGGGTGCGCACAGGTGGAGGCACAACAAGGCACCAGCAGAGGGGGTGAGTTTGACTTCAAATCAAATAACAAGGCAGCCGCGAGGTGCTCGGCTTGTCGTGCAGGATGAAGTGATCCACGAGGAATGCGATGTGTATGTCGCTGACGCCTAACAAGTCGGTAAGGAGACCTAGGTGCTGCCCTCGTTGCAGATGTGGAAGGAGGATAGGAAGCAGTGTTCTCCTTGTCCGATTTGCTGAACCTGGGGCCAAATTCACTCGAGGGCAACATCAACAGGAGGGGAATTTTATTTCAGTTGTCGCTATTGCAAGGTATTGATCAAAGTTCATTATTCTTTAGATTTACCTATGATAAACTAACATAAACGAGGACACAGGAGCGGGCGGAACGATCATACATGTTTTATATTTACTCTCTAAATTAATTTTCTATTTGCTTTCTAATTTGACAGTCATCTGAATCAATAAGGAGCAGCTATAATAAAAACAGATATGGTTACTAGCTAGCTTTCTTTCAATCTAAGAAAAGAGGTGAGTAACAAAATCTTTGTATGTGGTTCTGTTTGTTAGTCAGCCAATTCATAGTAGATTCTGTAGTCAACACGGTCTACCAAATTGCTATGCTGAATGATACATGTTTCATTTTACAACAGAAAAGAAGAAGGGCTTATTGAGGAGCAGAAGAGTTTTTTATTTATCTCTCAAGGACTTCCGTTGACAACTGATGAGCCCAAGGTTTGTCACTTTGTGTCGCCTAAATTTCTTGAACACAGCTCTCCGTTAACATTTTGTTAAATACCTTGAAAGAAGAAATTTTTTGTTCTGCTACTAGACTAGAAATGCATGTTCTGGTGTTTCTCATTGCAACAGGGTAGTTTGTATAGCCTATTTTTTCATAAACACAACCCCTCATTACATTTTGCTCAATAAAGATATATTGTTTCTGATACATAATTTAAGATTGTGCACGTTCTGATTGTTCTTGTGGCATCAAGGTAGTTGTTGGAGTTGAATAACAAAATGTATAAAGAGTTTTGAAGAATTTATGTTTGCCTAATTTTGTTAGCATATAGCTACGAAGTAAAATTAATCACCAATGCATAATGCTTATACCTGGCTTTCTCTAGACTCATTATCATGGTTGATTGGTTTTCTTAACAAGTGATAATTTTTTAACATTATATCTCTATTTTGCAGCACCGGCATAGGACTCCTTCGATGACACTTGCACCAGCAAGGGCAACAATGACAATAACAGTTCCGGCAATGGGCAGTCAGGGCACTGAAGGCATCCCTAATGCGGGCATGGATGAGCACTTATGCAAGTGCGTGCATGAGAGGAATCCGGTGGACGGCGTCTTGCACAAGGAGCTAAGGTATACATGGATCAACGACATAAGGTCAACATGGACCTCCAAGAACAAAGAGGAGCTAGAAGAACATGGTAAAAAATCTTACTGTCTTGCTTCATGCCTTATTCCTGTAAATTCCATTCTTTGGTGTATTTTATTTGGATATCTGTGAACAAAAGGAACAATCAATCTCAGAGGAGTTATGAAGCTGATTTGTATGGGAACTGTTACATTTTCGCTAAATAGCTTACTTGATTAGTTCTGATTCAGTATACTTGACTCATCAATAATAATTTATTGTCATTAGAAAATATGATTGTGCGTCGCTACGGGTTAATTAGGTTACTTTAATTTTATAATTTTTTATACTTTTATGTGTTTGATAAGATGACATTGAGGTGTACTGTCTTGGTTACATAGCAGAAAGTTCCAACATAATTCATTGACTTCTGTACACCCCTTTTGCAAATTTTATCATGTGGATTATTTGATTTGAACATCTGAGCTTTCCGTCTGCAAGTAAAACATTTTTAGGTGTACTTATGATGAAACTGTAGTTTAGTGTTACCTTTTCCGGGTTTGAGCTAAGCAAAAGATTGTTGAAGTCTCTTCAACTCTGTACCTCTTTTGGAGTTCAAAATGGCTAAAAATAACCAAATTATTCTACATAATGGTCCCTTAAATGAACCTATTATGCTATATGCAAGATGCCTAAAATTAGGATCTAACGGAAGGTGCTCAATGCTAATGGGACCATGACAGTGGCAGGCATAAGGACTATTGTCGAGTTCTTTGTAACTGAACACTATTGGTGTTCAACCATACATTCTGCTAAGCTGCTTTATGACGATGGCTCTTTCATTGAGGGGGAGAAGCAACACACTGAAGATGAGCTTCAATCTCAACTGAATAGTACAAATAATCAGACAGGTAAGTGAATTGCGCAGATATGGCATGCCGTATATTTGAGTTGTTATAGGTGTAGAAGAAAAAGACCCGACAATGGTGGAGGCGGAGGAGGATGATGTGGGAAGGACAAGTTAGGGTTGTATCGTGATGATCGTGTTGTAGATAATAGGGAGTTTCTAAGCTCAGTTAGTGCACTGGGGGCGCATCCAAGATGCTAAGTTGTAGTATCATATTTCCTAATAAATATGTGTATGATATTTCCCCATAAATATGTATATATCATCATTATTATTATATGGCTGATGCCTTCATTTTGCAGCAATTCGATGGTGCTTGTTCTATTAATCGACGACTATACAGATATTAAGTATGCACATAGATTTTGTTTCACATGGAACCTGTATGAGCAGATCTGTAGATTTAATTGGTTTTTTGGTTGGATACTTGGATGCACACGGAGCCTAATTAAATTTTTATCACATGTTTCCTTTGTTGAAATTCGACGCAGCAGGCAATGAAGCATCTCTTAACATGGTTTGAGTATTAAATTATCATATCTCGATAAGACTACCGAATTATTATTCTCGTATTCCCAACTGAGTAAGCATTTTCGCGTAGAGCAAAGTACCATCAGGTAAACATGTCTTTTATATTGTTGTAGTTGCTTGACTTAAATATAATGCAATGGCAGCGTGTTACTTAATTTGCTTAGACTCACAAAACTAAAATGTGTTGGATGGTGTAAATACTTCAATGAATGTATTTTTCAGAATGGGACTGGCGGTCGACAGGGGTAGAAAAGATAGATGACACAACATCTATTTCCAATGTGGTAGTAAATGAGATGTGAGATGAAAGTTGACTGCGCCCGTGTATACTTCCGTAGCAACGCACACGGGCATTCAACTAGTAATTGGTAAGCAGAGAAACAAGCTTAATAATCTGGCATAAAAATGCACTGAACAGGGGCAGATCTGGGCCTCAGGCAGCCCGGGTCGTGGCCCATGTAGTACATGTACATCCCTGCTAAATTTCAAGAAAAAATGTACCTTAAGTAGTGCAGCCCGTGGCTTTGGGCCAGAGTGACCCGGGCTAGTCCACAAGCCCAGGAAGGCAGAGCAAGGCAGCGATCTAGCATCTAGCACGCACGTCTCGTTCGCATCCACAGAGATGTAACTAGCTAGTTAACCTGTTCGCATCCCTGATCCCTGTTCCAATAACCGCTCGATCCGGCAGAAATCACACCCGGGCTCGCTAGGCCGCGCCGCCGGCCCGCCGCCGTGATGGCCAACGGAGACCTGGTCTCGACAACGCCAAGATGCTGTCGCCGCACCGTTTGGGATCTCGACCTGAAAAAACTAAGCCCAAGTGCTGTCGCTTGGCTGCCTAGGAATTGCCGCATGGACGATCGGCGCTTGGCCACTTGCGTATGGTCTGACCCATCACCTAGGTAATTTCTCTGTTTGATCGATTCTAGTACATTGTCAGATTGTCTGAAGTCTGAACGCTGAAGAATCAAATAGTCAAGTTCAGTCTAGAAGTGCTACAATTAGAATTAGGTTTAGCTGATTGTGATTTTTAAATGATTTTATTCAGTTCTCTTTTTCCAAAGTATGAGGTTACGCAAGGTGTTTAACTAGTGGGAGCTTACTTTTTTTTTAACCAATATAGCTTATATATCATGTATATATCCATAGTATTTTTGTGTCTATGTAGGTTAATTATTATTCTGACTCCTATGGTTGATGAGGAGATGGTACATTAGAGCAAAGCTTCACATTTAGGTAATAAAAACAAGTCTTGGTTATGCGATTATCATATGATACGTTTTCATGTTTTGTTGTCATTTGGTTAGACATTGAACTAATGTTTCATTACAAAACATTTATGTGCGAGGGGATTAGATGGTAATATTTTTTCATGGTATTTGGGCTTAGAAAATTAGCCCTGGTCTTCGCCAAATTCTCGGTCCGCCACTGACTGAACTGATGGACATTTTCATTTGGTTGAAGGCAAATTTTTAGGATTTACCATGCAGAGAAAGCAAGAACCATCCAACAAAAAGCAGGGTACTATTCCACACATGGCTGTCATCACCAGCCCATCATGCATCGTGGAAAGCACCATCAGATTCATCCGATAAAAGAGAGGCAGAGGCTGAAATCCCTTCAATCATGTGCGACGAAGTCAGAAGCAGCTTCGACCGGATCAACACACAAGATTGCAGTTTCAGCATCGCCGCAAGAACATATCTTCATGGTCTGCTCTCTGCTTGATCGCACCCAGGGCCGTGCCAATGCCGCACTGCTTGATCGCATTCTAGTGCACAATTTCACATGCTCACGAAAAGAATGTTGCGGGAAATCCTGCATTCTAAAAATCTTGCCTAGAGTTTGTTCTTCTTCCGTGCCAATGTTCTGACCTAGAGATATATCCCCCGCGAGGATAATAGCTGGATTGCAACGAACATTTGTTTTGAACCACACATCACATTTGCATTTTTGTAGGTTAATTGTGATTTTCCATGATAAAAGTGCATTATAAATGAGCCGCGTCAGGCTACAGCCTATGTGGCATTCTTCTTCTCAGCTTAACAGTGTGACAAACATCCACTAAGCGAGCCCGTTCCAAGAGCCTCTGAGCTTGCAGGTAGAGCCGTAGCGGCCCTCTCACAAGTCTCAACCTGCCCCGTGCATTACGGGCGAGGCCCGAGTGTCCAACTCCGAGTTGCCTCGCGGCGCTCATTCCGTCAGGATGCAAGAATCTTGTTACAAAAGTAATAGGCAATAACGAAAAATGAAAAAAAAAAATCACAGCACGGAGACATAAGATTTTAATATGGAAAACCCTCTTCAACAAAGAGAGGTAAAAACCACGAGCATCAGCCAGTAAAACTTCACTATATCAGGAATGTGTTTACAAACGCCGTGGGTTATCTTATGATGAGATGAAACCCTAGCCGGCGGCTTACAAAGAGTATATATATGCGGTAGCAACGATCCATATCCACGGCCCAAGCCTTCAGCGACGGGTCTCGCTTTGCTCCGTCGTTAGCCTTCTTATAGAATTTGAATCAACATATAAAAAATCTTACTCACAAGCGATGGATCAAAGTGTTGTCGGGCACAACTATCGTGTGCCGACATGTTGGACGATACAGTGTCAGTGGAGTGGTTGCGTCGCTGTTGCACACAGCGACAACTTATCGCGACTGCAGCACTGTGCGATAAAATTCTGAAAATGAAGGGAGCACTCGTACCCATGTGCACTAAATCCCTTTTTGCCGATATTGGTGAAATGGAGTGTCAAAGTTGAACTGCTTTAGTCTTTAATTTACAGTTAAGTTTTATCACCAATATAACCTAGAGCATTTCTTCCCTTTTTTGCAAAAAAAGATAAGAAAAAGTAGAGAGTTATTGCACGCGATCCTTACCTACAAACAAGTGTCATTTTATTCCAAATAATTATGGATACAAGGGACAAACATATTGCCGGAATTACTAGGCAACATAGCACCCTAACTGTGTGATTCTACTAAACGTTGAAGATACAATGGACGCTCTCCCATGTCGAGCCCACGCCGTAGCACCAATGGACGATCTCCAAGGTCATTTCTTCCACCATCGCGCATTGATTTGCCTCAAAGAATTCTGGCAATTCGACGAATCTTAAAGATTTGGCAGTTTGCCCCATGACCGGTGCCGTGACGAACTAAGGGGCTGTTTGGTTCAGTGGCTATCCACTGGATGGCAAGGGATAGCCACTTTTTTAGTGGTTACCATGTGTTTGGTTTAGAGGACAAGAGAGGATGAGGATATCCAGATTCGGGGAATATGCCTAAAAAAACTGGTTGACCTCATCCGCTGAAATCGGCCGGATGAGCTCAGCCACTTCTGGTTGGCATCGAAAGCCTCACCCGAATCGTTTTCTTTCTTGGATCCTTCGTTCCCCTTGCTCTATCCATCCCCTTCTCGCCTCGTTCCCTCTCTTTGAGCACTGCGGCGGCGGCCCGTTGAGGGCTGGGTAGGAATGGACTGGAGCGGCGGCCGACGAAGAGCAGCATCGGCGACGCCCGGATCGAGCCACGGCAGCACAAATCGAGCAACAGCAGCACAGATCGAGCGACGGCGGAGAGGCGCGAGCTGCATGAGAGGCACCGGCGGCGCCCGAATCGAGCGACGACGGAGAGGCGCGAGCTCATGGCTCGCGGCTGGCGGCGGGTCGGCGCGAGCTCGTGGCCGGGCCGGCGGCGGGAGGGAGGCAGGGAGGGCACGACCGCGTGGCCAGGACGAGAGTTTCTTCGGCCCAATAGATATGACGGGTGGACCCCAGCCACCGAGCCACCTTTCATCCCTCAAACCAAACAAAATATTGGCTATCCCCAACCACACCAAATCCTTCCAACCAAACAGAAAAATTGGCTATCCCTAACCAGCTGGTTAGGGATATCCTTATTCCCTAAATCATATCCTCTGAACCAAACAGCCCCTAAAACAGACACATATCATATATTTATATTAAAGTTTAAATTATAATGAATATACAATTGTTTTGTACTATGCAATTTAAATTTTTTCCATGAAGGTTGCAGTTAATCGGAAGTGTATATTAAGGGGAACCCTTATGTTAGTTGTTTCATTTTTATACGGTTATTTCCTAAATTTTTATGGTTAAATTAAGTTCTTCTTGATCGGAGAAAACATAAAATGGCATGTTTTCAAAGATAGTTTCTTGCTATTCAGACGAACTTCAAGTATATGTAGGTGTTTGTGTGTATTTTATTTCCTCCAATATCACGGGCGACCTTTAAAGATGTGAAAGTTTCTCGAATACATGGTTGTCTATAGTAGGTATAAGTAAATAAAATATATAAAAACTAGTATACTAAAAATAATATTCTAAAATACAAAATATTATCTATGAGAGGTTTGTCCTCTAACTATTTTATTGTTTATTTAATGGTCTTCACATTAGTACAGATCGGGCTTTTTAAGGCCCCCGTCGCAAATGGAAGTCATGTGTTGTGTGAAAGATTGCTTACGGGCCGGAAAATTATTTGTGTGCTGGATAATCCAGCACGGGCACAACATAAATGGATGTATTTGGATAAGCGTCAGTAAATGTATCACACACGCTTGTTGTCACACCAAGGTTTCACACGACTATTATTTCTATACCGTGTGTATTGATTTCTCAACGCTTCACTTGACTCGACCGTTTCTTTTCTGGTATATCGCTGACGCGGTTGGTGCATTAATCCTGAGTGTATACTGTATCGAAAGTAGCCTTCTTCGTATTCCGGTTATTGTGTCGCCTTGATTTCTTCGGCGTGCTCACATTGGTCAAATATGAGTTTGCTCACATAGAGATCACTACTATATAATCGGTGGATTATGTGTGATCAACACACACAGTTCTTGTCCTCCTCTGGCTTGTTCAATAATTCTCAAGCAAAGTATTTTCTTTCCTTTTTTGCAAAAAAAAAGAAATTTATTACACATGATCCTTGCCTAGAACAAGTTGCCATTTCTTCCAAACAAACATCATTATGGACACAAGGTACGACACATCTTGCCATGCAGAGTTGAAATAAAACATATCACAGTGATCATGCGGTGCTACTAAAACATTGGCGATCTCGAAGGTTTAACTTCAGTAACAACGATGAGAGAGGAATGGAGTCATCCCCTCTTCGTGGGGGATAAGATGACCTTATATAGCAGCTCCAAAAATATCAATTGTTTTTTCGATGCATGGAGATTACCTCAGGTATCAACTAGATGTAAGCACATGGATATCGAATCTCCTCTATCCTTACCTCAAGTATCAACTAGATGTAAGCACATTGGGGGGGGGGGGGGGGGGGGGGGGGGAGATGACCTTATATATCAGCTTCGAACAAATGCAATTGTTACACTTTTTTTTGTGATGCTCCGAGGTTACGACCCACTCAACACCGACGCTCTCAGTTGCTGATCTTCACGCCACCTCATGAGGATGGCCTCCAGGCCCTCACACATGTGGCTGCTATCTGGCACGAGGATACATGCCCATGCACGTGTGGCTAGTCTTTGACGCTGGGATCCCACCATCGTGCACTGATTTTGCCTCAGTAGCTCCTAGCCAGTTGACGAATCATAGAGATTTGGCCGTTTGGCCCAAGACCGGTTCCATAAGGAATTAAGACAGATACATAAATCATAAATTTATATTGAACTTCCTAACTTTTTCATAATTAAAATCATTATGTTGACATATTTTGTTAACAAATATTGTGTTATATTAAAGTTAGAAAAAAAATACAATTTTTATAATTTATACTTTTTGCATGGAAGTTGCACTAAATCGAAAGCATATCTTAAGGGGAACTCTTATGTTAGTTGTTCATCGTTCATGCGGCAATCCTTCAAATTCTGTGGTTCAGTTATATTATTCTTCTTGATCGGTGAAAAAACAAAATGGCATGTTTTCAAAGCTAGCTTCTTGCTACTCATACAAACTTCAAAAATATGTAGGTGTCTATGTATTTTATCTTCTCAAATATCACAAGCGACCTCTAAAGTTGTAGACGTTTCTCGAATACATGGTTGTCTATATTAGGTGTAAATAAATAGAATATATAACAACCAAATTACTAATAGAAATTTTTGTAATATAAATTTTTGTACGAGGGGTTTGTCCTCTAATGGTTTCATTGCTCATTTACTGCTCCTCACATGACCGAGTATGTCTTTGACACTACAAAAACAAAGTACATCTATGACGATTTTGTGTTCAAAAATTTGCTGGCGTCAAATGCTTTCTTTACACATTGTAACGACATTCTTCATAACTGTAAGTATGGTCTGCAGGTGATGTTTGTTAATTATAAATTTTCTAGTGATGCTTAAGTAGAGTGTCTGATTGAAGTTGGCAAGAACTGCAACAAGCTTACTAATCTGGTATCTGAAATGCACAAAGAAGATGGACATTTTCATTTGGTTGGAGGCAATTGCCCATGATTTATCATGTAGAGAAAGCAAGAACCATCCAACAAAAAGCAGCGTAGTATTCCACACATGGCTGTCATCACTAGACCAGCATGCATCACCCAAATCATGATCAGATTGAGCAAAAAAAATGAGAGGCAGGGGCTAAAATTCCTTCCCTCATGTGCAACGAAATCAACAACAGCGACGTGCAGATCGAACCCAGGATTGCGTTTTTAGCATCGCTGCAGTAATATGTCTTCATGGCCACGCCAATGCTGCACAACTTGATCTTATTCGAGTGCCAGTCTAGCGCTTGCAACTTGATGCCTCCGCAAGGCTGTGGAGTGTTTTTTCTTTGAGAACCCCCCGTCTTTATATTAAGTTTGCAGATAATATCATAGAATGGCTACAACACCACACAAGCCTTTCGGCTTACAACACACTCCTTCAACATCGATGACATGCACACCTACAACCAACACCACACACACAAGCACGACCAGAACCGAGGACGCCCGAACAAACGTACCACTACTTGTCTACTCATGTGCCTAGAGAGGCGGCGCAAAGCGAGCAAATAGCAGGGTCTAGCCGAACGAGGAGAGAAGATGGCTGTAGAGTGCGGACGATGGCGTATATTGTGCCCCGAAGCCTCACTTGAGCAGTAGCTGACACCGCACAATCCAGCCCCACAGAGAACCGGCAAGGCCAGCATCTCCGAAAGCCATGCATTCCTCGCAGTCAACACAACGCCTTCAAGAAGGGGACGACGCCGAAGCACCGCCGCTGGCCGGTCCGACAAAGCGGACCTAGGGTTTCCCCCGGCACGAAGGGGAGGAACGGTCTGACCCAAGAACACGCCTCAGGAAGTGGCACCCGCAGATGTCGCCGAGATCCGCAACGGCAATGCCGAGCAGGGTTTCCACCTGGGCAGAAAACCGCACCCCAGCAAGACGGATACGAGCAGTGGCAAGTAGTCAGCGAACACCACCACAACAAGTAGCTCGTCGACGAGCACGAGCATGTCCACCACCACCGCAGCTGTACCTAGCACGCCAGGAAGGGACTGAGATGGTCACTCCGAAGTAGATAGGTACCCCGCGGATATCGGAGCATGACCTCCGGCCACCTTTAACCCCGGGGAAGACGAAGGGTGGTGTGGGAGCAGGCCCGCGCGCTCGGGCGCCGTCGGCCAGCAGGACCGCTGCACCGCTCCAGGAGAAGCCAAGCTGCCTCGGCCGTGGCCCCGAGGATCCAGATCGGGCGCAGTCAGGCCCAGATCGGGCCCGTGCTATCGCTAGAGCACCATGCGCCGCCTGCGCCGCGACCTGTCATCGCCAGTCGCCAGCACCATCGCCTCGCAATCTCCACCGCAGAGCCGCCTTCGGTCACCGGTGCGACGGCCCGCCTCCATGATCGCCGCGGGAGAACCGAGAGACACTAGGTCCCATCGCCCCTTCACCAGGGTCGACCAGCTTAGCCGGCAGAGAGGTGGGGAGGCGGGGGAGGGGGCCGACAGCGGCGATTAGGGTTTCGGCCCCTATGTCGCCCAGGAGGAGGCGACACAGGAGCGGGGGGAGATGGTCCAAAATGCTCAGGCTGTGGAGGGTTGCTAGCAGGGTAGATTCATCTTGCCGACACTAAAACAAAAGTGTCTATCTACCATGTTTGGGTCTACCGATCATTGCCAAAGACCCTCTTTTATCACGATTTTGGTCGGTTTCATAAAAACTATTTCTTCCATGTTTCGGTGGCCCTCTACTACCACAGATTTGGGGAACAAGTGGTAAATGGTCGTCCTGTGCATGGTGATTTCATTTTTCAATTCCGCATCCGACTTTTGTACTCTGGTCAAGATTTTCAAGGCTATGGGACTGCGATGTCATTGTCTCTAGCCGATTTATTCTTTTCCTTCCCATGACCTAGCTCACGTTGCTCTATGCAGCCATCTATGGTCTGACTCATGAGTTCTCTATGTCAGTCTACATGATTGCTGGCTACTTTCATTTTTTTTAACACATCTATCGTATTAACGTTGAAGGACGCTGCCAATGGGTGAGTCGTTGATTTTAGCCTCTCTGAACATGAAATTGTATGGTATTTAGATTTATTTTATCCGCCGTGATTGCTGGCTACTATACTTTTTTTCGAACCCGCTTGTTAAATTCGAACTTGATAATTTTGAGGGATGTTACTAACAGGTAGGTCCTCACTGTCATACTCTCTGAACAATAAAACGTGTGATATCTGGATTTATTTCGTTCCACGTGAGTGATGACTACTTGAATTTTATTTTTGAACCCGCCCATAAAATTCGAACGTAATATTTAATATCATGAACATTAATTATACAGTAGCTAAAAATTACTTTAGTATGTATTCATCTTTTTGTAAATATGTAAATATTTTAATGTGATGAACATTTGTTGTGATTTACACGAACAATTATTATGAACCACACATAGAAGAATATTCGGATAGTTAGAAATAACTGTTCACTACTATTTCATAAAGAAATGTTCGCTCATCACATAGAAAAATGAAGCTCATACTAAAGTGGAAACAAACAAATTAAAACACAAAGAAATACTAGATATATAGGAAGAAAACGAACAATATGGCCTGGAAGCAGACTGCGTGCGCACGGTGGCGCCGAGAGCAGGCTGGCTTGCCAACCCACCCGATCCCGGCCGAGGCCCGAGGCAGCGAGTCCGAGTTGCCTCGCGTCGCTCATTCCGTCAGGTCTCAGGTCGCGGGGATCCAAGAGCGTGAGAGCGGCAGAGGCAGAGTCACAGGATGCAGCGACGTCAGTGGAGTCAGTGGAGTGGTTCATCCGAGGAAAACTAATGTCAGAGGAGTGGTTTGCCTCGCGTTGCACACATCGATTCAACTTGTCGCCACTGCAGTGCAGCGCTGAGCATGCTCACGGCCCGTGGATACCTGCCAACTGCTCCGACTCCGACCGAGCCAGTGTCAGTGGAGTAGTATACTGACTTGGGATTAAATCAATCAATGGTTGAGGACTTGAGATGTTGCTGACAACGTCCGTAACTCGGGGTTAAAACACACGCATATGGTACGTACACCTCGAACATCGTTACACGCATATGGTCCATTCACTCTCGCTTCAGAGTTCAGACTATCATCCATCGTTAATGGCTATTATTGTCATCATCGTGTCCATCATGTTCAACGGCTAGCTAATCATCCTCGATCGGATATAGCTAGTGCCGACAAAGTTGGCGGTGGAGCGACGTGACCCTAATCTCACGACTCTTTGTCCCTTCTTAACTTTCCAATAGATATACTACTACTCCCTCCGTCCCGGTGTATTAAGCCCTTTATGGTATGCATCGCAACCAAGGCGAAACTCTATTGGAGGTAGGATTGAGGTGCTCTTGGATTTATCCTCCAATCAGATTTCAAAATAATTAATTAGGTGTACAGAATTAAGTGTCAAGCACGGGAATTGATAGTCTATATGCAACTTCATGTTTTCCCAGGCTACATGCAGCCTATGCATGTAAATAGAGAGTAATTAGAGAAAGAAAATTAAATGCATACAGGCCTTAGATGGGAGGTAAAGTGGAACAAATAGTTTTTGCTAAGGGGACCAATACACCGGGACGGAGGGAGTACTCACGAAGCGATACCATATCTTCAACGACCTGTCAGAAACTTTCACACTCAGTACATGGCATGGTGTGTATCGACGTCGACACATC
Organism: Dactylis glomerata; assembly: GCA_007115705.1. Lineage (NCBI taxonomy): Eukaryota > Viridiplantae > Streptophyta > Magnoliopsida > Poales > Poaceae > Dactylis > Dactylis glomerata. Next base: position 5,196,291 of record QXEO01000472.1, on the reverse strand, counting down.
GGTTACACGCCATGTGCGACGCCCACATCGACCGACCGCGTGCACGATAGAGAATGATCCATCGTTTTTTGCAGGGAAGATTATGATATGATGATCCATAGGTCGGGTGGATATATATAGATGGAGCTGTGTGACATCAATGTTGGAACATGCCGACCGCCTGTGAAATTTGCTTCTCGGGGCAACATACGGTAACTGCGCGTGCAGGCAGTAAAATGGTGCGGTGATTGCGAGAGCAATGTCGGTCCAGCTGTCCGATCGAGAGCTGGCCTGGGGCACACCGCACGCGATTCCCGTGAACTCCGCGATGATTTTCTATTTCTGGACAGAGCAAATCAAGGAAAATCTCCTACGCGCGTGCGTCCTCTTCGCTTCACGGAGAGATTTAAACGTCAGGGTCCAGCGCGGCTCCTGTGAATATTCTTCTAGCGCACTCTGGCTTTTAGGTGGGTGTAGTGGTGCTATGGCAAGCTAATAATCGATGGTCCAGTCCGTCAGAGTGACTTAGTTTTATCTACATATGAATGTATATAGACATAATAATGCGTACGCACATCCATATGTTGAGTCACTTATTTTAGGACGGAAAAAAGATTTCCTTGATTTGAAACACAGAGGCAATGTTCGCCGCCGCATTTTGAATGATTTTTTTTTTGGCTCTACCGTAATTACGAGTGAGTTTCCTGTGACGTGGAAGATGGAAAACTCAACGTACAAGCCAAGTCTATGTTGTAGAGAAAATGGTCGACTAGGCTGCTTAATCATGTGATTTGTCGCCGGCGGTAGCTAAACCATCATCTTCGGATGAGCCCTAGAAAATAATATGGCTGGGGACAGCTCTATATTCTCCTTGTTACACTGGTGTCATCCTTCATAAGTAGACCAAAATTAGTAGTAATTAGTGAAGGATTTACCACTTTGCATTGGGGTCAGCTGACCCCAACGCCCATGAGGCAGCTCCGTCCCTAGATGAGCCAGATGTATTCCGTTCCAAAAATGCATACATGCATCTATGTCTAGTGAAAATATTGCATTCCGTAGAAAGTTTATATGACAACTTGACGTTCGTTCAAAGATTAGTCTAAAGCATAAGGTTCCTCTCAAGATTAAATATGCAATTGTTACATGGAAGAGTAATCCTTACTAATGAGAATGGGGAAACGTGTTGTTTATTTCACCACCTTTTTAACATGACTTTCTGGACTTTTTATTGTGAAAACGTGTGCATGCTGCTTTTAGTGTACCCCTTTCGACTAATATTTCAAATAGTATGAGGGAGTTAGTAAACCACTAAAGGCTGGCTTTATGTTGTTTCTTTAGAAGTTTTACAAAGATATTATTTTTAGTGATGCTACAACTTCCAACTCCTCGCAGGTAATCAATAAAGCTACATATTGGATCAATGCATTCCTCACTCCATCGTACGAAAAGAGCTCTGGAGCTTTTGAGCTATGGGTGCAACCATTTGCAAAATGGACGGAAAGAGCTCATGAGCTTCTACGCTATGGGTGCAACCATTTGTAAAATGGCCGCACATATTGAATAGTGATGCATAAGTGCTACACGGTCACTCCGGTTGCTTGTAATGGAACTCGCGTCTATGTTCTTCCTTTTTTTTTTTGGTTGTGTGCCTCAATGCTTGGAGAGTTCAAAGCTTCGCCCCTTTTTTTGAAAACGAAAAAACATCATGAATATCATAATTAACAAATTATTTTTAATATTTTATTGATAAACAAAATACTAATCACCCACCTTTTGGTTTATTAGTAATATTTTCACTAAATCACCTAATTAATTTGCCCTATTATGTGTAGTAGTGTTCAGTATATGTATCAAAAATATAAAGTGCACCTTCACATAGCGTAAAGCTTGTCGAACGACATTCCACCAAATGTAATATTTACAAAATTTAAATACAATCTAGTACCTCTATGAATGAGACTCAAGATACGCGATAGTGAGTATGTTATCGGTATTAATTTGTTGATCCATTTACTAGAAATCAGTAGGGGTGAGGTAGGTGCTTCATTATCCAATAAGAGAATATGATGAGTTTCTAATTTTAAAAATATGACGAGTAATGAATTCATTCTATTTTTGTTAGTTTTCATTTTCATTTTTTTTACCTCACACCCACAGAAAGAGGGTAGATATGAAAACACATTCGACGCATTGGGCCCACCAAATCGCTACTTTATCAGGCAAAGATATATATATATATATATATATATATATATATATATATATATATATATATATATATGCATCCCCTTTTTCCACTCCACTCATATCACCTATCCAAAGAGAGGATGTCAAGAAAGAAGGAAAATTAAAAAATTGTCAAATTGCAAGAAAAAAGTCATGCTTTGTTTTTTGTTTAGGAGAAAAGAAGTAAGGGGAGTGCTGTGTGTTAATGATCTTTTCTAAAATTTGGTCAAACTTTACATACTTTGATTTTTTAGAATAATTTAAGCCTTATTCATTGGGATGGAGGTAGTATGGGTAATGACTCAATAGTAATTTTTGTTGGTCTAACTTTTTCCCTGATAAAATTACTTTTCATCCTAATCTCAAATGCTTCACATTGTAATGTATATTTTAATGATGTATTTTTTAAACTTGGTTAAACTTTACATAGTTTAATTTTTTTAGAAAAAATTAAGCCTTATTCATTAGAACGAAGGTAGTACGGGTAATGACTCAATAGTAATTTTTTTGGGTCTAAATTTTCATCCTAATCTCTGCTTCACACCCATTGTCCTACCAGCTTTTTGTAGTACTGAAGTCTATTTCGAAGTTGTAAAAAACTCCAGCTAGCAGACGCGGAAACACAGTCGTCGCACTGGCCCCACCAAATCCCTAATATGTAGGGCAGAGATACCATGTGCCTGGCCTTTTCCTCTGGAAGCCCTCGCTTTCTGACGGTGGTCGTTTGAACTTTGCCCCTCGTTAAAAAACTCACCTTGTCTGTCTTGTCCTTGTCGAAGTTATATCAGCGCACCGGCGAGCGCCTCCCATCTGCTCACTGTGGGGTTTAGGTACAGACATTAACGCCGCCTGCAGGCCGCGAGCACAGCCGCCGGAGGACAGAGTAGCCGAGCAGGGATGGGCGAGAGCGAAGGCGGCGGGGAGGGGACGCGGGCGCTGGACCAGACGCCGACGTGGGCCGTGGCCGCCGTCTGCGCCGTCATAGTCGTCGCCTCCATCGTCCTCGAGGGCATCCTCCACCACCTCGGCCAGGTACGTCCCCAAAACCTCATTCTTTCTTCAGTCCCCATTTCTCCCCCACCCCTCCCCTCGCTGTAGAATCGATCTACTCGTTCCTTGAGTCATTCCACTCACCATTTTCGGCTGCGGCGGCGCGTTGCCTGCAGTGGTTCACCAAGAGGAGGAAGAAGGCGCTGTTCGACGCATTGGAGAAGGTTAAATCCGGTAAGTTGGGGCACGATCCCCCCACTGAAATTTCTGTAACTCTGTCGACCTTTTTTCGCGTAAAGAGGAATTTTTTACGCGGTTTGAGGTTTACAATGTGCAGAGCTCATGACCCTGGGGTTCATCTCGCTGCTTCTGACTATCACGGCGAGGTACATATCGCGCATCTGCATCCCGAAGGGAGCCGCGGACACCATGCTGCCCTGCCGCCTCTCCAGGAACTCAGAGCACCAAGAGCCCAAAGACCACGGCCGGCGACACCTGTCTGAAGCTCCGACCAACTACGCCTGCCCCAAAGTGAGTAACTCACCTGTGTGGTTTACTTTACACCATTATTCAGCAGAAAGATTTGTCACATCGATGCCTTGGATGCCGGCCTGTGTTCGGATGCCTTGGATCCCTCGGCTCTTACTTTTCTTTGTTCTGCTGCGCTCAGATTGTGTCCCCATTCCTTAATGTCAGGACACTGAAAATGCGTGTTTTCCTGAAAAATGCCAATGATGTTTCAGGGTATGGTGTCGCTCGTTTCAGCCGATGGGCTACACCAGCTGCATATCTTTGTGTTTTTCTTGGCCGTCTTCCATGTAACGTTCAGTGCCATTACAATGTCCCTGGGTAGAGCAAAGGTAAGGGTAATTCCTCACGCTCCATACAGATGCCTGTTCTGAATTTACAAAAGTAAAAGCTTGAAATCACTCTGATTTTTTTTTATGCAGACGCGAATATGGAAAGAGTGGGAAAACGATACTTCCTCCATCACCTATGAGTTCTCAGCTGGTAGTGTCTCCGATTCTCCATTGATTAGATATTGTTTAGGATGTTTTGACTGAAATGCGTCAGCAGCATGGAATTTTCAGTTCGTCTCTTGTTATGCTAGAAGTAGAATTCATGGAATCATGGTCCACATAGAAAGGACAAACAGATCACCTCAGCTGATTCCTTTTCTATCTGCTGTTTTGTAACCTTTGGTGAGGCATTGTAAGCTTCTGATACCCATCGTCCATGTTTTAAATTTCCAGATCCGTCAAAATTCAGGCTTACTCACCAGACATCTTTTGTGAGGCAGCACGCAAGCTGCTGGAGCAAAAGCACGATTATGCTGTATGTCGTAAGTCATCTCATGGCTCCTCCTGAGGATGGTTATAAAGTAGCTTACTGTAATCAATTTTTCAAAGTAAATTGCAAATTTAATTTAGCCCCCAAGTAGTCCGACCCTTCCCCACCCAGCACAAAGCGGGAGCTTCATGCACCAGGCTGCCCTTTAATGTATAGTGTCCAAGCTTTGAATCTATCTGGCTCAGGCATAATTACGTTCCTACTGAATATGTAATACTACCTCCATTCCAAAATGTAGTATATTTTGGAAAACTAAACTAGCTTAACATACCACATTTTGGAACAGAGGTAATATCATTTTGTAGTACGTGGCATTCTACATTTCTATTATATATCAGTTAGTCTTAATATTCTACATTTTTAGTGAATATCAAATCATAATTAGTACTTACCAGAAAAATCAATTAGTACTTACCACTCTACACTTATACTGAATATTAAATATCACAGGTGTATAATTCATCAGGTGATCTATCTCCTGTAGAAAATACTGAATAGGAGCCACTTTTATAAAAAAAATTACTGAATAGGAGGTTTCGTTATACACTGGATTTTCACAATAGAACCCTAAGTTACACGCAGGTGTTAAACTGTTCCAATAAAATTCAAGCATCCTCATGTCTTTTTTTTTGCCGCATAATGTATCTACAAATGCTTTACCTCAGGAGCTTACTATGCTTTCATTTTATACAGGCCAGCTTCTTTAGGCAATTTTTCAGATCTGTCCGGAGGACAGATTACCTTACTTTGCGGCACGGATTCATTGCTGTGAGTGGCTTCATATTTACCAGTAATTTTTTGTTATTAGTTTACACTGATGATTTATCTCCGTGTAGGCTCATTTAGCCCCAGGGACTAGATTCAATTTTCGAAAGTACATCAAGAGATCCTTGGAGGATGATTTCAAGACAGTTGTTGGCATTAGGTAAGGAAGCCTATGAATCACCTTTGTTTTATCCTAATAACTGAATTACTCATTTGTATCATCGTTGTTTTACTAGTCCACCTTTATGGGCTTCTGCTCTGGCTGTCATGCTCTTCAATGTTCATGGTGAGTTATAACCCTATATTTCCTTAGTTGGAGTTCCGCAGTTTGGCATGATATAGTTTATAAGACACAAGGATCTTTGGAACACTTTCTGTGATTTTTTTTCCTAATTCGGAGTATATATTTTTCAGGATGGCATAACTTGTTCTGGTTCTCTACAATTCCCCTTGTAGTAAGTTCTTGCTATTCATGTTTTATTCCATGTTTCTAACTTCCTAACCATGCTTTTATATATCTAGGTGATTTTAGCTATTGGAACAAAGCTGCAGGCTATAATTGCAAGGATGGCTGTTGAAATTACAGAAAAGCACACAGTTATTCAAGGAATGCCAGTTGTGAAACTCAGCGATGAACATTTCTGGTTCGGAAAGCCTCATATGGTTCTTCATCTTATCCATTTCGCATTGTTCCAGGTCAGTTAAAGGGACCAGAAAAATGCCCTTATCGCTCAGATTGAATTATCTGAAAGGACGGATCTGCATTTAGACCTGAGTTGTGTACATTAATCATGTAGTAATGATACTTCTGCTGGATATAAATATGTGAAGAACAGTGGTAAACTGAACTTGACCTCACATGGTTGCCATGATAGATAACAGTTGTAACTAGCTAGAGAGTACTCGTCTGGTGTCATCTAAAAACTCAATCCCTAGCCTTCTGCATGCACTTTGGAAATTGAATTCGAAGGGCAAGGCTGCCAAAAGTTCTAACAGCTGTTCTTTGTTCTTGCAGAATGCATTTGAAATCACTTATTTCTTTTGGATCTGGGTAAGACTACTATTGACATTTGGAAGCATTTTCGATGGTAGCATTCTGTTATTACTCTTCTGATGATCACTGTAACTCGTGCAGTACGAATTCGGGCTGCGATCCTGCTTCCATGAGAACTTTGAGTTTATCATTGCAAGAGTCTGCCTTGGGTGAGCATCAAATACTTCATCTCCGTACTGATATATTCCTAAATCATACTAACTATGCCTGTCCCAACTCATATGTGCAGGGCTGTTGTCCAATTTGTGTGCAGCTATATCACACTTCCACTCCATGCTCTTGTATCCCAGGTACCAATTCACAGTGTTGAATAGCTATCCAATTTCACTTTCTACTGACACCTCACTTTGATCATCGAACTGTCAACGCACTTTATTTGTAAATTTGACAAATGACCGAGGAATGATTGTTCTCCAGATGGGATCGCAGATGAAGCGAACAATCTTCGACGAGCAGACGGCGAAAGCCTTAAAGAAATGGCACAAGGCAGTGGTGAAGAAGAAGCAGCAGCAGCAGAAGGAGTCATCACATGACCCCTCCAAGACTCCAACCACAGACACAACCGAGGCAAGCCGGCTTAGCCAGTGCCAGTTTGTTGAGGCAGTGCCGGTGCACCAGCACCTCCGCCGCTACAAGACCATAGCACACGTTGGCGCCACCAGACCACTCTCAGACTCCGAATGCTCTGACACGGACGCTGATACACATACGAGGTACCTCATCCCGCCTACGAAGCAGAGGAGCCTGGACGCAGAGGTGCGTGTGGATGTGGACGATGCGACTCCAGATCACCATGATAGTTTCTCCTTTCAGAGGCTGCCACATTCGCAGAATGTGCCGGAGAAATGACCAAACGGTAGCCGGGCGTGCTTAGGAGTGCTAACTTATACAGGAGGTTGTGTTTAGATTAGAAGATCAGCATACTGTTGAAGTGGTAGGCTACTTTGCAGAAAGTGCATGTTTTGACAGTAGACCAGGGTACCATTTGAGTGCATTAGAATTTCGCAGGAACTATAAATGGAAGATTCTTACTTCTGCCTTGCTGACGAATAAACTTGTTACATAATATTTGAGCATCTCAAGTAGATCTCTCAAAATTTCTCATAACTCCACAAAAACTTTTTCTTGAGAAGGTAAAGGCATCTAGGAGATCTCTCAAAAGTGCTTAACTCCTCAAATTTTTGATAGAGGTCCTCAAACCCCCCCCCCCCCCCCCCCCACCCACCTACTTGTAGAGAAATTTGAGGATCTCATCCACGATTTTTTTAGCACGTAGATGCTCGTTTTAGGCCTGAGTGCCATCCACGCAACCAGAGTTCCTTTGGCGGCATATGGTAACTGAGGCAGGGCGTCTTAGACATATCTGTATAGACTTAGTTTAGTCTAATCCTAACCGTACAAAGGTTATCATCATGTAATTGTATTTGTCCATCTAATGTAAATACAAGGAGGCTGGACCCCTAGAGGTGTCGAGCTATTCCCCCAAACCAAAACCCTAGTTACATTTACATGGTATCAGACGACGGTCGGTCCTAAACCCTAGCCGCCGCCATGTCTTCCGCTGCCCCAACTTCCGCCGCCGCCGGCTCCTCTGGGCCGCCGGCCGCCTTCACCTCTGCGCCGCCGGCCGCCTTCAACACCGTGCCGCTGGTCGCCTTCACCACCGCGCCGCCGGTTGCCTCGTCCTCCACGGTGCCGCCGCCTGCCTCTCTATTCTCATCGACGGGTGGTCAACCCGCCGCCTTCTCCGCAGTGCTCACTGACGCCCTCATCCACTCGACCATGGGTGCCGCCACGCCAAGCACCCTTGGGCCGGCGTTCTCGTACCCGATGCATCCCTATATGGATCGCCCGCCGCCTATGGCAACTACGGCCTTTCGCCGTATCTTCAGCAAACCGCGCCGCTGCCGCAGTTTGGCGGATCGGTCGTGTCGCCGCCGCTCCCATTTGGCGGGTCATATGGAGGCAACGTCAACCTGCCCTCCGTGTTCCCACCTGCTTCCTCCTACGACGCCGCGTTTGCTGGTGGTGCCTCTACATCAACCCTGGCACCTCCCGCCCTGGCGCCCACCTCGAGCGCCCACTAGTTACTAGTTCAATCACCTTCTTACGGTGAAGCTTGGCCAAGATAACTTTCTGTTCTGGCCTGCTCAGTTCATCCCGCTCCTCCGCAGCCAGGGTCTTCAAGGCTTCATCGATGGCTCCTATCCCTGCCCGCCGGAGCGGGTTCCTGTTCCCACGGAGGGAGGGCGCATGGCCCTTTCTCTCAATCCAGAGCATCATGCCTGGGTCAAGCAAGATCAGGCCATCCTGTCGGCGATCGTTGGCTCCCTCACGCCGTCGGTCTCTGGACTCGTCCTCTTCGCCACTACGGTGTTTGATGCTTGGACGACTCTCAACACGAGTTTTGGCTCGCAATCCTCTGCTCGGGCTATGCAACTCCGTAACAAGCTTGAACAGATGAAGAAGCGCGACCTCACCGCGCATGCCTACTTCAACCAAGTCAAGATGGCTGCCGATACCCTTGCATCCATCGGTCAGCCCCTACGCGACTCCGAGTTCACTGGGCTTGTGCTCAACGGCCTTGACACCGAGTACGACGGCCTGTCGAAGCCGTTGAAGGCCGTGACCCTCCTATCTCAGAGTGTGACCACTACAGCCGTCTCCTGAGTACTGAACAACGCATTGACTCGCGCCGAGCTGCCGATACCTACTCTGACGTGTCAGCGAATGCTGTCTCTCGCGGTGGTCAGCATTGCAGAAATCACGGCGGCCCATGATGGTGCGTGGTAGGCACCCAGTTGGGAACCCCAAGAGGAAGTTATGATGAGCACAGTAGCAAGTTTCCCTCAGTATGAAACCAAGGTTTAATAGAACCTGTAGGAGAAAGAACCAACTTCCAAAGGTTGATGCTAGCTGGCTTGGCGACGGCTCCAGACAATTTATATATAGCGCCTTATCTGGGGCGTAGCTTTGCACCAGCAGCAACGTGGAACCTGCACACAACACAACCAAAGTACTTTGCCCCAACTAGCAGTGAGGTTGTCAATCTCACCGGTTTGCTATGAACAAAGGATTAAACGTATCGTGTGGTAAAAGATATTTGTTTGCGAGAAAGTAAATAATGCTTGTAAAAAGTAAACAGTAATATGAATGTAAAGGAATGGACCGGGGTCCACAGTTCACTAGAGGTGTCTCTCCATAAAGATAAATAACATGCTGGGTAAACAAATTACAGTTGGGCAATTGATAGAATAAAGAATGCAAACAAATGCATGTACATGTCATGAGGATCACTATGAGATTCACTTGGGCATGACAACATAATACATAGACCGTAATACAACTGCATCTATGACTAATAATCCACCCGCCGGATATCATCCGAACACCCGTTGGGTATTAAGTTGCAAGCAACAGATTGTCGCCTTAAGCAAACTGTATAATGTAAACAATACAAATGTCCTTGAACACAAGATTGTTGTTTTCTCCCTAGTAGCAACAGCACATCTACAACCTTGGAAGTTATTGTCACTCTCCCAGATTACTAGAGGCATGAACCCACTATCGAGCATAAATACTCCCTCTTGGAGTCACTAGCACCTACTCGTCCAAGATATCTACAAGCAACAGAGAGCATGCAAGATCATAAACAACATAGAGATGATAAATCACAAATCAACTTGACATAGTACTCAATATTCATCGGATCCCAACAAACACAACATGTAAAATTACATAACGATGATCTTGATCATGATAGGCAGCTCACAAGATCTAAACATGACGCACATGGAGGAGAAGACATCCTTCTAGCTACTGCTATGGACCCGTAGTCCAAGGTATACTACTCACACATCACTCCGGAGGCAGGCATGGTGATGAAGAAGGCCTCCGGTGGTGATTCCCCTCTCCGGCAGGGTGCTAAGAAGAGCTTCTGGACCCTCCCGATCTCACGTCGATGACGGCGGCGGCTTGCAATATGTTTTCTGGAAAAGAGTTCGGGCCATTAGGGTTTTCTCACCGAGGATAATATATAGGCGGAAGGGCGATGTCAGGGGGTGGACTAGGGGCCCACACCATAGCCTGGCGTGGCCTAGGGGTGGCCCGCGCCATGGCATGGTGTGGCTGCTCTCTGGCCCCCCTCCATCTCTGCTTTGGACTCCATATCGTCTCGGGAAAAATAGGAACTTCAGCTTTTGTTTCATCCAATTCCGAGAATATTTCCTGTATAACTTTTCTGAAACACAAACACAGCAGAAAACATGGAACTGGCACTGCGGCATCTCGTTAATAGGTTAGTTCCGGAAAATGCATAAAAATGCCACAAAGTGTAACAAAACACAAAGTAAATGGTGCATAAACAAGCATGGAGCATCAAAAATTATAGATACGTTCGAGACGTATCAAGCATCCCAAGCTTAACTCATGCTCATCCTCGAGTAGGTAAGTGATAACAAAACAATAATTTTTTAGGTGACATGCACCAACACAATCTTGATCAAACGATGTAAAGCATTGAGTGCTGAGATCAAAGTACTCTAAACATGGGCATAAAAGACATAATCTTGACAATAAAACTTAGCAACCATGTTATAACATGAAAAGTAACACAAACAAAAGATCATGAGTAATAATGCATTGAAAGTTAAGTGTGTGTTTCAAGCATATAGAAAAACATAGCAAAGTGGTATTCAGCTTGTCCCTGATGGAGTAGCAAAACATAAATGCATAACCATAATCATGAACCAATCAATAATAAATTTTGGGACTTTGCACATTGAAAGAGCATTTCCCTAATAAATGTATTTTGGTGTTTGTTAACAACATATGGTGAATTAACCATGCTATTAAAGTTCTGCAGATTTTCTAGGTTGATTCAGGATCTCACGGAGATGCACCCCAAAAAGGAAGAAAAGATCGGAGCCCGTAGTCCAGTAGTGGGTTTAGGGCTTAGTTGTCTTGTAAGGTGCTTCGCGATGGTGGAAATGGTGGAGAGGGTCTCCACGAAGTGCTGCCGTTGCATCTTCTAGGGCGGAGACTCCGGCCCTGCTGGCCGGAGACTCCGGTCTAGGGGTCTCACCCTGGCAGTCCACCAAGTCAGACAATTCAGATGCCCACCCGGAATCGGGCCAGAGACTTTGTGTCTCTGGCCGGAGTCTCCGGGTCGGCAGGCTGAGGCCGGAGACTCCGGTCCCCAGGGGCCGGAGACTCCGGTCTGTCTGGCTGGGTGCTGGATTGCTAGAGGCTTGGACGGTTCAGACTCCAGTCCGAAATTGGGCCAGAGAGACAAAAGTCTCTGGCCGGAGACTCCGGTGCTGGAGTCACTTAGGGCGGAGACTCCGGCCCTCCAGGCCGGAGACTCCGGCCCTAGTTGGCCAACAATGGCTACATTTCGTGGAGGACTATATAAAGCCTTCTTCTACCTCTAGAAGGGGCTGCGGCTTCCACTCTCTCTCCTCCATTGTTGCTAAGCTTCAAAGCCCTAGATCTCTCTCCCTAGCCACTAGAACTCAAAGCCCTTTTGGGATTTGAGGGAGAAGACCTAGATCTACACTTCCACCAAGGCGATTTGATTTCCCCCTCGTTTTGTTGAGGGGCTTGTAACTCTTGTGTTCATCGGATTCTTAGCCGGAAGAAGCCGTCCTCCAAGCTCAACTTTGTGTGTAAGAGCTTGGTGGGCCTATTGGGAGCCTCCAATTGAGTTGTGGAGCTCACCCCAATACTTTGTGTAAAGGTCTCGTCCGCCTTCAAGGGCATCGCTTAGTGGAGCGTGAACTCGCCTTTGTGGCTTGTTCACCGGAGAATACGGTGAGCCTTTGTGGCGTTGGTGGCCTTTGTGGTACCACACCTCTCCAACATAGACGTACTTCCTGTAACAAGGAAGGAACTACGGGAATACATCCTTGTGTCTTCGTGTCTCCATTGCGGTTACCTCTATCCTTACTTGTACCTTTACTTATATTGTTATTGCTAGCTTGCTTATCACTCTAGGTAAATTCACTTAGTAGCACATCTAGAGAATTTACCTTCTTGTCTATCCTTAACTTGAAAAAGAAGTAAAAAATTGGGTAGCTCCTATTCACCCCCCCCTCTAGTCGCTCATACGATCCTTTCAATTGGTATCAGAGCGAGGTCTCTTATTCGGGCTTAACCGCCTAAGAGTATGGGCGATACTATGGATGAGGATAAGGGTAAAGAAACTCCTCCCGAAGATACTCCTCCATCTATCTCTTCCTCTTCAATCTCACGTGAGGAGCATTTGGCGTCCTTGGACACATTTCAAACCTCTATGAGATTGGAGATGAAGGCTATGTTTGAGGAATATTTTGGGAAGAAACCTTCCGGGCTCACCGACCCAAACAGCACACCTAATGTGGATCTCTCCTTGGCTAAGGTGAAGCCACCTAACAATGGCTCCACCTCCGCCGAGAATAAAGGTGCCCCACCTAAGGAAAATGATGGTTCGGCAATGGGTGCATCCATTCCACCCCCAAACACTTACTCCCCTCCACCGGTCCATTATCCTATGCCACACATTAACAACATGGGATCTCCTCCTAAGCTTGATTCTCGCAATTTTATTAAATGGCAAGGACTAATGAAATCTCATATTTCTAGCTCTTCTACTCATTTGTGGAGGGTCATACAAAATGGCTTTGCACCTCATGATCCTCTCAATTTGACCGGAAGGGAAGAAGTTGATGAGCAACTCAATGCCACTGCCAAGCATCTCCTTCAACAAGCCGTGCCGGACACTCATGCGGCACACATCAACAACTTGAGCACCGCCAAGGAAGTATGGGACTATCTCACTATGCTCTTCATTGGGAATGAGAGTATTCGGTCCTCCAAGTTTGATGAGCTCAAGAGTGAAGAGAGGGATTTCATTATGCGAGATAATGAGACTCCCGATGAGATGTACCAAAGGATCTTGGCTTTTGCAACGGCCTTGACCGGGTTTGGGTGCAAAGACAATGGTGATGACTATGTTAAGCGTATGTTCATTACCTCCATCAACCCAAGAGAACCCATCTGGTCTGAGATTATCCGTTCAAGACCGGATTTTGGGCGTATGACCTCAAATGAAGTTCTTTGTGAGTTCACTGCCTTGACTATCTTGAAGAAGAATGCGGAAGAGACTAGAGCTCGTGTTCTTGCCGGATAAGGAGTTCACAATCTTGCTCTCAAGGCTAAGGTGGTTTACAAGCAAGGTGAAGGAGAAGAAGAAATATATGAAGAAGAGTGTTGGTCTCTGGAAGATGCCAAGTTTGCACTCAATGAACACTTAGCTCTCAATGCCAATGCCTTTTGGGATGCCAATAAGCACAAGCTCAAGGGATCCAAGTTCAAGTCATCTCCAAGGAAGGGTGGTGACTCTGAAGTGAGGCATTGCTACAATTGTGGAGGAATCAAGCACTTCATTGCCGAATGTCCTTATGAGAACAAGGAGGACAATGGAGGCCGGCTCATCCCCAAGCGCCGATCATCCAAGTTCTCCTCTTCCAAGAAGCATGGGAACAAGGACGACAAGAAGAAAGGAGAAATATTGTTGGTGGTACATGAGGAGTATGACTCCGGGACCGATGATGATGACTCTGAAGATGAAGAGAATGGAGAAATGGCTGCCATTGCTATTGTCTCCACTTCACCTACATCCCTCTTCAACTCACTAAATGAAAACGCCATCATCACCAACCACAAGTGTCTTATGGCCAAGTCCTCGGAGGTAACATCATCACCTACTCCTTCATTGTCTCATTCCAATTCTACTTCTATGGATGATGTGAGTAGTCTTAAGATTAAGAAAGAACCAGTTTCTTGTGATGAATTTATTGCTAACATGAAGGGGCAAACCAAGGTGTACATTGAGACACTAATGTGTCCATTAGGTGATGCCCATGACACTATCAAGGAGAAGGAGGATTTTGAAAGATTAGCCGCCGATGATATTGGCTCTCTATCAATTGAGCTCGAAGAAGAGCAAAACTTGAGAGCTTCTTTAGAGGAGAAATTGTTGGGACTAGAAGAGTCTCATAATCTAAACTTGTCAAAACTCACTAAAGAACGTGACCATGCTCTTGCTATGGTCAAGTTGCTTAAAAAGGAGAAAGTTGAATTTGACGTTGGTCATAATGATTTTCGTGAGAAGTTTGAGAAGCTTGAAGAAGCCTACAAGGTTTTGGAAGGCAAATTCTTGAGTCTCACTAAGATCCGTGAGCAACTTCAAATTCAACTAACTATTGAACAATCTAAAGTCCCATCAATGCAAGTTATTGAAGTTCCTTGTTCTTCTAACCCCATATGTGATCATAGTGATATCATTGAGGAGAACATTAGGTTGAAGGCCAAACTTGCCAAGGGCCTTGCCACTTGCATTCAAGGAGAAAAGAATCTCAATGATCTCTTGAGTAATCAACGAATGACCAAGGGTAAGGAAGGTCTCGGATTTGTTGCCGAGTCCTCTAAAAAGAGGGATCTCGGACTGATGGTCGAGCCCTTAAAGAAGAAGAAGAAGAACAAGAAGAACAAGAAGAAGAAGAAGAAGCCTGCTACTGCTGCTCCCACTCCTCATGTTCCTTTTGACATTTGTTACACAGAGGAGGAGTGGGAGGAGCTCAAGGGAAAGGAGGAGAAGGTCGAAGTGTAACATCCCAGGATGTGAGGCTAGAAATTGAGAGAACACAGAAGTGTGCATTGCATTCATGCATAGAAAATCTGGGAAATTTTCGCGCTTTTAAATAAAACTTGTCAAAGAGATTGAAACTTCTCTTGAGTTGATGGAATTGAAGTAGCTCATCGACTGAAGTGCGATAAACTTCAACTTGACCTTTGTTAACAACCTTGTTTTGGGTAGAGATAATAACAACAATCAAAGCAGATGAATGTGAGGTAGGATTAATATGTTAACACATCATTTTAGGACCTTATAACCAATTCTACCATGATCACCATGGTATTTCTTAAACCTAAATCATTGAGGCCATTCCTAGCTTAAAGGAAGACAACACAAGTCTTACCTTGACTCTGAATCTACTTTGTTTTCATATCTTGATTAACATAATCTTTCCCATCTAAGTCTATTTAGCTCCAGAACAAGGCGAGAGTCTATATCAAATCCAATATCATTCCTATCTCTTGAGATAGAACCACAGGGTATAATTCAGGAGCTTCAGAAGAGGGAAAGACTAACCTAGTACCAAGATGGTTAGAGGAGTTTACAATTGAGTTTAACTACTTAAATAATTAGCCAGTACTTGTGGGTATAATTTAATTCACTCTTAAACTTGTTACCAATATTGGTAAACCACAAGGTCTAGAGTGCATAAAAGCCACACATTCTTATTTAGATCATAACTTATTAACTATATGAGATATAACAAAACTAAGCTCATTTACATTACATTAAATAGTTCAAACTATTTGAATAAAAATAACTATGACCATTTTGAAACTCTTATGATCATGCCCTGGTGAAATTAAATCAAATCACTTAAAATTTGAATATGACCTTTGCTAACTTTGGATATTTTGGGCACAACTGATAATAGGAACAAATAAGATATGACAATATGCATAATTCACAATAACAAGATTGTTTCAAATATGAACTTTGGAAGTTGAACTTCCAAACAATTAATACAACATCAATTGATAACAATTCAATTATGAATTACAAATATGTATAAGAATATGAATTGATTCGGCCACAAGTCCATTTAGTGCCAAATGCCACTTGGCTATCCAAAATAAAGATTATTAGTGGATAATCATCATGCCACCTAGGATAGTTATCCACTTCAAAATATCTTCCTATACTTGCACCCCAAGTAATGTTCATAGTTATCCACTTGAAAATATCTTCCTTTACTTGAACCCCAAGTAATGCTCATGCATGAGAGCTTGACAACAAGTAGCTTACTCACCTTGCTCAAACAAGAGTCATCACTTGAGGTGTCAACTTGTGGTGAGCCTTAAGATACTATAAAAGGAACCCCTTGGCATCCATTTTGACACCACAAAATCATGGTAGGAGGACACCAACGAATTTGGGCCTTAGCATACATTAGATAGGGCCAAGAAACATCACCATCACACCAGCAACACCACCACACAATCCACCCTGCTCATGAGTTGAGCAACAGGGCAGGATTCACCACCACCAGCACAACCACAAGAACCAAACCAGCAAGACCAAGACCAAATGGTTACTTAGTTCAATTAGGAATTAGGTCAAGCAGCTAGGAGGTGCAGGCATGCCACAAGATGCAGGTTTATCAGATTTCCCAAAGAACAAGCTTCACAAGACCACCAGGTTGGTCTAGTATGAGAGGAGAGGAGTGTAGTTACTGTGATGAGGACATCCCTATACTTGCACCTTCTCCACCAACTACTACACAAGATGTTCCAGCTATTCAGTCCAATGAGATTAGAATTGGACCCATTACAAGAGCTCGTGCTAAGTTATTAGAACAACCGGTGAACTTGTTTCTTAATGAGCCTGATGTGTTACTTAATGAGAACTTTATACTGCCTAAGTCATTGTCTTATTGTATGATCAGTTACATTGGAGAGGAATGCGTAGCACGGAGCGAGGAGCCACAGCAAGAGGAACACCAGAAGATGATCGCCAATATCTGCGCGAGGGAGGAGCGGGAGGAAGGCGCGATAGAAGAGAAGGAGATCATCAAGAAGGGCAAGTTTCAGTTCCAACACAGGACAGTCCTGCCCTCCAACGTCGGACAGTCCTGCCCTACACAGGACAGTCCTGCCCTCCAACGTCGGACAGTCCTGCCCTCCAACAGTGGACAGTCCGGCCTCAGGTGCGCCCGAGGGCAGACATCCTCTGTGGTGTAGCGCGCGTCCCCCAGGACAGTCCGGCCCTAAATAACCGGACAGTCCGGCCCGTCTCGGACCAGATCCGAACGGATGTATCCTAGTTCGAGTCGAATACGTTTTATCTCGAGTCCTGGCCGCCCCAGCCGCCCATATAAGCCCTAGGACGACCCCATAGTTAGGGCAGACCACGTTAAAACTATTTTGGAGTTGTTTCTCTTTAGAACCTCTGAAATTACTTGTGATCGAGTTTATCAAGCTACAATTGAGTGTGATCTGTTGTTCCATTGGGAATTAGTAGATTGCAAACTACCGTTCGTGGTCGACGGCTACGTGCGCAAGATCGTGGTGTTGTGAATATCCTACAAGGTTCGAGAGCTGTTGCATTGGCATCAGGGTTCGAGCGGGAGAGTTCATCGCTACACGGTGTTTATCTATCTACCATCATCATCATCGCCATCGCTCGCTGAGAAGATCGGGACACCCCTTATCATCTTGGTATCAGATTTCCAGTTTTACTCGGTGAGCATCCACAGATCCATCCATTATTTGAGTGTTTTCGTCCTATCTAGAAAAAGCCAAAAAAATATTAGGGTTTAGTTTTGCCATAACCTAGATTGCATCGTTTTCTAGTCTTAGTTGCTGGTCGTAGTCGTGTTCTTTGATCCGATCTCTTCCGGTAAAGTCGTAGTGTCTAGGTTCCCTTTGTCAATTTCGTTTTTGTTCTTCGTTCTTGAGTCGTTCATCATCGTTTCCGCCAGTTTTTATCAATTTACCGAGTCCACATAGCGTACCCTTGTTGCAAAACTTAGCTACAGCCTTTCTACAGCATCCGTGCCTAGGAACGTACCCATACGAGACTAGTTGCTGTGCTCTGACAGGCTGCTCATTAGGTTTTCGAGGTGCAATTTTTCAGCCGAATTCAGACCGGACAGTCCTGCCATATCACACAAGACAGTCCGGCCCTTGCAGAATTTTTGCTCCAGTATCGTTTCAGTTATTTTACTGTTGAGACATATAGTTGAGAAAAAGTATATAAAAAAAGCAAAAGAGAAAAGAAAAAGAGATACAAGAAGAAAAAGAGCAATATCTTTGTGGTGATTGTTGAGGCCTGGTTCTATATAGCACTTGTAGTTGAGCAATCTTGTGCCTGTCTATTTTGAGCTATTACTAGCGTCTCTCTTGTGCATTGCAATATTCTTGTTTTCATAATTGCTTTGCCACGTTTATCTCCACGTGTGTGTTTTCCTTGGGTTATTGTCTCACGATCAGCACTAGGATTGGTTTGCGGTGTAGTTAGGACTCCATACCTACAGCTCCACCTTTAATAACATGTGTGCCTTGTGATCGCCTCTATACCTTTGATATTCACTTCATCACATCAGTGCATCAGTCGTTTGCTTCGAATTGGTAAGCACTACTATTCGCTTTGGAGCGGTAAGATCTACTTTCTTGTCAGCTTTGTGCGAGCAGAGAGTTTGCCACCATATCGATTTTGGGTTTTGCACTAATCTACTAATCATGTCTGCTAGTGATGATGTTGTGATGCAGAAAAAGGCAGAAACTGCTACAGTCACTTGGAGGGAATATGAAGCCTTACGGGATCATTTGACAGGAGTTTTCACTCGCACCACAGATTCTTTAGAAAAGGATGTACAGGGAGTACAAATCCAGTTGGGCGAAACTGAGAAAGCTGTCAACAACCTTCAAACACAAGTGACTACAATCAATACAAATGTCAACGCGTTACAGCTATCCATTGATGCTTTGCGAGACGCCTTTGAGCAACAGCGGCAACAACAATTTGATGATGCTGCTGAACATGCGGACGCAGATAATGGAAGTGTTAATGATGAGGTCCAACAACAGCCAGACAATGGCCGAGGTAGGGGACGTGCCAATTCCCCTGGTGTTGGCCGTGGTTTTGCTCCTGTGGGACGTGCTCAGCGTGTAATCCCACAAGCAAATGATGATATCTTGAGCAAACCAAAATTCTCAATTCCCAAGTTTGATGGCTCACTTGATCCTGAAGATTACCTTTCATGGTAGTTGAAGATTGAGAAGTTGTGGCGTTTGCAAGACTATACCGAAGATAAGAAGGTTAAACTTGCTGCTTCCGAATTTGATGGCTATGCATTGCGTTGGTGGGATGCTATTATACAAAACAGACGCGACGATAAAGAGGTTCCTGTGCTCTCATGGCGGGAGATGAAGGAAATTATGAGGCAACGTTTTGTGCCCACTAACTATTTGCGCTCAGTGTTTAACCAGCTCACCAAGTTAACACAAGGTAGCAAGACAGTTGATGAGTACTACATGGAGATGGAGATGCTTATGCAGCGTGCACGAGTTCGTGAATCAGTTGAGATGACTCTGCAGCGTTTTCTCAACAATTTGAAGTTGCCTATTAAGAACATTGTGCGCCATCACACATATGCTACTATGACCGAGTTGTTGCATCATGCACGAGAGACCGAAGCACAACTAGCTGAAGAAGCTAGGGAGCGGGCTCGATATTCGTCGACAAGCCGGTTTTCTGCAAGATCCTCGCTACCACCATCAGCGATGCCACCGGCAGCACCGGCGGACAGTCCGGCCCTCCAACACCGGACAGTCCGGCCTCAAGCCTCTACTTCGGCCTCCAAGCCTGCACCAACACCCTCCTCTGGTTCTACAGCAAACAAGCCGGCTGCTAGTTCGGGTTCCATCATGTCTATAGCTCGTGCTCGTGATAAAGAGTGCTATACTTGTGGAGGAAGAGGACATTTTAAGAATAAGTGTCCCAATAACAAGGTCATGTTTGTCAATGACAATGGTGAATATGAGAGTGGAGATGAAATTGATCCCTATAGTCCTGAAGACAATGGTGATGCTAGTGAGGAAGAGTTGGATGCTTATCCTACCCATGCGCCTACAATTGTGGTTACTCCACGTGCTCTTAGTGTGCAGCCCAATTCTGAATCACAGCGCTGCAATCTGTTTCAAACAAAAGCACTAGTTGGCCCAAACAAAGCTTGCAAAGTCATCATTGATGGAGGTAGTTGCAGAAATCTTGCAAGCAAGGAGTTATGTGCCAAGCTGAATTTGACATATTTACCTCATCCTAAACCATATTATATACAGTGGCTGAGTGACAATGGTGAGATGAAGGTAAACCATATGGTGCGTGTAAATTTTGAGATAGGACCATACAAGGATTCTATTGATTTTGATGTGGTTCCTATGACTATTTGCCACTTATTGTTGGGTCGACCATGGTTATATGATCGCCATGTGCAGCACAATGGTCAAGCTCATACATATCATTTGGAGTTCAAGGGCAAGAAAATTACCTTGCAGCCTATGTCCCCACAGCAGATTGTCAATGAATCTCGTCAAAAAATTGAGGTGAACTTGAAGGATGCACATCATGATAAGTGCGAGAGTTTTGTAGCTGTGAGTGATGTAAATGAGCGACCAAAGAATGATATAACGAAAAGTGAGGGAGTGAATAACCTACTAATTTTAGCCACCAAAGAAGATATGAGAGAATTTAGTGAGGATCCTACAGCCATGCCTCTTGTGTTCATGTACAAGGGTGAGGTTTTAGTTTATAACGACATGACCCCTATTTCTTTTGGTGTGTTTAATGTTTTGCAGGATTTTGGTGATGTATTTCCACTTGATTTGCTGCCTCTACCTTTACATGCGAGAGTTGATATGGAGGCATCAAAACGTGCTGATTATGTGAAGAAACTCCATGAGAAGACTCGAGAGGCTATTGAGAAGAAAGGCCAGCAAATTGCTGCTACAAGGAATCAAGCAAGGAAGAAGGTTTTGTTTCAGCCTGGTGACATGGTTTGGGTGCATTTGCGCAAAGACAGGTTTCCCAAGCTGAGGACATCCAAATTAAAACCTCGTGGTGCTGGTCCTTACAAGGTGTTAGCCAAAATAAATGATAATGCCTACTCGATTGATATACCAATTGCTGAGTTTGGTGGAGTTAGCAACAGCTTCAACGTTGCTGACTTATCACCATATGATGGAGAAGACCTTGGAGCGTCGAGGTCGACGCCTTTTGAAGAGGGGGGAGATGATGAGGACATCCCTATACTTGCACCTTCTCCACCAACTACTACACAAGATGTTCCAGCTGTTCAGTCCAATGAGATTAGAATTGGACCCATTACAAGAGCTCGTGCTAAGTTATTAGAACAACAGGTGAACTTGTTTCTTAATGAGCCTGATGTGTTACTTAATGAGAACTTTATACTGCCTAAGTCATTGTCTTATTGTATGATCAGTTACATTGGAGAGGAATGCGTAGCACGGAGCGAGGAGCCACAGCAAGAGGAACACCAGAAGATGATCGCCAATATCTGCGCGAGGGAGGAGCGGGAGGAAGGCGCGATAGAAGAGAAGGAGATCATCAAGAAGGGAAAGTTTCAGTTCCAACACAGGACAGTCCTGCCCTCCAACGTCGGACAGTCCTGCCCTACACAGGACAGTCCTGCCCTCCAACGTTGGACAGTCCTGCCCTACACAGGACAATCCTGCCCTCCAACAGTGGACAGTCCGGCCTCAGGTGCGCCCGAGGGCAGACATCATCTGTGGTGTAGCGCGCGTCCCCCAGGACAGTCTGGCCCTAAATAACCGGACAGTCTGGCCCGTCTCGGACCAGATCCGAACGGATGTATCCTAGTTCGAGTCGAATACGTTTTATCTCGAGTCCTGGCCGCCCCAGCCGCCCATATAAGCCCTGGGACGACCCCATAGTTAGGGCAGACCACGTTAAAACTATTTCGGAGTTGTTTCTCTTTAGAACCTCTGAAATTACTTGTGATCGAGTTTATCAAGCTACAATTGAGTGTGATCTGTTGTTCCATTGGGAATTAGTGGATTGCAAACTACCGTTCGTGGTCGACGGCTACGTGCGCAAGATCGTGGTGTTGTGAATATCCTACAAGGTTCGAGAGCTGTTGCATTGGCATCAGGGTTCGAGCGGGAGAGTTCATCGCTACACGGTGTTTATCTATCTACCATCATCATCATCGCCATCGCTCGCTGAGAAGATCGGGACACCCCTTATCATACTGGGAAAAGGGGAGCACTCACCATAGCATGGGAAACATACCTCAGATTCAAAAATCATCATTGGCTAAAACTAGGAGCAAGCAATAGTATTTACTCTAACCAGATTTGTAGGAAGAAAATAATAAGAGGTGTGAGAAATAGGTTTGATAAACAGATATCATCCATCATCAGGAGAGAGTATAGGAGTCAAGGAAACCTATCCTTGTTAGGAGGGAAACAATCTTATGGAGAGCCATAGAGACCCTTGGTTCAAGTACATATTTTACTTAAGCAATGAAACATGTTATTGGTAGTAGTAACACAAACCTAAATCTTAACTCCTAAATTCCTATTTAGGTAGAATCTATATCATTGAGTGTGATCCCTATCCTCTAACAGTGATGACATAATTCCATCACACTCAATATCATTATCTATCACATTGGACCCTATTCTTCTATGCATATTTCAACTTATGCATCACCACGTGATCATGAGTAAAACCTTAGCATCACATCCTATATCTTAACCCAAGAATTATGTCCACACCATAATCATTTCTAATATAAACCATATTATTTATCTAGTAATTAACTTCAACACATTAATATGTGCATGAGTCTTAACATCAAATAAAGAGCATCATGTTCATATGCTTAGAGCAGAACATCCAATGGTAGGAGTAACCATCTATAGTAAATCTATTTTCGTCTAAAGACAAATTAAAGTATTACTTAATCACCTAGAAAATTATTCAAGTCCTAGAAAATATTTCAAAAACAAAGAGCATGACATTTAAAATTGCTTCTATTAAAAATCTTATTCAAACCTTAATATTACTCAAAGTATTTTATGTGCTTATGCACATAAAAGTTATACATGATGATTACTAAACATAAAAATGTATTTCAAATGTAGTCCTAATTTAAAAAACCTGCAAATATGTTTGAATTCAAATAGATGACTTGAAACCAGTAAATAAAACAAAAAGGAAAGAAACAGAAGCTAAAAAAATAAGAGAGGAGAGAATTACCTGGCCGAAGCCCACCACCGCGGCCCAGCAAGCCAGCCCACTTGGGGCCCGGCCAACTTACCGGTTCGGTAAGTGCTGACAGGCGGGACCTACCAAGGGGGAGCTATCGTCTTCCACCTCCCGATCGGGGAAGTAGCTCGGTGGCATCTCCCCGTCGCTCGCCATGCGCCAGGATTCGCGCCGCCGCCCTCCAGCGCCTATAAGATGTTGTCCGCCGCCGCGAAAACCCTAGGGACCCCACTTCCCATCTCTCTCTCGCTCTTCTCTGCAAGCACATCAAAACCCTAGCTCCGGCCAAGATCCATCGCCGTCGCTAGAGGCCGTCCGAAGTCCCGCCGTGATGCCCAGAGCTCCACCTCGACGCCTAGGACCTTCTGAAGGGATGAATCAAGGAGGGGAAGTATCCATCGGCCGGAATCCGTCGTTTCCTTCCGCAGCACCTCACCGGAATCGGTGAAACCATGCTCATCTCCGTCAACAATCGGCACCTACGAGCAGTCCATTAGCTCCATGGTGAGCTTGCGCATCTTTGGAGCCCTTTATCGCATCGTTTGGACCCTCGTAGCTCGCCAACGCCGTAGGCCGCCGTGCTCCGCCGCAGTTAAGCTCACCGGAGCAAGCTCCGGTGACCAAATAGTGGCGGCGTTTGCACCATCTTGCTCGCCCAGCACTTCTGAACCTAGTACCAGTAGCCGCACCTGCTAATTCACGACGAAATCGTCGAATTGGAGATTGATCTGTGAGCTTCTATGTTGATGATGTCACCTCCTGCCTAGTCATCGATTTTGACCTGGTCAATGCACACATGGTAGCTGACTTGTCACTGACCCCACTGGTCAGTGTCTAAGTCTAAGTCATCCGCGGGTACAAAAAGTAATCCCAGTCAATTATCAATTCCAGAAAATAACCAATACTTAGGAAATTCATATCTAATCCATTTTAAATTAGAAAAATATAAATAATATACCAAAATGATCACAAAAACATAATCTATCTATTTCAATAATAATCTTGCATGCTTGTGTGAAATAATTTTGAACTAAATTTGAAAACTTGTTTAAGTAGTGTTTGAATTTTCAATTCAAATCCAATTATAATAATTCAAACCAAGTTTTCAAATACCAATTAAAAATTTGACTACTTCGATATTGTTATTCTAGTTAATATTTTGTTATTACTAAATCTTAATCCTAAAACTTTACTATTAGGATTTTAATTCCTAAAATGATTTTTCTAAAACAAATTTAAAGTAGTAAAATTTGGGAAAAATCATAAACTTATATCAGAATTATTTCTTAACTCTAATATTGTTATTTCAACTATTGTTTCAGTAAAAGTTAAATTTAAAACTTCTAGGTCAATTTTAAATCATTAAAATTCGACTTAAACCCTAAAATTATTTTCTTTAATGATAAGAAATTAGGATAACTCTTCAATAAGCTTCAACTTGAGTTTAGACTCTATTTTCAACTATAATCTATTGATTAACAATTGTTTCATAACTGCTAACTCAATTTTAAGAATCATTTAAAATTGTGATTCAAACCCTACTAGCTAATAATAAAGGAACTTGTGTTTTATTAATCACTTCAACCTTCCTATAAAGTAAATGACCACTAAAAGGTAATTTTATACTAAATGTCAATTATGAGATATGTTCTTCAAAAGTTATTCTTTTAAGAACATATCAAGTAAGCATTTCACCAAACCATATGCTTTCTGATAACAATTACCTGGTTAGGTTAAGATTGTTGTCAACCCTAGAACTACTTAGATATTACTATGTGTATACTTTACCTTGACTTTGCATATCCATGATCAACCAAGTGCTTGCTAATTATAAGATATAACTTAAAAGTGTTACCTTCATGTCTTCACCATCAACCATCATTCTCTTGTAGCAAGGAATGATTATAACACCCTAAAACAATAGCTCTTGTTAAAGTCTTATTCTTTTAATAGCACCTGATAGTGATCTAACCTAAAATGCTTAACAACCATGTTATGGTGTGATTTAAAAGTGCAACACATCATAAATAAATCACCATAACTCAATGATAACAAATCATCGGGGTTAGGTTACGCTTAGAGTGATGCATATCATATCTTATGCATATCATGCTGTGGATTTCTAACATCATCCCTACCGGATGATGATTGCTATTTCAGAATTGGGATTTCTATCGTATCGAAGACCCTGACTCGCATAATCTTGCAGTCAGAAAGGCACGTTCACTCTTGCTCATATCTCTTGTTTATTTTTAGCAAATTACTTGCAAATATACTGGTGGTATTACTACTGCATCTAAAAGCAAAAGGTTCTCTTTTCATAATTAATATAACTAGCTGGTTATCGACCCGAGTGGTGGTAACCTAGGATGGCTGGCAAATAGAACCATGGTATGATTGTTGTGGTGGAGGTTCCATTTGCACGGGAAAGTGAACCTAGGACTAATAACAAATGTCGCCAGTGATTCTAGCGCCATAAATAACGGTCAACCATGAAATCTGGAATGGGACGGAGAAGTCAGCTGTATCTTTTCCCTCTCGCATGCCAACGGATCAGTAGCGAGGGTTGTCTTGCCTAGACTACTATACGGTAAAGGGGGGAAATGTGTTTCCTGCTAGTCTGCCTATACTATAGGGGGGACAAACTTTCTAATTGATCTATGATGGATTGTAAGAGTCATTCGGATCAGTCTACCCATACTGTATAGGAGCGGGCATCTGGGTCCGGAACAGTCTACCTATGGGAGCGTCCATAGTGTATAGGTGAGGACCAGTGCGCCAATCAGTCTACATATGTGGTATAGGAGAGGATGGACTTACAAATGGGTGGGTCTGCGGGGTCGCGGAGAAGAACAGTGATTGGCTTGGATCACAAGACTGGGCCCCACACCAAGAAAGTGTGGACAGGAAAGATTCGCCTGGTTGTGCAGCAAGGCTTTGATCTCTCATGGGTACACGTGACCACCTCTGCAGAGTGTAAGAAAGTATCTGGGTACTCCCTATTCCGGGAAGGAGCTGCGAACATGGCAGGAAAGGAGCCCATCGAAGCTCTAATGAACCTGTGAAGGCTGACGGACATAGTTCTTCTGAATAAAAGCAACCTCTTGAAGAAATGTTTACAAAAACTTGCATTGCCAAACGACTCTTGAGTCTAAGGTTGTAGCTAGTGCATAAAACACCTTATTCCTTACATGAACTTGCTGGGTAACGCTCGTTACTCACCCCACTCCCTCGTAACCCTTGCTTAGATTGAAGGCAACACAGGAGGCAACCTCGAGACATTGAAGATGAAGATGAAGCCTTCAACCAATGTCAGAAGCATCAATGAAGTCAACGACTATAGCAAGATTGGAGGAAAACTAGAATAGAAATAGAAGGGACCCAATTCCCTAATCCTAGAACTTAATTAGCTAGGGTAGTTCTGTAGCAAGCCAACTGCATTAGTGTAGCTCTAGTTGAGACTTCAATGTTTTATTTCTCGTTTGTAGTCGCCTGGACTAAACCTCTACCCATTGAGGAGGTTCTGAAGATCTTCTGTATGATGAAATTGTAATCCTATAGACATACCTTGGACCTGCGATGTTTCTGTTGTACCACTCTGATTGATGTAATACTAGTGAGACGGTGTTTCATTGGTATTATGTCAACGACTTGCATACTACACATGCAGTAGTATGCTGGGTCACCACAGCTGGTATCAGAGCCAGGTTCGATCCTGGGACCTGTGGGTTATGGGCCCACCACGCTTCCGCTGCGCCACTCTGATCGATGTAATACTAGTGAGATGATGTTTCATTGGTATTATGTCAACGACTTGCATACTACACATGCAGTGGTATGCTGGGTCACCATACGAAGTAACCGGAGTCTCCGGGTCCAAGGGTCCGGAGTCTCCGGCTGGTTCATCAAGCCCGGAGTCTCCGGCCCCCAAGGCCAGCGTCTCCGGCCCTACTCACAATGACTTTGCAGGAAAATACAACCCTCATTATGTTCTTCTTAGGGATTATTATGGTGATATCTATGCTAAATATGTTGGTACCTATGATGGTTACATTGAATATGCTATTTGGGTACCTAAGATTCTTGTGACTAACAAAAGAGGACCCATCCAAAAATGGGGACCTAAATCCAAGAATTGATCTCTTGTAGGACATTGCTTCTGGAGGAGAAAAATGGATTATTGATAGTGGTGCCACAAGCCATAAGACCGGAAGCAAAAATATTGTGGAAGATCTAAGGCCAAATACTTCAAATGTCACGGTCTCATATGGTGACAAATCATCCTCTAAGGTACTTGGTTTCGGTAAGGTGGTGATCACTCCGGACGTGTCCCTAGTGAATGTCATGCTTGTCGAAACCATTGGTTATAATTTACTTTCCGTTCGTCAACTTGCTACTATGGGCTATGCCACATATTTTGATGCTGACATTGTGGTCATCATGTGGAGTAAGTCTCTCAAGGTTGCCTTTGTTGGGTATGTCAAAAATGGCTTGTATGTGGTGGACTTCTTGGAGAAACCCACTACGGACGCGATATGCCTAATTGCTAAGGCCGACGTGGGATGGCTTTGGCATCGCGGTTAGCCCACGTCAATATGAGAGCTTTGCAAAATCTCTACACCGGCGGCCACATACTCGGACTAAAGGATGTTTCTTTTGCCAAAGATCATGTTGTAGGGCCTGTATTGAAGCGAAGATGCATGAAACAAGCCATCCAAGCAAGACTATTATCTCTTCCAAGAGGTGCTTGGAGCTCCTTCACATGGATCTCTTTGGACCTCTGATACGTCTCCAATGTATCCATAATTTTTGATGCTCCATGCTTGTTTTTACACCATTTGCTTAGTATTTCGTTACACTTCATGGCATTTTTATGCATATTCCGGAACTAACCTATTAACGAGATGCCACAGTGCTAGTTCCCTATTTTCTGCTGTTTTTGTGTTTCAGAAAATTTACACAGGAAATATTCTTGGAATTGGACGAAACAAAAGCCAGAAGTCTAGATATTCACAGGACCTTCCAGAACACCGAAGGAGAGACGGAAAGGGGCCACAGGGCGCCCACACCATAGGGCGGCGTGGCCTAGGGCTGGCCCGCAACCCCTGGTGGTGAGGCCACCCTGGCCCACCTCTGACGCCGCCCCTTCACCTATAAAGACCCCCTGACGGGAAAAACCTAAACACCCGATCACTTTTCTAGAACACATCGCGATCCGCTGCCGCCGTTGACCCGAAGATCAGGAGGGTCCAGAAGCTCTTCCCGGCACACTGCCGGAGAGGGGAATCGCCACCGGAGGTCTTCTTCATCGCCATGCTTGCCTCCGGCGCGATGAGTGAGTAGTCTACCTTGGACTATGGGTCCATAGCAGTAGCTAGATGGTTGTCTTCTCCACCATGTGCTTCATGTTTAGATCTCGTGAGCTGCCTTACATGATCGAGATCACCGTTATGTAATTCTACATGTTGTGTTTGTTGGGATCCAATGAATATTGGTGTTATGATTGAGTTGATGTACTAAATTTTATCTTATGTTATCTCTATGTTGTTTATGATCTTGCATGCTCTCCGTTGTTAGTAGCTATCTTGGCCGAGTAGTTGCTAGTGACTCCAAGAGGGGGTATTTATGCTCGATAGTGGGTTCATGCCTCTATTTAATCTGGGGGTGTGACAGAAACCTCTAAGGTTGTAGATGTTCTGTTGCTACTAGGGGGAAAACAACATTCATATGCTCGAGGGCATATGCTTTGTTTACATTACACACTTTTCTTAATGCAGTTATCTATTGTTCGCAACTTTCTCAGATTGATTCGCCACAAGTGGATTATTAGTCATAGATGCAGTTGGATGGCGGTCTATGTATCTTGTTGTAATGCCCAGAGTAAATCTCATAGTGATCCTCTTGACATATCACGTTGTCTTTATTCTATCAATTGCCCAACTGTAATTTGTTTACCCAACATGTGTTATTTTATCTTACGGAGAGACACCACTAGTGAACTGTGGACCCTGGTCCTATTTCCTTTATATTGCTATCACCTGTTTACTTTACTCGCACTGTTTACTTTACTCGCATACTATTACTGTTTTCTACTCGATACGCTCATTCCTTTGTTTACAGCAAACCAGTGAGATTGACAACCTCATCGTAAGTTGGGAGCAAAGTATTTGGTTGTGTTGTGTGCAGGTTCCACGTTGCTACTAGTTGAAGATGCGCTAACTCGTTTTATCGTAAACGGCGCGCTTGTTGGAGTGTCACTAGGCTATCAGGCATCACCTTCAGTCGTTTGGCTTCTTCCCCTTTGGATCGATAAACCTTGGTTTCTTACTGAGGGAAAACCTTGCTGCTATATTCATCATACCTTCCTCTTGGGGATCCCAACTGGATGGTGCTTTACATTATCAACATCGTGCCGCATCAAGCTCTTTTCTGGCGCCGTTGCCGGGGAGGAAAAAGAAGACTTCTGCAAGGGGAGTTTCGCACGCACATCCTTTACTTTGTTTTAAGTTTTGCTTTACTTTATTTTTACTTGCATCGTTTTATCAAAAACACAAAAAAAATAGTATCCTTGATAGTTGTTTTTACTTGTCTGCTTTTAGTCTTGCTAGAATGGCTTCTCCTGAGAACACCAAGTTGTGTGATTTTACTAGCACTAATAATAGTGATTTTATCTGCACTCCTATTGCGCCACTGCTCCTGCTGCAAATTTTTATGAGATTAAGCCTGCTTTGTTGAACCTTGTTATGAAAGAGCAATTTTCTGGTGCTAGTACTGATGATGCTGCAGCTCATCTCAACAATTTTGTTGAGCTATGTGAGATGCAGAAATATAAGGATGTTGAAACTGATATTATTAAGCTTAAGTTGTTTCCTTTTTCTTTGAGAGGAAAAGCTAAGGATTGGTTGCTTTCTTTGCCTAAAAATAGTATTGATTCATGGGCTAAGTGTAAGGATGCTTTTATTGGTAGATACTATCCTCCTGCTAAGATTATAGCTTTGCGTAGCAATATTATGAAGTTTAGTCAGTTTGATAATGAACATGTTGCTCAAGCTTGGGAAAGAATGAAATCTATGATCAAGAATTGTCCCACTCATGGACTGACTACTTGGATGATTGTCCAAACGTTTTATGCAGGACTGGATTTTTCTTCAAGGAACCTATTGGATTTAGCAGCTGGAGGCACTTTTATGTCCCTTACCTTGGGTGCCGCAATAAAGCTTCTCGACAATATGATGGTAAATTACTCTGAATGGCACACCGAGAGAGCTCCACAAGGTAAGAAGGTAAATTCTGTTGAGAAAACCTCTTCCTTGAGTGATAAGATTGATGCTATTATGCTTATGCTTTCTAATGATAGAACTCATGTTGATCCTAATAATGTTCCTTTAGCCTCTTTGGTTGCTCAAGAAGAGCATGTTGATGTAAACTAATGATAGAACAATTTTGCTAGTAACAATTATAGGCCGTATCCTTCTACCAATGGTAATGGTTATGGTAACTCTTATGGTAATTCCTCCAACAACACTAGGTCCGCGCCCTCCGATCTTGAGGTAATGCTCAAGGACTTCATCGGTAAGCAAAATGCTTTTAACAGGTCTGTTGAGGAAAAGTTAGGCAAAATTGATATTCTTGCTTCTAAAGTTGATAGCCTTGCTCATGATGTTGAACTTCTGAAATTAAAAGTGTTGCCTAATAATGTGAAAGAGAACAATACTTTTGCTACTGCTAATGCCATCCAAGTTAGAATTGATGAAAATGTTAGGATGCTAGCAAAATTACATGCCAGGTGGGAAAGAGAAGATGAGATGGCTATAAAGATGAAGGTATGTACCATTACTACCTCTAATGATGTTGCTCCTAATGCTAGCAATCCTCTTACTTTGATTGGTGTAGAGAAAACTCCCACTCCTTGTGTTAAAAAGCCTAAAACTGCCAAAACTTTTTCTCAAAAGAGTGCTGAAATTTTTTGGAGTGTGGGAGATGATAGCTCTATTTCCTTTAATGATTTTGATGTTGATGGCTGCAATATATCTGAAGTTATTTTGTTCTTGCAAAAGCTTGCTTTGACTCCTAATGCTAGTTCTTTAAATGTTGCTTTTACTAAGCATATTACCAATGCTCTCATGAAAATTAGGGATGAAAAGTTGAAGCAAAAAGCCTCTATTCCCAAGAAGTTAGAATATGGTTGGGAACCCATCATTGATATGCATGTTAATGGTTTTTATTGCCATGCTTTATGTGATCTAGGTGCTAGTATTTCTATCATGCCTAGAAAGATTTATGACATGCTTGATTTACCACCGCTTGAAAAGTGTTATTATGATGTTCCTATTGCTTATGTTGCTAAGAAGAAACCTTTGGGAAGGATTAATGATGTTCTTATTATGGTTAACAATAACCTTGTTCCCGTTGATTTTCTTGTCATGGATGTTGAATGCAATGCTTCATGTCCTATTATTTTGGGAAGACCCTTTCTTCGAACTGTAGGTGCCATCATTGATATGAGGGAAGGCACCATCAAATATCAATTCCCACTCAAGAAAGGTATGAAACACTTCCCTAGAAAGAGAAATAAATTGCTTTTTGACTCTATTCTTAGAGCAAATTATGAGCTTGATGCTTCATCACTTGATATTACTTGATTCGCATTTTCTGCGCCTAGCTCAAAGGCGTTAAATAAAAGCACTCTTGGGAGATAACCCAATGTTTTTACTTTCAGTTCTTTTTCTTTTATTTGAGTCTTGGAAGTTATTACTACTGTAATAACCACTCCTTATCATTTTTATTTCAATTTTGTGCCAAGAGAAGCCTCTAATTTGAGCGAGGTAAGATTTGGGGATGTTGCGGTCCTAAAACAGTTTTCGGTGCTGAACCGTAAAAATTTGTGAAAATTCTCTGTATATCTTTTGGACCTATGATTTCTTGTGCATATGCCCCAGGTTATATCCAAACTTTCATTTGTTGAACACTTTTTGATTTGAGCAACAGAAAACCCTCTAAAAATTCGACCTTTGTCTGCTGTTCTGTTTTGATAGATTTCTGTCAATATTTGTGTTTGCCGCTTTATCGCTTTCTTTTTTAGTTCTTTTGATCACGGAACTTTTGGGGAAGTTGCTACAGTAGTATATACTTTATATGTTGTGGTTTTGAGTTGAAACCTGAAGCAAAAAGGGTTGATTCAATGTTATGCTTACACTAATGTTGCTAATAGATTTGTGTTTAGTTTTGTATGAAGGAAGTTTTCAAGTGTAGGGATTGGAGAATGATGAGATGAGTTGAAGAATGGACAAAAGCTCAAGCTTGGGGATGCCCAGCACCCCAAGAAATATCCAAGAAGTACAAGCGTCAAAGCTTGGGGATGCCCCCGAGGCACCCCTTCTTCATCGGCAAAAATCAAGTCACCTTTCAAAACACTATATTTTTATTGCTTCATGCATTATGCGTTTTTCTTGGAGCGTTGGTTGTTTTTAGTTTTTAATTTAGTTTAGTTTTGTTTGCTGCAATAAATGGTTGGACCCCAACAAATTTCTTTTGGAGAAGTTGCCTTGCTTTTTATTTGCCAAGAACACTCCGTTTTTCACTCTATTCGTTTCCACGAGTGTTCCCTTTTTCTAGAACTGCGTTTAGCTTTTGATTTTTGCCTTGATTTATGTTCAGATCTTGTTATATCTTTTTATCAAGGTGTACTTTTGCCTCTGGTCCATATTGGTTTTCATCAAAAGAGTTGTTTATAAAAAGTTTGAATGGTGTTGGAAAAGAGAAAAAGCTTTATGCAAAAAAGTGGTACAAGAAGGAGCTTGTGTAGACTGCGGCCTAGGCTTTTGCATGTCGTGCTTGATGTCTTTTTGATAGCATGCTCAGTGGTTTTGCTGTAGCATGACTTGTCTCAAATGACTGAGATTGCTTAATGAGCCTTTGAAAAAATCATGCGTTGTTTTAATTATTTGGAAGCATTATTTTGGTTTTCTCCTTGATGCTTTATTTGGGTTGACTTGGCGCATGCTCACACATGTTAGACTCATACAAAGTCGCCATTGCCTCTATGATCATTTAGTTTTTGACTTTTGATGCCATCTTATGCTTCTTTTAATGGCGCTTTGTCGCTATGCATGATTATGGCCATTATTGCTCTCTTAGTTGGTCACTCCTAGTCTTTTGCTAGCCCTCATTTTGTACTGAGTATGAGCTCTACTCGTGCATCCAACTCCTAAAAACCAAGTTTGACATTGTGTTCACTATAAATTCCTATGCATGGTATTTGTAAGCCATTCCAAGTAAATTTTCATGTGCTACCTTTGAAAAAAAACCTTCAAAACACTTCTTGTTTTGTGACACTGTTTTCAGCTCATGAGGACGTAGTGGTCGGAATTGCTATCTTCCATATTAAATTAAGTACCTCTCGACTAGTCAGCTTCATCTGCTCGTCATTAATTTTGCATGAGAGCTGGTCAGACCATTGCAATCTAATTCTAAAAAAGAAAAAAGGCACTCCTCCATGGTATGTGAATGTTGGTGGGCACCCGATGGAATCGGTTAGCCATGGTTTGAGAAAGGAAAAAAGGTGGGGAGGAGTGCCAAAGCTTTATAAAAGAGCACCAATGCGCCAAATTTTCAAAGAACTCAGAACCGCTCTCACTTGTTTATTATGGAAGAAAGTAAGACCCCATTGCTAGTCGTTGACAAAAGAAACCACCTCTCAAAACCCAATTTTTATCTCTGTTTTATAAATGAAAAGCTCTATCACATGTTTAATCACTGCTTCCCTCCGCGAAGGGCCTTTCTTTTACTTTTATGTTGAGTCACCACCTTCTATCTTTATGCACCGTCTAAGAGAGCATAGTTGTCATTCTGAGTATAATGTGCATTGTCCCAAAGTTTTCATTGATCGATTCATGATGTTTGGTTTCACTTGTTCTTAAATTATTTGTATCTAGTTGCCCTCTTAAACTTGAAGGTGTCCTATGCATTTATGTTTTGCTCTCTCATGAAGGACAAGCCGAAAACCATTTGTATGTTTTTCCA
The DNA here is from genome assembly GCA_007115705.1 of Dactylis glomerata. Lineage (NCBI taxonomy): Eukaryota > Viridiplantae > Streptophyta > Magnoliopsida > Poales > Poaceae > Dactylis > Dactylis glomerata. Next base: position 5,161,972 of record QXEO01000472.1, on the reverse strand, counting down.
TATGATTTGAACACACGTTTGACTTTCATTGTTTCATTTTCATGATCTTTCATTTGTGTTCATTTTCATGTTATAACATGGTTGCTAAGTTTCTTCTATCAAGATTATATCTTTCATGCCCATGTTTTAAGTTCTTTTGATCCCAGAGCACAACGCTTACATATATGATCAAGATTGTGTAGGTGCATGTCACCTCAAAAAAAATTCTTTTGTTATCGCTTACCTACTCGAGGACGAGCAGGAGTTAAGCTTGGGGATGCTGATACGTCTCCAACGTATCCATAATTTTTGATGCTCCATGCTTGTTTTTACACCATTTGCTTAGTGTTTCGTTACACTTCATGGCATTTTTATGCATTTTCCGGAACTAACCTATTAACGAGATGCCACAGTGCCAGTTCCCTGTTTTCTGCTGTTTTTGTGTTTCAAAAAAGTTACACAGGAAATATTCTCGGAATTGGACGAAACAAAAGCCAGAAGTCCAGATATTCACAGGAGCTTCTAGAACACCGAAGGAGAGATGGAGAGGGGCCACAGGGCGCCCACACCACAGGGCGGCGCGGCCTAGGGCTGGCCCGCGCCCCCTGGTGGTGAGGCCACCCTGGCCCACCTCTGACGCCGCCCCTTCGCCTATAAAGACCCCCCGATGGGAAAAACCTAAACACCCGATCACTTCCAGAACACATCGTGATCCACCCCCATCGTCGACCCGAAGATCGGGAGGGTCCAGAAGCTATTCCCGGCACCCTGCCAGAGAGGGGAATCGCCACCGGAGGTCTTCTTCATCGCCATGCTTGCCTCCGACACGATGACTGAGTAGTCTACCTTGGACTATGGGTCCATAGCAGTATCTAGATGGTTGTCTTCTCCACCATGTGCTTCATGTTTAGATCTCGTGAGCTACCTTACATGATCGAGATCACCGTTATGTAATTATACATGTTGTGTTTGTTGGGATCCGATGAATATTAGTGTTATGATTGAGTTGATGTACTGAATTTTATCTTATGTTATCTCTATGTTGTTTATGATCTTGCATGCTCTCCATTGTTAGTAGCTATCTTGGCCGAGTAGTTGCTAGTGACTCCAAGAGGGGGTATTTATGCTCGATAGTGGGTTCATGCCTCTATTTAATCTGGGGGAGTGACAGAAACCTCTAAGGTTGTAGATGTGTTGTTGCTACTAGGGGGAAAACAACATTCATATGCTCGAGGGCATATGCTTTGTTTACATTACACACTTTGCTTAATGCAGTTATCTGTTGTTCGCAACTTAATACTTGTGGAGTTCTCAGATTGATTCGCCATAAGTGGATTATTAGTCATAGATGAAGTTGGATGGTGGTCTATGTATCTTGTTGTAATGCCCAGAGTAAATCTCATAGTGATCCTCTTGACATATCACGTTGTCTTTATTCTATCAATTTCCCAACTGTAATTTGTTTACCCAGCATGTGTTATTTTATCTTACGGAGAGACACCACTAGTGAACTGTGGACCCCGGTCCTATTTTCTTTATATTGCTATCACCTGTTTACTTTACTCACACTGTTTACTTTACTCGCATACTATTACTGTTTTCCACTCGATACGCTCATTCCTTTGTTTACAGCAAACCGGTGAGATTGACAACCTCATCGTAAGTTGGGAGCAAAGTATTTGGTTGTGTTGTGTGCAGGTTCCACGTTGCTACTAGTTGAAGACGCGCTAACTCGTTTTATCGTAAACGGCGCCCTTGTTGGAGTGTCACTAGGCTATCAAGCATCACCTTCAGTCGTTTGGCTTCTTCCCCTTCGGATCGATAAACCTTGGTTTCTTACTGAGGGAAAACCTTGCTGCTATATTCATCATACCTTCCTCTTGGGGTTCCCAATTGGACGGTGCTTTACATTATCAACACCGTGCCGCATCAACCTCCCACTTATGCAAGTCTTGGTGGCAAGAAGTATTGCTTGGTGATTGTCGATGACTATTCAAGATATACTTGGGTTTATTTCTTTGAGTTCAAGAGTGAGACCCAACAAACCGTCAAAGACTTTGCCACCGAAGTTGAGCGTCAATTCAATACCACCATATTGACTATAAGAAGTGACAATGGCACCGAGTTCAAGAACTACTCCCTAAATGAGTTTCTTAGTGATGCGGGTATCAAACATCAATATTCTGCTGCATATACCCCGCAACAAAATGGAGTTGCCGAGAGGAAGAACTGGACTCTTATGGATGCGGCAAGAACTATGTTGGCGGAGTTCAAGTCTCCATACAACTTTTGAGCCAAAGCTATTAATACCGCATGCCATGCCACCAACTGGCTTTATCTCCGCAAGAACTTGAACAAGACTCCCTATGAAATACTTACCGGGTAAAAGCCCAACATCATGTACTTCCAGGTATTTGGTTGTAAGTGCTTCTATCTCAAGAAAGGTGTTCGTTTGTCAAAATTTGTTTCTAAAGCTTTAGAGGGTATCTTTGTTGGTTACTCCTCGGACTCACATTCCTATAGGATCTATAGCAAGTCCACCGGGCATGTTATAGAGACTTGTAATGTGAGGTTCGATGAAGATAATTGTTCCTTTGTGGGACAAAGTGGCGTTCGTGATGTAGGTGACAAAATTCCTCCCCAAGCCATAAGAAGAATGGGTGTCGGATTCTTCCGACCCATTGAGGGACACCTTTTGGCCGAAGGAAAAGGACAATGCTCTACACAAGTGGAGCCTTCACCTGCTGAACACCCACAGGACATTGACCAAAGACAAGCTGCACACCCTCAACCTGAAGATCACTCCATCGAGCAATCTTGCCCGGAGTCTCCAGCCCCTGTGGTCAGGAGTCTCCGGCCTATACCGGAGTCTCCGGGGTTGGATACCGGAGTCTCCGGGGGTGATCAAGGCCCTGATGAAGATCCATTTGAATTTCGTGGTTATGAGACACTTGATGATCAAGGCAATCCAACTGGTCAAGGCGAGGACTAGAACAGCGATCATGAAGATGATCAAGTATTCTCTCAAGTATCTCCTCTTGAGGCTCGCACTCGCCGTGAGAAGAAGCTTGAGTCCATACTCCGACGAAGAAGCATATCCTTGGAAAATATTGTTGGGAGTGTTCGTAAAGGTGTCTCCACAAGGAGGCAACTTTCTAACTTTAGCTCACATCATGCTTTTGTCTCTTGTGTAGAACCCAAGAAAGTTTATGAGGCGCTTGAGGATCCGGATTGGCTTAATGCCATGCATGAGGAACTCAACAACTTCGAGCGCAATAAAGTTTGGACTCTAGTAGAAAGACCCAAAGATTGCCGTAATGTCATTGGGTCCAAGTGGATCTTAAAGAACAAGCAAGATGCAAATGGCATTGTCATTCGAAACAAGGCAAGATTGGTGGCCCAAGGTTTCTCCCAAGTCGAGGGTATTGATTTTGGTGAAACATTCGCTCCCGTAGCTCGCCTTGAATCTATTCGCATCTTACTTGCATATGCATCTCATCATAACTTTAAACTTCAACAAATGGATGTTAAAAGTGCATTTCTTAATGGTCCCTTAAATGAATTAGTTTTTGTGAAGCAACCCCCGGGCTTCAAAAACCCTAAGTTTCCTAACCACGTTTACAAACTTGATAAGGCACTCTATGGACTTAAACAAGCCCCACGTGCGTGGTATGAGCACCTTAAAGAGTTGTTGGTTGATCATGGTTTTGAAATTGGGGTGATCGATCCCACTCTTTTTACTAAGAAGGTCAATGGGGAGCTTTTCATTTGCCAATTATATGTTGATGATATAATATTTGGTTCTACTAAGAAAGCTTTCAATGATGAGTTTGCTAAGCTCATGACCGACAAGTTTGAGATGTCTATGATGGGGGAGTTGGAGTTCTTCCTTGTATCTGAAGTCAAACAATTGAAGGGAGGGACTTTTGTGAACCAAGCCAAATATACCCAAGACATGCTCAAGAGGTTCGAGATGATCGGAGTCAAAGGTGCAAAGACTCCCATGCCAACAAAGGTTAATCTTGATCTCGATCCTAATGGTAAAGAAGTGGATCAAAAACTCTATAGATCTATGATTGGTTCCTTGCTTTACCTTTGCGCATCTAGACCAGACATTATGTTAAGTGTGGGAGTTTGTGCACGTTTTCAAGCCGCACCAAAAGAAAGCCACTTAGTGGCGGTCAAGAGAATCTTTTGATATTTAGTGAATACCCCTAACTTTGGTCTTTGGTACCCAAAGGGAGCAAGTTTTGATCTTGTAGGTTACTCGGATTCGGATTGGGCGGGAGACAAAGTGGAACGGAAATCAACCTCCGGGGCTTGCCAATTTCTTGGTAGGTCTTTGGTGTGTTGGTCATCTAAGAAACAAAATTGTGTGTCTCTCTCTACCACCGAAGCCGAATATGTAGCCGCGGCAAGTTTTTGTGCACAACTCTTATGGATGAGGCAAACTTTGAAGGATTACGGTGTCATTTTTGACAAAGTGCCTCTTTTATGTGACAATAAAAGTGCAATCAAGATCGCTCACAACCCGGTGCAACACAACAAGACGAAGCATATTGAGATTCGTCATCATTTCTTTCAGGATCATGTCAACCGTGGAGATATTGATCTATCTTATGTTGGCACCAATGAGCAACTTGCCGATATATTCACAAAGCCTCTTGATGAAGCAAGATTCCGGGAATTGAGGCATGAACTAAATATCATTGATTCAAGCAATGTGGCTTGAGCTAGGTGCATATACTCCCATACTCTAACGTGTGTTTTGCTCTAGATGTGGGCATGGAAATAGGGGGAGTGCAGTTCTAATTGATTGGACTATCCCTCCCCCCATAATGCCAATAGTAAGCGTATTGTTCTATCTTGTCATTTGTGACAATTTGAGCTTAATCGATGAGTCTAGGTTTTGGGCCCAAGATATATCTTCACGGTGCCATGCCTATATACTCATACATGGTGGCCATTGGCCAGCGACCTCCTTAGTGGAGGAGTTTCCCATTTGGTTTTATTGCTTTATCTTCTCTATGGGAACATGCTCATGTTTGGTCTTATTTGGTTTTATTTGCATGTTTGCAAACATGAGCATTTTGTACCACACAGTGTCATTTTACTCCATCCCAAGCCTATCTCATCCACAAACTTGCTGAAAATCTCTAAATGACATGTCCTTACATCATATATGTTTGACCTAGTCGAGGGAGGCCGGAGACTCCGGGGTTTACAGCCCGGAGACTCCGGTGGGCCGGAGACTCCGATGGGCCGGAGACTCCGGGGTAAGTACCGGAGACTCTGGCCTGGGCAGTTTCGAAATCATACTTAGGGCACGTGGTGGGGAAGAACGGTTCATTCTTCCCCATCCACCCCCGTGCCTCTACTCACACCCCTGCCGCCCCCTTGCCTCAGATCGACGCCCGGAGCCTCTCCAAGCTCTGGGATCCGCTGTGCCACCGGCCAATCACTTCCTTGGAGGTGTGGGATCAATCCCACCGATCGATTTGCGCCATGGACTCCGGTAAACTTGCTTTCCATCTCCTCCATCTAGTTCTCCCTAGATCTATGAGATGTGCATGTTTCCCATAGTTTGAAGTGGTGTATTACCTTCTAATGGCTATCCACTACTGCAGAATAGCCTATCAGTGACGGGCTCAAAAGGCCTACTAGTGACGGGCAAGGAGCCTGTCACTGGTAACATGTCACTGGTAACAGGTTACCAGTGACGGGCAAGTGTCCATCACTAGTATTGTTTACTAGTGACAGCCGTTTATTTGTGCTTGTCACTGCTTAGTTTCCAAGGTAGTGCAATACAACCTTAGCAGTGACAGATCCTTTGGTAGTATGGTAGTTTGCCCGTCACTGATAAATATTTTTGGAACAAAAAAAATTGCATTTGCACATCGGTAACACAATAAGATCACAAACACGCATAGATAACAAAATAAAATATGATCATAAGTACTACAAAGTTGAATTAACATCGGCAACACACAATATTTAAAAAAAGTTTGCTATCATTTTAGAACAACCAACACCTCAAACAAAAATCTTCCAACTCTTGTGAAATGTCAAAGCTTCCACCATTTGCTTCCCGGGACTCACATGGAGCAGGCGTTAGCAGCAGCTATCAGTTCACATCACAGCGCGCGCACGACACCACAAAACTTGAGTTTTTCAACATTCATCTGCATGGGGCGGAAAATAGAAGTCACAAACAGGGGTCTTAGCATGAAGATTATCATCACATAATTACACAAATGTACTTCAACATGGAATAGCACACGGTTATTTATTTACTATTCTGACTGAAAAGCAACAAAGAAAATAATCAAGAGAAGTCACGAACTCTTCTATATATCTAGACTATGCAGACATGATCTTGGCAAGCATACGTAATATCTCCATGCAGGCCCTACTTTGTGATAATGCACACTAGGAAGTCAAAAGTTGTGCACTATTTAATATCCCTAATCCTACAGCAGAAGATGGTGACATATCCTTTTGTAATGAAAAGTTAACCATTTCACTAGACACAAAGCTGATTATGATATTCCTCCCGTGTTAGTAAGATTCTTATTCAAAATCTAATTTTGAAGGAAGACATAGTGTCTATGCTGATCTTACCAGAACCAGCACCAGCACTTCTTGCTAACCATTATAAAACTCACCAGAACCAGCACCAGCACTTCTTGCTTTATTGCTAGAATCAATCTGCAGCCTTGGCATAGTGTTGCAAAATGGATATGTGGTTCTGAATAACCAGAGAACCTCAATACCTCCTTCCAAAAAAATAGTCGTCTTCTATGATTGCTCAAAATACCTACTGTAATTTTTTATTAACAGTTATTTTGTTGCCAAAACTGGAACAACACAACCAATTATTCTCCCACAAACGAAAGAGGAAAACAGTCTCTATGCTGATCTTACTTAACGACTTTGACTTTGTACACTTCAGTGCAGCCAGCGGATCTATATTCAGTCCCACTTTATTCTTCATAACCATTGATTTCACTCATGATATGAAGCCACTGGGAATCTGCAGTGATTATGTATAATTGATACTTGAGTTAGCAACAAATAAAGTCATGTCAATTTGGAATCCATAAGCAATCATCAATGGCCTACAACGACTGAAGTTCAAAGCAATGCCTTCAAGCTATATTACAAACAAAGCACCAGAGCAACCTTCACGTACAAAAGAGAACACAAAAAAATCTTGCTGGTTCAAAAAATCATGGACATAAGTAATCTTATTGGTTCATGTGTGCTAGTATTCCCTCTTGCTGAATGGGTACAAGAAAACAATATAAATCTTATCACCCATCAATTTATGGTTTTGTGTGCCTATCCCTCATCCATCTAGCTCTTATCGTCAAATAAACCAAAGGCAAATACAAGATATCAATTAAGTAAACTAAATGTTCAACAGAACTATTCAAGTGAATAGAAGTGCATACAATCAAGCAAATATAATGGCCTAAAGCACAACACTCTGCACATGATTGAACAGAAGTGCATATGACCAAGCAACCAAAGAGCTAGCACTGGAAATCACTTACTTGTCTTAGCAGAAGCTCATGCCATATAGTGTCAAGTCTATTTCTACCGACACCCCCCTCAAGTGCCCTCGGTGTTCAACAATTAACCTGTGAAGTGAATCAATTAGCATGGCAATATTCTTAGTATACAGATAAAAGCTAACACTGCAGGATAGGTGAAGCTATTCTCATGTAAGCAATTTACATGTGAGCGACATCCATTACAACAAATAGTTAAACACACATACTATACAATGAACTCAATCCATCATATTTTATAATGGTCTGTTGCTCTATTACATAGAAACAAGGAATACTCCATTAACCACAATAAAAACAATCCAGCTATGAACCATACTCGTAATGTTCTCATGCCTCACAAGCAGCCACATACACAATGGAAAGATAATCATAACATATTGCATATGTAGCAGAAGGACTACTTGAATCATAGCTACAACCAACAAGACACACCTAAGCACAATCTAGAATTCAAAACTAACCATAGAACAGACTCGTGTAATGAAGTGAACTATTTAATCATTATTCTGAAAAAGCTAAGGCATTGGCATTGGTAATTATGGCCAGATGGTTAGTTGATATAATAATTTTAAGTCCAGAACAGTAATCGCTAACAAAGTTGTCCCGGTCCATGTAGCATTGCAAAAATAGAGGATGGGAGGGCGTTGATTCTTAATTAAATAGGTATGTTCCGAACTTAGAATGCAATATGGACATAAATTATTACTTATTTTAAGAAATCATCCATTGTCACTACAAATGAGAGTGATGGACAATTCATTTGGCGCCTTTCATGACTAGCTAAACATTGGTGAAGTTTAAGGCTAACTTTAAAAGCATGAATTATCTTCATTATCTTCACACAGTGCTATTACAAACCTTGATTTCATGGAAGTATTATGGAAAAAATCACAAGTTCAAAAGGACCAAGGCTTATCGAGTTTCTGACTATTTAGTAGGTGACAGGATAAGAGCTGCATAAATAATAGTTCTAGGAATCCATGTCAATAAAGCCAAATGCAGTAGAGTTTTAGGCTATGTATTACGGTGTCAGTGTTAAGCAAACAAATGCATGCCATGAATGGAACTTTGTAACCTTCAATAAAAAGCACGTGAAGCAAAAGAAGAAAGGAGAAATCATATACTTTTGGTTTTCACTCGCAGCTATGAGCCTACACCAACACCGAAAGAAAGGTGTAAAAGATGACCTTTAATAGCTGAGCTGACTAGAGTATGAATCTTCTGATATCGATCAGACATTTTCTCACTACAAGACAGTTACAGTTGGAAATGGAACAATGGCTAAATTACAATTATTTACACTTTCTAGGGTCTGGCAGTACTACGTTATTTTCGGGGAAGAGGCAATATGTAGACAGATGTCTAAGCAGGAAACATATAACTAACCTTTTACTTCATAGCTGGAAGGGCGTTACATGTTGACTGGACAAAATTCACAAAGTAATGAGGCTATTGGAATAATTGTAACCTGACAACAGCAAAGTACTGCAAGTTACAAATAAACTACCTATGGCGAAAAGGACCATATATGGCATGAGAAAAAAGTGAGCATTCTTTATAACCAAAATATATCTTTTTGTTGATAGAATAAAACTTTACCAGTTTAACTATCAAACAGTTTATCTTCCTCAAAGGAAGGTGGCATAACAACTCCTAATACATGTTGTCTATTGGAGCAGAGTAGTAATCGAACAACAACTCCTAATTGAGTCACAGTAACAAGTTAGGCCACAATACATCTAGAAGATTAACCTAACAACCAAATCAAGAATTAACCTACCAGGGTGCCTACCTTCACGGATAGTCTATGAGGAGTCCAGCAAGCAGTTGTCTTGTATCTTTGATGGCGGAGTTCTGTGAAGTAGCATCGAAGGGAAAGCGAGGTGACGGACACGGCAGCGGCACAGTCAACACGGGCGGCAGAGGTGGCTGATGGGGCAACGACGCAGTCACCGCGGGCGGCGGAGGTGGATAGGGCCTGGAGGTGGAGACGGCGAGATTGGGAACGACCTGGAGAAGCGGTCGCGGGCGCCAGGTGTGAGGAGTACGTCCACCGCACGCGGGCAATCTCTAGCGTAACAAATCCGCCGAAGCAGCATAGTGTTCATCTGCCTCCACCTCTCCTACGTCCGCCAGCTGGTCGGCGGCCTCGTAGCGCCACCAACCTCCCCTGCACACACTGGATCCAACGTAGAAGGGAGCAGGGGTAGAGGCACTGGCGGAGCTTAGTAGGGGCCAAACCGGGCCATGGCCCGCCCAGCTTTTTGGCAAATTTCTTTAATACTATGTATCTCTTGGCTGCTTCGCTGCCTCCCAAGAATCTTCTCTCCAGACGACAGAGATAGCCGAGACTGGACAGAATCCATGGAGACATATCCTAGCTAGGTCTAGGAATTAAGGAAGGGGAAATCAGCCAACGAGGGAAGCAGGGGAGGCGCCGCCCGCAGCCTAGGTGTTGGGGCAGCCCGCAGGCTCGCCGAACAGGGACATGGCACCTGCCAGCCGGAGGTTCAGCAGCCGGCGCCGTGACCAGCGACCTGCTATACAATTGAGCCCATCCTCTTCCCCAATTTCTCCATATAGATTCGTTTCTTTCTTTTCCAAATTTCTAGTCTGCAATTGATCAATTTAATGGCATGGATGATGGATTGGTTTGTTCACTGAATGCGTGCTGAATTTTACAAATTGCAACATGCCAACAAGCAATAGAGCAATGGAGAAGACCACCTAGAGAAGAATCGAGTATGTCCAAGCCTCATGGCGACCATCTACGGTCTAGCTCCTTTTGGTAGCATCTTTTGATATAGCTTATTTTGTGATGTTGTATTATTGTATGAATGTATTGCTGATCCGTAACAAATGAAACAAAAAAGATTAGTGAAAAATTATTAACAAAGTGGTCTGATTGGGAACAAAATGTGTGTGTTTTTTTAGGCTGGCCCGCCCATGATTTTGTCCGTAGCTCCGCCACTGGGTAGAGGGGTGGGAGGCGGTGCATGGGGAGTGGTGGGGGGATGGGCTAGGACGGCGGGCCTGAGGCAGGGGATGGACGGCACAGGTGCTGACCGGAGACGGGCGGCGCGGTGGGTGGAGGTAGGCGGCGTAGTGCGGGGAATGAGTGCGGCGAGCGGAGCCTTTGGGGATTATGGGAGTAGGGATTTGGGGATTTTTTGCGGTGCACGCGCGAAGTCTGCGCGGCTGGAAAATTATTTTGCCCCTCCAACGTGACCCCGCGCGAGGCCCGCGAAACAACATGCGCGTGCAGTTTGTTTGGATTTACGCCGCGTACGAATCAGGCATTTGGATTTGAAAAATAGTTTGCTCCTCTAAACTAATTTTCACGATCCCAACTATAATATGTAGGGCATAACAATGGAAATATATTACTCCTGTATATCTTGCTAGTGACAGGCTAATAGAAAATAGACGTCACATGTTGTTGATATATACCAGTGACAGACAATTTAACAAGGGCCGTCGCTGGTATTTGCAATACTTGTGACAGGCATATTAATAATGCATGTCACTAGTATGTTTCTGTAAAACCAATGACGGGCATATAATTGTGCCTGTCACTAGTATTTGGTATAGCTGCCGACCGTAGAGTTACCAATGACAGACATTGTCTTGCCCATCACTGATGACTATTATTTGTGGCGGGCTTTATCTTGCCTGTCACTAATAGGCCTGCGGCTATAAGCTATTCTGCAGTAGTGATCAATCATCTTCCTAGCAACTTTATTGTGGTTTTTGCCCTCGATTTGATCTATGTGGTCTCCTAGGCTCGGGCTCCTGGTTCCAACCGGAGACTCCGGCCCCTGTGGCCGGAGACTCCGGCCTGGACTCAAAGTCTCTGGTTTCGGCCGGAGACTCCAGCCCGAGCACCCGGAGACTCCGGCATAGATTAGCCCTGAGAGTATGAACCACAGCATAGTTGCTTATTTTTGACTCAAGGTCATGTCACCTCATCTTTGCTATCTTCCTTACTCATTCACAGGTGCAAGTGGCTCTCAAAAACCGGCCGCTCACAACGAGGATAAGTTGGTGGTCAATCCCGCCACCGGGAACCTTGATCAGAAGTCTGTGATCGCTCAGCAAGCTAGAGATGCCAAGAAGCTCAAGACAAGGATGGCTGAGGAGGAACGTGTTGAGCCTGCTAAGAAGGCCAAGTTTGATAGCCTTGTGACTGATACGTCTCCAACGTATCCATAATTTTTGATGCTCCATGCTTGTTTTTACACCATTTGTTTAGTCTTTCGTTACACTTCGTGGCATTTTTATGCATTTTCCGGAACTAACTTATTAACGAGATGCCACAGTGCCAGTTCCCTATTTTCTGCTGTTTTTGTGTTTCAGAAAAGTTACACAGGAAATATTCTCGAAATTGGACGAAACCAAAGCCAGTCGTCCAGATATTTCCGGAGCTTCCAGAACACCAAAGAGGAGACGGAGTTGGACCAGAGGGTGGCCACACCACCAGGGGGCACGGCCCACCCCTGGCCCATGCCGGCCTGTGGTGTGGGCCCCCTGGTCCACTTCAGACGCCGCCTCTTCGCCTACAAAGCCCCCCCCCCTGATAGGAAAAACCTAAATACCCGATCACTTTTCGAGAACACATCGCGATCCGCCGCCGCCGTCGACCCGAAGATCGGGAGGGTCCAGAAGCTCTTCCCGGCACCCTGCCGGAGAGGGGAATCGCCACCGGAGGTCTTCTTCATCGCCATGCTTGCCTTCGGCGCGATGAGTGAGTAGTCTACCTTGGACTATGGGTCCATAGCAGTAGCTAGATGGTTGTCTTCTCCACCATGTGCTTCATGTTTAGATCTCGTGAGCTGCCTTACATGATCGAGATCACCGTTATGTAATTCTACATGTTGTGTTTGTTGGGATCCGATGAATATTGGTGTTATGATTGAGTTGAAGTACTGAATTTTATCTTATGTTATCTCTATGTTGTTTATGATCTTGCATGCTCTCCGTTGTTAGTAACTATCTTGGCCGAGTAGTTGCTAGTGACTCCAAGAGGGGGTATTTATGCTCGACAGTGGGTTCATGCCTCTATTTAATCTGGGGGAGTGACTGAAACCTCTAAGGTTGTAGATGTGCTGTTGCTACTAGGGGGAAAACAACATTCATATGCTCAAGGGCATATGCTTTGTTTACATTACACACTTTGCTTAATGCAATTATCTGTTGTTCGCAACGTAATACTTGTGGAGTTCTCGAATTGATTCACCACAAGTGGATTATTAGTCATAGATGTAGTTGGATGGCGGTCTATGTATCTTGTTGTAATGCCCAGAGTAAATCTCATAGTGATCCTCTCGACATATGCATGTTGTCTTTATTCTATCAATTGCCCAACTGTAATTTGTTTACCCAGCATGTATTATTTTATCTTATGGAGAGACACCACTAGTGAACTGTGAACCCCGGTCCTATTTCCTTTATATTGCTATCACCTGTTTACTTTACTCGCACTGTTTACTTTACTCGCATACTATTATCACTTTCCACTCGATACGCTCATACCCTTTGTTTCAAGCAAACCGGTGAGATTGACAACCTCATCGTAAGTTGGGAACAAAGTATTTGGTTGTGTTGTGTGCAGGTTCCACGTTGCCGCTCGTAAAGCAAAGCTTGGACGAGGCGCCCTATAAATTTTCCGGAGCTGTCGCGAAGCTAGCGGGCATCACCTTCGGTCGTTTGTCTCCCTCCTACTAGATTGACTACCTTGGTTTCATAACTGAGGGAAAACTTGCTGCTATATTCATCAAACCTTCTCTTGGGGTTTCCAACTGGCCGGTCATTTTTACTTCATCAACAAATGCCAACAAGTTTTCTGGCACCATCATCACCGCGCCATCAACAAGTTTTCTGGCGCCGTTGCCGGGGAGGAAGAAGACTTCTGCAAGGGGAGTTTTTGCACGCACATCCTTTACTTTGTTTATTGTTTTGCTTTTACTTTATTTTTACTTGCATCATTTTATCAAAAACCCAAAAAAATTAGAATCCTTTGTAGTTGTTTATTATGTCTAGTTCAGTTGCTACTACTTTGTCGCCCGAGGATATGATTTTCACTTTCAAACAAAAAGAAGAGGAAAGTTTTAAAGAAGCTTGGTCTAGAATTTATGATTGGCATGGAAAAACTGAACCAAAAATGACTTTCAGTTTGCTTCTTAGTTGCTTTTACTTTGGGCTTGCTCTTCATTATAGATATGCTTTGGATGCTACCGCAGAAGGAGATTTCCTTCATTGTGATGGAGATCAAGCCTTCAATATTATAAAAAAGTTGATTACAATTTATAGCATGCCAACCTATTTTGATTCCTCTCTTGTGTGCATTTTTAATAGACTTAATACTCTTGAGACTCGCACTGCTAGTTTGAATACTTGCTACAATACTTTGCGCCAGCATTTTGATTATGTGCTAGCAAATGTTGAACCTTTAAGTTGGTACCCTACGGTAAAAATTACCATTAATGGTGAAACTTTTTATGCTCGTTGTGATATTATGTCTGAATTTTGTCTCATGACAAAGGATGTTTATGAATCTTTGAGTCTTTGGAAGCTTTCTGAGGGGGGGGGGGAATTTCTCTTACTAATAATGCCACTATATTTCCCATTGGAGTAGCTGAAGGAATTTATACAAAAGTCCTAGGAAGAATGGTATCTACTGATTATCTTGTTATTGAATGTGTAGAAAAAGGACAAATCACACTTGGAAGGTCTCTACTGAAGCTCCTGGGCGCCGTCATTGATGTGGGAAAAGGTAATATAAGATTTATCTCTCCACCTTGCAATAGCCACGTATTTCCTAGAGTCAAGAGCAAAGGTAAGAAAGGAAGACGTAAGGCACCCGCTGATCCTAGCACTTCATCACTTGATATTACTTGATTCACATTTTCTGCGCCTAGCTCAAAGGCGTTAAAGAAAAGTACTCTTGGGAGATAATCCAATGTTTTTACATTCAGTTATTTTTATTTTATTTGAGTCTTGGAAGTTATTACTACTGTAATAACCGCTCCTTATCCTTTTTATTTTGTTTTTGTGCCAAGAGAAGCCTCTAATTTGAGTGAGGAAAGATTTGGGGATGTTGCCGTCCTGAAACAGTTTTCGATGCTGCACCGTAAAAATTCGTGAAAATTCTCTGTATATCTTTTGGACCTGCGATTTCTTGTGCATATGCCCCAGGTTATATCCAAACTTTCATTAGTTAAACACTTTTTGATTTGAGCAACACAAAACCCTCTAAACATTGAACCTTTGTCAGCTGTTCTGTTTTGACAGATTTCTGCCAATATTTGTGTTTGCCGCTTTATCGCTTTCTTTTTGAGTTATTTTGATCACGAAACTTTTGGGAAAGTTGCTACAGTAGTATATGCTTTATATGTGGTGGTTTTGAGTTGAAACCTGAAGCAAAAAAGGGTTGATTCAATGTTATGCTTACACTAATGTTGCTAATAGATTTGTGTTTAGTTTTGTATGAAGGAAGTTTTCAAGTGTAGGGATTGGAGAATGATGAGATGAGTTGAAGAATGGACAAAAGCTCAAGCTTAGGTATGCCCATGTCACCCCAAGAAATATCCAAGAAGTACAAGCGTCAAATCTTGGGGATGCCCCCGAGGCACCCCTTCTTCATCGGCAAAAATCAGGTCACCTTTCACAAGACTATATTTTTATTGCTTCATGCATTATGCGTTTTTCTTAGAGTGTCAGTTGTTTTTTAGTTTTCAGTTTTATTTATTTTTGTTTGCTGCAATAAATGGTTGGACCCCAACAAATTTCTTTTGGAGAAGCTGCCTTGCTTTTCATTTGCCAAGAACACTCCGTTTTTCATTGTTATAATTTCAACGAGTGTTCTCTTTTTCTAGAACTGCGTTTAGTTTTCAATTTTCGCCTTGATATGTGTTCAGATCTTGTTATATCTTTTCATCAAGGTGTATTTATGCCTCTGGTCCATGTTGGTTTTCATCAAAAGAGTTGGTTATAAAAAGTTTGAATGGTGTTGGAAAAGAGAAAAAGCTTTATGCAAAAAAGTGGTACAAGAAGGAGCTTGTGTAGACTGCGGCCTAGGCTTTTGCATGTCGTGCTTGATGTCTTTTTGATAGTATGCTTAGTGGTTTTGCTGTAGCATGACTTGTCTCAAATAACTGAGATTGCTTAATGAGCCTTTGAAAAAATCATGCGTTGTTTTAATTATTTGGAAGCATTATTTTGGTTTTGTCCTTTAATGCTTTATTTGGGTTGACTTGGCACATGCTCACACATGTTAGACTCATATAAAGTTGCCATTGCCTCTAAGATCATTTAGTTTTTGACTTTTGATGCCATCTTATGCTTCTTTTAATGTCGCTCTGCATGATTATGGCCATTATTGGTCTCTTAGTTGGTCGCTCCTAGTCTTTTGCTAGCCTTCATTTTGTACTGAGTATGAGCTCTACTCGTGCATCCAACTCCTAAAAACCAAGTTTGCCATTGTGTCCACCATACATACCTATTAGCAATTTGCTATTCCAAAGTACATTTGACTTGCTTTTATCTATCCTTCAAATTAAACTCTTTTTGGTGTTATGCGAAAATTGGTCAGTAAAGCTCTCACGAACCGGATGGCACACTTTACTTTTCTTGTTTTAAAATTTTGACATTGTGGTCTCTTATGTTGAGTTGTTATGCTTGCAAGTTGTAAGTTGGGAATTAGCCCAGCCATGCCGTCATGGGGCAAGCTTTCAGCATTGCACTATCTTTCATTTGAGTTGATATCGTGATCTTTTGTTTATGGATACTCGCGGTGTGAAATGAATTGGGAATCTTGCGGGATCATGGAGTTTGTATATGTGTTAGAGAAACGCCTGAGCCGCTAATCTAAGCCATGCATAATTCACGGTGGAAATTTACAGCATGCCCATAGTGAACATTCGACGACACATCTCGCAATAAAAAGCTATACCAATGGTAAATAAAAGAGATGTCGAGGTGTTCATTGTCTGTTTGTCCTATCATTTTGATGTGGGCGTGTTCCATGTCATCGGGCACGAAGGTACCCTGTTGGCAGTTCTCGATGATACGTGTATACTTACAATGACAAGAGCTTGCTTGGGACTCTAAGTAAAGTAGCATGAGGTTTGGGTATTCGTATTTCACGGGACACGAGGTTTTCAACTTATGATTTGTCAAGCATATGCAGCATAAGTGTTCTCGCATTAACTTTACCCATTCAAGATGCTTATGATGGGGGCAATGAGAGCTCAAAGCCGGTAAGTACCATAATTTTTGAAGGTTTATAAAACTTGCAATCACTGCTTCCCTCCGCGAAGGGCCTTTCTTTTACTTTTATGTTGAGTCTCCACCTTCTATCTTTATGAACCATTAAGAGAGCATAGTTGTCATTCTGAGTATAATGTGCATTGTCCCAAAGTTTTCATTGATTGATTCATATTGTTGGTTTCACTTGTTCTTAAATTACTTGTATCTAGTCGCCCTCTTAAACTTGAAGGTGTCCTATGCATTTATGTTTTGCTCTCTCATGAAGGACAAGCTGAAAACCATTTGTATGTTTTTCCATATGATTTGAACACATGTTTGACTTTCATTGTTTCATTGTCATGATCTTTTGTTTGTGTTCATTTTCATGTTATAACATGGTTGCTAAGTTTCTTCTATCAAGATTATATATTTCATGCCCATGTTTTAAGTTCTTTTGATCCCAGCGCACAACGCTTACATACATGATTAAGATTGTGTAGGTGCATGTCACCTCAAAAATTATTTCTTTTGTAATCACTTACCTACTCGAGGACGAGCAGGAGTTAAGCTTGGGGATGCTGATACGTCTCCAACGTATCCATAATTTTTGATGCTCCATGCTTGTTTTTACACCATTTGTTTAGTGTTTCGTTACACTTCGTGGCATTTTTATGCATTTTCCGGAACTAACTTATTAACGAGATGCCACAGTGCCAGTTCCCTGTTTTCTGATGTTTTTGTGTTTCAGAAAAGTTACACATGAAATATTCTCGGAATTGGACGAAACCAAAGCCAGTCGTACAGATATTTTATGGAGCTTCCAGAACACCGAAGAGGAGACGGAGTCGGACCAGAGGGTGGCCACACCACTAGGAGGCGCGGCCCACCCCTGGCCCACGTCGGCCTGTGGTGTGGACCCCCTGGTCCACTTCAGACGCTGCCTCTTTGCCTATAAAGACCCCCCGATGGGAAAAACCTAAATACCCGATCACTTTTCCAGAACACATCGCGATCCACCGCCGCCGTCGACCCGAAGATCGGGAGGGTCCAGAAGCTCTTCCCGGCACCCTGCCGGAGAGGGGAATCGCCACCAGAGGTCTTCTTCATCGCCATGCTTGCCTCCGACGCGATGAGTGAGTAGTCTACCTTGGACTATGGGTCCATAGCAGTAGCTAGATGGTTGTCTTCTCCACCATGTGCTTCATGTTTAGATCTCGTGAGATGCCTTACATGATCGAGATCACCGTTATGTAATTCTACATGTTTGTTTGTTGGGATCCGATGAATATTGGTGTTATGATTGAGTTGAAGTACTGAATTTTATCTTATGTTATCTCTATGTTGTTTATGATCTTGCATGCTCTCCATTGTTAGTAGCTATCTTGGCCGAGTAGTTGCTAGTGACTCCAAGAGGGGGTATTTATGCTCGATAGTGGGTTCATGCCTCTATTTAATCTGGGGGAGTGATAGAAACCTCTAAGGTTGTAGATGTGTTGTTGCTACTAGGGGGAAAACAACATTCATATGCTCAAGGGCATATGCTTTGTTTACATTACACACTTTGCTTAATGCAATTATCTGTTGTTCGCAACTTAATACTTGTGGAGTTCTCGGATTGATTCACCACAAGTGGATTATTAGTCATAGATGCAGTTGGATGGCGGTCTATGTATCTTATTGTAATGCCCACAGTAAATCTCATAGTGATCCTCTCGACATATGCACGTTGTCTTTATTCTATCAATTGCCCAACTGTAATTTGTTTACCCAGCATGTGTTATTTTATCTTATGGAGAGACACCACTAGTGAACTATGGACCCCGGTCCTATTTCCTTTATATTGCTATCACCTGTTTACTTTACTCGCACTGTTTACTTTACTCGCATACTATTATCACTTTCCACTCGATATGCTCATACCCTTTGTTTCAAGCAAACCGGTGAGATTGACAACCTCATCGTAAGTTGGGAACAAAGTATTTGGTTGTGTTGTGTGCAGGTTCCACGTTGCCGCTCGCAAAGCAAAGCTTGGACGATGCGCCCTATAAATTGTCTGGAGCTGTCGCAAAGCTAGCGGGCATCACCTTCGGTCGTTTGTCTCCCTCCTACTGGATTGACTACCTCGGTTTCATAACTGAGGGAAAACTTGTTGCTATATTCATCAAACCTTCTCTTAGGGTTTCCAACTGGCCGGTCATTTTTACTTCATCAACAAATGCCAACAAGTTTTCTGGCACCATCATCACCGCGCCATCAGTGACCTTGGATGGTTTGTCTGCTACAGAGTTTGTTGAGATGAGGAAGCAGAACATGTATGCTCTCCCGCGCAATTCTCGTGACCGTTGCTTTGTCCGGAAAGAACAAGAGTTGATCATGAAGGAGTTCTATGCTTCACTCAAGAAGTATCCGGTTTGCCCTCAGACGGTCATGGATTTCTCTCATTTTGCCAAGCACAGTGCCTATTTTGCGGAGGCCATGTGGGTCTCTCGCAAGCTTGGCCTCCATCCTCTCATGAAGATTCAAGAGCCTTACAACATCACTTTGGTTCATCAGTTCTTTGCCACTCTTGTGTTTGGGGATGGTGAGGAGATTCCCATGACTTGGATGACCGGAGAAGATCTTTGCCACTCCAACTTCATGGACTTTGCTGCTCTCCTTGGTTATGAGTTTCGTGGAGCCACTACTCCTAGTGGCATAAGGATGCATGTGGACGTTGAGTACTATGAGAAGAAGAAGCTTGCTCCTCTTTACACCGGAGATGACAAGAAGATTGTCATTGGAGGCACTCTTGCGCTATCTCAACGGTCCAACATTTTGTTTCGCATGTTCTGGGCCTCCATTGCCCCTCAAGCCTGTAACTTTGATGCTATTCGTGGGGCCTTAGTGAACCTCTTGGCCTACTCTCATGAAGTCTATTGCAAAGGGGAGACCGCACATGTTGAGCCACTTGATGTGATGGATTTCATTCATAAGGAAATCAATGATTGCATTGTCAACAAGAAGACTCCCCTGTATGCCCCGTTTGTCACAAAGCTCATTCGTGCTCAAAATCTCAACCATCCTCTTCTCAAGGCCAATCTCATAGATCACAAGGTTGTGAAGCTTCAACGCAAGGCTCCCACCGGTCACTCTAAGGAACCATTTGCTCCGATGAGAGGTGAAGATGATGATGCCTTTGCAGAAGGGGTTACAACTAGAAGGGGCCCAAGGATGAAGCATGCTAGCAATGCCGGCTCTAGCTCCAACAATGAGTTTGGGAATGAATTAAAAAAGGTCAATTGGTTTCAAAGGAATGTGCTTTGCATGAATGTGGACATCCATCACAAGCAATATGAAAGCTACATCGCTCAAAAGCACATGAATGACAATCAACAAGCTCTTCACAAGGCGTTTCAGGCCTCTCGACCGGGCTATGTGGCATCACCTCCTTTCTCGTCATCATCCGGCACTGACTCCTATGGTAAGTGGAGCAAGGGTCTAACTGATTGGCAAGCTTTTGAGGAGGTCACCTCTGGCACCTCCAATGTGCCTCATGGCAAGAAGCTCATGGCTCCTGAAGATATTGAAGAAGGTGATGAGGACTTCAACGCCGGTTCCGAGGATGAGGTCAAGGACGAAGACAATGAGTGATATCATGGGCGTGTAGCATCGCTCTTTTCCCTTTTTGGTGTCTCGATGCCAAAGGGGGAGAAGTAGCTCTACTAGGATATCTTCGAGGGATTTGCCATGGGATGGGTTTTAAATCATTTGGATTTGCTTTGGATTTGCCTTGGTCGAGACACAACTCTATGGACTTTCATGTTGTGTCTCATTTATCTTAGTGTTGAACTCTCCTTTGTGTGGTACGGTGTTATTGTGAGACTTAAGTTCCTTTATTGTTAGTAAGACTAATATTGGTCTATGCTATCTTGTCTAGTCTTACTTCTGTGCATGTTATGTTAGTCTCATATATTGTTACTTGCACTTGGTATAATTGTGAAATATATAGGGGGAGTGATGATCTTTACTTGTGTGTACTCATGTTCAAATGCAAATGTTGTTGTGCACACAAGTAGGGGGAGCTTTGGCTATATATTTTATTTTCTTGTGCTTATATCATGCAAATACGTATGTTGTCATCAAACACCAAAAAGGGGGAGATTGAAAGAGCATTTCCCTAATAAATGTATTTTGGTGTTTGTTAACAACATATGGTGAATTAACCATGCTATTAAAGTTCTGCAGATTTTCTAGGTTGATTCAGGATCTCGCGGAGATGCACCCCAAAAAGGAAGAAAAGATCGAAGCCCGTAGTCCAGTAGTGGGTTTAGGGCTTAGTTGTCTTGTAGGGTGCTTCGCGATAGTGGAAATGGTGGAGAGGGTCTCCACGAAGTGCTGCTGTTGCATCTTCTAGGGCGGAGACTCCGACCCTGCTGGCCGGAGACTCCGATCTAGGGGTCTCGCCCTGGCAGTCCACCAAGTCGGACAATTCAGATGCCCACCCGGAATTGGGCCGGAGACTTTGTGTCTCTGGTCGGAGTCTCCGGGTCGGCAGGCTGAGGCTGGAGACTCCGGTCCCCAGGGGCCGGAGACTCCGGTTTGTCTGGCTGGGTCCTGGATTGCTAGAGGCTCAGACGGTTCAGACTCCAGTCCGGAATTGGGCCAGAGACTTTTGTCTCTGGCCGGAGACTCTGGTGCTGGAGTCACTTAGGGCGGAGACTCCGGCCCTAGTTGGCCAGCAACGGCTACATTTCGTGGAGGACTATATAAAGCCTTCTTCTACCTCTAGAAGGGGCTGCGGCTTCCACTCTCTCTCCTCCATTGTTGCTAAGCTTCAAAGCCCTAGATCTCTCTCCCTAGCTACTAGAACTCAAAGCCCTTTTGGGATTTGAGGGAGAAGACCTAGATCTACACTTCCACCAAGGCGATTTGATTTCCCCCCTCATTTTGTTGAGGGGCTTGTAACTCTTATGTTCATCGGATTCCTAGCCGGAAGAAGCCGTCCTCCAAGCTCAACTTTGTGTGTAAGAGCTTGGTGGGCCTATTGGGAGCCTCCAATTGAGTTGTGGAGCTCGCCCCAATACTTTGTGTAAAGGTCTCGTGCTGCCTTCAAGGGCATCACTTAGTGGAGCGTGAACTCGCCTTTGTGGCTTGTTCACCGGAGAATAGGGTGAGCCTTTGTGGCGTTGGTGGCCTTTGTGGTACCACACCTCTCCAACGTAGACGTACTTCCCGTAACAAGGAAGGAACTACGGGAATACATCCTTGTGTCTTCGTGTCTCCATTGCGATTACCTCTATCCTTACTTGTACCTTTACTTATATTGTTATTGCTAGCTTGCTTATCACTCTAGGTAAATTCACTTAGTAGCACATCTAGAGAATTTACCTTCTTGTCTAGCCTTAACTTGAAAAAGAAGTAAAAATTGGGTAGCTCCTATTCACCCCCCCTCTAGTCGCTCATACGATCCTTTCACACATTATACTCAGAATGAAAACTATGCTCTCTTAGACGGTGCATAAAGGTAGAAGGTGAAGACTCAACATAAAAGTAAAAGAAAGGCCCTTCGCAGAGGGAAGCAGGGATTAAACATGTGCTAGAGCTTTTCATTTGTAAAACAGAGATAAAAATTTGTTTTGAGAGGTGGTTGTTCTTGTCAACGACTGGCAATGGGGTTCTTACTATCTTCCATACTAAGCAAGTTTTGAGAGATATTGACACATTTGTGCTCTCTTAAAAAGCTTGGCACTCCTCCTCACTTTTCTTTTCACAAACCATGGCTAACCGATTCCATCGGGTGCCCACCAACTTTCACATACCATGGAGGAGTGTCTTTTTTCCCTTTTTTGAAAGATTACAATATGGAAGATAGCAAATCCGACCACTACGTCCCCATGAGCTGAAAACAGTGTCACAAAATGACAAGTATTTTGAAGGTTTTTTGAAAGGTAGCACATGAAAATTTACTTGGAATGGCTTGAAAATACCATCCATAGGAATTTATAGTGGACTCTTTGGAATAAACTTGGTTTTTGGGAGTTAGATGCACGAGAAGTATTCCCTCTCAGTACAAATGAAGGCTAGCAAAAGACTGGGAGCGACCAACTAAGAGAGCAATAATGGCCATCCGTCTTTTGGCGAGGAACTTCTGGGTATTTTCCTGGAATTGCTGGTCTTCAGAAATATTGTATCTTGATGGCCCTTTTTCCAGCAGAATCCCGACTCCGGCAGTGAATTCTCCAATTATCATCAAACATGCAAAATAGAGGAAATAACATAAGTATCATCTCTAAATATGAAATATATCAATGAATAACAGTAAATTATGATATAAAATAGTGATGCAAAATGGACGTATTAGTGTGCTAGTCTTGCCATATTGAAAGGACACAGATGTCGCCTAGAGGGGGGCGAATAGGCGATATCAAATTTTACGAATGGCTTGAACAAAAGCAGAATTAAACTAGCGTTTATTTTGTCAAGCACACAAGACCTAAATAAACTAGGCTCACCTATGTGCACCAACAACTTATGCTAAGCAATACAAGTAACAAGGTGATAGCAAGATATATGACTTCAAGCACGAAGGCTATCACAATGTAAAGTGCATAATTAAAGAGCTCGGGTATAGGAATAACCGAGGCACGCGAAGACGATGATGTATTCCCGAGTTCCTCCCTTGAAAGGGAGTACATCTCGTTGGAGGGGTATGGTATCGCCACAAAGGCCTAACCAACGCCACAAAGGCCTCACCCTATTCTCCGGTGTGAGCTTGCGCCACAAAGGCCTAGCTCACTCTTCCACTAAGGGGTTCCTCAAGGCGGAACCGGGCCTTTACACAAAGCTTGGGGCACGCATCCACAACTTAATTGGAGGCTCCCAAGAATAGCCACAATGGCACCACAAAGCCACAAAGTCGTCTAGGGTTCCAAGAACCCAAGAGTAATAAGCTCACAAACTTTCACTTACTCGAATCTCCGGGGAGAACTCAAACCGATGTAACTTATGCAATGGCAAGAGCACACAAAGTGCTCAAATCCTTCTCACTCAAATCCTACCAAAGCAACTAATGCTATGGAGAGATATGAGAGGAAGAACAAAGGAAATCCATAAAGAGCTCCAAGATCTAGATCCTCTATGTTCCCCTCACTTAGAGGAGAGATGGATTGGTGGAAATATAGATCTAGATCTCCTCTCTCTTTTCCCTCAAAAATATGCAAGAATCATGGGAGGAATGGAGGAGGGAGGGCAAGCTTGCAAAGTCAACAATGGAGGAGAGAGAAGCCCATTTCGTGCTCAGCCCAAGGAGGAAGAAGGGGTATTTATACCCCCCTTCCAAAAATGACCGTTGCAGGATTTTAGGCCGGATTATCCGGCCCCCGAGGCAAAAATCCACCGCCCTTACAGGGAGCCGCGCCCAAAAGTCCTTAGCAGAAATTCGAAGGCCGAATTATTCAAATAATCCACCCCCCATCCAGCCCGGATTATCCGGCCTGGAAGAAAACATCAATACAAAAACTGCCATAACTTTTGCATCCGGACTCCGTTTTCGATGATCTTGGGCTCATTGGAATCACCACAACGAGCTCTAAAACTTCATCCATAGAAACATCATAGTCTAACAAAGGAGGATGAAACCAAATGATAAAAGGTTTGACTTAGCTATAAAGATGAACCGGTAAAACCTCCAAACAACAAAACGTGATAAGAGTTTCATGCAAAATCCGTTTTTATGAGCTAGAGCTTGTCATGGAAATGACCACAAGCTCTAGAACCTCACATGGATAAAATCCAAATAAGAACCAAGAAAGATGATACCAAGTATGCAAAGGTTTGAGCTCTCTCTGAACGATACGATTAAGTTACTCACTCAAGAGCCCCTCTTGATAGTACGGCTGCCGATCCTATAACCCGGTCTCACAACTAACACCATGAGACCGGTAAGAAAGAAACCCTAACACTATTATACCTTTGCCTTGAGCATTCCACTTGAGGTGGACAATGACGATCTTTATCTTCTCAAGTTGGACCACCTTTCTTGATTGAGCTTGCTTGGTGAAGTCTTGCGGATTGCTCCCCCATACTCTACTATGGAAGAGACTCTCTTTAAGCATATCTTCACATATCCATGATCACAATATAGATGGAAAGCTTCAAGCATATGTTCTCTTCTAGTTGCTCATCTTGAACTTGCGCTTTGACTTGATCAATCCTCGAATCAATTCTTCTTTCTCCATAATGATGGTGTCTTGAGCATGCACATGAGAGCTCACTCAATCTTATTCTTCAAGACACACTTGACATAAGCTCAACTCCCTTAAGACCAATCTTTGGATCACTCCTTGAATAACACCTTGGTCAACACATAATCTTCTTCTTACAACCTTGACTCCAACAAATGGTTCAAGCATTGTCTATGGACAAGTCCTACACATATAACTCAATGCAACCATTAGTCCATAGGGATTGTCATTAATTACCAAAACCATACATGGGGCTCGATATGATCTTTCAATCTCCCCCATTTTGGTAATTGATGACAATCTCTTTGAGAGGGTTTATATAATGAATTCAAAGAACCAAAATGGTTGTACTAACATCAAATACTACAAAAGTATGTGATGTTAGTAAAACCACCATATATAGAGCAAACTCCCCCCACAATCTATGCATGTGTGAATGATCTTGATTTCATTGCATATATTGCCAACCAAGGTTGTTGGTGGAGTTTCCACTATATACTCAACCATGCAAAGCATGCAAGGCAAATTCTTAAGAACAAACCAAAACATAAAAGCCAATTCCCTTTAAACCCTCGAAACTTCTCCCCCATTGGCATCCATTGCCAAAATGGGCGAAAAACTTAGAAGGCCAATATAGTGTGAGTTCCTCCAAAACGGTGTGCATATCCAAAAGAAATAAGTGAAGACACATGCACATATACAAAGACAAATATATGAAGGAAACCAAACTATATTGAGGATCAAAGATTGCAAAAAAAAGATAACACGATGGATAAACTTCAACAAATGAAGAGAGCAATCAAACAATCCAAAGAACAAATTGAATAAAAATATTATGATAAGATCAAAAAGGTGCTCTAAATAATATGAGGAAGCTCCCCAAGGTGTGTGCACAAAATATTCTATTTGAGTTAAAGTATAAGGTGCACACACATGGAATCATCACTCCCTCAATATTATTCAAAACAAAATGATACCAAGTGAAATTAAATACTATGCTAACCGCAAAATGATGCCTTAAATGAAATGAGGAAGCTCCCCAAGGTACGTGCAAAAATTGGAATGTTTGTATTTGAATACAATTTGCACAACATGGAATCCTCACTCCCTCAATAACATTTAAAATGCAACCATTTGCAAGAGATCATAGAGAAGAATTAAGCTTACACTTGCATCAAACAAATGGTTGAGCAACAAGCAAGGGAGAATATATTAAAAGGCTCAACCAAAGGAATGTGTGATAGGAATGACAAAGAATATTATAAGACTAACACAAGGATAAGCATAGAGCATCCACATAGTCTTCAATGAATGATATTGCTTAGCATTCCATCCCAACACATAAGGTTCAAATAAGATATAAAATAATGAGATATCATCTCTCATGTGTATAAGTTTCTAAGTAGACAATATCACAAAGATAATTATCACAAAGATAATTATCACAAAGAAACATGTACACACAAAATAGATAGTAAGAATAGAACATGATATCCAAAATGAAGTCATGCAATATACCAATGAGATTTTTGCTTTTAACGCATGGCCAAAGGCTCAATTTATCTTATTGTATATTGACAAACTTCAACCACCAACATGTCAAAGACATCACAAATATCAACAAGGGAAAGAAGATAGTTGGGATGCTTTGATAAAAACAACAAGTATCATAACGAGGGATACCAAACGGAAGAAATAAATTTGCAATTTCATCAATATTGCACATGTGAGCTTATCGAGGAATTGATATGCAAAAAGATTGCTAAGTTGACATATATGGGATAGGAGAATCATGAGCATGATTTTTATATGTTCCCAATAATATGTCCTCATCTCAACTTGCTCACATTTGCAATAAAGAGGTTTCATTAGAATCCTTGCAAGAACCACATGATTTTCAAATAAAGATATCCATGCCAAGAAACAACCTACACAAGGTTGGATGCTAGAAAAGTATGCATAAAAAGATACTTGTTACCGAGATATTAAAGGTAGGATGTAGTAGATAGGAGTTCTTCAATAATCCTAGCTTGCCTCAAATTATCATTTAGTCACCACTTCATCCTTATTATTGAGACAAGCACCAATATATCTCCATGTACCTAAAACAAAGTTCAAGTACAAGATGGTCCCCAAACTCATTGGGTCCAAAGTAGTTAGAAACTACAACATATATGACAAGCTCCACATAAATATTTGCATATATATATGAAACTGAATTTCATGCACATCTTAGCCGATTTAGGATTTGATGGAGCTTATCCTATATATTTGATCAAAGAAAGCAAAAGCATGCCATACAATATACATTTAGTAAATATGCATGCACAAGACTTTCAAGAGCCAAAGGAGATACAATTTGGACAAAACACCAAGAAGGACAAGCAAGAACACAAAATTGTGAAGCTACAAAAGGTTGTCCAAATTATATCAAAGAATCAAATCAACACAAGATTGACTCCAAAGTTCAACTAGTGAACCAAGCAAAAGCCAGTGAGCATAAAGCATAACTAAAATACACATGCTCAAAGACATATCTCATTTTAAGAGTAAGAAATAAATAATAAGGAATGAGATCACCAACTCCCAAAGAGAGCAAGGTTCAAACAAACAAACCAAACTCTCCACACTTTTTATGATGGCACACTAAGTACCAAAAATAAAAGATTTGTCTTCCAACAAAAACCAATACCAAATGAAATAAGCACAAAGAGTGTGTTATAATAAATATATGAGAGCTCACCCAAGATTAGTGCATTATTTATGATTTTGCATTTGAATACAAAATGCACACAAGTGGGATCATCACATCTACCTATATAGAAATAACACAAGATAAGTTCAACGAAATCAAATGGAATAACAAAAGTCACGGAAGACAATGGGAGCTAAAACAAATACATTTTTGGCTAGAGATAAGGCAATTAAAAGCAATAGCCAATGTAAAGATGATCAATATACATATGCCACATGATATAGTACCAATTGTCCAAGAACAAGAGGTATTTGGATTTATTTCCCAGTGATAGTTTATATATAAATCCAAGATCATCTTCACAACAAAGAAGCATACGTAGAAGGATACGAATTAAAAACCATGCTAAAGAAGATATTCTTGATAGACTCAAATAGTTAAACAATCATGCAAGGCAATGATTAGGATAACTTGAAGTGAATGGTTTTCCAACTTTGATGTAGAATTCCACATTTTAGGAAAACCCTACCAAGAAAGTATCTTACAAACAAGATCCAAAACAAGAGGAATAAAACAATTTGGCAAATTGGAACTTGTTTGAGAAAATATGCCACATAGAAGCAAGATAATTTACAATATCAACACTATGTGACACAACCTCAAATATACACATTATATTGGTTTGTAGTATGCACAAAGCATATTACTCCCCCATAATGTGATAAAACATTTATTTTTTACAAGAGGCAAATAAAATCCAACAAGATGATTAATAGAAATTATAGAATTTGAATTTCTCATGAGAATGACATACCACATAGAAACTAAATAATCTTTAAATATCAACACTAAGTGGTATTCCTCATGCACACACATTTTTAGAATTGTGAGGTGCAAAGCATATCACTCTCCCAAAATGGGATGGTCCAATAATCTCTTACAAGAGCCAAGTAAGATAAAACGAGATGCAAAAGGCTCAACAAGAACAACCGTACATAGTGTGCAAACCAACATGCACATACTTGATTACTCAAAATGAAGCAAGTAGGAAGCACAACATATACAAACACATGCAAGATACAAAACCCAACACATGCAAAGGGGCGAGTAACTTTCAAGGTAGATAAGTTGAATACATGTTACCGCAAGGAGGAACATTGGATATATGATAGAAATAAGATAATCCAAATGACTTGACTTGAGAAAATATAATTGATGAAGATCCCTTAATTCTTCATGATATAGCCAAGTCTCCAATGCCCTCCAACAACACCTATTGTTCAAGTAATGGCTTGTTAGTCCCCAACCAAGTTGGGTCCTAAGAAGTTAGAAACAATAGGTTTGGCAACCCAAATGGTTCTTTTCTTGACACCACTTTGAGCACCAACAAATTTGGCAAACACATTGCCAACCTTATCCTTGCAAAGTGAATAAACATCTTCAATTATGATAGGGTTGGATGAGTTACCACTAGTGCATGAAGAAGATAGGTGACCCTTCTCATGGCATATGTAGCAAGTTCTTTTTTTCACCTTCTTCTCACTTGATTTCTCCACAAGGGGAGCATTAGCTTGATTTTTCTTGGGAAGTGACCTTTCCTCAACTTGAGGTTGAGCAAGGGCTTGAACTTGAGGCCGCTTCCCTTGTTGCTTCTCACTAAGTGCCTTTTTCTTCAAAGGGCAAGATCTAACATGGTGCCCTTCAATTTAGCACTTGAAGCAAACAATCTTGGCCAAATTCTTGACTTGTTCTTGGCCCTTCTTCTTCTTGTATATTTTGGACTTCTTCTTGTCGTTAGAGATAAATCCAAGTCCACTCTTGTCATTGGGGGATTTTTGCACACTCAAGATCTTATTGAGTGTGGAATTCCCTTCATGACGTTTTTCCAAGTCTTTCTTCAATGAAGTAACTTGGGCCTTGAGCTCTTTGATTTCCTCTACATGGTTAGTGACAACACAAGTACTAGTGGAAGTAGAGGCTACATTATGAGAGCAACAAGGCAAGGAGGGTAATTCATCACTAGATGTAGAAATAGTATGAGTGGATGAATTACTAGTACTAGCACATGGCAATATAGCATTTTGGGAAATAGTGCTAGTGCCCACATGAGGCTCACAAGATGTTACCTTTGTAGATATAGCCTCATGAGCTAACTTTAGGCGAGCATGGGACATTAGAAGATCCTCATTAGAGCTAGATAGCTTTTCATGAATTTCTTCCAATTTCCCATACTTGCTAGTTAGCAATTCAAGTTGAGCCCTTAGCTCAACATTCTCCTTCAAAATAGATGCTTCACAAGAAGTAGAGTTAGTAGCACATGCATCATTATCATTATGAATAGGAGAAGACAACTTGGCAAGAGCATGGTCACGTTCTTTAGTGAGCTTAGATATTATTTCATTATGTGACTCCTCAATGAATTTGAGTTTCTCATCAAGAGAAACCTGAAGCTCTTGCTCTTCTTCAAGAGAATTTTCTAAGGAACCAATATCATTAGCATACTCTCTTTCGAGCCTATATTTTTCTTCAATGATTTTTTGGCTCTCAATAGCACTAGAAACAATTTTAACAAGAAGGGAGCAAACCTTCATATCATTGGGAAGAGCATTATAGATAATCTCACCTTCCATTCTTATGCTATCCTCCTCTTCATATATATTTTCATCCTCTTGATCATCATTATCCTCATCCACATCAACACAAGAGGAATTGGGTTCCAAAGTAGGGGATACCTTTGAACCCCTAGCCATAAGGCATAGGTGGGTGACATGAGATGATAATGATGAATTACTTAAAGCTCCATTCAAGATCTTGTCTTGACCCATAGAATCTTCGGTTTCCTCTACATTGTTAGACACACAACAACTAGAGGAAATAGAAGCATTTATGTTATGGCAACTAGACAAAGAAAGCATATCATCATGAGATTTATTCAAGAAACTTATACATGATATGCAAGGACTATCAACACAAGTATGTAAAGCATTTATGGGGCTACAAGTGTTTAAGTCCAAAGACGAAGCATTGCAATGAGATAGAGATGAAGGATCATCAAAAGTAAGCATGTTATCACCATTGCAAGTTTCATCACCACTCACCATATCATTACCTTGTGTCTTGCCACACTTTGGTGAAGTGGATGAAAGTTCATCACAGCCGGAAGTGGAAGGAATACAATCATCCTTAATAATCTTGGACACACCATATTTTTCTTGAAGCTTTGTCCATATCTCATGAGCGCTCCAAAAAGGCGTGATAGCGAAGGTAACTAGATCGCTCAAAGCATTAACAATCACATGAGTAGCTTGAGCATTGAGATACAAGTTCTTCTCATCCTCTAAAGATAGATTTTGAGAATCCTTTGGAGGAGAAAAACCCATATCCACAATTTGCTCCATAGTTGGGTCCATGACCCAAAAATAATTAAGCATGTGAATTTTCCAAGTATCATAGTTTGTGCCATCAAATATAGAAGTGTTATTGTGCACTAATCCCCTAGCCGACATCTTTGCTCTCAAGGAGGTAAAGCCTAAAATGAGAGATCGGGCTCTGATACCAATTGAAAGGACACAGATGTCGCCTAGAGAGGGGTGAATAGGCGATATCAAATTTTACGAATGGCTTGAACAAAAGCGGAATTAAACTAGCGTTTATTTTGTCAAGCACACAAGACCTAAATAAACTAGGCTCACCTATGTGCACCAACAACTTATGCTAAGCAATACAAGTAACAAGGTGATAGCAAGATATATGACTTCAAGCACGAAGGCTATCACAATGTAAAGTGCATAAGTAAAGAGCTCGGGTATAGGAATAACCGAGGCACGCGGAGACGGTGATGTATTCCCGAGTTCCTCCCTTGAAAGGGAGTACGTCTCGTTGGAGGGGTGTCACAAAGGCCTAACCAACGCCACAAAGGCCTCACCCTATTCTCTGGTGTGAGCTTGCGCCACAAAGGCCTAGCTCACTCTTCCACTAAGGGGTTCCTCAAGGCGGAACCGAGCCTTTACACAAAGCTTAGGGCACGCATCCACAACTTAATTGGAGGCTCCCAAGAATAGCCATAATGGCACCACAAAGCCACAAAACCGTCTAGGGTTCCAAGAACCCAAGAGTAATAAGCTCACAAACTTTCACTTACTCGAATCTCCGGGGAGAACTCAAACCGATGCAACTTATGCAATGGCAAGAGCACACAAAGTGCTCAAATCCTTCTCACTCAAATCCTACCAAAGCAACTAATGCTATGGAGAGATATGAGAGGAAGAACAAAGGAAATCCACAAAGTACTCCAAGATCTAGTTCCTCTATGTTCCCCTCACTTAGAGGAGAGATGGATTGGTGGAAATATAGATCTAGATCTCCTCTCTCTTTTCCCTCAAAAATATGCAAGAATCATGGGAGGAATGGAGGAGGGAGGGCAAGCTTACAAAGTCAACAATGGAGGAGAGAGAAGCCCATTTCGTGCTCAGCCCAAGGAGGAAGAAGGGGTATTTATACACCCCTTCCAAAAATGACCGTTGTAGGATTTTAGGCCGGATTATCCGGCCCTCGGGGCAAAAATCTGCCCCGCTTACAGGGAGCCGCGCCCAAAAGTCCTTAGCATAAATTCGAGGGCCGGATTATTCAAATAATCCGCCCCCCATCCAGCCCGGATTATCCAGCCTGGAAGAAAACATCAATACGAAAACTGCCATAACTTTTGCATCGGGACTCCGTTTTCGATGTTCTTGGGCTCGTTGGAATCACCACAACGAGCTCTACAACTTCATCCATAGAAACATCATAGTCCAACAAAGGAGGATGAAACTAAATGATAAAAGGTTGGACTTAGCTATAAAGATGAACCAGTAAAACCTCCAAACAACAAAAACGCGATAAGAGTTTCATGCAAAATCCGTTTTTGATGAGCTAGAGCTTGTCATGGAAATAACCACAAACTCTAGAACGTCACATGGATAAAATCCAAATAAGAACCAAGAAAGATGATGCCAAGTATGCAAAGGTTTGAGCTCTCTCCGAATGATACGATTAAGTTACTCACTCGAGAGCCCCTCTTGATAGTACGGCTACCGATCCTATAACCCGGTCTCACAACTAACACCATGAGACCGGTAAGAAAGAAACCCTAACACTATCATACCTTTGCCTTGAGCATTCCAAAAGAAACCCTAACACTATCATACCTTTGCCTTGAGCATTCCACTTGAGGTGGACAATGACGATCTTGATCTTCTCAAGTTGGACCACCTTTCTTGATTGAGCTTGCTTGGTGAAGTCTTGCGGATTGCTCCCCCATACTCTACTATGGAAGAGAATCTCTTTAAGCATATCTTCACATATCCATGATCACAATATAGATGGCAAGCTTCAAGCATATGTTCTCTTCTAGTTGCTCATCTTGACTTGCGCTTTGACTTGATCAATCATCGAATCAATTCTTCTTTCTCCATAATGATGGTGTCTTGAGGATACACATGAGAGCTCACTCAATCTTATTCTTCAAGACACACTTGACATAAGCTCAACTCCCTTAAGACCAATCTTTGGATCACTCCTTGAATAACACCTTGGTCAACACATAATCTTCTTCTTACAACCTTGACTCCAACAAATGGTTTAAGCATTGTCTATGGACAAGTCCTACATATATAACTTAATGCAACCATTAGTCCATAGGGATTGTCATTAATTACCAAAACCACACATGTGGCTCGATATGATCTTTCACATACATCCTAATTCAACCATGAATGGTTAGATTTGATGTTCTATTTCAATATTGTATACCATAGTCAACTAATTGTTGCAACACCTTTGTTGCAACTTAAAAATTGTTACCTTCCCGACATCACCTAATCACCATTCCTGTATGTACTAAAAATGTCCATTAAAGATTATGTTCTTTAAAAGTTATTCTTTTAAAGAACATATCAAATAAGCATCACACCAATTCATATGCCCTAAAACAAGCAACGACCTATACATGTTAAGAGTATTAACAACCCTAGAATCAACCATGAATTGTCTACTTTAGCACTACTTGTTCTTGACTAACTAATTGAGTGCTAATCACAACATGCTTCCCTAAAACCCTTCCAACATTGATTGAAACTTAGCTTGTTCCTTGATTTGTTCTACCTAATCATTACTCTTTGATTAATAGAGAAGTTTGATAAAAACCTAAACCTTATTACTAGAACTTTTATTTATTAAGAAATATGTTCTTTAGAAGTTATTTTTCAAGATACCTTGAAAGTAAATATCAAACAATTTCATTAAGGTTGAACATAAATCATTCTATTTGTGTGTTAAGAGTGTTGTCAACCCTAAGACCAACTAGGTATTCTTATCAAATAAGAATCACTCCAACTTTGCTTATCCATAACCAACTACTTGATTGCTAATAATAAAACACCACTTAATAGTGTTACTTTCAAGTCATCACCATTGCTATACTAGTCTTTTGCAATAACTCTTGTTTTAAGCTTTATTCTATTGCTGATGAAGGATAGTCAACTAATCTAAAACCTGTAACACCCTTGTGTGTATAATTGAACTTAAAAGTGCAACACATCACAAGAAAGTCACTACAAATCAATAGTAACAAACCATCAGGGTTAGGTTACGCTTGAAACAATGCATAGCATATATTATGCATATCATGCTGCAGTTCTTTTAACATTATCTTTACCAGATGATGGTGCTATTTTAGTATTTGGATTTCTTACGTATCGAAGACCTTGACTTGCATAATCTTGCAGTCAAAAAGGCAAGTTCACTCTTGCTCATGCCTCTTATTTATTTTTATCAAATTACTTGCAAATATACCTGTGGTATTACTACTGCATCTAAAAGCAAAAGGTTCTCTTTTCATAATTAATATGATTAGCTGGTTATCGACCCGAGTAGTGATAACCTAGGATGGCTGGCAAATGGAACCACGGTATGATTGTTGTGGTGGAGGTTCCATTTGCACAGGAAAGTGAACCCTAGGACTTAACAACCAATGTCGCCAGTGACTTGCGCCGTACAATGCGCGTTAACCATGAGATCTATAATGGCTCTGGGGAAGTCAGCTGGATCTTCTTCTTTTCGCATGTCAACGGACAGCCGGCTACCGTACGCTGTAGGTCTTGCGGGACTACATGCACATTGGTGGGATCCCTTAGTGCCCACGGCCACCGGTGTCTATGAGGGTCTGCAAGGGGCTGCCTAGGTACTTCATCGGGAGGGGTGAATATCAGGGGTACTCTGCTTGCATGAATTGGGTGGGCATGCAGGGTTGCGGGGAAGGGCAGTGATTGGCTTGGATCTTAGACTGGGCCCCATACCAAGGAAGTGTGGACAAGCCTGCAACTTGGTTGTGCAAAAAAGCTAAGATATCTCATGGGTAAAGCAACGCACCTCTGCAGAGTGTATCAAACAGTGGCTTGTCACTCCTTGTTCCGGGAAACTAAAGGAACCGCAAACGCGGCAAGAAAGGAGATCTACCTAAGCTCTAATCAACCTGTGAAGGCTGACAGACATAGTTCTTCAGAATAACAGGAACCTCTTCAAGAAAAGTTTACAAAAACCTGCATTGCCGAACAACTATTTGGTCTAAGGCTGTAGTTAGTGCATCAAACACCTTATTTACTATATGAACTTGCTGGTAACGCTCGTTACTCACCCCCACTCCCTCGTAACCCTTGCTTAGATTGGAGGCAACTCAAGGAGGCAACCTCAAGACACTAAAGATGAAGATGAAGTATTCTACTAATGTCAGGGTTATCATTGGAGTCAACAACTATGCCAAAGCTTGGGGAAAACTAGTATAGGGATAGAAGGGAACCAGTTCCCTAATCCTAGAACCTAAGTAGTTAGGGTAATTCTATAGTTTGAGTAAAAGCTAACTGCATTAGTTGTAGCTTTAGTTTAGTCTTCATTGTATTCTTTCTCGATTGTAGTCGCCAGAACTAAACATCTACCTACTGAGGAGGTTCTGAAGATCTTCTGTATGCTGAATATTGTAATCCTATAGACATACCTTGGACCTGCGATGTTTCTGTTGTACCACTCTGATGGATGTAATACTAGTGAGACGGTGTTTCATTGGTGTTATGTCAACGACTTGCATACTATACATGCAGTGGTATGCTAGGTCACTACACATCCCTGGCCCAAATTTGTGTCAAGTTTGCGTCGGCGCGGACGTGGGCGAACGACGCTAATGTCCTCCCGCGTACGCCATGGGCCCGCATGGCAGCGACCCAGATGTGACGAGATGACCTGGCGCATGCACTGGCCACGAAGCGACAGCACACAATGGCATCAATGTCGGCGCAGAACCTCGGGCACCGACATTGATGGTGAAGGCTATAGGCCCTGCGCAGGCGGTGGCCGCCTAGGGCTTTATAAGCTGACCTGCGCGGCCGCAGCAACCGCACGCGCCACCGCAAAATCCTCCACAGCCCGCGCCATGAAGATGTCGTCCTGGCTGAAGAAGATGAAGAATGACATGGAGGCGTCGTTGAGCCGCTCCGCGTGCCACAGCCGCAAGCCTCCCTCCCTGCCACCGGTGGCGATCCTGCGCCAACTTCCTCCTGCACCCCGGTCGCAGGATTACGTGACGCGGCCAGCGCGTGTTATGGCGTGCCCCCACGGCAGTGTAATCGCTAGTACGTGCCGCTCGAGGAGTGCGAGGCACTCTGGGGGCCAACAAAAGTGTCGACCACCACGACGTCGGGCTCCCCCACGGATGGCACCTGAACCGTGCCAGGGTGCCAGTCCCACCGCTGCCCGAGGCGGGGCCAAAGCTGGATGCGGAGATACGCCGCCACATCCAGAAGCTCCCCGAGCCGCTGCGGTGCGACCGCATGTACCAGAACCCTCAGTTTTGGTACGACTTCCTCACCTGGGAGCACACAACCTGCCATCGGTCCACCTTCCACTGTGAGTACCAGCCGTGGGAGGCCTACCCCATCGAGGAGTCCCCCCCTGACGAGGAAGACGACGACGACGACTACGACATTGTCAAGAAGGAGGCCGACGAGGCCATGGAGGATGCCGCCCTGCCGGGTGCCGACGATCTACCACCGGAGTACCAGGTAGTCCTCGCTACCGGCTACAACGAGGACGCCCTCCTGCAGCAGGTCTTGGAGGCGTCCAAGACCGACGAGGACCGCGCGTTACCCGACCTCCAGGAGGCCCTTGCCCTCACTGGAATGGTAGCGGAGCACTTGGCCTCTCTGCCACCTGCACCAGCACTACGGCCGCACACGCCGCTCCTGGCGCCGTACGAGGGGCAGGAGGTGCCGCCTCCGCCCGGCGTTCCGCACCGCCGGCGTCGTCATGACCACCCGCATGGAGTGGTCATCGACCCGCCGCTGCAGTCCAGCCGAAGGTCATTGTCGACCTCGTCTCCGACGATGAGGAGTAGCAGGCGGCAGCACGTCCGCTGTCCATAGGGGACGGTATCGTAGTTAGGTTTTTTTAATTTTCATTGTAAATTTTGTTTAAATTAATGCAAGTTTCATACAAATTCACACCAATTTGCATTCACTTTAAATTAGAAACGAGAAAAAGGGTCGGACAGGATGCGTCGGCCCGCTGGATGCACTAATCCGGCAGGCCGGACCGCAACACAAATCCTATCCAGTCAACGCAAACGAACCAGAACAAACCGTTTGCGCGATTTGCATCGCTGATTTGCGTCCGCGATTTGCGTCGTTGATTTGCATCGGCCCGCTGAAGATGCTATGTCGTTATAGTACCACTACCCAATGGAACATCCAGACAAAACTCCAAATGATATTTGAAGTGAGACCAAATCGATTTTTTTCTGCCAATATTCAAACCTCCAAGTCTCCAACCACCAAATCCTGCCACACCAAAGACCCTAGTCTCGAGAGTGTCAAAAGATCACTGCCACCGGACGCTACAAAAAGAATGCGAGAAAGGGCCCCCCATATTTTTATTTTCGACAATGCAAGGGCCCCTCTGATTTCAACGGAGACTTTGTAGACTGGAATCTGGAAGCGGACGAACAGCAGGACTCTCTTCTCAATCTGCCGAGCGGCAACCCCCCTGCTCCATTAAATCGCCTCTCTCTCTCTCGCTCGCTTGGCCCCTCACGCGCGCACCAGGTGTCGGCCATGCGGCTTCCACATGGACACCGCCCGCCGCCGCCGTGTCTCCACCTCGTGCTCTACTCCGCCCTCTGTTTCTCTGTCCTGAAAACAGCCGCCGCAGCGCCAAGAACAGGAAGCAGCACTGGAGAAGGCAGCATCGCGAGTGTCACAAGAATCATGGTATGCAGATTCCTTGCCTCCCCCCACTTTTAATAATATTTCGATTTCGTGTCAGCAATGTCCTGTGAGGAGACCAACCCGAAATGGTGTGGTACAGTAAAAGGGAATCAGCTGGCGAGTGAGTTCTCAGACCAGGACTGACCTTTCGTTGCCGATTAGTGAGTTGCGTACGAGAAGGTTGATCGTATCGTGCTCGTGTGACACGATCTCTGAGCTTTTGTTTTCTCAAAATAGCTGTGAAAGTTGCTATCTGGATTTAGCCCCAACGAGTTGTTTCGGCTTCGTGCAATGTTTTATTGCAATTAAGCCGTTCAGGCTGGGTTTTCTTCACGCGGTAGCAACGTCGATCCCTGCCTAGATTAAAGTTTTTTCCGACATTTCACACCGTATTCCTGCTTTATTACTTCAGTCTGCAAGCACTTCAGAATTAGCAGAACTGATATAGTTCAACTTATAGTTGGACTGATGGGCTTCCACGTTAGATTAGTTGGATTGCTGTGTTTCTGTGTTAATAACAAGCTGGTTAAGGATCTTCAACCGAGCAATCTAGACACACCCATTGGCTAGAAATATTGGTTCATACTGTGATCGAATTTAACAGTATACATACTACTAACCTGGTGTTGCTCCCACAACAGCGACGTTTTTTTATTCGTGTTTTTTGCCAATTATCTGGTGTCTAACCATAAGATCACAAATTATTCATATATATTGTATTTTCGAAACAGGCGTGGGCCGCGTTGCCACAAAAGTGCGCATGGTTACCGTTAGCAACGAGTGGGAAGAGTCACTCATATACTCTTGTATCGAAATACCACAAGATTTGGAAGGCAGGATTTTTGTATACTGTTAAATTTGGCTTTACTGTTCTCAAAATTTGAATTGTTGGGCTAATGAGATTATCTGTCCATTTTCAGGGCACGGAGGTAAAAGATGTTTTGAAGCAAGAACCAGGTAGCAGTGTGATTGCCTTGAAGGATTCCATGAAGTACTTCGATGCTGATTTTTTCAATGACTCAAAAGTAATTTTGAAACGTTCACTTATAGTTTTTGATTTCAAGTAATGTGTCATTAGTTTTTGAAGAAATAATGTGTTAGTGCTCTTATTTTGACTACCTACTGCCCTTGGTTCCGCTAGCTACGTGAGATGGAAGACGGTGCTAAAGAATTTAATGTGCCTGCATTTAGAGAAAACCGAAAGTTGGTGGCTTTGGAGAATGGTGGATTGCATAATCCTTCTGTCCTCATCTTCAAATCATCATGGAGTGGAAAAAGCAAAGCCAAGGACAATAAAAGATTCAACTATCCTCACACCTCTATGGTAAATCGCCCTAGTAATGATGAAGACATTGCCTTTATGTCGGTCAGTTTTCTTAACCC
Organism: Dactylis glomerata; assembly: GCA_007115705.1. Lineage (NCBI taxonomy): Eukaryota > Viridiplantae > Streptophyta > Magnoliopsida > Poales > Poaceae > Dactylis > Dactylis glomerata. The sequence goes on along the minus strand of QXEO01000472.1, from coordinate 5,122,581 downwards.
TTCCATCATATATTGGTGATAGTTTTCAAATGATTTCCTTTTGATTTGTTAATCTCCGTGTCAGATAGTTGAGCTTGGGGAGCTTATTAGGACAAAGCAAATAACATCACGTGAACTTACCGATGTATTCTTAAGGAGATTAAAAAGGTTAGGCTATTTTTGTCTTCCCTCACATTCTTCATATGAGTACAACAGTGATATTTTTGTGTAGGTATAGTACTCTTCTCGAATCCGTTATCACAACCACCGAAGATTTGGCATACAAGCAATCAAAAGCGGCAGATGACCTGCTGGAGCAAGGAATATACCTTGGTATGCGACAAGCTACCTTGGAGTTCAAAGTTGACTTTTTTTTTTCCTCATTCCTTTATTTCATTGAAAACTAATTCCGTTATGCGTAGCTCCCCATCAAGATTGATGCTCATTTATCTCAGAAGGTGTAGAACAAAATTATGACTGGAAGTATTTCGCGCTAGTTGAACCTTTTACCAGTGTTTTTCCCAACCCGGAGGGATACTTATATGGATTGTTTGGAATTAGGATACTGTTACTTGCAAATAAGACCATCTGGTTTAGGTATTATGCTTATACATAAATATTTCACCGACAATTTTCCATACTAGGTCCCTTGCATGGCATTCCATATGGCCTGAAGGACATAATTGCGGTACCACAATACAATACCACTTGGGGCTCAAAGACATTTAAGAACCAAGTTATTGATATGGAAGCTTTTGTATACAAAAGGTTTGTTCCTTTCTACATTATATGCAGCTTGAAGCGATATTCTGAATTCAATTCTTAAGCTCTCCTCCATGTGTATCACCCTCCGATAGATTGAAGTCCAGTGGGGCAGTCCTTGTCGCGAAGCTTGTGACAGGTTCACTTGCCTATGATGATATATGGTTTGGGGGAAGAACACGAAACCCCTGGAACATTGAGGAATTTTCCACTGGTTCATCAGCAGGGCCAGCAGCTAGTACATCTGCAGGTTTATTTGTAAATATATTTGCACCTATAAGCTGATGAATAATATATATGTATACTCAATACAAGTTCATTTCAATGTCCTAGGAATGGTTCCATTTGCAATTGGTTCAGAAACTGCAGGATCCATAACTTATCCTGCCGCTAGATGTGGAGCAACTGCTTTGCGCCCAACATTTGGAACCGTTGCACGGACCGGTGTCATGAGCATTTCTGAGAGTCTGGTATTTTCTTCCAAATTCTCTGTTCCCCTTACAGATTAGAGCCAATCCCATGAATGATGAGTTTATTATCCTAAAATGGCAGGACAAACTTGGTCCATTCTGCAGAAGTGCAGTAGACTGTGCTATCGTATTAGATGCAATCCGTGGCACTGATGCTGGTGATCCTTCATCCCGTGAAATCGCTTTAGAAGATCCATTTCATGTTGACATCACAAAACTCACTGTTGGATATCTTGACAGTGCTGAGATGGAGGTAATTGAGATCCTAAATATGTCCGTCAGTCCGGTTTATGTAATTGATCATTCCTGGTCTGATCCTCAAATAGAGTTGTTCTGAATTTTACGATACCAGGTTGTCAACGTTCTTTCTGCCAAGGGTGCTAAGCTTGTGCCTTTCAAGTTGAACTACACCGTTGAATCGGTTCAGTCCATTTTAAACATCACGATGGATGTCGATATGCTTGCCCATTTTGACAACTGGCAACGCGAAGGAAATGACGATGACTATGAGGCTCAAGACCAGTGGCCGGTGGAGCTTCGTCGTGCACGATTAGTCCCAGCAGTCGACTATATACAGGTACATGCCATATTAAGCTACACATGTGAACGTACTGGATCCGAACTTATCTTTATTGATTGTCAATGAACAGGCACAGAGAGCACGAGGTAGGCTAATCAGGGAGGTCCAGGAGAGCTTCACATTTGACGCATTCATTGGCAATGTTACTGACTGGGAGCTCGTTTGTGTGGGAAACCTTGTCGGGATGCCTATCATGGTGGTTCCGACAGGCTTCAAGAGCATTGAAGACCCACCAAAAGGCGGCACGAGAAGAAGAACCACGGTCACGACGGGCATATATGCTCCGCCTGACCATGACCACATTGTAAGCATTCTTACCCCAGGACATCTTATTGATGACTGATGGTGCTACTAGAGTACATACCAAAAACTTGTTGGCTTGAGGAGCAGCGATGATGACTTCTTCTGTTTGCAGGCTCTCGCTCTGGCGATGACGTACCAGTCAGTCACCAATCACCACAAACAACGGCCACCACTCGACGATCTAGGGCCAAATGACGAGATATAGACGTAGCCAGCTGATGAGACGTTATGAGGGAAGCCCCTAGAGATTAATCAGTGCGCTATTTTCCTTTCAAGAAGTTGGATATTCAGAAAGCACAGGGGCATACATTGTAAATTACATTTGGGGTACGTGGATAAACTTTTTTTTAGAACATCTGACTTTATTGATCAATGAAACACAGTACATCAAATCAAAATACATAAATATTCAAGGTCGCCATGTGCGGTGACCCAGCATACCACTGCATGTTGTAGTATGCAAGTCGTTGATATAACACTTGCGGAACAAGCCTCCACAAATATTACATCACTCAGAATGGTACAACAGAAATATTGCGGGTCCAAATACAAACTGAACATCATATTATTATAAACCAAAGCGTGATGATAACGAAATGCTTCCGCAAAAAGAACACCTCAAGTGCTTAGTGTTTACAGCAACTGGAAAGCTTCAAATAATTAAACAATTGAAGAACTCAACAACTTATTCTTATTCTACAGCTGCTCGGTTCTTCGACTACGATACTATACTACTAGTTAGTCCTTCATTCTGAGTCCTCGTCAGAAGACGCTCCGTAGCGTATGAAGTAATCCACGCCTTCGACTCCGCGAGAGAGATCTGGCTCCTCGTAGAAGATGTCCTGCTGGCCTTCTATGGCGTTCAGAGTTGCCTCATCGAGCTCTTCACAGTCTAGCAAGGGTTTAAGAGATTGGGGTGAGTAACGAGCGTTACCCAGCAAGTTTCTTTAGAAAGAAGTTGTGTGATATGCACTATCTTCAGCCACAGACCCAAAAGAGTCGTAGGCCTATGCAAAGTTTTATCAAGGGTTTCTTGAAAGATTGCTTTTACTTTAGAAAACTATGTCCAACAGCCAACACAGGGTATTAGTGCCTTGAGAGCACCTTTCCTGCCGCGTTCGCATCTCCTTCCCGGAACAAGGGGTAACATGTCACATCTTTTTACACTCTGCAGAGGTGTGTCCTTCCAAAAGAGATCAAAACATTGCTGCACAACCGGGCGTACATTCCCGTCCACACTTCCATGGTGTGGGGCCCAGTCATTGATCCAAGCCAATCACTGCCTTCTCCGCACAACGCATGCCCACCCAATTCACGCAAGCAGGTTGTGCCCCTGATATTCACCCCCAACGATGAAGTACCTAGGCGTCCCTTGCGGACCATCATAGACACCAGTGCCGTGAGAACTGAGGTATCCCACCCATGTGCAAGTAGTCCCGCAAGATCTACCACGACCGGCAACTGGCTGCCCATTGACATGCGAACGAGAGAAGATACAGCTGACTTTCCCGTCCCATTCCAAGTCTCTTGGATGACACGGTTTTTACGGCACAAGAATAACTGTGGCATTGGTAGTTAATCCTAGGTTTACTTTCCCGTGCAAGTGGAACCTCCACCACCACAATCTTACCGTGGTTCCACCTGCCAGCCATCCTAGGTTATCACCACTAGTCGATAACCACTAGTCATATTACTTATGAAAATAGGTTTTCCATCCCTTTTGAAATGTTAGAATTTGAAGTCAACACTTTGCAAGAAGTTTCAAAACCAGTGCAATCAAGAGATATGAGCAAGATAAACTTGCCTTGTGACTGAAAGGTAATGGAGTCTGATACTTGGTGAAACTCCTGATCTCCTTGTTCTACAAAAATCCAATCATTGTTCGGTAAGGACAATGTTTCAAGAAACAAATGGATGCTATGTGCAATGATATTCAATGCATGGTGATTCATGGACTTTGTTTTCTTATTTGTGTGTTTTACCCAAGACTTGTTAGGGTTTAAGTGTTTTAATAAAACACAAGGTACTATTTGTGTGTTTTACCCTAATTATGTGTTAAAACAATTAATTAAGGTTTGGAATCAAATTTTAAGTTTTAAAACCTCTATTAGAGTTATTTGAAAAGAAGAGGTTTAATTGGTAAAGAAGAAACTCAACTTTTGTTATAAATAATAGTAATTAAGATTTTTGGAAAATAGAAGTTAAAAGCTTTTAAAAACTTGGTTTGAGGAATAAATAGTAATCATGATATTATACAGATATTTATTTTATTTAAAGAATATGAATTTGTTTTATCATTGTTATTTGAGTTTTGAGTTTGAATTAATTCAAAAAGGAAATAATATTCAAATTTGAATTTTGGAATTTGTTTAAACAAATGGCCTTGGCCCATTTGGCCCAGCTGGCCCAACTGGCCCAACCGGCTTGGTTAAGCCGACCCGGCTCGGGTCTGGGTCGGTCAACTGACCCAGCCCAGCCCCCTCGCGCTCCTCTCTCTCCCCTCGAGCTCACTGGCGACACCGGATCGCCGCCGCCGCCTGGCCTCTCCGGCCAACTCCGGTGGGCTCCGCTGTCGCCACCTTGGGCGAAATTCTCTCCTCCGCGCCCTCTACCATCTCCACCAAGTGGAATCGTCGGCCGCCTCCTCTCCGAGGAGATCTGGGTGGTCACTCCCCTCGGGATCTGCCGTCTCCGAGCTCCCCCGATGCGGTGCTTCGACGTGCTGGGGCTTGCTGAGCTTGCTGAACTTGCTTTGGTGCTTGAGCCTCGCGAGTGCTCGCCGGTGGAAGCGTCAAGGAGTGATGCTCCTAGTATGGCTTGGTGAAGACTTCCCCGGGCAGCCTCTGGCTGGCCGCGCAGGCACTGCCCTGCCATGCCATCCAGATCAGCTCCTGGGCGACAGCGAGTGTGATTTCCCCTCTCCAATCCTCTGCCTCTCTCTCTCTCTGGCCACGGTTTCTGACCAATTGGTCAAGATCAGTGAGCCAAGCTCACAGACCCTGCTCTGTGATGCTGCTGCCTGATGCAAGCTTGGTTCAATGTGTGCTATTCAGTGATATGATGCTTGATCTGTGATTATCTTGCTTAGATCAAACTTCTGTCAGTGTATAGGTTTGACAGAAAGGTTGTTCTGAAACTTGCCATGTTGCAAACTTTCAGTTAGCTTCTAAATCAGGGTGTGCTAGGTTATGCTCCTGTGATCTATGATATCACAATGCTGATGGTTTCATACTAAATTCCTAGATTCAGTTATCAGCTGTGTCTGAACCTGTGGTAATTGTGTTGCTGTGCTTGCCTCTGTCACTTGATTATCCATGATCAACAAGTGATAGTAAGTCTTGCTGTGCTGCAAGCTTCAGTGGTAATTATCTTAAGCAAAAACTATGATTCCTAGGTTTTTTCAGCTAGGAAGATGATTTATGATGCTTTGTATTATCTTGATCAATATTTGATCTGCTGGTTGTCTTGAGGTGCATGACTTGTGAGTCATGTGCCCAGCAACCATTGTGGAAATGCATTCTGCTGGTGAAACTTACCAAGTTAACAGGCCAATGATGCTGGTCTGAGGCCATTCCCTATCTGTGACATGATTTGCTTGCAAATATGTCCAGGGTTAAGATGTGATATTCATATTGGACATGCTGTGTGTCTGAGGTGCATAACCTGTTGGTTATGTGCCCAGCACAACATGGTCATATGCATGCTGATACTATTGCTGAATTGTCCTGCTAATGAAGTGTAAGCTGAGGCTGATACCCTGGTGTATGTTTATTTGGCTTTTAACAAGATTCCCTGTGATGAGCTTGGCAAAGCAACACTTTGCCAAACTGAGGGTTTTTCTTTATGATACTCATGCTCAACCATGTGGTGCTATAAGGTTGTCAATTCTACCTGGTGCCTGTAGTTGTGCAGCAAAAGTATTGCTATCTGCTGTTGTTGCTTGCTGGTGGTGATGGCTTGCTTCTTGCTTGCCTTCTCCTCCTGGTTCAACTCCTGGCTTGTCCTTCTCCTCCTGGACTTGCTGCTGAACACTTGTCCTTCTCCTCCTGGACTTGGTCTTGAGCTTCAATCCATCATCATGGTTTTGCTGGAGGTCTTTGGTGTGATGCTGTGCAAGAACTGGTGCTGTTCTTGGTGTTGTGTGCAAGAACTGTGGTGTTCTTGTGATGGTTCAGTGTTGGACATGTGAGTGCTGCTTCCTCCTGGTGATGCTCATCAGGTCGACGGCTGGCTTTGCTAGCAGCTGTGGTGCTGCCAGCTCCAGCTTCCAGTTCAGTGACTAAGCTCCTTGTGAGCTGTGTGCATGTATCCTCAATCAGCTTGGTCTCATCCACCCCTGGCCGTGTTGTGCAATTGCTATGCACTCTAGTGCTTTGTACCCCCAGTGATTTAAATGAACAGATGCTTCACTTGATCCTTAAACTCAATGATGCAATGGCAATCTAATTGCCAAAGTCTAAGAGTTAAACTTACTAACCCTAATCAATTTTCTTTTGGCTATTGTCTTTGATTTTTGCAGGTTGCAGACTAAGAAGAATTTGAAGGTGGATTTCATGAAGATTAGCATAGATAGTTTAGATTAGGTTTCAATTCATTTATTTATCTGCTGTAATCTTATTTTCAGTCTTAAAAAATGTAAAGACATTGTATAATTGTGGAATATCAATAAAGTAACATTTCTGTTTGTTTAGTCTTCTAATTCCATTTCTATTATCCAATTATTTCATAATTGAGTTATTTCTTTCTTAATGATTAAAAATCCAAACTTGAGATTATTCAACAATCAAATTCTACTACTTAATTTACTTTTTAATCAACATCAAGAGATCATAACAGAAACCCTTAGCATTCTAACACCCCTAACTCTAAAGGTGATTAGAAAGGATTTTTGCTCTCTCAGGTTTTTGAATTTGCGAAAAATTTACTCAGGTTTTTGTATGCATGAATGCACAATAGTCCTATATCTACCCTTCGTTAAGTCCTAAATGCTGGGGATATTACAGTCTTCCCCCCTTATCAGAACTTCATCCCAAAGTTAACACTTTATGTACCTGAAGAGTTCTGGATAAGCTTGTCTCAAATCCTCTTCTTTTTCCCAAGTTGCTTCCCGTTCAGAGTGATGTTTCCATTGCACTTTACAGAACTTAATTGCACGGTTCCGAAGCCTCTTCCAGTTCTCCTCTAAGATCTTTATTGGCTTCTCCTCATAAGTCAAATCTGCTTGAAGGTCTAGATCATCATGTGTAATAGAGTCTTCCGGTGCTTTCAGACACTTCCGAAGTTGAGAAACATGGACAACATTGTGAACTTTCTTCAATTTTTTTGGAAGCTCCAATTCAAAAGCAACACTACGGTTTTGACTCAGAATCTTGAATGGTCCAATATATCTTGGGCTTAACTTCCCTTTAATACTAAACCTCTTGATTCCTTTCATCGGGCTAACCTTCAAATAGACTAAATCCCCTACTTTGGGTTCCCATGTCTGCCTCTTTTGATCTGCATAACTCTTTTGTCTACTCTGAGCTATCTTTAAACGGTCACGGATGGTATCAATGATGCCTTGCTTCTCTTGGATGAAATCAGTTTCAAATTCCTGGTGGCCTCCAGGCTCAAACCAACATATTGGAGATCTGCACTTACGTCCTTATAATACTTCAAATGGTGCTGCTTTCAAGCTGCTTTGATAGCTGTTGTTGTAAGAAAACTCTGCTAACGGTAAGTGCTCATCCCACGAACCTCCAAAATCTAGGGCATATGCACATAGCATATCTTCTAAGATTTGATTTGTTCTCTCTGTTTGCCCCCCAGTTTGAGGATGATAAGCAGTGCTGAAATCCAATTGTGATCCCAATGCTGCATGAAGATTTCCCCAGAACGTTGATGTGAAAACTGACCCTCTATCAGAGACAATCTTCTTGGGCACTCCATGCTTGCTGATGATTTCTCTAACATAGATCTCTACCAACTTTTCTGCACTATCTTTCTTGTTCACAGCCAAGAAATGTGCACTTTTGGTGAGTCGATCAACTATCACCCATATCATATCCTTATGCCTCTTGGTTAGAGGTAAACCGGTAATAAAATCCATCCCTATTTCCTCCCATTTCCATTCCGGAATGTCCAAAGGTTGAAGTAACCCTGCTGGACTTTGATGTTCTGCCTTGACTCTTTGACAAGTGTGGCATTCCGCTACATACTTGGCTATGTCCCGCTTCATGTTATTCCACCAGAACATCTCCTTTAGATCCATGTACATCTTAGTACTCCCTGGATGTATAGAGTATGGTGTCTCATGAGCCTCTTTAAGAATCAGTCCTTTGATTTCCGGTATATCTGGCACACAGATTCTGTTTTGAAACCAGAGTGAATTGAAATCACCTAGACGGAATTCAGATGGTCTATCCTCTTCAATCCTTCGGATTTCTTCAGCGATGAAAGGATCTTCATCTTGTCTTCTGTATATAGTGTATTTCAAGTCACTTTGTCTTTCCTCCATCACCCTCATAGTGTAAATACTTCCCAGAGTTTTGACTTCTAGACATTGTATATCAAGTCTTTCAAGGTCCTTAAGCAATTCTTCTGGAAGTTCTCTATCCATTAGATGTGTTTTTGTACTCTTCCGGCTTAGTGCATCGGCTACCACATTAGCCTTTCCAGGAGTATAGTTGATAGTAAGATCATAATCCTTGATCAACTCTAGCCATCTTTTCTGCCTCATGTTCAACTCCTTCTGAGTAAAGAAGTATTTAAGGCTCTTGTGATCGGTGTAAAGCTCACATTTGGCTCCATAGAGAAATTGCCTCCATTGCTTGAGAACAAACACAACTACTGCCAATTCTAGGTCATGTGTTGGGTAATTGACTTCATGTGGCTTGAGTTGTCTTGATCCATAAGCAATTACCTTTCGGTCTTGCATCAGAACACAACCCAAACCATTCTTGGATGCATCACAGTAAACTGTGTAATCCTTTCCAGTGTCTGGTACTGCTAAGATAGGTGCTGTTGTGAGTTTCTTTTTCAGCTCTTTAAAACTCTCTTCACACTTTTTAGACCACTCAAATGGAGTGTTTTTCCTTAACAATTTGGTCATCGGCCCTGCTATCTTCGAAAATCCTTCAATGAATCTCCGATAGAATCCGGCCATTCCCAGAAAACCTCTAATCTCCTTCACATTGGTTGGTGCTTGCCAATCCAAAACTGACTGAACTTTGCTTGGATTCACGGCAATCCCTTCCTTACTAATGACATGACCAAGGAATTCCACCTGATCTAGCCAAAATTCACACTTGCTGAACTTAGCATACAATTGATGTTCCCTTAATACTTGCAATGCTATTCTGAGATGTTTAGCATGATCCCCTATATTCTTGGAGTATATCAGAATGTCATCGATGAACACTATCACAAACTTGTCCAGATATGGCATGAAAATCTTGTTCATCAAATTCATGAAAATTGCTGGAGCATTGGTCAAACCAAAAGGAACAACTAAGTATTCATGATGGCCATACCTTGAGACAAATGCAGTCTTTGGTACATCTTCTGGTTTGATCTTGATTTGATGATAACCAGATCTCAGATCAATTTTTGAGAAAACCCCAGCTCCATGAACTTGATCAAACAGATCTTGAATTCTTGGCAAAGGATACTTGTTCTTGATGGTGACATTGTTCAGATTCCTAAAATCCCCACACATTCTTCTGCCTCCATCTCTTTTATCAACGAATATGACTGGCAAACCCCAAGGTGATATACTTTCTTGGATGAATCCCTTACTTTCCAACTCATCTAGCTGCTCTTTCAGTTCTTTCAACTCCTTAGGACCCATTTTATATGGTGCTTGCGAAATTGGTGCTGTGCCTGGCTTCAGATCAATAGTGAATTCTATTTCCCGATCTGGTGGCATTCCCGGTAATTCTTGGGGAAATACATCCATGAACTCATTAACCATGGGAATATCCTCTAACTTGGCCTCTTTCAGAGAATTGAGTTGAATTCCAATCTCCACATGGGTATGCTTATCTGCTTGGTAAGTGATCCTTCCACCCCCAGGCTTCCGGATTGACACAGTCTTCTCTTCACAATCAATGGGTGCTCCATGATCGGACATCCAATCCATGCCCAGAATAACTTCAATGTTTTTAAGTGGAAGAACATAGAGATCGGCAAAGTAAGGACAGTCACAGATCATAATGACCTGGTCTGGTTTGAATTGGGCTACTAAAAGTTTACCCCCGGGCGTCACAACAGTCATAGGATGAGCTATCGCCTGACACCTTAACCCATATTTTTTGACAAAATCTTTGGAAATGAATGATGTAGTGGCACCGGTATCAAAAAGAACTTTGCCGGGATGAGTAAGGATGCTGAGCGTACCTATGACCGCCGTTTCAGAGTTGTTAGCTTCCTCCAGGGATGTGCAATTCAGCTTCCCAAAATTCTGGCCTCTTTTTCCGTTCCCATTCTTGCTGCTACTGCCACCTCCAGATGCAGGTCGACCACCTCCTCCTGTCTTACCTCCACGGTTATCCGGCCATCCACCAGCGGGTTTATTTGGACAATCTGGATGAATATGCCCTTCCTTCCCGCAAGCCTAACAGATAATACTCGGCTTTCTGCAATCACTCTTCATATGACCGGGAAGTCCACACTTGTGACAGATGATCTGATCTTTTGGTGTGAATACCTTTCAATTGGGTGGAGCTCCTCCTGTCCTGACCCTGGGTTTGAAACTCAGGTTTGGAGTACTTCGGGTTGGTTGAACTCTCTTGGCCTCAGTCTTGGCCCTCTTTAGTCGACTCATCTGAACCAACTTGTAATCGTTCTCCCATGTGATGGTTGTATCCATCAATTCCTGGAAGTTACGCGGCTTAGTCAACTTCATCTGCATTGCCGCGTATGGATCCAGTCCCCTGAGGAACCTTTTCATCCTCTTGTTGTCAGTACTCACCTCGTCACTTGTGTAACGAGAGAGTCTCGTGAACTCCTTGATGTAAGCCATCATTGTTACACTCCCCTGCTTGAGGTCTTCAAATTCCCTCCTCTTGAGCTCAACCACACTTTCTGGCACATGAAAAGTACAGAATTTTTCTTTGAACTCTTCCCAAGATAATACCTTCTTCGGAAGTTGAAGTGTCACTTCATTGTCCCACCATGCTGTGGCTGGTCTAGATAGAAGGTGTACAGCATAACGAACCTTCTCCTCGTCATTGGCTCCCACAGCTTTCAATTTTCTTTCAGTGTCCATGAGCCAGTCTTCCGCATCCATTGGTTCCACCGCAGAAGCAAAAGGAAGTGGTTTTGCATTGAGGAAGTCAGAAAGACTTACCCCTCTTGCTTCCGGTACCCTTCCAGCTCCAACATGCCCCATGAGCTCTTGCATAAATTTGTTCTGTGTCTCTTGCATGAACTGCATATACTGCATAAAGCTTTGCTCCGCCAAAGGCCTGAATGGTGGTGGTGGTAAATGAGCTTGATTTTCTTGATCAACCTTGGCTCTGGCTTCCATTTCTGCCTGCTGGTCATTCATTGCCTTCGTTTGAGCTTCTTGTGCCAAGCGTTGCTCCTCGGCATCGACAGCTAAACCCGTATCCATAGCCCCTCTAGTCTTGTAACATAAAGCGAAGATCTCATAATTACACCATGCCCATGCTTTCTGAGCTTCACTTCATGCTCAGAACTAGTCACACAATGGAAAATAGAAATCCAACTCCAATTGGAAGATCGCAAGAAAACCAAATACAAGATACAAATTATACATCTCATACAAACCGATACAAGGTCATTATTACAACACGTACTCTCACACGTGGAGTACACTCATAGATGGAGACTGGATAGTTCTACCGCCTCACTTATTATTACAACATACTACTAGCACTAGCTGCATTCACAGATACAACTAAGCTTCTAACTTGGTCTTGACATCCTGTCCTAGTCTCACGGCTCATAGTACATGCCCGGAGTCCACCCGTGCTGGCGTGTAGTCCGGCGCACTGTCTCTGGAACAAACGGCCTACCACCCAGAACATAGTCCGAGTCAGACATGTCCATCATAGAGGTATCACTTAACACAAGTCCATTCAGTCCGAGGTAGCTCTCAAAGTACACCCTGGTCTCGTGAGCAGTCATAGTAGGAAAAGGCTCCGCCTCTCCATAACACACACTCTCCGTGCAGTAGGTGTGATCAAACGGTGCTTCCTGCTCCATAGGTGTCTCAACTGGCTCCTGACTCTCAAACTGAACCTCCATAGGATCCTCCTCCTCAACAGATACAACAGGAGTGACTACGGCATCGCCCCCTCCTGCTACGTGAGCTGTCCCTCCATATGAGCTAGTGTACTGCTGGCCGTCTCCCAGCCAGTCAAACCTCCACCCATCAGAGTTCTCAATGGGAAGCTCGGACTCCGAGACCCCCTTAGACCCTGCTGCGCCTCCATACTAGAAGTGATAACTGGATAATGTATGGGCTCTGGAGTGGGTGAATACCTAGAAGGTCCGGGCTGTGTCGGGTAACTGTGAGTTCCCACAACAGGTGAGAAGTGTGATCCCTCCGACTCCTGCCTAGTCATCTGTGCTCGCTCCTGCCTCCTGGTAGCGTCAGTGAGGTCATCAAGCATCTCCGCCTTGTCCTCCACAATGACCTGGTGAGTGTTATACAGTGAACCTACCATCTTCCTATACCTATCAAGAAGTCTGGCTGCCAATTTTGGCTTCTTCTTCACCAGAACATCGTGATCCATTCCCGGCTCATCCATCAGTGAGTCATGAGGAATAGCGGTAAAAGTGGTACCTGCTAACTCCACCGCTCTGTACTCCCTGATAGTCGCAATAGCTCGCACTACCGCCTCGTGATAAGCTGCAGTCTCTGCTACAGTCTCTCCTCTTCCTTCTCTGGAAGGCTGAACTGTACTAGGTGCTAATCCATCTGGTAGCATGATCACGACACGGTACTTGACCATAGTCCCATCATCCTTGTAAGTATAGGTCTTAACAGGGATGTCGGTGCTGAGTCCAAAAGCCCGTAGTAGTGACCCTAACTGCTCAGTCAAGGTTCCCTCATAGTCTTCCAGAGTCTTCCTCTGCGACCAAACAGTACGTGCTGGAATTCTCGATGCCATAATAGCTGTTATAAGAATAAGGTATAGAATTAGTATGATGCATCATAATAAAGAATTGTAACACTAAAAATATGATTAAGTTATTCCCAAGTGAATAACCATAGATTTAGAGAACTCTTTACCGTTGCTACTAGACTCCTACAGGTTCTATCCCTTTACTAGGTTTCCAACCTAAGGTCAAAGCAATTGCTCTGATACCAGCTGCGGTGACCCAGCATACCACTGCATGTTGTAGTATGCAAGTCGTTGATATAACACTTGCGGAACAAGCCTCCACAAATATTACATCCCTCAGAATGGTATAGCAGAAACATTGCGGGCCCAAATACAAAGTGAACATCATATTATTACAAACCAAAGCGTGATGATAACGAAATGCTCCCGCAAAGAGAACACCTCAAGTGCTTAGTGTTTTAAGCAACTGGAAAGCTTCAAATAATTAAACAAGTGAAGAACTCAACAACTTATTCTTATTCTACAGCTACTCGGTTCTTCGACTACGATACTATACTACTAGTTAGTCCTTCTTCATTCCGAGTCCTCGTCAGAAGACGCTCCATAGCGTATGAAGTAATCCATGCCTTCGACTCCGCGAGAGAGATCTGGCTCCTCGTAGAAGATGTCCTGCTGGCCTTCTATGGCGTTCAGAGTTGCCTCATCGAGCTCTTCACAGTCTAGCAAGGGTTTAAGAGATTGGGGTGAGTAACGAGCGTTACCCAGCAAGTTTCTTTAGAAAGAAGTTGTGTGATATGCACTATCTTCAGCCACAGACCCAAAAGAGTCCTAGGCCTATGCAAGGTTTTATCAAGGGTTTCTTGAAAGATTGCTTTTACTTTAGAAAACTATGCCCAACAGCCAACACAGGGTATTAGTGCCTTGAGAGCACCTTTCCTGCCGCGTTCGCAGCTCCTTCCCGGAACAAGGGGTAACATATCACATCTTTTTACACTCTGCAGAGGTGTGTCCTTCCAAAAGAGATCAAAGCCTTGCTGCACAACCGGGCGTACATTCCCGTCCACACTTCCATGGTGTGGGGCCTAGTCATTGATCCAAGCCAATCACTGCCTTCTCCGCACAACGCATGCCCACCCAATTCACGCAAGCAGGTTGTGCCCCTGATATTCACCCCCAACGATGAAGTACCTAGGCATCCCTTGCGGACCATCATAGACACCAGTGCCGTGAGAACTGAGGTGTCCCACCCATGTGCAAGTAGTCCCACAAGATCTACCGCTACCAGCAACTGGCTGCCCATTGACATGCGAACGAGAGAAGATACAGCTGACTTTCCCGTCCCATTCCAAGTCTCTTGGATGACACGGTTTTTACGGCACAAGAATAACTGTGGCATTGGTAGTTAATCCTAGGTTTACTTTCCCGTGCAAGTGGAACCTCCACCACCACAATCTTACCGTGGTTCCACCTGCCAGCCATCCTAGGTTATCACCACTAGTCGATAACCACTAGTCATATTACTTATGAAAATAGGTTTTCCATCCCTTTTGAAATGTTAGAATTTGAAGTCAACACTTTGCAAGAAGTTTCAAAACCAGTGCAATCAAGAGATATGAGCAAGATAAACTTGCCTTGTGACTGAAAGGTAATGGAGTCGGATACTTGGTGAAACTCCTGATCTCCTTGTTCTACAAAAATCCAATCATTGTCCGGTAAGGACAATGTTTCAAGAAACAAATGGATGCTATGTGCAATGATATTCAATGCATGGTGATTCATGGTGACAAGGGTATAGTTAATAGAGCCCGTTAGTTGAGTACCCCTGAGGCCCGTTAACCTAGGCCCAATTGTAATGATAGTCGAATACGAGTCTTTACCGTATGTCGATATTGTAATCTGTATCGGACCCTACCCGATCCTCGAGACCTGGCCACCTATATATAGGGGCCAGGAGGGGACGGTGTAGGCCAGATTGAAAGCAAGACAGGTTGAACACCCAAGTTTACTTTCGACACACACCTATTTCGACTAACTTTACCTTCGAGTTCATCCGACGCCCTATCTCCCCGATCCTAAGTCCTTCATCTAGGACATTTGTCGAGTTAACCCTCGTCAATTGGCGCCGTCCGTGGGGATCTTGGGCGTTGGAATCATGAATTCGACGGCTTTTTCGCTTTTAGCCAACAACAGTACAGAAGTCAACGAAAATCAAGAGATGGAGTTGACAATCGGAAGCTTAAACATCCTCATCGGACCGTCGGGTTCATCTCGCCTTTCAGATCCGACGAAACAAGATCCGTTGGCAAGTGAGCCCAAAACAAGAGCAATGATGGAATATTCTGAAGGCTCTTCTAGCGAGGTAAACTCGCCGATCAGCCCAGAGGAAGTGCAAAAAGGAAAGATCGCAGAGGACAACGAAGAAAAGGAAAATTTTGACGCAGGAGTCCAACTCGAAGATCTCATGATCTGCCTCGACGATATTGCGGACAAGTCAACAGATACATGGAAGACAGGATTAGAGCTTTCTGAGGATAGTAACTCGATCTTCTCAAGCTTCAAGGGTAACATCGGCAAACAATGCCAGGTGCTCGCCATTATAGGAGATAACTCAGAAGAATTCGACGAAAACGACAATCCAGTGCTAAACCCAGCAAATATCGACAGAGGGGCAAATCACCTAGCAGAAGGGCAAACACCAGAATCCCTCACAACCAGGGAAAAAATTCGACTATCAGTCGACGAATGGAGGATAATAAGAGAAGCCGTAGAACACGGCATGCCAATACCATCAAATTCTAGCAAAGACATGCTTTTGGGGTATCACTACGCCCTAAGGCAGCAGGCCAAGCAATTAGCAAAGGAGAAAAATAGAGATACAAAGAAGAAAAGATTCAGCCATTGCAGCTAGCGAAGCTGCTCGAAAAGCACGAAGCGACGCATCATATAGCAACGCAAGGAAAAATCGTCGACACGGCTCAAGGTACGATAACCTAGAGTACTCCAACAGACAAAGTATCTCCAAAAACCTTGACTCGTCCTTCTTATCAGTCGACGAGTAGGGGAATATCCTACCAAAAACCCCTGAAGCAGCATTAGTAGCAGCGCAAGCATATTTGCTTACAACTCGGCCAAGTCCAGGATATCCCAGGGAACATATGCATAGAGCAGCATTGAACGGACTCAACATGGTGGGCCACAAGCTATCAGCAAAAGGAGAAGAAGCATATCACCACAAGGAAGTACACAAGGCAAGGTCACCTCGCCGTCACAACAGTCCTCGGCGCAGAAGCAGCAGGCACCGATCTCGATCGCCATCACCGAAACAGCACGGTGGAACTCGAAGATCGCGATCACCAAACGAAAAATGCGACTATGAAGACGACGAGAAAGAGATGGGGCATCGTGCTTTACCCGAAGGGTTCGCACTACTCTAGTTCCCAAGGGGTTCAAGTTACCCCACGATCAGCAAAAGTACGACGGGTCACAAGAACCACAATCGTGGCTATCAGATTATCTACAAGCAGTGCAAATACTAGGAGGAACAAAAGAAACAGCAATGCAAAGTTTGCAACTACACCTCACCAGAGCAGCAAGGTCATGGTTGAGCAAACTAGAGAAAGAAACTATTGGAAGCTGGGAAGACCTCACAAAGCAATTCACAGGCAACTTTAGGTCGACATACAAACGGCCAGCATCAATAGAAGAAGTCAAAGCGTGCATGCAGCAACGCGACGAAACACTGCGGGCATACATCCAAAGATGGAGCATTATCAAAAATTCGGCAGTCGAAGTTTCAGACGAAAGAGCAATAGATGCATTCATCATTGGATTAAGGCGAAGGGACCTAGTCGAAGAGATGGGCATAATCAAGCCGAAAACAGTGTCAGACCTCATGGATGTAGCAAACAGATTTGCAGATGGAGAAGACACATGCAACAACAAACGGACGCGATCCCCAGAAGACGATAGAAGAAATAGATATGGAAGTCAAAGGAGACGATCCAGAAATTATGACAACTATGGCCCTCATAGCCAAGTCGCCGCGGGATACAAAGACAGCAGCTACCAAGGAAGTGATCAAAGAAGTCCAGGATATCGAAGCTACGGAAAAGAGGACTATAAAAAATTCCCCGTAAGAGAATCCAGAGAATACAACCCCTCGCCAGAAGACATGCTCAACGGACCTTGTCATATACACTCAGCGTTCGTCGATGGGAAGCGAGTATCAAGGCATGCAATGAAAGATTGCACAACATTCTTAAAACTTCAAGAGGCAGCACTAAACAAGCAAAATGAAGCAAGGCGACAAGGATTTGAAGGAAGCAACAACCCTCCGGCAAAGCAGCAAGGAAACAATGGAGTTCCTCAAGGACAAGACCAGCAAAACCAGGGACACGACGACGACGAAGGGTATGTTCCATCAAAAGGACACATCACAGCAATGATACAACCTGTACCCAAGTCGAACAAAGAAGAGAAGAGCATAACTCGACAAGTCAACCTAGCAGTCATCTCACCTCCAGTCACAACGGAGTATCTGCACTGGTCAGAATAACCGATAGAGTTCAACAGAGAAGATCACCCTATAATAGTACCTCGGCCGGGAAACGCGCCTTTGGTACTCAAAGCTCAAATCGGCGCGTATGATGTCGACAGAATATTCATGGACGCAGGGAGTGGAATTTACCTGATATACGCAAAAACACTCCGAGCAATGCATATATCACTAGAGTTCCTGAAGCCAACAGATTGTTCCTTCCATGGAATCGTGCCAGGAAGTGCCAATTACCCACTGGGTCGAATAGCACTCAACGTTTGCTTCGGCAACCGACAAAACTACAGAAGAGAAAAGCTAGATTTTGAAGTCATGGACTGGCCATCTCAATATCACGCGATCCTCGGATGACCCGCGTTTTCGCGATTCATGGCAGTACCTCACTATACATATTTGGTACTTAAAATGCCAGGACCAAGAGGAATAATTACAGTGAAAGGAAGTTTTGAAGTTTTAGATCTCTGCGACAGGGAGTTCCACAAAATGGCGCAACACTTTGGCATGATAGCCAACTACGCAGAGAAGGCAAAAAGCACGACTACAGAAGGCGTCAAACCACTCGAATGACACGCTGCGGAGCCAGAGATGAAGAAACCGCGAGTAGGAGCATCAGGAGAGGACAAAAATATAGGAGAAGAGGAGAAAGCTACGACAGCATAAAAAGCACAATAGAGTAGAAGAATAAGGCTGTAAAAGCCACGAGTTATACCAGGGGCAATGCCCTCTAGATCCAGAACACGGGCCATAGGCCGGATCTTTTGGGTCACCCCATGTATCTTACATTACAAATATAATGAAGACAAAAACGTTCCTCATATTCGAGTTTACGAGTCTTTCAAAGAGAAAATGCGGCAAACGCACGAGTCATACAATAACGCTCTGAGAACAAATTTTCGTCATGAAGTCGCGAAATAAAATACTCTCGCGTTACACACATACAAAAATATATTACAACATCGGGTCATCAGAATCGTCTACACCTAAAGGGTCCAAGTAGTGAAACTCGCGGAAAAACGCGGAGTCTTCTTGCAACAACCTGGCTATAATTCGTCGGGCGGGCTGCAAAGTACTCTCTAAGTGTACTCAAAGGCTTGCCCCACCAGGAGGATAGCTCAGCGACATAGAACTATAATTGAGTCTTGGCTGCCACTTGCGTATCCACCCAAGAGCAAAATTGGCACCTGCCACTAGGTTCAGTTCTATCAACCGATGAATTCTCTGGCTGGATCTGAAAGTGTCAAGGAGAAGTGGGAAAGTAGCAGGCAGAGGATTGCGAGGAAGCATGACCGAGTGCATAGTAACGAGAGCTCTCCTACAGCCATCCACTGCCTCGCCAATATGCTGGGCACGGTCCTGAAGCAATACAATAGCGCTTCGGCGTCGAGGATCCGACCATAAATTTTCAACACCTGCGGACATCTTTTCCAGAGCCGCACTTCGCTCGGTAACCCGACGATCTTCAGCAGCGAAATCCAAGCAAGTGCCTATAAGGGCAAAGGATATCATAAAGTAACAGTAGAGCAAAAAGCGAAGAAAGTAAGTCGAGAGGAAACTTACATCGCAACATTTCACAGGCGGATTCGACGATACCGAGAATAAAAGAATTGCATTCTTCGTGATGCAAAATCTTTGCCGTCAAGCTGGACACTTCATCACCAAGAATCGATACCTGCTTCGTCAGGGCAGAAGTTTTGCTAGCTTTATCAAACGCCATCTGAGCTTGGCGTTTGGCTGAAGTCAAGCGAACCTCAAGGTCAGAAATCCTTGAAGAATATTCTGCGCATTGATCGCATCGACTAGGAGGCAATGGAATCCTTGAATTGGACGTATTGACAGAGAAAGGAGCAGGCCCACAAGTCAAAGGGTCATCGACATGCGTCAACTGAAGACGAAAGAAGAGGAAGAAGAAACATTTCAGAAAAGCAGCGCAGGACTTCATAAGAAGATATATTTACATGAGATCACAACCCTATGACTAAAGTTCTCGGGTTGCACGCAACTAAAAGTCTTTACATTCAAAAAGGAGAAACTTGAAAATACAAAAGAGCCGAGTCTACGCCACCTCAGCATTTTGCTCCGTGGCAGAAGAGGGCACGGCAGATTCCTCGCCAGAAGTCGATGGCGGCACTGGATCTTCCACCGCTGGAGGAGGTGCAGCAGATGCCGCAGAGGATGCCGAAGGGGAAATAAGCGTCACCAATGCAGGTGCCAACTTCTTCGCCTTCTCGAAAAAAGCCTTCATCTCGTCGCGGGTGCGGCCATGGGGAGTGCTCACCCTCTCCCAGTCGAAGTCCGTACCATGCGCAAGGGACAGTGCGATAGCACCCTCGGCGCCACGCTTAATAGAAAGCCCTTTCAGCTGGAGGGTGGGGTCTTCAGTTGTATCGAAGGACTTGGCAAGATTACTCAAGTCGTCCTTCGGAACTGCTGCCGTTTTCTTCGGCCACAACCCGACAAACAGTCGTGATAGAACGCGGTTAACTAACTCGAAAGTTTCCTGGATAGATATCCAGTTTTCCACGAGTAGGTTAACCACAGTCATCAGAGAGTCATCGTCCGGTTGCAGGGCCGACGGAGATACCCCGGTAAATCCTGCATGACACAAAGAAGGTAGAAAAGGGAAAAAAGGAGGAAGATGTCAGCACGTACAACAGTGCAATAGAAGTCGAAAACAGGAGACAAGGCGAAACACTTACTTTCAGCAGCAGCGGACATTGTGTGGAGACGCTGCGCCATGGCTTGCTCTCGCCGGGCATGATCCTTGTTGGCATCAGCTAAAGCTTTTTCAGCTTTCTTCGCCTTACCAAGCGCAGATTTCTGCGACTTCTCAGCATTTGCCTTGGCAGTGGCCGCAACATCGTAAGCTTTCTGTGAGGCACGGAGCTCCGCCTCCAGCGACGCAATCCGAGCGTTAGCCGTCGCCAGAGCAACTACAGAAGAAGAGGCAAGCATGTCAGATAAGAGCAAAGTATAAGTACAAGGAAAAAGTTGTGACTAGACATCAAAAGTGCACCTTCGGACGCTTTCGCAACCCTCAGGTACCCAGCACATTCCGTGCCTAAGGCGACAAATCTCTTCAATAATGCCTACGAGAAAGGAAGTGTAAGAGCACAAGTATATGCAAAAGAAAGACAAGAAAAGGAAAAGCAAGAGGAGTCGCTCACATCGTCGGGAGAACCCGTCGATGCATGGGCCTCAAGAGAAACATCGGGTTCCTTGGCCTTCTTTGAGCGTTTGTTGCTTCGAGTTTCCGGAACCTTCTTGACAGAAGCCCTGGTGACCCTCGGTGCGGCAACTGGCTCAGGGGGCTCGGCAGCGGTCATTGGCGACATCAAAGGAGCAGCTGAATCATCTTTTGGCGGCTCTTCGTCATCTCTATAAAGAAGAAAGTACGTTATATGCCATACTACAGAAATAAAACAAGAATAATGCAAATGAAGAACTCAAATACAATACTTACGACGCCAGGAGGTCGAAGAGATCCATATCTTCTGTCAAGACAGGAGATTTCTCCGCAACTGTTTGTTGCAAAGAGGAACTCGAAGAAGCAAATTCGTCGACTCGTTTCCTCTTCTTGTCCAAGCCAGTGTCTTCAGGCCGCACAGGAGGAAGCGATGTCGATGAACTAGTATCCTCTTCTGATTCTTCGGCATCATCTCCGTCCTGATTATCATCAGCCTCGGGGGCTTCAGATACAGACCTGGCCAGATCAGCCGGAAGGGGCCCTGCCTCTGGAAGAGGGGGGCGTGAGAGGAGAAGTTGGTGTCCCTGCACGCGAAGGCGTTATTAGAGTAAGAAAGGAAAAAGAAAACATAGTTTGAGAAACACGGAAATCGACAACAAGAAGCAACGAAGTAAGCAGATATATACCTCAGGAAGAGGATGTACGGAGTCAAAGAAATCAGCAGTCAAATCAGCAACTGCATGATCCTTGGTGAGCTTGGTGAGACTCCTGACCCGCTTGTCGACATCTTCTTTCGATATCAGATCTTCAGAGACGCGGGTAGGATCTTCCAAGCCGGAGTAACTCCAAAATTTGGTAAGGCGGTGTTGTAAGGGTTGAACTCGACGTTGAATGAAAAACGCCATAAGTTGAATACCCAACAAAGTGCCTCCTTGACCTCCTTTTAAAGCTTTGATGCGAGAAAGAAGAGGAAGAATTTGTTCGACTTCCGCATCTGAGGGGAGCATATCCCACGACGCCAATTTCTTTACCTCCTGGGAAGCATCAAAAGGAGGTAGGCCGTATTCATCTTCAGGAGAGGATTTGCGGTCCTTGATATAGAACCACTTGGTCCTCCACCCTTGGACAGATGCAGCCATAGAAAATTCAAGATATTGTGCTTCAGGGCGCACAGAAACAACGGCTCCGCCCAGTTCGGGTTTCCTAGCCAATGCAACATTGGGGCGAAGCCGAAAGATTGACCTCCAGAGAAGAAAGTGGGGCTCAATGCCCAAGAATGACTCGCAAAGAGTCACGAAACACGCAATGTGCAGAAGAGAGTTAGGTGTGAGCTGGTGAAGCTGCACACCATAAACAAAGAGAAGCCCAGGAAGGAACTCGTGGGCAGGAAGAGAAAGACCACGGAGGAGGAAAGCGAGGAACATTACCCGATAACCACTCGGGGGCTTCGGGATCCGCTCCGTGCTTGGAAACTTGATCGAATCTTGGGCGGAGATGAGGCCGTCCATCCGGGCCTTCTCCACCTCCTTCTCCGTGATGGCAGAGGTCACCCAGCTGGTCGCAGCGTTCGATTTTCCTTTGGCCATGGCATTCTTGCTCGCTAGGTGCTTCACGCGCATCTATCAGATCTATGCCTGGGGGCTATGCACGAAAGGAGAAGGAAGCACGAGCGACAATGGCGGCGGTGGCGGAGAGAAAGAGCTGGTAAACAGTAAGATTCTCCACGATCCCCTTTATATATCTTCTGGGAGAAGGATCGTGGGCTGAGACGTGGCACAAAGATAGGAAACGGTAAGCCCACTAACGGTCAAAAGGTTAAGAAATTTACAATACTGTCCATGCAACGGTTCGCAATGGTACAGAGTGACGTACTCATTGATGTCATAAAGAAGATAATATAAGAAAGAGGAAAAGATGGTGCCGACAAGTGCAAAATAGGTGCACAAGACTGCATACGAAGGAGTTTCAATTATAGCCATGGGGGCTACTATTTTCAAGGATGGTGAATACAACTTCTCTCTGAAGTAGTGGATTAGTATTCGACGACAAGATGTTCTTAAAAATATCTCAAAGTTGAAGTATCTCGAGTTGAAGTATGATGGACTACACTATATTTCGAGCCTATACTCGAAAAAGTCTTTTTCGACTATAGCCTCGGGGGCTACTCCCATCGGGAGCGCTGAGCGCGCACCCGACGATATTTTTTGATAAAGCATTAAAGTTGGAGAAGTGCAGGAGTGTTACTCCCATCGGGAGCGAGTTTTATGGTTGAAGAAACCCGAATATTTTCAGTCAAAAATTTGACTGCGACATAAGATTCTCGAGTTGCGTTATCGCAACGCAACTCGAATGCCGTGACTTGTCACGAAGGTAAGACCTCGGGATCCGTCCTGTGTGGCCTGGTATACGCACATGGATGCGCTCTGCTGGTATGTATCCGTGTCTACGACGTGAAGAAAATCCTGGTGGACGCACTGGGTACCCTGAGAATCACTGGGATTCACTCTTTGTAAGTCCTAAATGCGGCAAAAGAGTGGGTTTGACCGGTATCCCGAATTCAAGTCCAAGGGGATTGAATTTGAAGTAGGTGGCAAGCATCTGTTCCGGCAGTTAACTGACCTCTTGATCCGTCAGAGTTGTCAGGCTTGTTCATCAAGACCCCTTGCGAGCAAATTATCATGAAATATAAGTCGAAAGACCAAGTCGAAGATTTGAAGATAAGAAGGAGTCGAAGATTTAAAGATTAGAGATTCAACCCGAATCTACAATTCTGATAGAATCTCAGGGGCTACTGACAAGGGTATAGTTAATAGAGCCCGTTAGTTGAGTACCCCTGAGGCCCGTTAAGCTAGGCCCAATTGTAATGATAGTCGAATACGAGTCTTTACCGTATGTCGATATTGTAATCTGTATCGGACCCTACCCGATCCTCGAGACCTGGCCACCTATATATAGGGGCCAGGAGGGGATGGTGTAGGCCAGATTGAAAGCAAGCCAGGTTGAACACCCAAGTTTACTTTCGACACACACCTATTTCGACTAACTTTACCTTCGAGTTCATCCGACGCCCTATCTCCCCGATCCTAAGTCCTTCATCTAGGACATTTGTCGAGTTAACCCTCGTCACATGGACTTTGTTTTCTTATTTGTGTGTTTTACCCAAGACTTGTTAGGGTTTAAGTGTTTTAATAAAACACAAGGTACTATTTGTGTGTTTTACCCTAATTATGTGTTAAAACAATTAATTAAGGTTTGGAATCAAATTTTAAGTTTTAAAACCTCTATTGGAGTTATTTGAAAAGAAGAGGTTTAATTGGTAAAGAAGAAACTCAACTTTTGTTATAAATAATAGTAATTAAGATTTTTGGAAAATAGAAGTTAAAAGCTTTTAAAAACTTGGTTTGAGGAATAAATAGTAATCATGATATTATACAGATATTTATTTTATTTAAAGAATATGAATTTGTTTTATCATTGTTGTTTGAGTTTTGAGTTTGAATTAATTCAAAAAGGAAATAATATTCAAATTTGAATTTTGGAATTTGTTTAAACAAATGGCCTTGGCCCAGCTGGCCCAACTGGCCCAACCGGCTTGGTTAAGCCGACCTGGCTCGGGTCTGGGTCGGTCAACCGACCCAGCCCAGCCCCCTCGCGCTCCTCTCTCTCCCCTCGATCTCACTGGCGACACCGGATCGCTGCCGCCACCGCCTGGCCTCTCCGGCCAACTTCGGTGGGCTCCGCTGTCGCCACCTTGGGCGAAATTCTCTCCTCCGCGCCCTCTACCATCTCCACCAAGTGGAATAGTCGGCCGCCTCCTCTCCGAGGAGATCTGGGTGGTCACTCCCCTCGGGATCTGCTGTCTCCGAGCTTCCCCGATGCGGTGCTTCGACGTGCTGGGGCTTGCTGAGCTTGCTGAACTTGCTTTGGTGCTTGAGCCTCGCGAGTGCTCGCCGGTGGAAGCGTCAAGGAGTGATGCTCCCGGTGTGGCTTGGTGAAGACTTCCCTGGGCAGCCTCTGGCTGGCCGCGCAGGCACTGCCCTGCCATGCCATCCAGATCAGCTCCTGGGCGACAGTGAGTGTGATTTCCCCTCTCCAATCCTCTGCCTCTCTCTCTCTCTGGCCACGGTTTCTTACCAATTGGTCTAGATCAGTGAGCCAAGCTCACAGACCTTGCTCTGTGATGCTGCTGCCTGATGCAAGCTTGGTTCAGTGTGTGCTATTCAGTGATATGATGCTTGATCTGTGATTATCTTGCTTAGATCAAACTTCTGTCAGTGTATAGGTTTGACAGAAAGGTTGTTCTGAAACTTGCCATGTTGCAAACTTTCAGTTAGCTTCTAAATCAGGGTGTGCTAGGTTATGCTCCTGTGATCTATGATATCACAATGCTGATGGTTTCATACTAAATTCCTAGATTCAGTTATCAGCTGTGTCTAAACCTGTGGTAATTGTGTTGCTGTGCTTGCCTCTGTCACTTGATTATCCATGATCAACAAGTGATAGTAAGTCTTGCTGTGCTGCAAGCTTCAGTGGTAATTATCTTAAGCAAAAACTATGATTCCTAGGTTTTTTCAGCTAGGAAGATGATTTATGATGCTTTGTATTATCTTGATCAATATTTGATCTGCTGGTTGTGTTGAGGTGCATGACTTGTGAGTCATGTGCCCAGCAACCAGTGTGGAAATGCATTCTGCTGGTGACGAGGGTATGACCCCTCGGTCCTCGATATTTGCCTACCTGGTTCCTGCCAAGGAAGAAGCCCGCTCGAAGGATACACGAAGCCCGCAAGGCCCAACACTTCGACTTGGAGTAGAAGGCAAGAAATACTTGTAAACCCTAACTGGCTGCATCTATAAAGCCACCAAGGGCGCCCCCCTAGACGGCCGGATTCACATAGCCTACAACACAATCTCGCATAGACACCAGAACTCGCATAGATCCCACGCATAGGCTAGCCACGCCATCTTCTTCCACCTCCGCCAGATTGCATCTGCGCACTATTGTAACAACTCCACATATACCAGCAATACAAGATCAGACAAGCAGGATGTAGGTCTTTACCCTCCGGGGGGCCGAACCTGGGTAAATTCGTGTGAACCCCCTGTTTCTGTCTGAAGCCGTCGAGTTTGCCGGATCCCACAATGCGCTTCATAGATCGAAAGCCCTCAAGCATGGACATTGCCGGGGTAAAACCTCGTCAATTGGCGCCGACCGTGGGGACGACGGGATCTGGATTTACGGGCTCACCGGCTCCATCATCTTCAACAACGTCAGCCAGATCACATCTGATGATACTTCGAGATCGAATCTATAGTCAACACAATTTTCGTCCGGCGTCCCGAGCGCCGCCTTTGAAGATCCGTCCGCTGATCAAGATTTGTCGTCTCGCACGTCGCGTCGTAGAGATCGCCAGCATGCATCACACTGCTGTTCCGTCCGCGTCAAATCGCTTAATCCGGAACGAATTCCAATTCGCTGCTGGCTAACGGTGTTGTCTCCGATCTGCCGAGTTTGATGGGAACTGCTATACTGGCAGAGTAATTTATTCGGCAATCCAGCTCGGATCAGAACTATGCGAAGGTGGAGTACCAGATTGAATTGAAGCTGCACGTGCGTGTGAAGCAATATCACATTATCAGATCGGCTTA
The DNA here is from genome assembly GCA_007115705.1 of Dactylis glomerata. Taxonomy (NCBI): domain Eukaryota; kingdom Viridiplantae; phylum Streptophyta; class Magnoliopsida; order Poales; family Poaceae; genus Dactylis; species Dactylis glomerata. The sequence goes on along the minus strand of QXEO01000472.1, from coordinate 5,096,025 downwards.
TCCATGCATGACTATGGCTAGCAGAGGGTTGCACCCGTGTACCCTCCGGTAAAAGATGCAGATCAACTCCGACCAGTTAGCCAAACCCATACAGCAAGGCATCGATCGAGGCATCAAGTCCTGAAGAAATAAGATTAGAGGCCTCCGCGTGAACTTGTCTCCTGACGGGCCGTATGCATGCGTCACTTGGAGGATCGATATGTGGAGTTGTTGAGATTAAAAGCCTCAATTAGTGTTAATTCACGTGAAGCGAGGAAGCAAGGAGAGCTATCTTACCTGCATGGATTAAGCGGCCAGAGAACTAATCACATGACTACAAGAAGCTAATTGCTAATCAGTTTTCAAGATCCATCCTGCGGACACGACCTCTTGTGCTTGCGGACCAGCCAAAAGTAATTCTATCTATCAACCTACTTGCGTGGAGATTTATGAAGACATTAGATAAATCGGCAGTCCAAAGCCGAAAAGGCAATCTGCGTGCTGCACGTACGCGATCAAGCAAGTCCTGATCGTTGCACTAATTAGCAAGCAAAGGAATTGGTCTAGCACGACGTGACCTTGCCTCGGGCCGATCGGGTGTTTCCTATCCAATCTTGTCTTTTTCTTTCTCTTAGTGATTGCTCTACCAATTGATAATCTTATTTACATCTAATCTTTTGCATGTGCGATATTGACATGTGCGCATATTCTGGAGGATGCATGGAAGAAGGAACATATTGCCACTCCTCTCATGGCTACGCGAAATAAGGGCACAGCTAGGAGGTGATCGCTCGGCCTGCAAATCGATCGGGACAGTTCTTCTCCGAACCACGCACTCATGCAGATCGGATCGGCGAGTAGGCTTCGTGTACAAGCTGGACTCTTCGACAGACAGGCCGCGAGCAACCAGAGCTCCACGCTACACCTCCAAACCAGATCGATAAGTACCATACTTCTTCAGAACTAGCTGAGGACTAATTCCAATTACCGCATGCACCAATCGGTGATGGCAGTTCAATTTTAGTAAATTGTTAATCTATTATTTTATTTGGATCTAACCCATGAGCGCATGTTGCTTGTACATGCTATTTGGAGAATTAATCCCTGAGTACAGGATCGTGTCAAAGTATTGGAACATCCTATTCCGCACGCTGGCGACAGTCGACGACTGTACCCGGGCGATGAATCGCACGGCTGCGTCTACAGTAATATTTCGATGATCAAGGATGCTGCGAGTACGTCTATGTCGACTACTCCGGCTAAAGGCCATACATGAGACTTCGTTCGATCAATGGTCCGATCGAGCACGTTTGCCGCAAACCGCAGGCTCATCAATCTGTGGCGTCATTATATCCTGAAAAATACAAGGTGATACCTCTCTAATTATTCATCACTCGCTTTAAGTTTAACTATACGAGAAAATTTCTCGGGCTTGCAGTCTATTTTACTTTGTGTGTAGATTGATTTTCAAATGCCGCGACCGGCACCATCGACGTTGCAACTTCGTTCGCGCCAAGTCTGCTGCTGCTACTTCATCGACTGTGGTCCGAGCGACCTCGCTGCTGTCGCGCTCGGGGGCTCGACATCGGGACTCTCCATTGCGCACTCGCCTCGCTCGGGGGCTCGGCATCACCTCGCCTTTGTGTGCGGGAGCTCATCATCAAGATCTTCGACTCCGTCGCCATGATCTTCGAGTCCGTCATCAAGATGTTCGACTCCATCGCCATGATCTTCGACTCCGTCATCATGACCTTCGAGCCAAGCATCAAGATCTTCGACTCCGTCGTCATGACTTTCAAGTTCACCGCCATGACCTTCGAGACCATTGTCAAGAAATTCGACCTCGGCGTTGTCAAGAAATTCGACCTCTGCGTCGTGAAGAAATTCGACTCCTTCATCGTCAAGAAATTCGACCTCTACGTCATCAAGAAATTCGACCACAACGATATCATTCAGAGAGCTATGGTCCCTTGAATCTCTCTTTTGGGTTTTCAACACCTATATATTATTCGAGTGCGGGCGCTCTTGTCCCTCGATCGCTCCTTCGGGCCAGCAGCGCCTTGGTATTATTCGAGTGTGGGCGCTCTTGTCCCTCGAATCGCTCCTTCGGGCCAGCAGCGCCTTGATATTATTCGAGTGTGGGCTTCGGTCCCTTGAATCATCATCTTCGGGCCAGCAGCGCCTCTGCGTTATTCGCGTGCGGGCTTCGGTCCCTCGAATCTTCTTTGGGCCAGCAGCGCCTCTGTGTTATTCGAGTGTGGGCTTTGGTCCCTCGAATCATTTTCTTCGGGCCAGCAGCGCCTCTGCGTTATTCGAGTGCGGGCGCTCTTGTCTCTCGAATCGCTCCTTCGGGCCATCAGCGCCTTGGTATTATTCGAGTGCGGGCTTTTCTTGTCCCTCGAATCACTCCTTCGGGCCAGCAGTGCCTCTGCGTTATTTGAGTGCGGGCGCTCTTGTCCCTCGAATCGCTCTTTCGGGCCAGCAGCGCCTTCACATTATTCGAGTGCGGGCTTTAGTCCCTCGAATCGTCTTCATCGGGCCAGCAGCTCCTCCGAATTATTCGAGTGCGGCCTTCGGTCCCTCGAATCGTTTTCTTCGGGCTAGCAGCACCTTCATATTATTCGAGTGCGGGCTTCGGTCCCTCGAATCTTCTTCTTCGGGCCAGCAGCGCCTCTGCGTTATTCGAGTGCGGGCTTTGGTCCCTCGAATTATTCTCTTCGGGCCAGCAGCGCCTCTACGTTATTCGACTGCGGGGTTTGGTCCCTCGAATTATTCTCTTCGGACCAGCAGCGCCTCTATGTTATTCGAGTGTGGGTTTCGATCTCTCGAATCGCATCTTTCAGCCATCAGTGCTTTCATTCTACTCGGATACGGACTGCTGTCCTTCGAATCTCTATTTTGTGCTATCAATGCTTTCGAAATTGCCCGAAATATGGTAGCAATACGCCAGTTCGGATGCCGTATGTCAAATACGAAGGTAAGTCCACAGTTAGCAACACTGTTGGCCCGGCAACACAGCTATACGTGCTCTGCTGAGATAATTCCGGACATACGGACGCAAGTCCACAGTTAGCAACACGGTTGGCCCGGCAACACAGCTATACGTGCTCTGCTGAGATAATTCCGGACATACGGACGCAAGTCCACAGTTAGCAACACTGTTGGCCCAGCAACACAGCTATACGTGCTCTGCTGAGATAATGCCGGACATACGGACGCAAGTCCACAGTTATCAACACTGTTGGCCTGGCAACATAGCTATACGTGCTCTGCTGAGATAATTCCGTACATATGGACGCTTCAAGTATCCTGACGGACGCGTCGGGTACCATGCCTTTACCCGTTGCACTTCGGGGTCTCGTTGTTTCCACTCAATCATTCACTCGGCGTTAGCAACACGCTCGGGGGCTCCGTCTCGACGTTGGCAACACGCTCGGGGGCTGCGCCATACGCTGTTAACTTTAGCGGCCTTCTAAATCATCAACGACGCTCCGTCTGCTACGTCGACTTCGGGTCGACATATTCCGACTCGACAACGACATCGCCTACAGCAAGCATTCGACCACGACATCACCTACAGCAAGCCTTCGACAACATCATCACCATGATTCGGCCATCGTGCGACTCCACCGACCACAACATGCAAGAACTTCATTTGGTGCCTTCACACGCGACATACAAGACTACGACGTCAAGGAGAATCTCGGATTAGAGTCCCTGCCATAGTCTTTGACTATCCCAGGCATTCGGGGGCTACTGACGAGGGTATGACCCCTCGGTCCTCGATATTTGCCTACCTGGTTCCTGCCAAGGAAGAAGCCCGCTCGAAGGATACACGAAGCCCGCAAGGCCCAGCACTTCGACTTGGAGTAGAAGGCAAGAAATACTTGTAAACCCTAACTGGCTACATCTATAAAGCCACCAAGGGCGCCCCCCTAGACGGCCGGATTCGCATAGCCTACAACACAATCTCGCATAGACACCAGAACTCGCATAGATCCCACGCATAGGCTAGCCACGCCATCTTCTTCCACCTCCGCCAGATTGCATCTGCGCACCATTGTAACAGCTCCACATATACCAGCAATACAAGATCAGACAAGCAGGATGTAGGTCTTTACCCTCCGGGGGGCCGAACCTGGGTAAATTCATGTGCACCCCCTATTTCTGTCTGAAGCCATCGAGTTTGCCGGATCCCACAATGCGCTCCATAGATCGAAAGCCCTCAAGCATGGGCATTGCCGGTGTAGAACCTCGTCAGCTGGTGAAACTTACCAAGTTAACAGGCCAATGATGCTGGTCTGAGGCCATTCCCTATCTGTGACATGATTTGCTTGCAAATATGTCCAGGGTTAAGATGTGATATTCATATTGGACATGCTGTGTGTCTGAGGTGCATAACCTGTTGGTTATGTGCCCAACACAACATGGTCATATGCATGCTGATACTATTGCTGAATTGTCCTGCTAATGAAGTGTAAGCTGAGGCTGATACCCTGGTGTATGTTTATTTGGCTTTGAACAAGATTCCCTGTGATGAGCTTGGCAAAGCAACACTTTGCCAAACTGAGGGTTTTTCTTTATGATACTCATGCTCAACCATGTGGTGCTGTAAGGTTGTCAATTCTACCTGGTGCATGTAGTTGTGCAGCAAAAGTATTGCTATCTGCTGCTGTTGCTTGTTGGTGGTGATGGCTTGCTTCTTGCTTGCCTTCTCCTCTTGGTTCAACTCCTGGCTTGTCCTTCTCCTCCTGGACTTGCTGCTGAACACTTGTCCTTCTCCTCCTGGACTTGGTCTTGAGCTTCAATCCATCATCATGGTTTTGCTGGAGGTCTTTGGTGTGATGTTGTGCAAGAACTGGTGTTGTTCTTGGTGTTGTGTGCAAGAACTGTGGTGTTCTTGTGATGGTTCAGTGCTGGACGTGTGAGTGCTGCTTCCTCCTGGTGATGCTCATCAGGTCGACGGCTGGCTTTGCTAGCAGTTGTGGTGCTGCCAGCTCCAGCTTCCAGTTCAGTGACTAAGCTCCTTGTGAGCTGTGTGCCTGTATCCTCACTCAGCTTGGTCTCATCCACCCCTGGCCGTGTTGTGCAATTGCTATGCACTCTAGTGCTTTGTACCCCTAGAGATTTAAATGAACAGATGCTTCACTTGATCCTTAAACTCAATGATGCAATGGCAATCTAATTGCCAAAGTCTGAGAGTTAAACTTACTAACCCTAATCAATTTTCTTTTGGCTATTGTCTTTGATTTTTGCAGGTTGCAAACTAAGAAGAATTTGAAGGTGGATTTCATGAAGATTAGCATAGATAGTTTAGATTAGGTTTCAATTCATTTATTTATCTGATGTAATCTTATTTTCAGTCTTAAAAAAATGTAAAGACATTGTATAATTGTGGAATATCAATAAAGTAACATTTCTGTTTGTTTAATCTTCTAATTCCATTTCTATTATCCAATTATTTCATAATTGAGTTATTTCTTTCTTAATGATTAAAAATTCAAACTTGAGATTATTCAACAATCAAATTCTACTACTTAATTTACTTTTTAATCAACATCAAGAGATCATAACAGAAACCCTTAGCATTCTAACACCCCTAACTCTAAAGGTGATTAGAAAGGAGTTTTGCTCTCTCAGGTTTTTGAATTTGCGAAAAAATTACTCAGGTTTTTGTATGCATGAATGCACAATAGTCCTATATCTACCCTTCGTTAAGTCCTAAATGCTGGGGATATTACACCATGGTTGTCTCTGGGTCATTTTTTTTAGCATCTTCGTATACCTCCAAAAGCCAAGTTAACAAATCAGAAAAGACAAGTCTGCATAGGTTGCACTAACCTCCTCAATGGTTTTAAGAGAATCTCCAAGCGGCAATCCCCCTTTTTTTAGAGAATTCAGCACTTTATTGATCAAATATAGTCAATACAAAGTTTGTTATGGATGCAATCCAGAGCAACGACATGAAATAAACAACTACCAGGAAGTTCAGCTCTCCGAGCCAACATGTGTGCTGGATTATTACAACAACGATTAACATGCCGAAAATTCACTGAAGACAACGTGCGTGGCGAGGGTCTTTGATATCGTCCACCACAACTCCAACCAGCGAGCTATCCCGCACATGAGAATTGATGCGCTGTATCATCGTGGACAATCAAACACCAAGATAATCTTGTCCAAACCTTCTTCCAGCGCGAGGTGTCTCTGTTGGCCCTTATCACAACACCTACCTCCATTTTGGTCGAAGAAGAGAACAACACTGCATCAACGTTAAGGATTGTCGTAACAGCCGGCAGCAGAGACAAATGTGATAAAGTAGAAGGGGTCTCACGCCACCAATGGATGGTAGGGGTCTTGGCCAGATGCAACAAGATCAACTCGGTGTATGCTTTAATCTGCTTAGCTAGGCTCTTCGGGTGTTTTCTTTTCTCTCCATTTCGGACGCCATTCCATGCCTCCATAGATGCTCCGTCACAGCCAACGTGATCATCTCGCGTTTGTTAGATCTTTCGAGGATGGTCACGTTGGCTATGACCGTGAAAAGATCTAATGACCATGAGATGGTCACGTTGCTGTGACGGTGTGGCATCTACAGGAGCGCGGAATGGCGTCTAAAATGGAGAGAAAAGGAAACACCCGAAGAGCGATTCGCTCCCGCCCGGAGCGGGCGGAGGGGTGGGCCGGCCCATATAACTATAGGTCTAGTACATATATTGTAGTAGTTCATGTTAAGGAAAAATTAAGTATCATACAGCCAAAGTAGCTGGAAATATTAAGAAAAAACATTAGTAATAACGATAGGTCTAGTACATATATTGTAGTAGTTCATGTTAAGGAAAAATTAAGTATCATACAGCCAAAGTAGCTGGAAATATTAAGAAAAAACATTAGTAAATATTAGTCTCTTGAGCATAAACATATGTTAATTCATGTAGATGGGATTTAGTCCTTCTAGTTTGGATGTGATTTAATTAAGCAAATCTGAAGATTAACATATTTCTTCTAATGTTGTAAATGGGATTTCTTCCTTCTACATACAAGCAATATTGAAATTTTATTGTTTTTCTTAGATCACAACTAGCTCGATATCGACTCAGAATCGTTAGAGCTTGATCATTAACTCCATGTAGTCTGAGCTCGCTTGACTTCAGACTGAACCTAGTCCAACTCACTCGAACTTGACTCGTTTGCAACCCTAGTGGGTAGGTTAGAACTTGGTCTTAGCGGGTTGCTCCTCTCACTGCTCGTCGCGCTCCAACGGCATGCACCGCCTCCACGAGCTCGCGAGACTGAGGCCTCCTCCATCATCTTCCTCCTCTCGCCCTTCCTTATCCTTGCAACCATGGATGATGTCGAGCACAAATCGAGGCGTAACTTTCGTGTCGAGCTTCTGAAGAGACATGTGCTAAGGAGAATAGAGCCATGCTGACCAGATTCAGCGTCGAGCAAGCAAAACAATGTTGATCTTCGTGGATTCATCGCTGTTGAGCTCGATCAGGACTGTGCCCATGACAAAGTTAGTATTCATGGATTTTCGATGTTGCATGGGTATTTTTAAAATGTTGCAACCTCGCACGTCTGTAATTTGTTGCGAACACACAAGTGAGATGGTGCAACAATTCCGAGCGTCTGCTGCAAATGTTGCTTCAATGCTACAAGTGTTCTCTTGAGCAGCTGCAAATGTTGTCCTCCCATGTTGTACTCATGTGTTGACTTTTTTTCAGGATTTGCTGCATACTCATATATATTCTACGCATTGGTTGTGATGTACTCCATCCGTTTCAAAATATAAGATGTTTTAGCTTTATGAAGCAAATGTATTTAGACATCTTTTAGTGTGTAGGTTCACTCGAATACACACACTAAAACATGTCTAGATACATTTGCTTCACAAACCTAAAACATCTTATATTTTGAAACGGAGGGAGTAGATTTTTTTACTGGTTTTAACCCAATCCGGAAAAATATTACAGCAATGATGCAATAGTACTACAAAAGTTGCTACACGAATGAGGATACGTTGCATGGATCGGACGGACCAGATTTCACGTTTTGTGGTTACCATACCGTTGGGGAGACGACGGATTTTGCTCCGATCGTCCGAATGAAGCTCAGTACTGGCCAAAGAAACAGGAAATAGTCAAACTCCTTCGTTCCGCATGCTAAATGTGCTACGCCTATGAACCTACCCGCCTTCCTCGACGACCCTCTCCGCCTCCGCCGCCTCCTCACATCCTGCCCGGCGCTCCGGACACTCACCCGCATCCACGCCCTCCTCCTCGTCTCCTCCTCCGCCTCCTCCCAGCACCTCCTCTCCTCCTGCCTCGCCACCGCGTATGCCCGCGCCGGCGACCTCGCCTCCGCGGAGTCCACCCTCGCCGGCGCACCCACCTCCCCCTCCTCCATCCCCGCCTGGAACGCCCTCATCGCCGCGCATTCCCGCGGGGGATCCCCGGACGCGGCGCTACGCGTCTTCCGCGCTCTCCCGCCCGCCGTGCGCCCCGACAGCACCACCTTCACGCTCGCGCTTTCCGCCTGCGCACGCCTCGGGGACCTCGCCGCCGGGGAGGTCGTCAGGGACCGCGCATCCGAGGCCGGATACAGAAACGACATCTTCGTCTGCTCCTCGCTGCTCAACCTCTACGCGAAATGGGGCGCCATGGGTGACGCCGTCAAGGTGTTCGACCGAATGCCGAGGAGGGACCGCATCACCTGGAGCACCATGGTCGCTGGGTTCGCGAACGCCGGGCAACCGGCAGAAGCGATTGAAATGTACAGGAGGATGAGGGACGACGGTCTGGACGGAGACGAGGTTGTTATGGTTGGTCTTACAGAGGCTTGTGCGGCGACCCGGGATGTCCGTATGGGGGCCTCAGTTCATGGGTATTTGCTACGGCATGGTATGCGGATGGATGTTGTCATCTCAACAAGCCTTGTGGAGATGTATGCAAAGAATGGACTGTATGATCAGGCGCGCCAGCTGTTTGAGCTTACCACCTGCAGGAACAGCGTGTCATGGAACGCGCTGATCTCGCAGTTCGCACAGAATGGGCATGCGGATGAGGCGCTTGGTTTGCTCAGAGAGATGCAGGTCTCTGGTCTTCAGCCTAATTCAGGATCAGTTGTCAGTGCTCTGCTAGCTTGCTCCGATCTTGGACTCTTGAAGCTAGGGAAGTCAATACATGGTTTGGTCCTGAGGAGGCTCGAGCTCGATTGTATGGTGGTTACAGCAGTCATTGATATGTACTCGAAATGTGGCTCCCTAGCAAGCGCCCAGATGCTTTTCAACAGGGTTGGCTCGAGAGACTTGATTTTGTGGAATGTGATGATCGCATGCTGCGGCGCTCACGGACGAGGCCGTGACGCCCTGTCTCTGTTCCAAGAAATGAAGAAAAGCGAAGTAAAACCTGATCATGCCACATTCGCTTCTCTTCTGTCGGCTCTGAGCCACTCCGGTCTCGTGGAGGAAGGCAAGTTCTGGTTCCGTTGCATGGTCGACGAGCATGGGATTGAACCTGCGGAGAAGCACCTCGTCTGTATAGTGGATCTTCTAGCCCGTTCCGGCCTTGTCAAAGAGGCCAACGACCTGCTGACATCGATGTGCACTAAACCAACTGTTGCAGTTTTGGTTGCTCTGCTTTCAGGCTGTCTGAACAACAAGAAGCTGGAGCTTGGCAAGAGAACGGCAGAGAAGATCCTTGAACTGCAACCTGACGATGTCGGTGTCCTCGCCTTGGTCTCCAACTTTTATGCTGCCGCCAAGAGCTGGGAGAAGGTCAGGGAGGTGCGCAAGCTAATGAAGGACCACGGCAGCAAGAAGGTGCCCGGTTGCAGCTCGATCGAGCTGCGTGGGGCTCTGCACACGTTCGTGATGGAAGACCAGAGTCACCCCCAGCACAGGGAGATCCTGCGGACGGTCTCATGGCTCGACTCCGAGATGAGGAAGATGGGCTACGTCCCCAAGACAGAGTTTGTGTACCACGACCTCGAGGAAGGCGTCAAGGAGCAGCTCCTCAGCCGCCACAGCGAGAGGCTGGCGATTGCCTTCGGGCTGCTGAACACGAGCCCAGGGACGAGGCTCGTCGTCATAAAGAACCTCAGGGTCTGCGGCGACTGCCACGACGCCATCAAGTACGTCTCGAAGATCGCCGAGAGGGAGATCGTGGTGCGAGACGCGAAACGCTTCCACCATTTCAAAGACGGTGCCTGCTCCTGCGGCGATTACTGGTAAAGTGTGTCTCATGAGACAGCCTGTCCACTGTCCACCTCTCGGACCAGCATATGCGGATAGCACACAGCCAGTTCCAGTTGTCTTGTGGAAATACACTGATTTGGTATTTTGGTTCCAGGCTGCCTGATCAGATTTGATTGAGATCAGCAGTACAGTGTGGAAACAATTCTTTCTCGGTAGTCATCGTCCACTGAAATAAGTGTACCCTGAGTGCAGTCACGCAAGTCCACATGTACCTCCTCGTGTCTGCTCGTTGTCTGCTCCAGTTTTTCCAATCCCTGTTAGAAATCGTGATGGACCATAAGTCCATAACTCTGATATTCTCTGAAAACTACATGACACAGTATGTGGAAGACGGTTCTCTCTACCAGCACCAACGCTGATGGCGACATCAACACTCAGGAGTCAATGACCTAGCGAATACCCAAATGCTTTTCAAGAGGGTTGGCTAGAGAGACTTGATCTTGTGGAATGTGATGATTGCATGCTGTGGTGCTCACGGATGGGGCTGTGATGCCCTGTCTGTGTTCCAAGAAATGAAGAAAAACGAAGTAAGACCTGATCATGCCACATTTGCTTCTCTTTTATCGGCTCTCAGCCACTCCGGTCTCGTAGAGGAAGGTTAGTTCTTGTTTGGTTGCATGGTTGATGGGCATGGGATCGAACATGCGGAGAAGGACCTGGTATGTATAGTGAATCTTCTAGCGAGTGGATAAATGTAGACCGAGCTACACATAACCTTTTATTTTCCAAATATTTTCATACTCCGTATTTCAAATTTTCAAAAAAAATTGAAGAAATTCTAGAGGTAGCCATCATGAATACTACAAACATGTAAAATCTCAATATGAACTACTTTATATTCTAGGCTACACAAAAAGATAAATAAAAAAATTATATAGTGTTGAAATGTGCAGTACTCACTATGAAATTTGTCCGATTTTGTCATTTTTTATTATAATACAAAGTAGTTTGTATTGGGATTTTGCACGTTTACAATATTCTTCATTGACTACCTCTAGAATTTTTGTTTCAGAATTTTTGAAACTTTGAAATACGAAGTTAAAATGTTTGGAAATAAAGGGCTACGTGTAGTTCGGCCTCCATTTTGAGTTTTTGATCTTCTAGCCCCGTTCCGGTCTTGTTGAAGAGGCCAGTGACCTGCTGGCATCGATGTGCGTTAAACTAACCGTCGCAAATTTTGGTCGGTCTGCTTTCAGGCTCTCTGAACAACAAGAAGCTGGAGCTCTGCGAGAGCACGGCAGAGAAGAGCCTTGAATTGCAGCCTGACGATGCCAGCATTCTTGCCTTGGTCTCAAATCTGTACACCGCTGCCAAGAACTGGGAGAAGGTCAGGGAGGTGCGGCAGCAAGAAGGTGCCTGGACACAGCTCGATCGAGCTACGCGGAGCGCTGCACACGTTCATCATGGAAGACCAGAGCTATCCCCGGCACAGGGAGATCCTGCGGGTGGTCTAGAAGTTCGACTCCGAGATGAGGAAGATGGGCTACGTCCTGACGGAGTTTGTGAACACGAGCCCCGGGACGATGCTTGTCGTCATGAAGAACCTCAGGGTCTGCGGTCACTGCCACGACGCCATCAAGTTGTAGAGGATCACGGACAGGGAGATCATGGTGCGGGACGCAAAACGGTTCCACCATTTCAGAGACGGCGCCTGCTCCTGTGGTGATTACTGGTGAAGGGTGTTTGACGAGACGGCCTGTCCGCTGTCCACCTCCAGGGCCAGCGTAGGGGAGTAGCACGGCCATAGAGTATACCTGTTCCAGTTGTCTTGTGCAAACACACTGCTTTGATCCCAAGCAATCTGAATATCTGATCAGCAGAATAGTGTATTCTTTCTCACTAGTCATTGTCCGCTGAAATAAGTGTACCCTGCCTGAGTGCGGTCACGCAAGTCCACATGTACTACCAACTCGTGTCTGCGTCGTTGTCTGCTCCATTTTTTCCAATCCTTGTTAGAAATCATGACTTGAGAGTCGTATGCGACCATCGGTCCTAACTCTGATATTCTCTGAATAATAAACATGACGCAGTAGTCGCGGCGCCGAGGTCGTCGACGTTTACGGTACCACCACTCCACAGCAACTCGCTCTACCAGCACCAACGCCGACCGCGACGTCAACGGCGTGCGCTTGGTGCTCGCGGCGCCACCCGAGACCCCTCCGACGACCCTTCCGTCACACGACACAGGCGCAGACGTCTCCACTTGAGGCCGGCCACCGTTTTCCACCGGCCGGCGAGCGACGGGCCGAGGAGACCACCGGGATGTGTCGCGTCGCGGTGGTGCCCCGTCGACCGGTCGCCGTCGTCGTCTCAGCGGCCGCGGGCGTCTTCTGCCGCGGGGCGGCGGAAAACGACCCGAAGCGTGGCGAAGGTTTGCTTTGCTTCGCTTTGCTTTGTTCCCGGGCCTCATCTTCTCGTGGGTGATCGATCGGTACGAATCTCGGGTCCAGATAATGTGGACTTTCGTGGAGTCTCGTTGGAGCTGCTAGTGGTTGAGGACGCTTGCTTCTCAAGCAGGACCTGCCCCATGTGGGAGCATGGCAATGCCGCCCGCTCTTCGAGGGGGCTGGTAGCGATTCAACTATTGGCAGTTTGGCATTATGATTGAGATCATTTTACAATGGAGCGAGCTGGTTCAGCTCACCGTTGACTTGCTGTTGAGTTGAAACCGGACAAGAAGCCGGCGTTTGTACAGTTCGGTGTACTTGTGCTTAAAGTGATCGGTAAATTTGTAAGTGTATGCAAAACATTACTTCGCATATACTGTACATCATATTCAAAATCTAAGGGAAATAGACGTCTCATATTTAAAATCCTAGTAGAACATTCCTAATGTAATTTTATTTTGGCGCATCCACAGATGGGCCAATGGGGATTTTCCAGCGGCAGCAGCCTAACCCGCGGGAAAATTAGCCACGAGAGCTTCGCTAGTACGACGACGCTTACCACCCGTCCGCCATTAACAATCCCAACCTGCCAATACTACCACCTCCCTTTCGCTCGCTCCTCCCTGCTCGCCACTCCTTTAATTCTGCCGAAAAGCACCCCTCTCCAACCACCGCCGCCACCGATGCTCCGGCACCCGCCGTGCTCGTCGCGGCGCCTCCTCCAGAGCGGCGGCGGCGGCGACGCCCGCATCCCGGGCATCCCGCCGGCCGATCCCCCGTCCGGCGTCAGCTCCGATGTCGTCGTCATCCTCGCCGCCCTGCTCTGCGCGCTCATCTGCGTCATCGGCCTCGCCGCCGTCGCCCGCTGCGCCCGCTCGCGCCGCAACAACGCCCACGCAAACGCCCACGCCAACCACTCCACGACGTCCAGCAGCCCGGCCCACTCCTTGGCGGCTTTCGGCGGCGGCGGGCACACCCACCAAGCCACTCCTACCGCCGCGGCCGCGTCGGGGGCCAGCGTGACGACCGTCAGCAAGGGGCTGAAGAAGAAGGCGCTCAAGGCGCTGCCGAAGCTGGCCTACGCGGACGCGGTGGCGGCGGCCGCCGCCGCGAGGGGCGCGGCGGCGGGGGAGGAGGAGGAGGAGGCCGCCAAGGAGGGGATCCTCGCGGAGTGCGCCATCTGCCTGTCGGAGTTCGGCGAGCGGGAGGAGGTGCGCGTGATGCCGCAGTGCGGCCACGGCTTCCACGTCGCCTGCGTCGACACCTGGCTGCGCTCCAACTCCTCCTGCCCCTCCTGCCGCCGCCCCATCGTCCTCGACGACCCCGCGCCGCCCAAGCGCTGCCGCAAGTGCGAGGACATCATCCTCGAGGCGGCCGTCGCGGCCTCCTCCTCCTCGTCCGCCGGCGGGAGCCGCCGCGGTGGCGGCGGCGGCCGTGGGGGATTCTTGCCGTAGGATAGTGGTTCGTGTCCCCTGCCTGGCGGGTGGGTCCGGGGCGGCGTGGGTAGTTGAGCTGCCCCTTTCTACCGGTGGCCAGCATGTCAGTACTGCTTGCAGTGAAGGTTTCTTCTAAAGCAATGGAAAGGAGGGGAATAATTAGAGCTGTTGATTCTTTCCTGTACCTTTTTTGGGTCCTGCACTTGTACTACTCCCGTCTCTATGGGAGTGCGGGGACATGACATCAGATACAGTTCTTGCTGTAAAAAAAACTGTAAAGATTATGACGATGTTTCAAAAAAATGTAGTATTACTAGTATCACTTTAGCTGGTATTTTTATTAAAAGAGGTAAAAGCTTTGTCCCATTCATTAACTAAGAAGAAGCTTAGAAGTGTTACAAGGCCGAGCCAAACTTACGAAACAAAAGTATCACTCTTGTGGCATTAACGGACCAAAGTGGAGGCTTTCTGAAGAGCCGCTTCTCCCTTAATTCTAGCTATGATAACGACCGATATTGTGGACACTTTATAGATCTTGCATTGCGCTCCATCGAAATCCCCTAGAGAGAGGCATGATTAGAGATGCAATGAACTTCCGTCTAGTGCCGCTTGTGTAGATGAAGCTTAGCCACAAATCTTTAACCGTATCGAAATTTACACAAGATGAAGTGTCAACAGTGTTGATACCAAGCCAAGTAAATAGGGCGTTCCAAAGTTTTATGACGTAGCGACACTTGAAGAGAAAGTGAGCCACCGTTTTGGGTTCCCTTCTATATAATTAATTGGCAAACACCACAATTTGTCCACCCACGCTTTTGAAGACAATCAGCCAGTCATTCACGATTTTGCAAGATTAGCCATGCAAAAACCTTATACTTAGGTGGAGCCTAATTCTTCCACACCACCTCCATTATAAAAGAGTTGATTATGTCGTCAAATTGAGCTTTGTAGGCCAAGGTGGTGAGTTTCCAAGATTGGTTGGGAGTTGCTCACAAGATGGAAAGAGCAATTTACAATTTTTTTGAAATGGGGCAACCCCAGCCTCTGCATCGAAGAGATGTATACAGCCTTTTTTTATTTCCTAGAGCAATTTACATGTGGATCTAAGAAGCTTGCTCCTCCAAAAGTATGAAACTCATGTTTGGAGATAATTTTGGTGTGGAGAAATAGGTGAAAGTTACGGAGTACTATTTCATGGAGACATGATAGGCGGAAGTTATGGAGTACTAATTCATGGGGACATGAGCAGGTGTAATATATCGAATTTTGGGTACTGACAAGGGTATAGCTAATAGAGCCCGTCACTTGTGTACCCCTGAGGCCCATTAAGCTAGGCCCAAGTTTAGTTATGGTCGAAATATGAGTCAGTATCGTATACAAGCATTGTAATTTGTATTGAACCCAACCGGTTCCTTGAGACCTGGCCACCTATATATAGGGGCCAGGAGAGGCCGGCCAAGGACAGAATGAGAGTAAGCCAAGTTCACCACTATGATTATTCTTGATACACGCCTTGTTTGACTGATTTTTACCTTCGAGTTCATCCGACACCCTATTCTCCCGATCCTAAGTCCTTCATCTTGGACATTTGTCGAGTTAACCCTCGTCAATTGGCGCCGACCGTGGGGAGCTGGGGTGTTGGAATCATGAATTCAACGGCTTTTTCGCTTTTAGCCAACAGTAATCCAGAAGTCGACGGAAACCAGGAGATGGACCTGACGATCGGAAGCCTGAACTTTTGTGTCAGATCTTCGGGTTTGACTCGCCTTTCAGATCCAGTGAAACTGGATCCGTCGGCAAGCGAAACCAAGACAATCACAGCGTCCGGATCATCGGTGGGCTCCTCCAGCGAGGTAAACTCGCCGGTCAGCTTCACAACAGCAGAAAATACAGGAGAAAAAATTGAAGAACTCGACGAAACCACGGAAAATCTCGACATAGGAGGAAGAGTGGATCAATCATATCCTAGCCAAAAGGACTTCATCACCCGAAGCGGCGGTGTCTCCAGCAACATACACCAATTATGCGTCATCATCACTGAAGCATCAGAAGAAAATGACCATGCAGACAATGCAGCAACCCACGCGCAAGTCGACAAATCAAGGAGCAACAGCAAAAAGGAGAAGGAGAAAATTCACGTCTCCACCAGAGAGTGGAGAATTATCATGTCAGCTACAATCACGGTACGGAAGTACCCGCCAACTCAAGGAGAGAAGTTCTGATGGGTTATCAATATGCCCTGCATCAACACAAAAAGAAGCTGCGGGAGGAAAAAGACGAGTTCGGAAGAAGTCAAGAAAACAATAGTGTATCAAGTGGAGCATACTCGAACGAATACAGCGAAGCATCAGACTCTAGCAGGGAAAAACATCGAGAGCCAAAGCATAATAGAAGGAAAACAGAGCGATCAAGGGAAGAGAACCATGCGAGAAGCGCAAGCACGCAGCCATCGGACGAAGAGGAGGACTTTGCGCAAGAAACACCAGAAGCAGCACTAGTAGCAGCGCAGGCGTATCTACTAACTACACAACCAGATTCCGGAGATCCACTGGAGCATATGCATCAGGCAGCAATAAAAAGTCTTGGGATAGTAGAAGACAGGCTAAGGAAACATTCTCCAGAGAAGAAGTCAACACGTTACGAGGATAAAGAAAAGAAAAACATAAAGTACCAATCCTCGCAAACCCAAACAAGTGACCCATCAGGCGACGAAAAGCGCAGTGCATGAAGGGAGGATGCAAGGAATATCATAGCACAAACAAGGGTGAACAAAGCACGATATGCGTGGAATGAAGAAAATTATGAGGACGACGAAAAAGAGATGGGCATGCTATGCTTTACCCAAAGGGTTTGCAGAACGCGAGTACCCAAAGGATTTAAACTGCCACACGATCAGCAAAAGTACGATGGGTCGCAAGAACCTAAACTGTGGTTATCAGACTACCTTCAGGCAGTACAAATACTCGGAGGAACAAGAGCAATGATGATGCAAAGTTTGCAATTACACCTCACCGGCGCAGCATGGTCTTGGTTAAGCACTTTACCCAACGATTCCATCGGAAGTTGGGGAGAACTAGAAAGTTAATTCGCAAGAAATTTCCATTCGACATACAAGCGTCCAGCGTCACTAGAAGAAGTCAAATCATGCATGTAGAGGAAGGGCGAAACCCTACGTTCATACATACAGCGATGGAGTATAATAAAAAACTCCACGGATGACATCTCCGACGAGCGGGCAGTAGATGCTTTCTTGGCTAGCCTTCGCCGTTCGGATCTCGTGGAAGAATTAGGGAGAATAAGGCCAAAGAAAGTGTCAGAATTAATAGGTATAGCAAGCAGATTCGCCGATGGAGAAGACGCTTACAACAACAAAAGAGCACGTTCACTAGAAGTCGACAGAGCAAGCAGGCAAAGGCGCGGGTCTCGCAACGAGGATAGCCGCACAAGACGCAACCAAGTAGCTGCAGGATATGAAAGAAGGAACGAGGGAGCAGGGAGTACCGAGACAAAAACAGTCGTGAAAGAGAAAAGCCGAAGTATTCTGGCCCATCGGCAGAAGACATGCTCCATGGACCCTGCCGCATTCACTATGCGTACTTAGATGGGAAGAGAGTTTCCAATCACCAGATGAAAGACTGCAGAACATTCCTAAGGTTACAAGATGCTCTGGAGTTAAACCAATGAGCACATCGAGGAGGTACAAACACAAGTCAAGGATATCAAGTGCAACATAATGCAAGACATCTAGAATCAAAGGTGTACACATCCGCAATGATCCAGTCGGTCCCGAAGTCCAAAAAGGAACAGAAGAGTATATCAAGGCAAGTAAACTTAGCAATATTATCACCACCAGCCACCACAGAATACTTGAGGTGGTCCGACCAGCCAATCAGGTTCAGCAGAGCAGACCACCCAAGGGAAGTACCCAGGCCAGGGCACGCGTCAATGGTGTTAAAGGCGCAAATAGGAGGATACGACATTGGATGAGTATTCATGGACGCAGGCAGTGGCATAAACTTGATATACGCAAGGACTCTAAAGGCAATGAGCATCTCCTTAGAATGGTTAAAGCCAACAGATTGCTCCTTTCACGGAATAGTACCAGGAAGCGCAAATCACCCCCTCAGGAATATTGAACTTGACGTTTGTTTTGGTGACAGCGGCAACTTTCGTAGAGAGAAGGTGGAATTCGAAATGATGGACTAGCCCTCACAATACCATGCAATCCTGGGGCGACCCACATTTGCAAAATTCATGGAAGTTCCTCATTACGCATATTTAACACTCAAAATTCCGGGACCCAAGGGGACAATTACAGTACAAGGAAGCTTCGAAGTATCCAATACATGCGACAAGGAATTCAATAGGAAGGTGCAAACCTTCGGCATGACAGCCGAATATGCAAGACTCAAGGGCAAAACAGATCACAACGTGCTACCTGACGTCGGTCGATCCCTGCTAGATCAGGCTTTCGACGCAACACAAGATTCAAAGAAAATTCAGGTCCACCCCACGGACCCAAACAAAACTACTTCAATTGCGGTAAACTTGGACCCCGAATACGAAAGTGCACTCGTTGAGTTCCTCCGTGAGTGCTGGGAAATCTTCGCCTGGTGTCCTTCGGACATGCCAGGGGTTCCCAGGGAACTCATCGAGCATGCACTAAATGTGGATCCAAAAGCAAAGCCAGTCAAGCAATCACTGCGATGGTTCGATGAACCTAAAAGAAAAGGGTCGGTGTTCTGGATACCGGGGTATCCCGGTCCACCTGCTTCTGGGCCCCTTCAACGGCCAAGCTTCGGCCCAGGGGTGGAATGACGCCCGAAGCCCAACGGAGAAGACCCTCATGAGGAGGCGCCTCATGAGGAGAACGACGGCTAAAACTGCTAAGGACCAGAAGACCTCCTCACGAGCTATTTCTCGTGAGGGGAGGGATCACATCCACGTCAGCTCGGCATGCTTCCGTGCTGAGCAAGAAGATAAGAGCAGAAGACTGTGTACCGTCCACCCTACCCCCGACAGGGAGGAGACCAGCTTTCGCTGTGCCTGCATAAAGCGGCACAGTGGTTGTTGGCCATCCCCCTAAAAATAGGGTGGACGGTGCAGGGCGCCAGAGGAGGATGTCACCTTCCTCCACCCACTCCTGTGGACCGGCGCCACTACTCTACGAAGACTACGTCCACGGAAGATTCAAGACTACAGCTGTCCTCCCTCCTTGGCCGTATGTGGCAACCCCTTCCCCAAGATGATAAGGGGAAGGAGGACCTGGGCGCTATAAAAGGAGGGGAGGCCACCCCTTAGAGGGGATCCGATCTTCATCTCTGGGCTCCTAGCTAGGCTAAGTTGGTTCTTCTACCTCTGGCCAGTTAGAGCTCTGTAACCAAGACCTTGTACTCCTCGCGAGTTATCGCGTCGTAATACAAGAAGGCAGGAAGTAGGGGCTTTACCTCACCACGAGGGCCCTGAACCTGGGTAAAGCTCGGTGTCTCTCTCTCTCTGCAGTGCGTGGTGCGTTCGACGTCTCGAGGCTTCCGTCACCGTGTTTCGTTGCGATCCAAGATCTCCCACGTTCAGCCCCCTACGTTCGAATCTTTGGGTCCGTCGCGTGGTACCACGTGTTCTTGTGACACGAAATCCATCGACATCTGGCGCGCCAAGTAGGGGGCTGTGGTGTGTTTTCTTCTAGATCTGCTTCGACATGGCCGACGCCAACGCAAGGCTTGAGCGACTTCGCTGCCGCAACGCCGTTCCGGGGCAAACCGAGCCCATCTTCCGTCGTCAGCACGTCTCAGCCAAGGAGGAAGAGGAGGAAGATCTGGAGTCCTCCTACCTCCCGTCCGGGCGTACAGAGCCTTCGCTCTCCTTCACCGCCACCGCTACTTCTCGCGCTCGTTCTGGGAGTCAGTTGTCCCCGGCGCAGGCTCTCGCCATGGCGCAGGAGCTGCTGCGCTATCAGCCCATTGCGGACGGGTGTGAGGGGTGGCGCGCTCGAATCGCCGAGCTCGTCGCCATCGCCAACAAAGACCCGGCCCAGGGAGAAGCCCAGGGCGCGGGAGAGCCAGATCCGGCGGCGGGGCACCGCGCCCCGGGCACCGGAGATGGGAAGGCCACAAAGGCCAAGAAGGCAGCTTCCCGCACCGCATCTTCGCCGCGCGGAGAGCCCAGCTGCCAAATCGTCCAACGCGCTCCGGAAGACGCACGTGTCTCCCTTGAGCGCCACCGCGAAAATCATGACCGCGCCATCGACGACATCGGCGAAGCTGGCAAGAACGTCAAGACCCCCGGGGACCCTATCTACAACCCCGGGTGCCTTGCTCTCACTCGCCAGCAACGCTATATGGTCTGGCCTGACAAGTTCAAGCCGGACATCGGCGCGCGTTACGACGGGACCACCAACCCCGTCGAATTCCTCCAGCTCTACGTCGTCGCCGTTCAGGCCGCGTGTGGAGATCAGCGTGCGATGGCCAATTGGTTTCCCATGGCCCTCAAAGATGCTCCGCGAACTTGGCTCATGAATCTTCCTCACGAATCCATGACTTCATGGAAGGACCTGTGCCGTCAGTTCGTCGCCAACTTCATGCCCACGCATGAGCGCCCCGCCACCAAGAATGATCTTAAGGTGGTGCGTCAGTACAAGGGCGAGACGCTTCGTTAATACATCCAGCGCTTCAGCCAGATAAGGAACAAGATTCCCCGGATCTCCAATGAGGAGGTTGATGTCTACGCACTTCTATTCTTGTAGACACTTGTTGGGCCTCCAAGTGCAGAGGTTTGTAGAACAGCAGCAAGTTTCCCTTAAGTGGATCACCCAAGGTTTATCGAACTCAGGGAGGAAGAGGTCAAAGCTATCCCTCTCAAGCAACCCTGCAATTACGATACAGAAAGTCTCTTGTGTCCCCAACACACCCAATACACTTGTCAGATGTATAGGTGCACTAGTTCGGCGAAGAGATAGTGAAATACAAGTAGTAGTGATGATTATAAGTAGCAAACGTGATGTGAAATAAATATCGCTGCGAGCAAACAAGTAACAAAATAGCAAGTAAACGGTATGCAGTGCTTGGAAACAAGGCCTAGGGATCATACTTTCACTAGTGGACACACTCCCAACAATATAACATGACTGAACAAATAACTTCTCTTTGCTAAGGCACTCTGAATTACTCTCCTATTGAATAACACTAATCATTGTGTAGTGGCTACAGAAGCACCCCTTAAAGTTCATCAAGTACTTGACAAACACCACTCATAGAGATACCCAAATCAGATCACAACTCAAGATAGAAATCATTGCAACATAAACCAAGTACTAACACGGTGCACACACTGTCAACATTACACCATGAAAGGAGGAATAGATCACTCAAACTATCATAGCAATAATTATTCTCATAATCCACAAGAGATCACAATCATAGCCTAAACCAAGTACCACCATGATGCACGCACTGTCACCGTTACACCATAGCAGGAGGAATAGATTACTTTAATAACATTGCTAGAGTACACAAAATATCTGAATAATAACATGTACTTGTTCAACATGATACAAAGCTCACGATCACATAAAGATCACATCATGGGAGAGAGAGGTGAACCACATAGCTACCGGTAGAGCCCTCAGCCCCGGGGATGAACTACTCCCTCCTCATCATAGGAGACAGCAAGGTTGATGGAGATGGCGGTGAGGTCGATGGAGACGGCGGAGACGGCGATGGAGACCGATGGAGATGGATCCGGGGGCACTTCCCCGTCCCGGCAGGGTGCCGGAACAGAGACTTCTGTCCCCCGAAATTCGTCGGCGATGGCGGCGGAGCTGCGGAACTCTTTCTGGAAAATTGCCGAATCCTCTAGGGTTTTCCGTCCCGAGGCTTTATATAGGCGAAGGGGCGATGTCAGGAGTGGGACTAGGCGTCCTCACACATGGCTGGCGCGGCTAGGGGCCTGGCCGCGCCACCATGGTGTGTGGGGCCCCTGTGGCCCACCTCCTACTCCTCTTCGGATCTCTGGAAGCTTCCGGGCAAAATAAGACTTCAGAAACTTGTTTCGTCCAATTCCGAGAATATTTCCTGTGTATCACTCTGAAACACAAAAACAGCAGAAAACAGGGAACTGGCACTGTGGCATCTTGTCAATAGGTTAGTTCCGGAAATCGCATAAAAACGCCACGAAGTGTAACGAAACACAAGGCAAATGGTGTAAAAACAAGCATGGAGCATCAAAAATTATAGATACGTTTGAGACGTATCAAGCATCCCCAAGCTTAACTCCTGCTCGTCCTCGAGTAGGTAAGTGATAACAAAAGAAATAATTTTTGAGGTGACATGCACCTACACAATCTTGATCATATATGTAAGCATTGGTGAGCTGGGATCAATAGAACTTAAAACATGGGCATGAAAGATATAATCATGACAATAAGAAACTTAGCAACCATGTTGTAAACATGCAAATGAACACAAACAAAAGATCATGAAAATGAAACAATGAAAGTCAAACGTGTGTTCAAATCATAAGGAAAAACATACAAATGGTTTTCAGCTTGTCCTTCAAAGAGAGAAAAACATAAATGCATAGGACACCTCAAAGTTTAAGAGGGCGACTAGATACAAATAATTTAAGAACAAGTGAAACCAACAATATGAGTCAATCAATGAACTTTGGGACAATGCATATCACACTAAGAATGACAACTATGCTCTCTTAATGGTGCATAAAGAAAGAAGGTGGTGACTCAACATAAAAGTAAAATAAAGGCCCTTCGCAGAGGGAAGCAGTGATTTAAACATGTGCTAGAGCTTTTCATTTGTAAAACAGAGAGATAAAACTTGATTTTGAGAGGTGGTTGTCTTTGTCAACGACTGGCAATGGGGTTCTTACTATCTTCCATACAAAAATAAAGCAAGTTTTTGAGAGAGAGATTGGCACTCTTGTGCTCTTTTTATAAAACTTGGCACTCCTCCCCACCTTTTCCTTTCACATACCATGGCTAACCGATTCCATCGGGTGCCCACCAACATTCACATTCTTTGGAGGAGTGCCTTTTTTCTTTCTTTTTTTTCTTTTTTTGGAATAAGCAATATGGAAGATAGCAAATCCGACCACTACGTCCCCATGAGCTGAAAACAGTGTCACAAAACGAGAAGTATTTTGAAGGTTTTTGAAAGGTAGCACACGAAAATTTTACTTTGGAATGGCTTACAAATACCATGCATAGGAATTTATAGTGGACACAATGGCAAACTTGGCTTTTAGGAGTTGGATGCACGAGTAGAGCTCATACTCAGTACAAGGCGAGGGCTAGCAAAAGACTGGGAGCGACCAACTAAGAGAGCAATAATGGCCATAATCATGCAAAGCGACAAAGCGACATTAAAAGAAGCATACGATGGCATCAAAAGTCAAAAACTAAATGATCATGAAGGCTAATGGCGACTTTGTAAGAGTCTAACATGTGTGAGCATGCGCCAAGTCAACCCAAATAAAGCATCAAGGAGAAAACCAAAATAATGCTTCCATATAATAAAAACAACGCATGATTTTTTCAAAGGCTCATTAAGCAATCTCAGTTATTTGAGACAAGTCATGCTACAGCAAAACCACTAAGCATACTATCAAAAAGACATCAAGCATGACATGAAAAAGCCTAAGCCGCAGTCTACACAAGCTCCTTCTTGTACCACTATTTTGCACAAAGCTTTTTCTCTTTTCCAACACCATTTGAAATTTTTATAAACACATCTTTTGATGAAAACCAATAAAGACCAGAGGCAAAAAATACACCTTGATGAAAAGATATGACAAGATCTGAACGCAAATCAAGGCAAAAACGAAAACCAAAAGCAGTAGCAGAAAAAGAAGAACACTCATTGAACGATAAGAGTGAAAAACTAAGTGTTCTTAGCAAATGAAAACGAGTTCATCTCCTCCAAAAGAAACATGATGTGATCTAACCATTTATTTCAGCAAACAACAAACTAAACCAACTAAGAAAACTAGAACAACTGACGCTCCAAGAAAAACACATAGTGCATGAAGCAATAAAAATATAGTGTTTTGAAAGGTGACCTGATTTTTGCCGATGAAGAAGGGGTGCCTCGGGGGCATCCCCAAGCTTTGACGCTTGTACTTCTTGGATATTTCTTGGGGTGATGCATGGGCATCCCCAAGCTTGAGCTTTTGTCCATTCTTCAACTCGTCTCATCATTCTCCAATCCCTGCACTTGAAAACTTCCTTCATACAAAACTAAACACAATTCTATTAGCAACATTAGTGTAAGCATAAAATATATTCAACCTCTTTTAGCTTCAGGTTTCAACCCAAAACCACCACATATAAAGTATATACTACTGTAGCAACCTCCCCAAAAGTTCCATGATAAAAAGAACTCAAAAGGAAGAGATAAAGTGGCAAACACAAATATTGGCAGAAATCTGTCAAAACTGAACAGCTGTCAAGGGTCGAATTTTTGAGGGATTTTCTGTTGCTCAAATCAAAAAGTGTTCAACTAACAAAAGTTTGGATATAACCTGGGGCATATGCACAAGAAATCGCAGGTCCAAAAGATATACAGAGAATTTTCACGAATTGTTACGGTGCAGCACCGAAAACTGTTTCAGGACAGCAACATCCCCAAATCTTTACCTCACTCGAATTAGAGGCTTCTCTTGGCACAACAACGAAATAAACAAGATAAGGAGAGGTCATTACAGTAGTAATAACTTCCAAAACTCAAATAAAAGAAAAAGTACTGAAAAGAAAACAATGGGTTATCTCCCAAGAGTGCTTTTCTTTAACGCCTTTGAGCTAGGCGCAGTAATTTGCAAAGATGCTCATGTGGGCGCCATATAAGAGCTTGAGGCAAAGGCGCCATATAGGAACTTAAAGCAATAGAGAGCATCAAAAAGCAAATGTGAAAGATATTTATATCTGAACCACTTCCTATGCATAGGAATCTTGTAAGAAAATAAATCAACGAGGCACATAGTAGCAAGCATGGATAGATAAAACAAGTGCCACTGCAAGATTTGCAACATAAAGAGGGGAAACTTAATATTGTTGAGATCCATCAAACCATGTTTCCCTCTCTCATAATAACTTTCAGTAGCATCATGAATAGAACTAACAATATAACTATCACATAAAACATCCCTATCATGAGCCACATGCATAAAAGAATTAATACTCACCACAGGAACAATAGTAGTAGGAGCAAATTCAATAGAATAATTATTCTCATCACCATAATCATCGAAAATAGGAGGCATATTGTAATCATAACTAATTTTATCCTCAATAGTAGGTGAACTAAAAATATTATACTCATCATCATAGCCATCATAAACTAGAGGTTTAGTATCATCACAAGCTAGAGAGCAACTATTTCGCAAAGCATATTCTTCAAACATATCATCATAAGAAGGAACATCACATATGGGAGATAAAATATCATCAGAGCAAATTTTCTCCACTAAAGCTGGGGAACTAAAAATATCATGCTTAACAAAACCAGCTTCCCCAAGCTTAGACTTTTCTATAGCATTAGCAATAGCGATGTTCAAAGCATTCATACTAACAACACTATTAGCATGCAAATTAAGCTCCAAAGGTTTTTCAATTTTCTCTTCAAACACTTCATATCTAAACTCAGGAAAAAGACTACAAAACTCTTTATTTTCCATTAAGCCTAACTAGTGAAAATAAAAACAAGAAACAAAAAGATGTAATTGCAGAATCTAAAGGAAATAACTCCGAGTACTCACACAGGAGGATGCGAGTACCTTTTACCTTACCTCCCCGGCAACGGCGCCAGAAAAGAGCTTGATGTCTACGCACTTCTATTCTTGTAGACACTTGTTGGGCCTCCAAGTGCAGAGGTTTGTAGAACAGCAGCAAGTTTCCCTTAAGTGGATCACCCAAGGTTTATCGAACTCAGGGAGGAAGAGGTCAAAGCTATCCCTCTCAAGCAACCCTGCAATTACGATACAGAAAGTCTCTTGTGTCCCCAACACACCCAATACACTTGTCAGATGTATAGGTGCACTAGTTCGGCGAAGAGATAGTGAAATACAAGTAGTAGTGATGATTATAAGTAGCAAACGTGATGTGAAATAAATATCGCTGCGAGCAAACAAGTAACAAAATAGCAAGTAAACGGTATGCAATGCTTGGAAACAAGGCCTAGGGATCATACTTTCACTAGTGGACACACTCCCAACAATATAACATGACTGAACAAATAACTTCTCTTTGCTAAGGCACTCTGAATTACTCTCCTATTGAATAACACTGATCATTGTGTAGTGGCTACAGAAGCACCCCTTAAAGTTCATCAAGTACTTGACAAACACCACTCATAGAGATACCCAAATCAGATCACAACTCAAGATAGAAATCATTGCAACATAAACCAAGTACTAACACGGTGCACACACTGTCAACATTACACCATGAAAGGAGGAATAGATCACTCAAACTATCATAGCAATAATTATTCTCATAATCCACAAGAGATCACAATCATAGCCTAAACCAAGTACCACCATGATGCACGCACTGTCACCGTTACACCATAGCAGGAGGAATAGATTACTTTAATAACATTGCTAGAGTACACAAAATATCTGAATAATAACATGTACTTGTTCAACATGATACAAAGCTCACGATCACATAAAGATCACATCATGGGAGAGAGAGGTGAACCACATAGCTACCGGTAGAGCCCTCAGCCCCGGGGATGAACTACTCCCTCCTCATCATAGGAGACAGCAAGGTTGATGGAGATGGCGGTGAGGTCGATGGAGACGGCGGAGACGGCGATGGAGACCGATGGAGATGGCTCCGGGGGCACTTCCCCGTCCCGACAGGGTGCCGGAACAGAGACTTCTGTCCCCCGAAATTCGTCGGCGATGGCGGCGGAGCTGCGGAACTCTTTCTGGAAAATTGCCGAATCCTCTAGGGTTTTCCGTCCCGAGGCTTTATATAGGCGAAGGGGCGATGTCAGGAGTGGGACCAGGCGTCCTCACACATGGCTGGCGCGGCCAGGGGCCTGGCCGCACCACCATGGTGTGTGGGGCCCCTGTGGCCCACCTCCTACTCCTCTTCGGATCTCTGGAAGCTTCCGGGCAAAATAAGACTTCAGAAACTTGTTTCGTCCAATTCCGAGAATATTTCCTGTGTATCACTCTGAAACACAAAAACAACAGAAAACAGGGAACTGGCACTGTGGCATCTTGTCAATAGGTTAGTTCCGGAAATCGCATAAAAACGCCACGAAGTGTAACGAAACACAAGACAAATGGTGTAAAAACAAGCATGGAGCATCAAAAATTATAGATACGTTTGAGACGTATCAGAGGTCATCTCCGCGTTCTCCACGGGCGTTTCCGACATCAAGATGAGGGAGAAGCTGTCCGTGAATGATGAGCTAACTTCCGTAGTCAGGCTCTTCGTGATCGCCGACAGATGCGCCAAGGCCGAGGAGGGGAGGCTCTTCGTGCACAACCTGCCGGAGGCGCTTCCCCCAAAGCTGAAGTCCAAGGACCCCAAGCGCAAGGAGGCCGCTGTCCTGGCGGCAGAGCCTGATCATAAGCAGCACCGCGAGGACCGCTCCGAGCGCGATAAAGGTCGACGTCGTCGCTACTGCATCCTCCACAAAAAGGACACCCACAATACCGACGATTGTTGGATTGTCCGGAAGTTTCATGAAGAAAATGGTGTCACCAAGCGCCGTGGGAGCAGCCGTAGCCACGGCAAGGGTGGATCCCGGGGCGATCGCCGCGACGATGACCGGGACGAGGGTCGCCGCCGCGATGGTCTGTCTCGTGCAGATCCCAAGCCGCTACCGTTGCCTCCACCGGCGAATGATCATCGGGAAGAGAACCAGGGGGCTATCAAGAGCCGCGAGGCTTCGCCGCTTGCCTCCTGGGTGGAGCCCAAGCTCCTTTGTCTAATCTTCACTTCAAGCAGCTGTCGCGAGAGATCACGACGGCGCAGCCCAGCGCCAGCAACCGCTTGATGAAGTGGTGTACCAGCAAGATCGGCTTCGACGAGGAGGATCATCCAACCTCCACTAAGGCCGTGGGCACAATTGCCCTCTTGTGCATGCCTACCATCAATAACATCGCCGTCAACCATACTCTCATTGATGGAGGGGCAGGCCTCAACATTATCTCCGTCGAGGTCTTCAAGAAGATGCAGGTGCCGTACCATCGGCTCATGCCAACCCGACCATTCTTCGGGGTAACAGAGGGTTCTACAATGCCAATCGGGTAGGTACGCCTGCCCGTCACCTTCGACACCCGGGACAACTACAGGACAGAAAGCCTCGACTTCGACGTTGCCTACATTGCGCTGCCGTACAATGCCATCCTCGGCTATCCAGCTCTGGCGAGATTCATGGCGGCAACGTATCATGGCTTCAATGTCCTCAAGATTCCGAGCGCCAACGGCACGATCACCGTGCGCTGCAATGAAAAGGACGCTCTCCAATCTGTGGAGCATGTCTACCGTGAGGCCGCCACCATGTTCCCCGCTGATGAAGATCTGCTGGAGCACTCTGGTGACCTCACGAGGAAGAAGCAGCTCGTATCACAAGAACGGGCTGCTGCGAACAAGGCCTCTCTCGAGCCACTCCTGTCGGGCTCATCAGGGAAGAAGTTTGCCGCCTCTGCATCGCCTACTCCAAGCGAGGACCTGGTCCATCCGATGCTGGACATGAGCATTGGGGAAGCTGCGGTACCCTCGGGGAGGAGGCCCCAGTTTACCCAAGAGCGCTCTGCTACAAAGAAGGTCCCACTCTAGGCTGGGGGCTGTGAAAACTTCGTCACCATCGGGGCAGGGCTTTCTCCCAAATAGGAAAGCACGCTCGTCACCTTCCTGCGGGCAAACTCTGACATGTTCGCTTGGACTCCGTCAGATATGTCTGGCGTTCCCAGGGAGGTGATTGAGCACCACTTAGCCGTGTGCCCTCAGGCACACCCCGTGAAGCAGAAGACCAGGAAGCAAGCACAAGAGAAACAAGACTTCATTGTCCAAGAGATAGAGAAGCTGAAGAAGGCCAAGTTGATACGCGAGGTAGCCCACCCCACCTGGATTGCCAATCTGGTGGTTGTCCCAAAGGCTAATGGCAGTGGGCGCCTCTGCGTGGACTTTACAAGTCTCAACAAGGCCTGTCACAAGGATCCTTATCCACTCCCAAGGATAGATCAAATCGTCGACTCCACCGCCGGCTGCGACCTCCTTTGCTTCTTGGATGCCTTCTCCGACTATCATCAAATCAAGATGGCGAGGGAGGATGAAGAAAAGACTGCCTTCATCACACCCTGCGGTGTGTACTGCTACGTCTGTATGCCCTTCGGCCTAAAGAACGCAGGGGCCACATTCCAAAGTCTCATGCGTAAGGCCTTGGGGGCTCAGATGGGAAGAAATGCGGAAGCCTACATCGACGACATCGTCGCCAAGACTCGCGAGAGTCACACCTTCATCAAAGATCTGGAGAAAACCTTTGCCAACCTGAGAAAGGTAAATATGAAGCTCAACCCCGCCAAGTGCGCCTTTGGCATACCGTCGGGAAAGTTGCTAGGGTTCCTCGTGTCTCATCGCGGGATAGAGGCGAACCCTGACAAAGTCAAGGCCATCGAAGAAATGCGTCCTCCGCGCAACCTCAAGGAAATACAACGCCTCGCAGGATGCATGGCAGCCCTAGGGCGCTTCATCGCAAGGAGTGGAGAGAAGGCCCTGCCCTTCTTCAAGCTCATGAAGTGCACTGGGAAGTTTGAGTGGACTCCAGAGGCTGACAAGGCCTTCGCCGAGCTGAAGAGGTATCTCACAAGCCCACCGATCATGGTTGCCCCAATGTTCCGCGAGCCCTTGCTGCTCTACATCGCAGCAACCCCGCGAACTGCAAGCGCTCTCCTTGTCGCCGAGCGGGACGCCAAGGTAATCGCCCAAGAAGGAATTGATCCTCCTTGCCCAGGGGCTCCTCCTGAGGAAGACGCATCAATTTCGTTGGTCCCTCGAGAGGAGCTGCCCGCTGCAACTTCGCCGACCAAGCCGCTCTCACAGAGCGACGCTCCTGAACTCCATGAGGAGAAAACTCCTGAGGACACCGCCAAGGTGCAGAAGCCCGTGTACTTCGTCAGCATGGTACTATGCGACGCGCGGGAGCGCTACACCATGCAGCAAAAGCTACTCTACACCCTGCTGATCGCTTCAAGGAAACTACGTCATTACTTCCAGGGTCACCCGATTAAGGTGGTCACTGATCGGCCCCTGGAGACAATTCCACGCAACCCAAATGTCACCGAACGGGTGGCAGAGTGGGCCATAGAGCTTCAGCCCTTCGAGATCTCTTTCGAAACCACCAAGGTGATCAAGAGCAAAGCTTTGGCTGAGTTCACCGCCAAATGGACTGATCCATTCGCCGACGAGCCTCCAGAGGTGGAGTCAACGCTTCCAGGAGAAGAAGCCCCAGGCCTCTGGGTCATGCACTTCGACGGCGCCTTCAACCTTCCCGGCGCGGAGGCTGGAGCCGTCCTTACCTCTCCCTCTGGGGACAAGCTCTTCTACGCCGTCCAGCTCTGTTTTAAACCAGAGCACAAGGTCTCCAACAACATCGCGGAATATGAAGGACTACTCGCTGGCCTAAGGGCAGCGAATGCTTTGGGCATCAAGCGCCTCATCGTCAAGGGAGATTCACAGCTGGTTGTGAACTTCTCAAACAAGAGCTACACTCCAAAGGATGAGCACATGGCAGCTTATCTTGAGGAGCATCAAAAGATGGAAAAATGCTTCCAAGGTTTGGAGCTGATGCACATTCCAAGAGGAGAAAATGTGGAAGCGGACGAAATCGCCAAGCGCGCCTCCCATCGCCTGGCACAACCTGCCGGCGTCTTCGAGGAGCGCCTCTTCAAGCCGACCGCTTCTCCATCATCGACAGGATCCGACCTCCCGCCTGCCTTGCCACCGCCACCAGAGCAGGGGGCTCCGGATTGCGGGCCTCCTTCGGGTGACTGCGTCCTTCTGGCATTGGCGCGGCAGGAGGGAGTGGATTGGATCCTCAAGCTCCAGGCTTTCCTCGTCAGCAGCAGGCTTCCTGTGGACGAGTCGGAGACCGAAAGGATAGTACGCCAAGCTTCGGGATACTGCATCAAGGATGGTGACTTGTACCGGCGTCGCCCAAACGGCGTCGCTCTAAAGTGCATATCTACCCACCAGGGCCAAGAGCTTCTCAGGGACATCCACGCCGGCGAGTGTGGGCGTCACACCTCTGCTTCAACCCTCGCCGCAAAGGCGTATCGAAGCGGCTTCTACTGGCCTTCGGTGCTCGGGGACGCGGCTGAGATGGTCAAGAGGTGCGAGGCATGCAAATTCCATGCCAAGCAGATTCATCAGCCGGCGCAGGAGCTGCAAACCATCCCACTCACTTGGCCCTTTGCTGTCTGGGGGCTGGACATCCTCGGTCCATTTCCTAGAGCGCAAGTGGGCTACCGCTACCTCTACGTCGACATCGACAAGTTCACCAAGTGGGTGGAGGTGGAGCCGGTGTGCACCATCCCGGCCAGGTCCGCAGTCAAGTTCATCCGTGGGCTGGCCTGCCGTTTTGGTGTGCCTAACCGCATAATCACCGACAACGGCAGCCAGTTCACCAGCGGGCTGTTCCGGGAGTACTGCGCATCGGTCGGCATCAAGATCTGCTTCGCCTCAGTCGCCTATCCCAGGAGCAATGGCCAAGCCGAGCGTGCCAACGCCAAAGTCCTCAAGGGGCTCAAGCTGAGGAGCTTCAACGCCAAGCTCGAAGCCTGCGGCAAAAAATGGTTTGACAACCTCCAATCCATCCTGTGGTCCATTCGGACTACCGCCACCAAGCCCACCGGGGAGACTCCTTTCTTCTTGGTCTATGGGGCGGAGGCTGTTCTTCCCACCGACATCAAGTTCGGGTCGCCAAGAGTGCTCGCCTTCAACGAGATACATCAAGAAGACCTCATCAAGGATCGCCTCCTCCAGCTCGAAGAAGCTCGGTGCCAAGCGGCGCTTCGCGCCGCGAGGTACCAGCAAGGACTACGCCGCTACCATAGCCGGCATGTTTGGGCAAGGACTCTGGAGGTCGACGATCTGGTGCTGAGGAGGATACTCTCTCGCGAGGACCTGCACAAGCTGTTTCCAATGTGGGAAGGCCCCTTCAAGGTGACGCACATCGCCAGGCCGGGCTCGGCGCGGCTGGAAACCGCAGAAGGCGTTCTGGTGGGGAACCTGTGGAACATAGCTCATCTGCGAAGGTTCTACCCGTAGGTTCCTCACAAGAAGATAAGACCGTTATCACGGCACTTTGTATCAGCTCAAACTGCTCTTCGGCACTGATATTAAGTTAAAGCGCATTATAGCGCCTCTGCTTCGGCATGATATTAAAATGGCATGAAGTCCATTTATTTTTTGTTGTACTCCACGCGGAAGGGGGCTAGGCACGGTGTCTATGCTGGGGCCTTCGCCCAGAAAACAGCAAGCCCAAAAAACCCGAAGGGACTGAGCTCTGATCAGGGGGCGATGGCCCCGTTATCGATCACCTCCACGTGCCCGTGGTGCTTAGTTCCTCGCAAAGTACATCGGAAAATAAGAAATCTTTGGGAAAAGTCCAAGGTGTGCCTAAGGCACCCGCTAAGGACCAGCGCCTCGTGAGCAACCCTCACGAGGGTGCAAGGACGCGTCGATGCATTTAGCATCCGCAGGAAGATTCCACTCGCTTGAGGAAGGCCAAACATGGCAGGATTACTGAAGACCAGCGCCTCATGAGCAACCCTCACGAGGGTGCAAGGACGCGTTGATGCACTTAGCATCCGCAGGAAGATTCCCCCCGCTTGAGGAAGGCCAAACATGGCAGGATTACTGAAGACCAACGCCTCGTGAGCAACCCTCATGAGGGTGCAAGGACGCGTCGATGCACTTAGCATCCACAGAAAGATTCCCCTCGCTCGAGGAAGGCCAAACACGGCAGGATTACTAAAGACCAAGGCCGCTCCGATCATCTTGCGAAGGAGACGCAGATCCGGAGGTCCGCGCCAGGCCCTTCACCTCATGAGCAACCCTTAACGAGGTGTCGACGGTCTCTGGGCCCTCTTAAGCGTCGATGCTTTCGTGTCCGTGAGGGTCCAGCTTCCCTCAACGATGAGGAAGGCCCCGTGAATCGCCACGTGCAGCAATTTGCTCTTAGCTGCTGGCACAGATAGTGCCGCGCTCCCTCACAATAAGGAAGGTCCCTGTGCCGGTCACAGGGGCATCTTATTCGCCTTTCTTTTTTCGTTTGTTTTATCGACTTGTTTTTCGTTTTTGGGGATTTGGGGTTTTTTGTTTCCCAACTTTTTCTTCAACTACTTGTCTTAGGAATCGTCAAATGTCGTCGCCGGCGCCGACCCCGTCATGAGCTCTGAGGCGCAGGAAGGCCTCCCGCCGGTGTTAACAACTCGCTAGGGCTCTCGAGCGTGCGGATGACCAAGACAACGACGAACAGCGAGAAGCGAAAGAACAAGGCAATTAGCAACGAAGACTTCATTGATAGCCCCAGTGGGGCGAAAAAGCAGAGGCACGGCGGGGCATACCCCACCGGCATGAACTACATTGCAAAAGAAGGGAGGAGACTAGCTCCCCTCCCCAAAAGACTACCGCGGCAAGACCGCCCCTTTACTCCGCCACGGGCTGGGGGTAGGTGCGGCGGACGCCGGCGGCGGCGTAGATCCGCACCGAGGCCTCCAGCGTCCCCAGCTTGAAGCGGAAGATGAGGCGGTCACCGATGCGGAGGCGGTGGCCTAGGGCAAAGGCCCTCCAGCGCCTGGAGAGGACGGCGTTGCCGCCCGCTCTGAGGATGATGTCAACAGGCAGAGGAGCTCTGGCCTGCTCTGCTCCACCAGCGCGACCTCTCCGGAGGAAGCGCCGGGGACGTAGATCACCCTCCGGACTGCGTCGGGCAGCCGGAGGGAGACGAAGCTCCAGGCATCGATGGCGACGAGGAGCTCCAGGAAGTGGGACCCCGGAGCAACAAGGGGTCCCAGCATCTCCGCCGCCAAGCGGCGGGGAGTCGCGACCACTCCGATCGCCGGCGGGGCTGCCTTCTGCGGACCCGGGCCATCCGCGGCCGGGGAAAGGGGGCCCAGGGTGGCCTCCACCTCCCGGATCACCCGATCAATGCTCCCCAAGGAGCGGGGAGCCGCCGCCGCCGCCACCATGATGGCGAATTCAGAGCGCCTCCAGGTGCTGGACCTTGAAGGGTCAAGACACTGGAGGTCCCCGGGGCGGCGCGATTCACCTCGCCCCGCATCGGCGCCCTAATGCACAGGGGGCTCCGGCACCGGGCGTCCACCGGGCGGGGATCTTCGCCTTGTTCCTGCTGCCCGGGGGGCGCCCGCGGCGCTTCACCCCCGAGCTCGATCCAGCGGCGGTGGAGGAGGCGGAGGGATCCATTGCTTGGGGAGCGTAGAGGAAGAAGTAGCACTGGAGGAAGAGGGTGAGGTGCCAGAGGTCTCGAGGAGGCTGCATTTAAAGGGCGTGGCCGGCGTCGAAGCGTCAAATCTCAGCGCGGGAATCGAAGTGTTGGCGCAGCACTCTGCAGCGAAGCGACACGCCATCATGACGGTTTGACGCCTCGGGGACTGTTGCGTCGCCCGCCGCTTCGTCTCACTAGCTGCGCTTGCGCCACGCGTCAGCGGCCTCTGCATCTTCACATGGTCCTCTGACCGTGCGTTGACGCGTGCCGTTGGAGGGCCCAGCAGCTTCTGGGGGCCCCTGGCCCTTCGCTCCCTCAAGAGGGCGCGTTCTTGGGCCAGGCTCCCGGGGGCTACTGCCGGTGTTCCGGATACCGGGGTATCCCGGTCCACCTGCTTCTGGGCCCCTTCAACGGCCCAGCTTCAGCCCAGGGGTGGAACGACGCCCGAAGCTCAACGGAGAAGACCCTCATGAGGAGGCGCCTCATGAGGAGAACGATGGCTAAAACTGCTAAGGACCAGAAGACCTCCTCACGAGCTGTTTCTCGTGAGGGGAGGGACCACATCCACGTCAGCTCGGCACGCTTCCGTGCTAAGCAAGAAGATAAGAGCAGAAGACTGCATACCGTCCATGCTACCCCCGACAGGGAGGAGACTAGCTTTCGCCGTGCCTGCATAAAGCGGTACAGTGGTTGTTGGCCACCCCCCTAAAAATAGGTTGGACGGTGCAGGGCGCCAGAGGAGGATGTCAGCTTCCTCCACCCACTCCTGTGGACCGGCGCCACTACTCTACGAAGACTACATCCACGGAAGATTCAAGACTATAGCTGTCCTCCCTCCTTGGCCATATGTGGCAACCCCTTCCCCAAGATGATAAGGGGAAGGAGGACCTGGGCGCTATAAAAGGAGGGAAAGCCATCCCTTAGAGGGGATCCGATCTTCATCTCTGGGCTCCTAGCTAGGCTAAGTTGGTTCCTACCTCTGGCCAGTTAGAGCTCTGTAACCAAGACCTTGTACTCCTCGCGAGATATCGCGTCCTAATACAAGAAGGCAGGAAGTAGGGGCTTTACCTCACCACGAGGGCCCTGAACCTGGGTAAAGCTCGGTGTCTCTCTCTCTGCAGTGAGTGGTGCGTTCGACGTCTCGAGGCTTCCATCACCGTGTTTCGTTGCGATCCAAGATCTCCCACGTTCAGCCCCCTGCGTTCGAATCTTTGGATCCGTTGCGTGGTACCCCGTGTTCTTGCGACACGAAATCCATCGACAAAAAGCAATAGCAGTCGAGCTGCACAAGCTAGAAAACGCAGGCTTCATCAGGGAAATCAAAGCATCAACTTGGGTGTCCAACCCAGTAATTGTCCCCAAGAAAAATACGGATATACAAAGAGTATGCGTCGACTACACATCTCTCTACAAGCATTGCCCTAAGGATCCCTTTCCGCTACCTTGCATTGATCAGATAATCGACTCAATAGCGGGGTGCACGAGGCTTTCCTTTCTGGACGTGTACTCCGGCTACAACCAGATCAAGTTGAAGAAAGAAGACGAAGAAAAAGCAGCTTTTATCACACCATACGGCGCTTTTTGCTATCAAGTCCTGCCCTTCGGCCTCAAAAATGTAGGAGCAACTTATCAACGGATGATGCAAAATTGCCTCGGAAGTCAAATAGGCCACAACATCCAAGTCTACATCGACGACGTGGTCATCACCACAAGAAACGAGGAGTCTTTAATCAGCGACCTGCAGGAAACCTTCAAAAACCTCAATAGGTACAAGCTCAAGCTTAACCCAACAAAATGCTCTTTTGGCGTGTCAGCAGGGCAACTTCTGGGATTCCTTGTGACATGGATATGCCCTTCGGGTACCCACGGATTAGTATACCAGGTCCAGCCCATTAAGGAGGTGGACCGGCACAAGGACTCGAAGATGACTTGGAGACAAAGAAGGAAGGTTCTAATCCGTATTCGACTAGGACACTTCTAAAACCTAGCCTGGTTGCATATATAAAGACAGGCAGGGGCGCCCCTAGAAAGATAACTTACAACATCGACATCGAGAGTCATAACATACAAGATAGATTAGATAGATTAGACATAGATGAGAGAGATACAACTCCACCTACGGCGGCCCACTGTAAACACCATTGTGATTATATACTAGATTGCTAGCAGGATGTAGCGATCCTCCACCACGGGGACGTGAACCTGGGTACATCGTGTGCCAATCTCGATCCTGGAATCTCTAGTCGTTGCTCTTCCCCCAATCCTAAGTCCTTCATCTAGGACATTTGTCGAGTTAACCCCTCGTCAATTGGCGCCGACCGTGGGGATCGCGGCGACTGGATTTTGTTATTCGGGCGGGATCCTTCAACTTTTCCATCGAGAAGATCAACAAATTTTGCGGCTGCAGCAGCAGCCAGATCGCTTCAACAAATTTTCCGACATGGTCATCATCGACAAGATCTTCGTCAACAACTTGATTGCGTCGGCGCTTCAAGATTCGTCAGGATTCTTGTTTTTTATCGGCAGCCAGCAGCTCGCGCGGCCCAAAAAAA
The DNA here is from genome assembly GCA_007115705.1 of Dactylis glomerata. Lineage (NCBI taxonomy): Eukaryota > Viridiplantae > Streptophyta > Magnoliopsida > Poales > Poaceae > Dactylis > Dactylis glomerata. Next base: position 5,058,936 of record QXEO01000472.1, on the reverse strand, counting down.
TTTCGGTTCCGATCCGATCTGATGGGATCACCTTTGTCAATATGAACGGCTCGCTGCTGGCCTTGATCCCGAGAAGTTCCAATTCGTATTTGGTTCGGAAAAATTCTGATTCGTTCCAGAAGTCTACTCAGTGCGGCCATCGGAAGCTGTTTCCAATTAGTACAAGTACTACAGCGCATAGTCAAGTAACGGAAAAAGCAGTGTCCAGCAAAAGAATCAAGTATCGATGCAAGTCAAGTCAGATTGAAAAAGAGAGGAACAAATTATTATCCACCACGAGAAGGAAAAGAAAAAGACAAGCAACTTCAGATTTGCATGCGTAAAGTTTCCAGTGAAGTATCGCTCAATAGCTGGAAGGATTTCATGCTACAAAGTACAAGTACCAAGTGCGAATTAGCGGCTAGACGTAACAAATTGAGACAAAGCTTTCAAGACTTCTTGTAGTATACTGCAAGTCAGCCAAAAGTTTCATCGACGAGTTATCACACTGTCGCGTATAACCCAGAGAAAAATAGTTTGACTACTTCATCTTCAACATCGTCGACTATGTCTGCGTCAGCTGCGGCTTGTTACGCTCGGGGGCTCGTCATCGCGCACTCGCGTAAACTATCGGCAACGCTCGGGGGCTCAACATCAACTCGCCCCGCAGTGCGAAAAATCACCCTCAAGACCTACGATTTCATCGACATCAACAACATGGCGATCCCAACAGCGCTTGGGGGCTCGACAACAACTTCGCCTCCAATCGTGGTTGTGATTCTACGACAACAACTCGACTACGCCATCGTCGACGACACCATGCCGACCATGCCGCACCCGATAAAAGCTAAGTTTTCATATTCCACGAGTCGATTATCATTTACTTTCTCCATACCCGACACTCGGGGGCTCCACCATAAAAAATCATCTTGCATATCATTTACTTCAAAAAATTACGAAAGCCCTAGTAGCTGGCGTTCCTTGTCGAATACTTGTCAATTTAGTTTACAGTCGCATGAAGCTCGACTAACGGTTGGCAAGGCACAAATCTTGGGCGTCAGGTTAACGAAAAGGCTTAGCAAGTATCTTGAAATTCAAATGCGGCAAACGCATGACATTACGTCTGACCTGAGTAGCTGATCGAGCCGTGAAGTGCATCAGGATAACGAAAGGGTCTTATGTACGAGCAACAAAATTGCACAAAAAAACATCGAGTTTTTATTTTACATACTACATCATCATTACAATATGCAAACGCAATATTTCTTCGAGAGACAAAGTATTTCACAACTCTTCATATTTTTTGCAGGAGCCAAATTTCCTCGAGTAGTACAACTTGAGTCTATGCCCGGCTACAAGTACCCGAACATAGACTCGGGGGCTACTCCCATCGGGAGCGCTGGCCGCGCACCCGATAGAAAGATAATTTCGAGAAAAAAATCGACAAGAAGAAAAGAAATTGGAGCCTATGATCGACTACAAGTATCCGACCATAGCCTCGGGGGCTACTCCCATCGGGAGCGCTGGTCGCGCACCCGATGAAGAATTACTTCGAGAAGAACGAGGAAGAAAATTTTGAGTCCATTGTCGGTGGCAAGAACCAGAAAATAAACTCGACATTTACTCTCATCGGGAGAGCAGATTCAAGAACCCGACGATTTTGGGCATTGCATTTGAAGTCGAAAATTGAAGAAGTAGAAGAATTGAAGAAATCGAAGATTGAAGAAGTCGAAGATTGGAGAAGTTAAAAGATTGAAGAAGTCGAAGATTGAAGTTTTGAGACTCAACCCGAATCTGCAACTCGAATTGAGGAGGTGGACCGGCACAAGGACTCGAAGATGACTTGGAGACAAAGAAGGAAGGTTCTAATCCGTATTCGACTAGGATACTTGTAAAACCTAGCCTGGTTGAATATATAAAGCCAGGCAGGGGCGCCCCTAGAAAGACAACTTACAACATCGACATCGAGAGTCATAACATACAAGATAGATTAGATAGATTAGACATAGATGAGAGAGATACAACTCCGCCTACGGCGGCCCACTGTAAACACCATTGTGATCATATACTATCCTCCACCGCGGGGACGTGAACCTGGGTACATCGTGTGCCAATCTCGATCCCGGAATCTCTAGTCGTTGCTCTTCCCCCGATCCTAAGTCCTTCATCTAGGACATTTGTCGAGTTAACCCCTCGTCACCTTGTGTCAGCAAGAGGTATAGAGGCAAACCCAGAGAAAATCCAAGCAATACTAACAATGGGGAAACCAGCAAAGCTACACGACGTACAGAAACTCGCAGGACGTGTGGCGGCATTAAGTCGATTTATCGCACGATTAGGAGAAAAAGCTCTCCCCTTTTACGCACTCATGAAAAAGTCAGACAGCAAATTCGAGTGGACAGAAGAGGCAGATGCAGCGTTCACGCAGCTGAAAAAAGTGTTTTCCACACCACCAGTGTTGGTCGCACCGAAAGAAAGGGAGCCACTGCTACTATATATTGTGGTCACACATCAAGTAGTAAGCACGGTATTGGTAGTCGAGCGAAGTGAAGAAGCAAAGGCACACAGAGTACAGTGACCAGCATACTTCCTCAGCGAAGTCCTGTCACCAACAAAACAAAGGTACCCGCATTATCAAAAGCTTGAATACAGCGTATTTACAACAGCACAAAAATTGCGGCAATACTTTGCGGTACATCCAATCATAGTGGTTAACGAAGCCCCACTATCAAATATATTGAACAACCCTGAAGCAACAGGACGTGTCTCCTTATGGGGAATCGAACTATCTCCCCTAGACATCACGTACGAGAAAAGGAAAGCAATCAAATCTTAGGTGCTTCCAGATTTCACAGCAGAGTGGCTCAAACTACAAAACACAGGACCACCTGACCTGTCGAGTGTATGGACAATGTACTTCGATGGGTCAAAAAGGGTCCAAGGCGCTGGAGCAGGTGTAGTCTTAATATCACTGTAAGGGGATAAGCTAAAGTACGTGTTAAGGATGAGTTTTCCACAAGCTTCTAACAATGAAGCCGAGTATGAGGCCTTGCTTCATGGAATGAAGATGGCCAAAGCATGTGAAGCAACCCGACTGAGAATATTCGGGGACTCGAATCTCGTCGTCCAGCAAGTGATGAATCAATGTGATGCCATTAGCGACAACATGACGGCGTACAGGAATTTGTATTACTATCTAGAAGGAACTTTCGATGGGTGCGAAGTTTCACACGTCAGCAGAGCCAGCAACGAGGAAGTCGACAATCTAGCAAACATCGGGTCCCAATGCCTGCCTATACCACCAGGAGTTTTTTGGGAGGAAATCATCGAGAGGTCAATAAAAGGCAGCAAACGTTCGACTCCAGGTGACGAGGGTTAACTCGACAAATGTCCAATATGAAGGACTTAGGATCGGGGGAATAGGGCATCGGATGAACTCGAAGGTAAATTCAGTCAAACAAGGTGCGTGACGAAAGTAAACATGTGGTGAACTTTGGCTTACTCTCAATCTGTCCCTCACCGTCCTCTCCTGGCCCCTATATATAGGTGGCCAGGTCTCAAGGTACGGGAGGGATCCGACACAGATTACAATATCAATATACGACATGAACTCGTATTTCGACTAGGATTATACTTGGTCCTAGCTTAACGAGCCTCAGGGGTACTCAACTAACAGGCTCTATTATCTATATCCTTGTTAGTAGCCCCCGAGATTCTACCAGAATTGCAGATTCGGGTTGAATCTCAAATCTTCAAATCTTCGACTTGATCAATCTTTCGACTTCTTATTCTTCCTGTACTCAAAAATAAACAACTTTCATTATATTATCTTGCAAGGGGTTTTGATGAACAAGCCTGACAACTTTGACAGATCAAGAGGTCAATTAATTGCTGGAACAGATACTTATCACCTACTTCAAATTCAATCCCCTTGGACTTGAATCCGGGAAACTGGTCAAACCCATTCTTTTGCCGCATTTAGGACTTACAAAGAACGAGTCCCAGTGGTTCTCAGGGTACCCAGTGCGTCCACCAGGATTTTCTTCGCGTCGTAGACATGGATAATTACTAGCAGAGCTCATTCATGTGCGTATACCAGGCCACACAGGACGGATCCTGGGGTCTTACCTTCACGATATGTTTCAATCATGGCATTTGAGTTTTGTCGCGATGACGCAACTCGAGAATTTATATATCATAGCCTTGTTTGACTGTTGGAATATACAAGATATTTGAGTTGTTCTTTTATAGATAAAATGGCTCCCGATGGGAGTGATCGACCTTTATTTTGTCGACAATGAAGTCGCAGTTTTGTTGTCAATGAAAAGTAGATGATTGCACATGTTGTATTTTTCTTCTAGTCAGTCTATTGCCATCAGGCATACGACAGTGCTCCTGACACAAGTAGCCCTCGAGGCTATGGACGGATACTTGTGGCCGATCGTAGTCTCCCCTTTCTTCTTCTCTTCTTGTCGAACTCTTTCTCAAAATTGCCTTTTTGTTTTTATCGGGTGCGCGGCCAGCGCTCCCGATGGGAGTAGCCCCCGAGGCTATAGCCGAAAGTTTTTCGGGTATAGGCTCAAAATATAATATTGTCGCCTAATAGCTTGCCTCCTGTGATAGTCTTGGAATAATCGTGCTTTAAATATTCTTCCTGTTCTATCTGACTATATAAGCCCCCGAGTCTATGACAAGGCGCGGTTTGCTCCTGATATATTTCTGCATTTTTCTCCTATGTGTCTTGCCCTTGATATGCTGCTACTGTCTTAGCTTCTGCTCATGGGCTCGTAGATGTACTTGGACCTTTAATTCATGGAGGCCCATTAAAGTTCACTTATAAATAAATCATGTTGGCGAGGGTAAAAACCCTAATTCTTTCATTACTATCTTCCGCCGCATCTTCTTCTTCTTCCTCATCTCATCTAGGGTTTTTTCTCCCAGCACTTGTCTCCATGCCGATGCAGGTGGATCGCACCTGGACATCGGTGCTCTGGTGGAAAAACGAGGTCGCGGCCACCCTCGCGGCAGTAAGAACAAATCCAAAGACCCTGCTGCAGTAGCCTCATCGTCCGCTCCTGTGAAGCGGCGCCCTGGGCGCCCTGCGGGAAGTATGAACAAGCCCAGAGTTTCTGCTGCTGCACCAGGTATGAGTGCTCCGCCATATAATGCTTCTCCTCCTCCTCCGCCCAAAATATACTCCTTCTTCTGCATCGCCGGCGCTCAATGCCGCGAGATTCAGCGGGTACCGCTGAAGTTTACTAAGTTCATGGATGGGCGGGAGCTGCGGGAAGCAGTTCTTCGCGAACACTCTGGAGGAGGAACCCCCTACAAAGTGGAGGTCTGGTACGATGGAGACGACGAGATGTACTTCAAGGGTGGCTGGTCTCAGTTTGCAGAAGACCATGACCTCCATCAAGGTTTCTTCATGATCTTCGACTACCACTGCGGTACGTCGAAGTTTGATGTGAAGATCTACGACTGTACTCAGTGCCAGAAGGAGTACGAAGCTGAAGTGCACTTTCAGTAGATACTCCTTTTATGTAATATCTTGTTCTGGTTATCCTTTTGCGTGTTCTATGTAATAAGTACTCGTGATGAATTTTATTTTGTGCCATCTCTATTAATAGACCATGGGAACGAATCGCCGTTCTGAGGTATGCTTTTGATGTATTATCGGGTTGCCTTGAACCGTGTTTACTTTTTGTCGAATATCGGGTTGCGAACAACCTTATAATGTTTCTCAAATAATCGCAGATACCGAATCTCAATAATTTGTTTACTTTATTTCATACGACTCGAGGGTCTGAGCCCCCGGGTGGAAAGAAAAATACTCATACATATTGTCGAGTTGACCCAAAGAACCCGACCTGTGGCCTCGTGTTCTGGATTCAGAGGGTCATAACTCAAAAGTTCATGTCGCCATACTCCTTTATACGCATAGAACCGCCGTAGTTGCTCTGCATTCCATGGATTGCTCTCATCTTTCCCTGTCTTCTTGTCTTGTAGTCGATGAGCTCCTCCTGGTATTACTTCTGTCACGATGTAAGGTCCCACCCATGGGGATTCTAATTTGCCGTGACCGTCCTGCTTGAGTCGTAAGACTAGATCTCCTACCATGAAAGATCGCGGACGAACTCGACTGCTATGATAGTTTCGTAGATTTTGCTGATATTGCATGGCTCTGGCGAGTGCTACATCTCTTGCTTCATCGAGTGCATCAACGTCGTCTTGTAGTGCTTCTGTGGAGGTTGTCTCGCCGTAAGCCACGATTCTTGGGGCCTCATGGGTGATTTCAACTGGAAGCACGGCTTCTGCGCCATGGACCAGAAAAAATGGAGTTTCTTGGGTAGCTGCATTGGGCGTTGTTCGAAGACTCCAGAGCACGGAGGGTAGCTCGTCTACCCAGGCGTGTTTGGCTTTCTCCAGGGGTGCTAACAGTCTCTTTTTTATCCCATTGCATATTAAGTCATTGGCTTTCTACACTTGTCCATTTGTCTTTGGATGTGCTACAGATGCGAATTTCAGTTTCATTCCCATACTTTCACAGTAACTCTTGAAATCCTTTGACGTGAAGTTTGTCCCATTTACTGTGATGATGTTGTGCGGTACTCCAAAGCGGAAAACTATAGACTTGATGAAGTTGATTGCCGCTGTGGAATCTTGGGTTGTTACTGGGGCTGCTTCTACCCATTTGGTAAATTTGTCTACTGCCACCAACATGTAGACATGCCCTCCTAGCCAAGACTTATGTAATTTCCCTACCATGTCGAGACCCCATTGCGCGAAAGGCCATGCTAATGGTATCGGTTGTAGCTCTGCTGCTGGCGCATGTGGTCGAGATGCGAACCATTGACAAGCTTCGCACTTTCTGACTATATCTTTCGCGTCTTTGATGGGTGTTAACCAGTAGAAACCTGTACGAAAAGCTTTTGCTACAATAGCCCCGCTGCTAGCATGATGCCCGCATACTCCTGCGTGGATATCCTTTAATATTTCTTGTCCTTCCTGGGGAGTGATGCAGCGTTGTAAAACGTCAGTTATACTTTTCTTGTACAGCTTCCCTTGTAACACGACAAAAGCCTTGGATCGTCGTATTATCCTTTTTGCTTCTACTGTGTCTTCGAGTAGTGTTTTGTTTACCATGTACGCCAAGTATGGCTGCATCCAAGTTTCTTCAATCATCATAACTTCTTCGGGTTCCGATGTGCTTCCTTTGCCAGCCCCCGAGCCCGTTATTGAGTGCTGACCTTACCCTTCCGTAGTCGAATTTTTGTTGGTTTTTATTGATCTTTCTATGATCTCTTCCCAATAGACTCCCGGTGGTACGGGTAGGCATTGGGACCCGATATTTGCTAAGTTGTCGGCTTCCTCGTTGCTGGCCCTACTGACGTGTGAAACTTCGCATCCATCCTATGTTCCCTCGAGATAATAGTATAAGTTTCTATATGTTGTCATGTTGTCACTGATGGCGTCACACCGGTTCATCACTTGCTGGACGACGAGATTCGAGTCCCCAAATATCTTTAATCGGGTTGCTCCGCATGCTTTGGCCATTTTCATGCCATGGAGCAGAGCCTCGTATTCGGCTTCATTATTAGAAGCTTGAGAAAAACTTATCCTTAAAACATACTTTAATTTGTCGCCTTGTGGTGATATCAGAACTACTCCTGCTCCTGCGCCTTGGATTCTTTTTGATCCGTCGAAGTACATTGTCCACACACTTGATAGATCTGGTGGTCCTATGTTTTGTAGCTCTAGCCACTCTGCTGTGAAGTCCGGCAATACTTGGGATTTGATTGCCTTTCGCTTTTCGTACGTGATGTCCAGGGGTGACAATTCGATTCCCCATAGGGAGACACGTCCTGTTGCTGACGGGTTGTTCAATATATTGGATAGTGGTGCTTCGTTAACCACTATGATTGGATGCACCGCGAAATACTGCCGTAGTTTTCGTGCTGTTGTGAATATGCTGTACGCGAGTTTCTGATAGTGCAGGTACCTCTGTTTTGTTGGAGATAGTACTTCACTGAGGAAATACACTGGCCTTTGTACTCCATGAGCTTTTCCTTCTTTGCTTCTTTCGACTACTAGTACCGTGCTTACCACTTGATGTGTTGCGGCAATATACAGTAGTAGCGGCTCTTTTTCATTTGGTGCGACCAACACCGGTGGTGTGGAGAGCAGTTTTTTCAACTGTGCAAAGGCTGCATCTGCTTCTTCTGTCCACTCGAATTTGTCGTCTGATTTTTTCATGAGTGCATAAAAAGGAAGCGCTTTTTCTCCCAATCGTGCGACGAATCGACTTAGCGCTGCAACGCGCCCTGCAAGCTTCTGTACATCGTGCAATTTTGTTGGTTTCCCCATTGTTAGTATTGCTTGGATCTTCTCTGGGTTTGCTTATATTCCTCTTGCTGATACCAGGAAACCCAGAAGCCGTCCTGCTGACACGCCAAAAGAGCATTTTGTTGGGTTAAGATTGAGCTTATACCTGTTTAGGTTGTCGAAGGTTTCTGCCAAATCACTGATTAGTGACTCTTCTTTTCTTGTGGTGATAACCACGTGGTCGATGTAGACTTGAATGTTGCGTCCTATTTGATTTCCGAGGCAGTTTTGCATCATCCGCTGGTAGGTTGCTCCTGCGTTTTTTAAGCCAAAAGGCATAAATTGATAGCAGAACACGCTGTATGGTGTGATAAAAGCTGTTTTTTTCCTCGTCTTCTTTCTTCAGTTTGATCTGGTTATAACCAGAATATGCGTCCAGGAAGGAAAGCCTTGCACACTCCACTGTTGAGTCTATTATTTAATCAATGCAAGGTAGGGGAAAGGGATCCTTTGGACAGTGTTTGTTGAGAGATGTGTAGTCGGCACATACTCTTTGTACGTCTGTGTTTTTCTTGGGGACAATAACTGGATTAGATACCCAAGTCGATGTTTTGATTTCTCGGATGAATCCTGCATTTTCTAGCCTATGTAGCTCGGATGCTATTGCTTTCCTTTTGGGTTCGTCAAATCATCTCAATGGCTACTTGACTGGCTTTGCTTTAGGATCCACGTTTAGTGCATGCTCGACGAGTTCCCTGGGAACCCCTGGCATGTCTGAAGGACACCAGGCAAAGATTTCCCAGCGCTCACGGAGGAACTCGATGAGCGCACTTTCCTATGCGGGATCCAGGTTTACTGCTATGGAGGTAGTCTTGTTTGGGTCCGTAGGGTGGACCTGGATTTTCTTTGAGTCTTGGGTTGCATCGAAAGCCTGATCTGGCATGGATCGTCCAACGTCGGGTAGCACGTTATGGTCAGTTTTGCCTTTCAACCTTACGTATTATGTTGTCATGCTGAAAGTTTGCGCCAGCCTGTTGAATTCTTTGTCACAAGTGTTGGATACTTCGAAGCTGCCTTGAACTGTAATTGTTCCTTTAGGTCCTTGGATTTTGAGTGTGAGATATGCAAAATGAGGTACTGCCATGAACTTTGCAAATGCTGGACGCCCCAGGATTGCATGATACTGTGAAGGCCAGTCCTTGACTTCGAACTCCAACTTTTCTCTGCGATAGTTGCTGCTATTGCCAAAGCAAACATCGAGTTCTATTCTCCCGAGGGGATAATTTGCGCCTCCTGGTACTATTCTGTGGAAGGAGCAATCTGTGGGTTTTAAGCTTTCCAACGAGATGCACATTGCCCTCAGGGTTCTTGCATATAAAATTTATGTCGCTTCCTGCATCCATAAATACTCGCCCAACATCGTATCCCCCTATTTGCGCCTTCAACACCATGGGCGCGTGCCCTGGCCTTGGTACTTTCCTTGGGTGGTCTGCTCTGCTGAACCTGACTGGTTGATCGGACCACTTCAAGTACTCTGTTTTGGCTGCGGTGATGATATTGCTAGATTTACTTGTCTAGATATGCTCTTCCGCTCTTTTTTGGACTTTGGCACTGGTTGGATCATTGCAGATATGTATATTTTTTATTCCAGATGCTTTGCTAGACGCTGCATTTGATATCCTTGGCTTGTACTCTTTCCTCCCTGACGTGCTCCTTTGTTTTGGTCCATAGCATTTTGCAACCTTAAGAATGTTCTGCAATCCTTCATCCGATGATTAGAGACCCTCTTCCCATCTAAGTACGCCTAGTGGATGCGACAGGGACCATGGAGCATGTCTTCCGCTGATGGGTCGGAGTACTTAGGTTTTTCTGTTCTATGATTGCCTTCTCTCTGAAACTCTCTGCTTTCATAATCTTTCTCGTCTCTTCTTTCATAGCCCGCGGCTATCTGATTTCGCCTTGCGAGGCCATCTTCATTGCGGTACCTTTGCCTTTGCCTTCCTGCTCTGTCGACTTCTGGCGAGCGCCCCCTTTTATTGTTGTATGCGTCCTCTCCGTCGGCGAATCTGTTGGCTACTTCCATTAATTTCGATAATGTCTTAGGTTTTGTTCTTCCTAGCTTTTCCACGAGGTCCGAACAGCGAAGGCCAGCCGAAAAAACATCGACTGCCCGCTCGTCGGAGACGTCTTCTGCAGAATTTTTGATTATACTCCATCGTTGTATGTAGGAGCACAAAGTTTCCTCTTTCCTCTGTACACATGACTTGACTTCTTCTAATGACGCTGGGCGTTTATATGTCGAACGAAAATTTCTTGCGAACTGACTTTCTAGTTCTCCCCAACTCCCGATAGAATCGTTGGATAGTGTGTTTAACCAGGACCGTGCTGTGCCGGTGAGGTGTAACTGCAGGCTTTGCATTGCCGTTGCTCTCGTTCCTCCGAGTATTTGCACTGCTTGCAGGTAGTCTGATAACCACAGCGTGGGTTCTTGTGACCCATCATACTTTTGCTGATCGTGTGGCAATTTGAATCCTTTGGGTACCCGCGTTCTGCGAACCCTTCGGGTAAAGCATAACGCCCCCATCTCCTTTTCATCGTCCTCATAGTTTGCTTCTCTCCATGCATAACGCGCGTTGTTTACTCTTGCTTGTGCTATGATATTCCTTGCGTCCTCCCTCCGTGCCTTACTTTTTTCGTCGCCTGAAGACTCGCTTGTTTGGCTTTGCGAGGGGCGGCGCTTAAAATTTTCTCTTCACTTCTCTTTGTGATACGTTGCCTCTTCCTCTGGAGGGTGTTTCCTTAATTTATCCTCTACTAACCCAAGGCTTCGTATCGTGGCTTGATGCATGTGCTCCCGTGGATCTCCAGGCTCCGGTTATGTGGTTAATAGATATGCTTGTGCTGCTACCAATGCTACCTCTGGCATTTCTTGCACAAAATCTTCTTCATTATCTGATGGGTGTTCGCTTACACTCTTTACACGGCTTTCTTCTCTTGCCCATGCTGTTGTCCTCCTGTTGTGCTTTGGATCTCTGTGCCTTTCTCTGGATTCTGATTCATCGCTGTATTCTCCCCAATATGCTCCACTTGACATGCTGTAGTTTTCCTGGCTTCTTCTTAACTCGTCTTTTTCCTCCCTCAACTTCTTTCTATGTTGATGCAATGCATATTGATATCCCATTAAAACTTCCCTTCTTGAATTTGTGGGTACTTCTGTCCCGTGGTTGATAGCTGACATGATGATTCTCCACTCCCCGTTGGAGACGTGAATTTTATCCTTCTCCTTTTTGCCGTTGCTTCTTGATTTGTTGACTTGCATGTCGATTTCTGCATTATTTGCGTGACCGTTCTCTTCTGTTGCTTCAGTGATAATGACGCATAATTGATGTATGCTCCTGGAGACGCCACTGCTTCCAGTGTTGAGGTCCCTTTGACTGTTGCATGATTTATCCACTGTTACTCCCTCATCGGGTTCTCCCTGAGTTTCGTCGAGTTTCTCGAGTTCCCTTTTCGTGTTTTCTGTTGCTGCGAAGCTGACCGGCGAGTTTACCTTGCTGGAAGAGCCCACTGATGATCCAGACAGTGTGATTGTCTTGGCTTTGCTTGCCGACGGACCTGATTCCGCCGGATCCAAAAGGCGAGTTGAACCCGAAGGTCTGATGTAGAAGCTTAAACTTCCGATCGTCAACTCCATCTTCTGATCTTTGTTGACTTTTGGATTGCTGTTGGCTAAAAGCAAAAAAGCCATCGAATTCATGATCCCAACGCCCAGAGTCCCCACGGTTGGTGCCAGGTGACGAGGGGTAACTCGACAAATGTCCAATATGAAGGACTTAGGATCGGGGGAATAGGGTGTCGGATGAACTTGAAGGTAAATTCAGTCAAACAAGGTGCATGATGAAAGTAAACGTGTGGTGAACTTTGGCTTACTCTCAATCTGTCCCTCACCGTCCTCTCCTGGCCCCTATATATAAGTGGCCAGGTCTCAAGGTACGAGAGGGATCCGACACAGATTACAATATTGATATACGACATGAACTCATATTTTGACTAGGATTATACTTGGACCTAGCTTAACGGGCCTCAGGGGTACTCAACTAACGGGCTCTATTATCTATACCCTTGTCACCAGGGGAACCAAGTTAGCATCCGACGACAGGCTCGAGGGCTGGCAAGCCAGGAACAGAAAGCATAGCAGAACCAGAGGAAGTCATGATGATCGAAGATACTTGGATGCAGCCATACTTGGCGTACATGATGAACAAGATACTACCTGAAGATACAGTCAAAGCAAGAAGGATAATACGACAATCCAAAGCTTTTGTCGTACTACACGGGAAGTTATACAAGAAAAGTATAACTGGCATGTTGCAGCGATGCTTCACCCCTCAGGAAGGACAAGATATATTAAAAGACATCCATGCAAGAGTTTGCGGGCATCATGCTAGCAGCAGAGCTATAGCAGCCAAAGCTTTTCGTGCAGGATTCTACTGGTTAACGGCCATCGAAGATGCAAAAGACATAGTCCGGAGGTGTGAGGCTGTCAACGATTTGCGTCTAGACCACACGCACCAGCAGCAGAATTATAGCCAATACCACTGTCCTGGCCCTTTGCACAATGGGGTTTAGATATGGCAGGAAAACTGCACAAATCCTGGCTAGGAGGGCACGTCTACATGTTGGTGGCAGTAGACAAATTCACCAAGTGGGTAGAAGCAGCCCCTGTAACAACTCAGGATTCTACAACAGCAATCAACTTCATCAAGTCCATAGTATTTCGCTTTGGAGTACCACACAACATCATCACAGACAATGGAACAAATTTCACATCCAAAGAGTTCAAAAGTTACTGCGAAACCATGGGAATCAAACTAAAGTTCGCATATGTCGCACATCCCAAAACAAATGGGCAAGTCGAGAAAACAAACGGCTTAATATGCAATGGAATAAAAAAGAGGTTATTAGCGCCCTTGGAGAAAGCCAAGCATGTTTGGGTAGATGATTTACCCTCAGACTCCACAGCGCAGAAGCCATGCTTCCAGTAGAAATTACTCATGATGCCCCAAGAATTGCGACTTACGACGAAATGAATTCTACAGAAGCATTTCAAGATGACATTGATGCACTCAACGAAGCAAGAGATGTAGCACTAGCCAGAGCCACACAGTACCAGCAAAGTCTATGGAACTACCATAGTGGTCGAGTTCGCCCCCGATTTTTCATAGTAGGGGATCTAGTCCTACGACTCAAGGAGGATGGCCATGGCAAATTAGAGTCCCCATGGGTGGGACCTTACATCGTTACAAAAGTCATCCCAGAAGGAGCTTATCGACTACAAGACAAGAAGACGGGCAAAGATGAGAGCAACCCGTGGAATGCAGAGCAGCTCCGGCGTTTTTACGCGTAGAAGACGTCACTGATAAACAAGCATGACGACAGCAATAGGAAACTGCGAGTTGTGGCCCTCTAAACCCAGAACATGAGGCCACCGGTCGGGTTTCTTGGGTCAACTCGACGATATGTAAAATATGTCATGATTTTCCGCTCGGGGGCTCCGGCCCTCGAGTCATATAAAGAAACATAAAAATTATTGAGATCATGTATTCATGTCTTCTCACGAGTTACTATGAGGTTGTTCACAACCCCATATTCGACAAGAAAAAGCGTGGCTAGTAGAAACGCGAAAGCAAATCAAGAGAGAACACACCTCGGAACACTGATAGTTCTTCTGGTCTATTACTGACCACGATAGCATAAAGCAAAGTTCGTCACATCTACTTATTACATAAAACAGGCTAAAGGAGCACAAATCAGACGATTACATCAAGAGGAAAGTAAAATCTACTAGAACTGCACTTTAGCTTCATACTTCTTCTGGCACTGAGTGCAGTCGTAGATCTTCACGTCAAACTTTGACGTACCGCAATGGTAGTCAAAGAGCATGAAAAACCCTTGATGCAGCTCATGGTCCTCTGCAAATTGGGGCCAGCCGCCCCTGAAGTACATCTCACCACGGCCATCGTAGTACACTTCAACCTCATATGGAGTTCCTCCTCCAGATTCTTCATGAAGGATAGCTTCACGAAGCTCACGCCCGTCCATGAACTTGGTAAACTTCAGTGGAACACGCTGCTGCTCACGGCATTGAGCACCAGCAATAACGAAGAAAGAGAAAGTCTTGACAAGAGGAGGAGAGGCGTTGCAAGGAGCAGCGCTTGCACCTTGGGCAACATCGACAGATGGCTTGGGCTTTTCTTGCTTCCCAAGGGGCGGCCGGGGCACCGCTTCATGGATGCAGACGACGACGAGGCCACCAGGGAGGCGTCCTTTGGTTTATTCTTACTGCTGCATGGACGGCCGCGCCCCCGTTTCCCCATCAGGGCACCGGTGTCAAGGTCGACAACACTGGCATCCGCCATTGGAAGGTTGTTCTTGGCGAAAAGAAACCCTAGAAGGGATTTGGAGGAGGAAGACGATGCGGCGGAGAAGGCTCACAATGAAGGGATTACGGTTTTCCCTGGCAAGCTGGCGTACTCTATTTATAAGTAACCTTTCGTGGGCCTTTATGAATTACAGATCCACTTAAAGTTACGTGCTTTGACATTTCGCTCAGAGAAGAGAAAGGAACAGCGGAAAAATATATAAAGGGAGAAAGGAAAATATGTTCAATCCTCCAAAGATTACAGGTGGTTCAGAACAAAAATATTTGAGTTTATAAAAGGTTACAAGCACCCCCCCCCCCCCCTTATAGCCTCGGGGGCTACTACCATCGAAAGCGCTTGGCGCGTCCCCGACGAAATAGCACGACAATACTACAGCTGGAAGATGAGAAGACAATATATTTGAGCCTATACCCGAAAAAAATTCGACTATAGCCTCGGGGGCTACTCCCATCGGGAGCACTGGTCGTGCACCCGATGATAATGGGCAACGTTGGTGAATGATCAAGAGTATCATCGACTACTTTTTTGACATCAAATCTTCGACTATATTGTCGACAAATTGACATCGATTACTCCCATCGGGAGCTATTTGCGATTATTTGAAGGAAAAGTAACTCGGAGATTTTGCACACTTCAACAGTCAAACAAGGCTTGCAAGGAAAAATTAATGATTCTCAGGCTAAGTCATCGCGACAAAGCTTGAATGCCGTGGTCATAAAAGATCATGAAGGTAAGATCCCAGGATCCGTCCTGTGTGGCCTAGTATACGCACCTGAATGCGCTCTGCTAGTAACTTTCCGTGTCTACGACGCGAAGAAAATCCTGGTGGACGCTCTAGGTACCCTGAGAACTACTGGAACTCCTTCTTTGTAAGTCCTAAATGCGGCAAAAGATCGGGTTAGTCCAGGTCCCAGACTCAAGTCCAAGGGGATTGAGTTTGAAGTAGGTAACAAGTATCTGCTCCGGCAGTTAATTGGTCTCTTGATCCGTCAGAGTTGTCAGGCTTGTTAACCAAAAACCCCTTGCGAAATAATATAATGAAAATTGTTTAAATTGAGTACAGGGAAAAGAAGAAGTTAAAGATTGATCAAGTCGAAGATATGAAGATTTGAGATTCAACCCGAATCTATAATTCTGTTAGAATCTGGGGGGCTACTGACAAGGGTATAGCTAATAGAGCCCGTCACTTGTGTACCCCTGAGGCCCATTAAGCTAGGCCCAAGTTTAGTTATGGTCAAAATACGAGTCAGTATCGTATACAAGCATTGTAATTTGTATTGAACCCGACCGGTTCCTTGAGACCTGGCCACCTATATATAGGGGCCAGGAGAGGCCGGCCAGGGATAGATTGAGAGTAAGCCAAGTTCACCACTACGATTATTTTCGATAGACGCCTTGTTTGACTGATTTTTACCTTTGAGTTCATCCGACACCCTATTCCCCCAATCCTAAGTCCTTCATCTTGGACATTTGTCGAGTTAACCCTCGTCAGGTACGGAATAAATGATACCTCGCATTCTGGCTTTAGTCAATGTCAAACTTTATAAAATTTCATCAAATATTTTTAAAAAATATCAACAACTATAATACAAAATCTATTGTTTTAGAATCATCATAAAGTATTTTTCTATTATATACATTCCTGTTAAATTTTTATAAAGTTTGATTTTGATGAAACCCAAAACGAGAGGTAAATAAAATAGAGGGAGTACGAATCCAGAATGGCCCTGACAGGTCCGGATCTTCTACCAAGTTACGAAACATTGAGATCGACGTGTTTGTCTATTTTGCTTTGAACAAAGCGCGAATTGGGGTCACCATTGAGGTCCCTATGGAACAGTGAGATCGACTATATGAGATTGAAGTCTAAAGATAGCAACGGCGCCATTGGTTCTCCTGCGAACGCTGATCCTGAACAATTGCACATGTCGAATGCCGCGCACTATATGCGTGAAGTGGAGCTGACGGGTTGTCCGTTTCAGCGGTAGGTCACCGGGAATGATCGATCGTCCAAAGGAGGGTGTGACTGTGAGCGCGAGGTTTTTGTCCTCCGTCCGTTCATCGGAAAGAGAACATTGAAAAGAATAGTAGTAGCTAGTAGGTCCCAAACCTGCTCCATCTGCTTCGCTTCTCTCAGCTAAAAACAAAACAACTGTTAGCCTCTTAAAACAATGTTAACATTCTTAAGTGATTTATTATGTGTACACTACAGCGCAAGACATGTTTCTACTTCAGCGCAAAGCATTGTTAACTGGGCGTCAGTAATCATCCAACTGCATCTGTACCAAATGCGAAGTTTCTGAAGTCTGAGCCTCACTAGAATCCAGCACACTAGCACAAGTACCTGTGAGTGTAAAGGAAGCACAGTTGATATGCGTGCCAGAAAAGGAGAACCTGAGAGGGCTCCGGCTTCCAACCGAGCTCGGGAAATCAATTAAGTATCAGCCTAATCTCGATGGTTACCACTGGAGCACGTTACCTTTTTCGCCTGCTTCGGGTCACCAAAACCACCATGAAAGGGAGACCGAAGAACAGCAGCTTTTTAGTTTAGGTGCCCTTCCACTCTGACAGGCAGCCAATAGGATTTCTTCTACCCACGATCTGCCTGCTTCCGATCTCAGCCTCCATTGGGCACACAGGCACCTGAACTGAACAGACACCTTCTGTGAATTCTTTTTGGCTTCAGCACTGTATTATTATACTGTATCATCTCACATGGCTTTGCACTAGTCTGTCTTCTGTGTGCACCCTTTTGAGATGACAACAGGCCAACCTAACCTAAACTTTTCCTCAAGATCTGGAAGTCCGAGTGCTCAAGGGTTTTGCAGCTGGCAAGGATGTAAACAAAAGAGCAAGAAAATGACCTGCACTTTTCACCTTGTTTTCTTTTGATAAATTTAAACAGGATTAGGAAATGCCCAGCGCACCAAACACGGCCCAGTGTCTGTTTTACCAGAAAGGAACTCCATGTCTCATGCACCCAGAAATACAACTAAACTTTTCCTCAATAAGTAATACTAGCGAACGTGCCCGCAAAATAAACACAACGAAACTGCTAAGGTGACTGGCAATTCAGTACTGACATACAGCTGTGAGAAACTAGATTGAGCAGGACAAAAAAAACAGTAACAGAAATTGTGATAAAAACACTAGTTACAGAGGCAAGAAGTTCCAGACAACACAAATAGAAAGTCACAAAGCGAAAACAGCAGGCAATCTAAACAGGTATCCTAGTTCCAAAAGTTGTCTACGCGAGGATCACAGCCTCACAATGTACGGTCTTCATGTCATCTCTGCTCTCCTTGAAGTTTCTTTACCAGAGTAACGCAGGTTAGCAGCAGTGTAGTCTCGAAACCACAAAATTACCACCAGCGATGCAGACCACCAGATCGGAGCAACTAATCAGTGGCTTCCTTGCCCTGCTTTGCCCCGACAGAGAAGAACTCGGTGATGACCTCCAGGGGCATGCCCTTGGTCTCAGGCACCTTCATGTAGACAAAGACAAGAGCTAGTATGCAAACGACAGCATATATTCCGAAGACTCCAGCAAGTCCGATGGCGTTAAGCATCACTGGAAGAGTGTATGTCACGATAATGTCGCCAATCCAGAAGGTTAGGGCACAGATGGCTATGCAGATGCCACGGACGGAGGTGGGGAAGATCTCTGCACAAAGAATATTCGGGATAGGCCCAAACCCCATGACAAAGAAGCAGAAGTAAACTATGACACTGATTGTTGAGAGTGCAGCATGCACCATGGTTCCAACATCCAGAATATTGACCAAAACCAAGATAGCCAGTGCTACTATCAAGATAGGGATTGTCGAAAGGAGAAGGAACCTGGATGAGAAACAAATAGAAGAATGATTAATGTTTTGTTTACATACTAAATTATCAAGTTCTATCAATGGTAGGGAAATGTGAAGCCTAACCTTCTTCCTGACATATCCATGAGCCTCATGGCAATACCAATGCTAGGAAGCATCAGCAAGGTTGTCAAGGCACTAATAAGAATAGATGCAGATAAAGAGCTCAGTCCAATGTTTGATAGAAGAATCCCGACACCTGCTTGCTCAAGTATCTGAGGGGTGTAGTAGAGAACTCCATTGATACCCGCAAACTGAACAAAACAACAAAGTTGATAATCAGCACATTAACAGTCGGTGTGCATTAAAAACCATACTAAAACTGAAACATGGAAGAAAAAAGGTAGCACAGTGACAGCACTAACAGGTAAGGAAACTGAATTATGTCACAATTTGAAATGTTGTACTCATCGTTTGTTGTAGGAAGGCTAGAACCATATCCAGCAAACAGATATGAAGGAAAGCCAGCCTATTGTTTCCAGCTTCTGACAAGTACACATTAATCAAGTTCTTTGACCTTACGTCCAGATGCCCATGGACCACAGCCTACTCCCAAAAGCTCCTCTATTATCTTCTTCAATATAATGTTTTAATGTGCTTCTACCGCAGCATGTTCCATCAATGCTGTATACTACAAGATATTAAAGTTGACTTTACATGTGTGAAGGACTAAATACTTACATATTCATAACGTTTGTAGTTTGATAAGCAGAATTACGTTATGCAGAGTAGCATCATCATATCATAGAATTTATTTCCGTCTTCGCAAAAGTGTAGCAATGTAACACGAGAGAGTTGCTTATTACTGTAGCTAGCGAAGCATTTTTTTTCATGCCAAAACTAGGAACTTCAATGGGAAGTCATGGGCAACACAAGATACTTTAGTTTCACTTTTTTTCTTTGAAGAGAAAGAATTAAGAGTAATTAATACTATATCTATAAGAAATGCTTTCGGTATTTCTGATGTGCTAAATTAGGTGTCAAGTGCACTTAGCAATACATACATGTGACAATTAAGGCAAAAACTAGTTTACCTGTTGCAGGATCTGTAATCCTATGCCAACAAAAAGTGCATGCTTCACTCCAGGTTCAAATAGTTCTGCCCACTTTGGACCCTTAGTAGCTGCCTCAGATGGATGTACCATGGCAGGACCAGCAAGCTGCTGCTCTACTAGGTCCTTTGAGTAAAGAGCAGGTTGGCTCACTAGAGCTGCTGCCTGGATATACTCACTACCAGGAGGAAAATCACCACCTGGCATAGACAATATAGAGCCCCTCCGATCGCCTTGCACGCCCTCTTCATGCAAGTAAATACGTTGGAAACCGCCTTCCTTTTGCCCATCTGCACCTTCTCTCTCAGTCCACTTCCAAGCCAACTGCCATCCTCCACCAATGCCCATGCTGCTGACGGACTCCCCTCCCTGCATACTACCACTTCTTCCCACATTGCCCATTATGCTGCCATGAGGTGCAGCAATCTCTTTTCCTTCCACGCTTGTCGCTTGGCGAGAAATAAGCGGGCTCTGGAGGCTATCCTCAATGTCATCAGCACCATGATCTGACGCATAGTCTTCATCATCCCTATGACTCTCGGCATCCCAGTCAGCTTTAGCCTGCTGCTGTTCCGCCATGCTAAACATGCTGCCAAAGTTAGGAAACAATGTGCTCCTCATGCTCCCCATTACCTCAGGCATCTTCTCGTGGACACTTCCGAAAAGGGTGACAAGAGGGTCAACAATAGATTTACCCTGACTAACCATACTCCCATGACGAGACATGAGACCCAAGGCACTTCCAAGTGCGCTTTGGCCGCCCCTAACAGGACGGGCGACCCAAGATACACCTTCTTCTGTTCCGTACAGTTTCATCTTCTCTGGATCTGGAGCCAGCCCGTCATCAGCAAGCTCATCATCAGGACCAATTATGTACTCCTCAAAATGTGTATCTTTCCCAACACCCAATCCTTCAACAAGAAGTGCCATTTCTCCTGCACAGTTAACCCAAAATGAGAAAAATCCTCATGGATATTTTATGCCTATTAAAGTTAATGTGTGCAGAGAAGATAGACAAACCTGAGACATCTTCCCTTCCCCGCAGTCTTTGCAACACTCGCTTGGCCTCAGCCATTCTTCCTTTGCTTACAAGCCATCTTGGCGATTCAGGCAAGAAGAAGACAGTCAGTGCAAAGTATATAAGCGACGGGATCGACAAAACCCCAAGCATGATCCTCCAATCAGGCTGCGGCATAAGTGACATCGTAAACACCATGCAGTAAGAAAGGAACATCCCTCCTGACCCACTGAACTGCGGCAGCGTGTTCAGCAGCCCTCTGATGTCAGTCGGGGCGGTCTCCGAGATGTACAAAGGGACAAGGGTGACAGCCAAACCGATACCGAACCCGTCGATGAGCCTCGCCAAGAGCAACACATAGACGTTCGGCGCCCAGAGCATCACCAGGCCACTGAGAAAGTACAGGACAGCCGACGCGATCAGCAGGGGCCGCCTGCCAACGGCATCAGCCACCGCCCCGGAAAACGTAGTGATGACTGTCGCCCCGATGAGCGACATGGCCACGATAAGGCCCTCGATCAGAGGCTGGGTCTCCAAGCTGAATTCCTTCTTTATGTACAGGACGGCACCTGGAGAGATCGCACCAGCGAGTCAACATGGTCAGCATGAAGTCAAGCTATCGGTATCAAATTCAGAACTCTGAAACATATTGAGATACACTGTATCATCGAATTCAGATGCTCCGATCGTGTATGGATCTATTGACAAAACTTGAAATTCTTGAAAGAATTTGGTTTCAGTTGCTTGATCAATTTTAACAGATCAGATAAAGAATCTTTTTTTTGTTTTACTACATGCAGCTCCTCCACCAAATCCGTCATGATCTGAGCCGGCAAGATTCCCAATTATTGCTACCAAACACAGCCCCTAGTGCAACATAAAGACATGGCATCCAACTGCGCCAAAAGACCAGCTCTTTTTCCTAGTAAACACGAATTACCTGCGATGGTCGCATTATCCCACCCCTGGAGCAGGTTGCCGATGGAGGCCGCTATGGCCACGAGCACGGCGCCCGACATGGCCGGCGAATCTTATTACCGCTGCAAAAACACAATCAACACCAACAACAGCACCCGTCAGCACGCCGAATCCCGCAAACACAGCAACACGCGCCGAAAAAACCCAAGAAAGAAATCAGATTCGAGGGAAGAGCCGCGCTCTCCTCGACTGTAAACAGAACAGCGGGACAGAGCTTCGCTCGCTTACCCGAGATTGGATCTCCGATCGGGCACGGGAACCTCGCGAGGAATCTGGCGAGCTGGCGAGACGGGTGGGGTGTATAAGAGGAGGAAATCGCTGCCGATTTCGGAAGCTCTCCCTCCCACGGCGCGAGCGCTGGGGTGTCGATTTCGCCCGGGGGGGCGGACGGAGGGAGGGAGATGATGAGTGTGCGCAGTGTGGGGTGGGACTCTGTGGACTATCATCTGGTGCTGTGCGAGGCCGGTTCCGATTTTTTATTATGCTCTGATATTCCTCCGCGCGCCGCTGCTCAGCACCCCTGACGCTGACGTGTGGGCCACGGTGGTATCTGGGACAAGCTGTCAGTGGGTGGGTCTGCACGCGCTCTAAGTGGAGAAAGTTGGGCTTATTAATTGACAGGTGGGCCAGTGGCTGGCCTCAGGGAGGGGGCAGAGCCGCATATGGGAATTATTGAATTGGGGTAGGCAAACCCGGATCCAACCTTCTCTGCCTCACGTAGGACACCTAGCAGTTTTGTACTTATACTATTGATTAATTTGAATGGCTTTTTGCGCCACATGCTCGCTCAGCAAATCAATACCATGCTGATTTTGAATGGAGCTGCTTAGCTTGCAACAGGGTAGTATTCAAAATTTCAGACGCCACGTTCTACGGTTGAATCGTGTCTCATTTTGTACGGTGGAGGTTCAAGTGGGTTTAGAACATCCTTTTTCCGGGTTCCGAGAATGAAAGGAATATTGTAGGTTTCAAGATTCAAAATGAGGTTCCACCAGGTTGGATGTGGGTTCCGCGTGGAGAGGAGGTTTCTAACAAAGTTTTTTTGTAAATTTCAAATAGTTGGTGCGACAAGCAAATAACTGAAGTGTGATGGTTTTAGTCTAGCAAAACCGAGGCATTGATCCAACTTGGCGACCTTGTTTCGTACATTTTATCCTTTAAATTTGATTTGGAATTCAGCAACCTACAACATGAGATCTACTTGGGCTGGTTGGGGTGCAACCAGGCCTCGAATGTGGCGCACCTCCCCCTTCCTAGATGGAAAGGATGGAGGTTGTCGCAGCATTGGATATACAAGTTGGATTGTCTAACATCAAGAAACAAAAAGGGTGTGATATCAATAAACAAAGGGAGGATGTGACAGTCGTTACCATCGTCATGAGAGGATAGAAGGTGGAAAACTACAGGAGTAAGGCCTGGAGGATAACACATCTCATATACATTTTAGCATTTCTCGATGGTCGACATAACAAATATTTGTGAACAATGCACAAGTAGGAGAATTGGGTAAATTTGTATAGGGATCCAATGGGTAAAGCATACAAAGTTTCCTTCTTCTCTCACGACTACTCATACCCTTTGCCTCCTCTCAGGGATCAGACCCCTCATAAAAATACAATATTAATAAAATAGGTTTAGCAGTTGCATGCTATGTTGCCTCCTACAGTGATTTAAGTGAACCAAAGCGTAACACCTAGCCTACAATCCCTCAAATCAATGATGCCACTATAGAGTACAGAATCATTCTAGCACCGACCGTCAAATAGATGTGCCAGATCCCCGAAAGGGGGGTGCCTTGGCCTTCCAAACCCTCATTTGTCATAGTGTAGGCTATATGCGGTCTTGGATTCTCTGTTATATTCTCGTTGTGCCTAACACTTGTCCCATCAAAATCAACACCGACTACCAAAATAGATGGACCAGACCTACTAAAGGTGTTGCCTTGGCCTCCCAAAGCCTAATTTTTCTTAGCGTAGGCTCTGCCCAGTATTGAATTCTCTGTTACATGTTTGTTATGTCGGACACTTGATGTATTGAATTCAACAACTTTTAACCATGCCACTACTGCAGGATCTATCGGCATCCATGACTCCATGTATCGAAGACAACAAAACACTCAATAGTGACGCCAAGAATGAGTTTATGCATATCATGAAAAGTGAAGTTCTAGGTGTCATTTCATTTTTCAAAGCCATAACATGTAAATAGAATAGCATGCATGTTATTTTTAGCGCATGAAAAGATCCCAAAACTCGACCAGAGTACATGTGTCCAACATAAGCCAATTTCTTTTTGTAGGTGTTTTTTACTTGTGTAGCGGATCACTGGATCTACATCTCCTTCCAACTTTTTATTTACCACGGGTCTACAATTATTGTTTTTCTCAGCTATCTAGAGAAAATTTCGTATAAAAAAATATCGATGTAGCTAGTGCAATTTACCTCTCACATGGCATCCCATGTTCATATAAGATCATCCAACATATATTATTCTAGACTTAAAGAGGTGGGCAGAAGAGTTGCCGAAACGGACATCTGCGGACTACGTATTATTCTAGCCCCTGCTCACCCCTGTCTCTGCCCCTTTACACAAGCACTTTCGCCGCCCGGAGCAGTTTATCAAATCAAATATCACAAAACTATCGAGCATAATGCTTGATAAGAAACCATACCTATCAAAGGGTTAGAGTTGCAAAAACGACATCTCAAAACATTATCAGAAAATTATAGCTTTGGTGTGTACACTAGTATAGGAATTCTTTGTAGTGTCTTGCCAAAATGACTACTAATGGCGTGGAGGCGGCACAAAAATAATATGGTGCTATTGATAAATGTTACTAGTGGTATGTGGATGACA
The DNA here is from genome assembly GCA_007115705.1 of Dactylis glomerata. Lineage (NCBI taxonomy): Eukaryota > Viridiplantae > Streptophyta > Magnoliopsida > Poales > Poaceae > Dactylis > Dactylis glomerata. Next base: position 5,034,422 of record QXEO01000472.1, on the reverse strand, counting down.
CACCACCTAGTAATAGACACATCAGTGGAGATGAATCTGAGATGTGAGGAATTCGCTCGGGTCAGAGAGATAAGGTGGAACAAATTAATTCATGTATGTTCAATATATATAAAACTTCAGATAAAGCCGGTGAATAGGAAAAGCAAAAATAAACCCAGATCCAACCTTCTCTGCCTCATGTAGGACACCTAGCAGTTTTGTACTAGTACTATTGATTAATTTGAATGGTTTTTTGTGCCACATGCTCGCTCAGCAAATCAATGCCATGCTGATTTTGAAAGGAGCTGCTTAGCTTGCAAAAGGGTAGTATTCCAAATTTCAGACACCACGTTCTATGGTTGAATCGTGTCTCATTTTGTACTATGGAGGTTCAAGTGGGTTTAGAACATCCTTTTTCCGGATTCCGAGAATGGAAGGAATATTGTAGGTTTCAAGATCCAAAATGAGGTTCCCCGGGTTCGATGTGGGTTCCGCGTGAAGAGGAGGTTTCTAACAAAGTTCTTTTGTAAATTTCAAATAGTTGGTGCGACAAGCAAATAACTGAAGTGTGATGGTTTTAGTCTAGCAAAACCGAGGCATTGATCCAACTTGGCGACCTTGTTTCGTACATTTTATCCTTTGAGTTTGATATGGAATTCAGCAACCTACAACATGAGATCTACTTGGGCTGGTTGGGGTGCAGCCATCCCTCGAATGTGGCACACCTCCCCCTTCCTAGATGGAAAGGATGGTGGTTGTCGCAGCATTGGATATACAAGTTGGATTGTCTAACATCGATAAACAAAAAATGTGTGATATCAATAAACAAAGGGAGGATGTGACAGTCGTTACCATCGTCATGAGAGGATAGAGGGTGGAAAACTACAGGAGTAAGGCCTAGAGGATAACACATCTCATATACATTTTAGCATTTCTCGATGGTCGACATAACAAATATTTGTGAACAATGCACAAGTAGGAGAATTGGGTAAATTTGTATAGGGATCCAATGGGTAAAGCATACAAAGTTTCCTTCTTCTCTCACGACTACTCATACCCTTGGCCTCCTCTCAGGGATCAGACCCCTTGTAAAGATACAATATTAATAAAATAGGTTTAGCAGTTGTATGCTATGTTGCCTCCTACAGTGATTTAAGTGAACCAAAACGTAACACCTAGCCTACAATCCCTCAAATCAATGACGCCACTATAGAGTACAGAATCATCTAGCACCGACCGTCAAATAGATGTGCCAGATCCCCGAAACGGGGTGCCTTGGCCTTCCAAACCCTCATTTGTCATAGTGTAGGCTATATGCGGTCTTGGATTCTCTATTACATTCTCGTTGTGCCTAACACTTGTCCCATCAAAATCAACACCGACTATCAAATAGATGGACCAGACCTACTAAAGGTGTTGCCTTGGCCTCCCAAAGCCTAATTTGTCTTAGCATAGGCTCTGCCCAGTCTTGGATTCTATGTTACATGTTTGTTATGTCTGACACTTGACGTATTGAATTCAACAACTTTTGACCATGCCACTACGGCAGGATCTATCGGCATGCATGACTCCATGTATCGAAGACAACAAAACACTCAATAATGATGCCAAGAGTGAGTTTACGCATATCATGAAAAGTGAAGTTCGAGGTGTCATTTCATTTTTCAAAGCCATAACATGTAAATAGAATAGCATGCATGTTATTTTTAGCGCATGAAAAGATCCCAAAACTCGACCAGAGGACATGTGTCCAACATAAGCCAATTTCTTTTTGTAGGTGTTTTTTACTTGCGTAGCGGATCACTAGATCTACATCTCCTTCCAACTTTTTATTTACCACGAGTCTACAATTATTATTTTTCTCAGTTATCTAGAGAAAATTTTGTATAAAAAACATATCGATGTAGCTAGTGCAATTTACCTCTCACATGGCATCCCATGTTCATATAAGATCATCCAACATATATTATTCTAGACATAAAGAGGTGGGCACAAGAGTTGCCGAAACGGACATCTGTGGACTAGGTATTATTCTAGCCCCTACTCACCCCTGTCTCCGCCCATGTACACAAGCACTTTCGTTGCCCGGAGCCAAGGAAACTGTTATCAACAGTTTATCAAATCAAATATCACAAAACTATCGAGCATAATGCTTGATAAGAAACCATAACCATCAAAGGGTTAGAGTTGCAAAAACGACATCTCAAAACATTATCAGAAAATTATAGCTTTGGTGTGTACACTAGTATAGGAATTCTTTGTAGTGGCTTGCCAAAATGACTACTAATGGCGTGGGGGCGGCACAAAAATAATATGGCGCTATTGATAAATGTTACTAGTGGTATGTGGATGGCACACCACCTAGTAATAGACACATCAGTGGAGATGAATCTGAGATGTGAGGAATTCACTCGGGTCAGAGAGATAAGGTGGAACAAATTAATTCATATATGTTTTATGTATATAAAACTTTAGATAAAGCTGATGAACAGGAAAAGCAAAAATAAACCTATTGGTTTGCCACGTGTACCTCATACTGTGACCAGACTATCTTAAAATTGTCAAATGAGCTAGATCCTACAATTTTGGTTATTTGAAACAATTTTGGTTTAGTGAAAAAAGTCTTTCATTTATGTTTTTTGGAACACTCGCCCAACAGTTGCAATTTTCTGTAGTTTGCTCTTAAAAATCCTGATGATGAACCACACTACATCGAACGCCGAGAAGAGGGAGCGGTATGTAATTTGTATAACTGCAGACACTAAATTAAATGATATCACATATTTGTACTAAACTTTATCACTTCCCTGTTTCTCATTTTATAATAGACACTCTTAGTCACTTTGTGACAAATATTATGAAGCAATACTTCGATGATAGGATTCTAAAATCTATCATTGTTAATACACTAATGCTAAACTCAAACCATATTTTCAAGAAATTGATGGTAGGTGCTACAATTTTAAGATATGCTACAAATAGACCATTTGTTAGATTAAATTCTCTATATCGTACAATTATTGTATTTCTTTACGATTGATATTCTTGTATGTGTATGTATTCATGTTTATTTAGTATAAAAATGTCCTAGTATATATCTAGTATATAGCTCAGAAATATCTTAATAGAAATTGTGAGAGTGCATGGCAGTCTATCTTAGTGTGAGCGGAGATAAAGTTCTAGAATATAGAACACGGACATGATGTTTTGGCTCCACGTGCATTTTTAGCTCATTTTTAAATAAAGTTCCCTTTATTTAAAATACATTTAAATATATTTAAAAAATGTGCTCATGAAGTTGTTTGTCTTTTTACCAAACAGATTCACAAAAATGTCGCTTTTTTCTTGAGACAACTTCGTGAGCATATCTTACATGCTCGCGAAGTTGTTTCAAAAAAACGACATTTTGTGCAGCCAGTTGAAAAAGACAAAATTTGATGTAAAATAAGGCTTTAATTCCGCGAGACATTTGTTTTTGACTTTTTTGCACACACTACAAAAAATGCCAGTATTTACAAAACTTTATGTGATATACAAGTTGGATTGTCTGACATCGATAAACAAAGGGTTATAATAAGAGTCGATAACATCATCATGAGAGGAGAGTGGGTAGGAAACTACAGGAGTAAGGCATAAAGGATAGCAGATCGCATGTACATATTAGTCTCGATGGTCGACTAATTAACAGATATTCATAAACAATGCACAAAAAAGGAAAATTGGGTCAATTTATATAGGGATCCGGTGGGTAAAGCATACACATTTTCCTCCTTCTCTGCATGATTAGTCGTAGTATTCGTGGCCTCCTCTCAAGGATCAAACCTCTCATAGAAAATACAGTATTAATCATATATGTTTAGCAGTTGTATGCCAGGTTGTCTCTTATAGTGATTTTAAGTGAATCAAAGCGTAACACTGATGTCTACGCACTTCTATTCTTGTAGACACTTGTTGGGCCTCCAAGTGCAGAGGTTTGTAGAACAGCAGCAAGTTTCCCTTAAGTGGATCACCCAAGGTTTATCGAACTCAGGGAGGTTAGAGGTCAAAGCTATCCCTCTCAAGCAACCCTGCAATTACGATACAGAAAGTCTCTTGTGTCCCCAACACACCCAATACACTTGTCAGATGTATAGGTGCACTAGTTCGGCGAAGAGATAGTGAAATACAAGTGGTATAGATGATTATAAGTAGCAAACGTGATGTGAAATAAATATCGCTGCGAGCAAACAAGTAACAAAATAGCAAGTAAACGGTATGCAAAGCTTGGAAACAAGGCCTAGGGATCATACTTTCACTAGTGGACACACTCCCAACAATATAACATGAATGAACAAATAACTTCTCTTTGCTAAGGCACTCTGAATTACTCTCCTATTGAATAACACTAATCATTGTGTAGTGGCTACAGAAGCACCCCTTAAAGTTCATCAAGTACTTGACAAACACCACTCATAGAGATATCCAAATCAAATCACAATTCAAGATAGAAATCATTGCAACTTAGACCAAGTACTAACACGGTGCACGCACTGTCACCATTACACCATGAAAGGAGGAATAGATCACTCAAACTATCATAGCAATAATTATTCTTATAATCCACAAGAGATCACAATCATAGCCTAAACCAAGTACCACCATGATGCACGCACTGTCACCGTTACACCATAGCAGGAGGAATAGATTACTTTAATAATCACCACTAGAGTACACATAATATCTGAATAATAACATCTACTTGTTCAACATGATACAAAGCTCACGATCACATAAAGATCACATCATGGGAGAGAGAGGTGAACCACATAGCTACCGGTAGAGCCCTCAGCCCCGGGGATGAACTACTCCCTCCTCATCATAGGAGACAGCAAGGTTGATGGAGATGGCGGTGAGGTCGATGGAGACGGCAGAGACGGCGATGGAGACCGATGGAGATGGCTCCGGGGGCACTTCCCCGTCCCGGCAGGGTGCCGGAATAGAGACTTCTGTCCCCCGAAATTCGTCGGCGATGGCGGCGGAGCTGCGGAACTCTTTCTGGAAAATTGCCGAATCCTTTAGGGTTTTCCGTCCCGAGGCTTCTTATAGGCGAAGGGGCGTCGCGAGAGGGCAGCCAGGGGCTCCTCACACATGGGTGGCGCGGCCAGGGCCTGGGCCGCGCCACCCTAGTGTGAGGGCAGGCCCTGGCCCCTCTCCGGCTCTCTTTCGGATGTCTGGATGCTCCCGGGAAAAATAAGACTTCTGGAACTTGTTTCGTCCAATTACGAGAATATTTCCTATGTATCACTTCTGAAACACAAAAACAGCAGAAAACAGGGAACTGGCACTGTGGCACTTGTTAATAGGTTAGTTCCGGAAAATGCATAAAAGTGCCACTAAGTGTAACGAAACAATAGGAAAATGGTGTAAAAACAAGCATGGAGCATCAAAAATTATAGATACGTTTGAGACGTATCAAGCATCCCCAAGCTTAACTCCTGCTCGTCCTCGAGTAGGTAAGTGATAACAAAAGAATAATTTTTGAGGTGACATGCACCTACACAATCTTGATCATATATGTAAGCATTGTGAGCTGGGATCATAAGAACTTAAAACATGGGCATGAAAGATATAATCTTGACAATATAAACTTAGCAACCATGTTATAACATGAAAATGAACACAAACAAAAGATCATGAATAATGAAACAATGAAAGTCAAACGTGTGTTCAAATCATAAGGAAAAACATACAAATGGTTTCCAGCTTGTCCTTCATGGAGAGCAAAACATAAATGCATAGGACACCTTCAAGTTTAAAAGGGTGACTAGATACAAGTAATTTAAGAACAAGTGAAACCAACAATATGAATCAATCAATGAACTTTGGGACAATGCATATCACACTAAGAATGACAACTATGCTCTCTTAATGGTGCATAAAGAAAGAAGGTGGTGACTCAACATAAAAGTAAAAGAAAGGCCCTTCGCAGAGGGAAGCAGTGATTGCAAGTTTTATAACCTTCAAAAATTATGGTACTTACCGGCTTTGAGCTCTCATTGCCCCCATCATAAGCATCTTGAATGGTTAAAGTTAATGCGAGAACAATTATGATGCATATGCTTGACAAATCATAAGTTGAAAACCTCGTGTCCCGTGAATACGAGTACCCAAACCATGCTAATTTACTTAGAGTCCCAAGCAAGGCTCTTGTCATTGTAAGTATATGCATATCATTGAGAACCGCCAATGGGGTACCTCCGTGCCCGATGACATGGAACAAGCCCACACCAAAATGACAGGACAAGCAGACAATGAACACCTCGACATCTCTTTTATTTGCTATATTGTTTAGCTTTTTATTGTGAGATGCGTCGTCGAATGTTCACCATGGGTATGCTGCAAATTTCCACCATGAATTATGCATGGCTTAGATTGGCGGCCCGGCGTTTCCCTAACACATATAAAAACTCCATGATCCTCACAAGATTCCCAATTCATTTCACACAGCGGGCATCCATAAACAAAAGATCACGATATCAACTCAAATAAGAAGTGCAATGTTGAAAGCTTGCCCCATGACAGCATGGCTGGGCTAGAATCCAACTTACAACTTGCAAGCATAACAACTCAGCATAAAAGACCACAATGTCAAATTTTTAAGAACAGGAAAAAGTAAAGTGTGCCTTCCGGTTCGTGAGAGCTTTACTGACCGAATTTCGCATAACACTGGTAAGAGTTTAATTTGAAGAGAATATAAAAGCAAGTCAAATTTACTTGGAATAGCAAATTGCTAGTAGGTATGTATGGTGGACACTTTGGAAAACTTTGGCTTTAGGAGTTGGATGCACGAGTAGATCTCATACTCAGTACAAGGCGAGGGCTAGCAAAAGACTGGGAGCGACCAACTAAGAGAGCAATAATGGCCATAATCATGCAAAGCGACAAAGCGACATTAAAAGAAGCATAAGATGGCATCAAAAGTCAAAAACTAAATGATCATGAAGGCTATTGGCGACTTTGTAAGAGTCTAACATGTGTGAGCATGCGCCAAGTCAACCCAAATAAAGCATCAAGGAGAAAACCAAAATAATGCTTCCATACAATAAAAACAACGCATGATTTTTTTCAAAGGCTCATTAAACAATCTCAGTTATTTGAGACAAGTCATGCTACAGCAAAACCACTAAGCATACTATCAAAAAGACATCAAGCATGACATGAAAAAGCCTAAGCCGCAGTCTACACAAGCTCCTTCTTGTACCACTATTTTGCACAAAGCTTTTTCTCTTTTCCAACACCATTTGAAATTTTTAAAGACACCTCTTTTGATGAAAACCAATAAAGATCAGAGGCAAAAATACACCTTGATGAAAAGATATGAAAAGATCTGAACACAAATCAAGGCGAAAACGAAAACCAAAGCAGTAGCAGAAAAAGAGAACACTCATTGAAACGATAAGAGTGAAAAACAGAGTGTTCTTGGCAAATGAAAAACGGGTTCATCTCCCTCCAAAACAACATGATGTGATCAAACCATTTATTACAGCAAACAAAACTAAACTAACTAAGAAAACTAAAACAACTGACGCTCCAAGAAAAACACATAGTGCATGAAGCAATAAAAATATAGTGTCTTGAAAGGTGACCTGATTTTTGCCGATGAAGAAGGGGTGCCTCGGGGGCATCCCCAAGCTTTGACGCTTGTACTTCTTGGATATTTCTTGGGGTGATGCATGGGCATCCCCAAGCTTGAGCTTTTGTCCATTCTTCATCTCATCTCATCATTCTCCAATCCCTACACTTGAAAACTTCCTTCATACAAAACTAAACACAATCTCATTAGCAACATTAGTGTAAGCATAAAATATATTAAACCTCTTTTAGCTTCAGGTTTCAACCCAAAACCACCACATATAAAGTATATACTACTGTAGCAACTTCCACAAGAGTTCCATGATCAAAAAGAACTCAAAAGAAAGCGATAAAGTGGCAAAAACAAATATTGGCAGAAATCTGTCAAAACTGGACAGCTGATAATTGACGAATTTTTGAGGGATTTTCTGTTGCTCAAATCAAAAAGTGTTCAACTAAGAAAAGTTTGGATATAACCTGGGGCATATGCACAAGAAATCGCAGGTCCAAAAGATAAACAGAGAATTTTCACGAATTTTTACAGTGCAGCACCGAAAACAGTTTCAGGACAGCAATAACCCCAAATCTTTACCTCACTCAAATTAGAGGCTTCTCTTGGCACAAAACGAAATAAACAAGATAAGGAGCGGTCATTACAGTAGTAATAACTTCCAAGACTCAAATAAAAGAAAAGGTACTGAAAATAAACAATGGGTTATCTCCCAAGAGTGCTTTTCTTTAACGCCTTTGAGCTAGGCGCAGTAATTTGCAAAGATGCTCATGTGGGCGCCATATAAGAGCTTGAGGCAAAGGCGCCATATAGGAATTTAAAGCAATAGAGAGCATCAAAAAGCAAGTATGGAACACATTTAAATCTAAACCACTTCCTATGAAAAATAGTCTTGTAAAGAGACAAATCATGAAAGCGCAAAGCAAAAAGCATAGGAAGGCAAAACAAGTATAACTTCAAGAATTGCAATATAAAGAGGGGAAACTCAATATTGTTGAGATCCATCAAACCATGTTTCCCTCTCTCATAATAACTTTCAGTAGCATCATGCATAGAACTAACAATATAACTATCACATAAAGCATCCCTATCATGAGCCACATGCATAAAAGGATTAATACTTCCCACATGAACAATAGTAGTAGGAGCAGATTCAACAGAATAATTATTCTCATCACCATAATCATCAAAGACAGGAGGCATATTGTAATCATCACTATTTTTCTCCTCAAAAGTAGGTGAACTGAAAACATTATACCCATCATCACAAGCTAGAGAACTACTATGTCGCATAGCATATTCATCAAACATATCATCATAAGAAGGAACATGGATAGCACTAATGGTACAACAATTATTAACCTTAGAATTGGTACCAAAAAGATTTTCAATATCAAAAGTAGAGTGCTTTTCCCAATCATGATCACTAACATAGGTAATAGGCATAGGAACATCATCCCAATCAGAATTATCATAATCTATAGCAGGATCATAAAGCTTAAGGGAAGATACCATGTCCTCTCGCCTCTTACTCCTCTTCTTCTTCTTCTTCTTCTTCTTCTTCTTCTTCTTACTCTTCTTACTCTCTCCTTTAGGAGGGAGAGACTTAAAGGGCATCTTCTCCACATATTCTTGTTTGCTGACAGAAACAACAGAAGAAACTTTGGAGGATTCCTCCTCTCTATTAATAAGATAAAAACATCTATCAGTCCTGTCATAGCTTGGCAAAATATCAAGTTTTATAAGATTTTGAATGTAAGTATTTGCAAGGCAATCTTTAGCACAATAGAGACGACAACCACGAAGGGTGCTATTAATATCAACATCATTCATATCTATCAAAGCAATCTTTCTAGATATCTCATCACACGCCAAGAACAAAGCAAGCTCATCATGCTGATTGGGAGTAATCTTGTCATCACAATACATACTTAAGGTACTAGAAGAGTAACTATTAGGGCTTGAGCATTGGAAATTAAAATGACCTATGTCATCGCAATGTTTACAAAGAAAAGGATAAAGCTCACAAACCTTCTTACCGATCTCGCCTATATCCTTGTACCACATTCGGGTTTCTTCATTTGCATGGTGAACACAATAATCTTCCTTGTTGTAACTCTGTTCACAAGGTCTATGTACTCCACAAAAATTAACATGCTTATAAGAAATAGGACTTTTAGAAGTTTGAGCATGTTTATTGGAATCATCAATAACAATATCACTTTCTATACAAGTGTCCTTAAAAGGTTCATGATACACGTCCCCATTTCCTTTAGGAACATTCATATGGGAAGCAAAGGCTTTAAAGCAATCAACCATAATTTGAGGATCAAGACCATATTTAGCACTAAGCTCTTGAAAATTAGCAGTTTCAGCGAAAGACTTAATGCAATCAAACTCGTAATTCATACATGATCCCTTACCTTTGTCGCTATCCCAACCTTCAATATTGTTTTGAATTGTCTCAAGCAGATCCCACTTGGTGTCAACATCCTTGCTTGTGAAAGACCCATCAAAGCATGCATCTAGATAATCCTTGTAATATCCTGAAAGCCTTGCATAAAAATTATTAATAACAATATTACGGGGAAGATCATGAATAGGACATTTATGCATTAGTAACTTCAATCTTTCCCACGCTTGGGCAATGCTTTCTCCCTCATGAGGCCAAAAATTATATATCTGATTACGATCTTTATGAATCTCACTTGGAGGATAGAATTTAGAATAAAAGAGAGGTACAATTTCCTCCCAGCCAATAGATGGACCATCTTCAAGCAGCCGATACCATTCCTCAGCTCTGCCTTTCAGTGACAAAGAGAATAGCTTCTTCTTAACTTGGTTCATTGAAATACCTGCACACTGGAACAACTCGCATAATTCATGTATAAAGAGCAAATGATCACCAGGATGGACAGTTCCATCTCCTAAATAGCAGTTATCCCTAACACGTTCAACAATCTTCGTAGGTATTTTAAAAGGATGGGGAGCACAAGCATCACTAGAAACATCACATATGGGAGATAAAATATTATCAGAACAAACCTTCTCCACTAAAGCTGGGGGACTAAAAATATCATAGTCAACAAAACCAGCTTCCCCAAGCTTAGACTTTTCTATAGCATTAGCATTAACAGTATTCAAAGCATTCGTACTAATAACATTGCTATGCGAAATAAGCTCCAAAGGATTTTCAATTTTCTCTTCAAATCTAAAATCAGGAAAAAGACTAAAGAACTCTTTATTTTCCATTAAGCCTAACTAGTGAAAATAAAAACAAGAAACAAAAAGATATAATTGCAGAATCTAAAGGAAATAACTCCGAGCACTCACACAGGAGGATGCGAGTACCTTTTACCTTACCTCCCCGGCAACGGCGCCAGAAAAGAGCTTGATGTCTACGCACTTCTATTCTTGTAGACACTTGTTGGGCCTCCAAGTGCAGAGGTTTGTAGAACAGCAGCAAGTTTCCCTTAAGTGGATCACCCAAGGTTTATCGAACTCAGGGAGGTTAGAGGTCAAAGCTATCCCTCTCAAGCAACCCTGCAATTACGATACAGAAAGTCTCTTGTGTCCCCAACACACCCAATACACTTGTCAGATGTATAGGTGCACTAGTTCGGCGAAGAGATAGTGAAATACAAGTGGTATAGATGATTATAAGTAGCAAACGTGATGTGAAATAAATATCGCTGCGAGCAAACAAGTAACAAAATAGCAAGTAAACGGTATGCAAAGCTTGGAAACAAGGCCTAGGGATCATACTTTCACTAGTGGACACACTCCCAACAATATAACATGAATGAACAAATAACTTCTCTTTGCTAAGGCACTCTGAATTACTCTCCTATTGAATAACACTAATCATTGTGTAGTGGCTACAGAAGCACCCCTTAAAGTTCATCAAGTACTTGACAAACACCACTCATAGAGATATCCAAATCAAATCACAATTCAAGATAGAAATCATTGCAACTTAGACCAAGTACTAACACGGTGCACGCACTGTCACCATTACACCATGAAAGGAGGAATAGATCACTCAAACTATCATAGCAATAATTATTCTTATAATCCACAAGAGATCACAATCATAGCCTAAACCAAGTACCACCATGATGCACGCACTGTCACCGTTACACCATAGCAGGAGGAATAGATTACTTTAATAATCACCACTAGAGTACACATAATATCTGAATAATAACATCTACTTGTTCAACATGATACAAAGCTCACGATCACATAAAGATCACATCATGGGAGAGAGAGGTGAACCACATAGCTACCGGTAGAGCCCTCAGCCCCGGGGATGAACTACTCCCTCCTCATCATAGGAGACAGCAAGGTTGATGGAGATGGCGGTGAGGTCGATGGAGACGGCAGAGACGGCGATGGAGACCGATGGAGATGGCTCCGGGGGCACTTCCCCGTCCCGGCAGGGTGCCGGAATAGAGACTTCTGTCCCCCGAAATTCGTCGGCGATGGCGGCGGAGCTGCGGAACTCTTTTTGGAAAATTGCCGAATCCTTTAGGGTTTTCCGTCCCGAGGCTTCTTATAGGCGAAGGGGCGTCGCGAGAGGGCAGCCAGGGGCTCCTCACACATGGGTGGCGCGGCCAGGGCCTGGGCCGCGCCACCCTAGTGTGAGGGCAGGCCCTGGCCCCTCTCCGGCTCTCTTTCGGATGTCTGGATGCTCCCGGGAAAAATAAGACTTCTGGAACTTGTTTCGTCCAATTACGAGAATATTTCCTATGTATCACTTCTGAAACACAAAAAACAGCAGAAAACAGGGAACTGGCACTGTGGCACTTGTTAATAGGTTAGTTCCGGAAAATGCATAAAAGTGCCACTAAGTGTAACGAAACAATAGGAAAATGGTGTAAAAACAAGCATGGAGCATCAAAAATTATAGATACGTTTGAGACGTATCAAACACCTAGCCTAAAATCCCTCAAATAAAGGTCGCCTTATAGAGTACATAATCATTCTAGCACTGACCGTCAAATACATGGACCAATCCCCTAAAGGGGCTGCCTTTCCTTCCAATTTCCAAACCGTAATTTGTCTTAGCATAGGCTCTACACATCTCGATTCTCTGTTACATGCTCATTGTATCTAACACTTGTCTCATTAAATTCAACACCGACTGTCAAATAGATAGATCAGACCTGCTATAAGGGCCGCCTTGGCCTCTCAAACCCTAATTTGTCATAACGTAGGCTCTATCTAGTCTTGGATTCTCCGTTACATGCTCGTTCTATTTGACACTTGTCCCATTGAATTCAACATCTTCGACCATGTCACTACGATAGGCTCTGTCGACAACCATGAAATTGAGGTATCAAAGAAAATAAAACACTCAATAATGATACCAAAAATAAGTTTATGCATATCAATAATGAATCTCGAAGTGTCATTTTATTTTCAAAATCCATAACATGTAAATAGAACCGCATGCAAGTCATTTGTAGCGCATTGAAAAGATCAGAAACCTCGGACCAGAGGATGTGTGTCCAACATAAGCAAATTTCGTTTTGTAGGTGTTTATTACTTGGCATAGTGGATCATCAATGGTTCTACATCTCCCTCCAACTTTTTATTTACCACAAGTACTATTATTATTTTTCTCAATTATTCAGCGCAAATTCGTATCGATTGAGGTACTGCAATTCACCCCTCACATGGCATCCCATGTTCATGTAAGACCATGCTCCTACAACAGATATTATTCTAGACTAGAGGAGAGATGGGTACTAGAGTTGCTGAAACGGACAGCTGCGGACCAGGTTGCTCCAAAGATCGAGCGGCCCCATCCATACTCTAGACAATTTGAAGGAGTACCTACGAAGAATGGCAGGAAAACAGTGGGCCCGAGCTACACGTCGGCAGCGCTCGTCAGGACAGCGACACATTCTTGGTTTTCTACTTTTTCTATAATTGCCTGGTGCAATTTTTTCTTCTTTATTCCAGATGGTGCCGTGTGATTGCTGCAGCGAGGCAAGAGGCCATCCACCCTGTCACTCTCCTCTTTTCGCCGGGAGAGATCGAATTGATATTTTTTGGTACGGTTTCGATCTAGATGCGCTTGGCGTGGCATCGATCGCCTTAATAGGGTTTGCTAATTAATTCAGGTGGAAGCAAAGCTAGGCGCCAAGTAGATCTTTCCTGCGGGCGCTGGACGACGAGTAGGTTCGGAGTTGGGTACACGTAGTTTCGATTATTATTCGTGGATTTGACACGTCAAACAAGAATTTTCTTATGTAGGCCTAAGATTGGTACGTTTTAGGAGTACATTATTACATCATGATTTATTGGAACTTTTCCTCTTATCTTTTCTGAAATCTGATGATGAAAAAAGTGTTTTGGCAATGAGAGTGTACCTTTAACTTTCTTTGAGAGTTAAACATTTCAAACTTTGATCAAGTTTTTAAAGATATAACAATATTTTCAAACCAAATAGGTAATGAAAATATATTTTATCATAAATCTAATGATGCTAATTTTATGGTATAAATATTGTTGGTGCTGTTTTAGTTAAACACAGTCAAAATTTTAAAAAGTTTGACTCTTTAAGATAGTTGGAGGTATACTCCACGATGGGAATATGTTTGTGGGTGTACATTGCATGATTAAGGTGTGAAAACTAGATAAAAGACGTACAGAAACGAGAAATATCGATTCCAAACATTGAGACTAATACCCCAACAAAAAACGCATGCTCGCTCCTGTGTCACCCTTGCAGAGACATTGGAGCGCCCGTAATCTCCACCGCTGAGCCTCCCCTCCCCTCCTCGCATCCGCTACTGCAAGACTAATTTATGCCTCAAGGAAAAAATTGTTTGCATAAAAATTATGGTGACGCACAGAAATTACTAAATTATGAGTAGCATATTATATACTCCCTCCGGTTCGGTTTACATGTCCTAGGCGTATCCTAGATCGCTAGTTTTGCTAATATAATCTGAATTTTATAACATAAAATTTTTACCGATTTGAAAATACAACTTCTAAAGTATTTAATAATATATGTTATGCAATATAAGTTTTGTATATGTGTAGATCAAATACTGTACATCGAACACGAGGGATTATCATTAACAAGAGAATCTAGGCGCCTTAAAGATCCTGAAATTAAGAGCAAAAGCTCCACTGCCAGACTGGTAAACATCCACACTCCATAGCATGACCCACACTACATCATGGTGTTGCTTTCACCGGAAAATTAACATCACTTTTCTCGTCCTACTAGGCTACTACCAAGTCACTGTAGCTTAAACCGGCCGATCAAACAACACGTCCGCCTCACCATTATTCGTTCGCAATAGGACAATCTCGCCGCCGCGGAGAAGCCATTTCAACATATCTCGGTTGTTTGCTTGGACAAAAAAGAACTCTGGCTATCTGTTCGTAGCAAGCCGACGTGTGACGACGGGCGCGCACGCACGCGGCTCGCTGACGCGCCGCGGAACGACCGGCACGGACGGGAGACGCCGGTGGACGCGTCGACGCATGGGCACGTGTACAGGTGTCGGTACGCAGCAGGCCGCTTCCGGTCTCGTCGATGACTCACCGGCGGCCGCCGGCGGCGGGCCCTGTGACGCGACGCGTCGCTAGTGGCGGAGTGGCTCGACGAGGCTGCCCATGCCATGCTTTTTGCTAGCGTAGCTCGATTGGGCTCTGGGCATCTGGGTGATGCACAATTGTCTCGGTGCTGAAAATGTCTCGACCCCTCTGGGTTTAGAGTTTTTGCCGCGCGCACAGGATGATCAGCCGACGAGTTAATGGCTATGATAGCGCCAGGTGATCTGCAATTAAGGGTTGCCTTAATGAGATTTTCCCCAAGATTTTCGTTGGACCCGCAGTGTGCAATCTCGGACCTAGTACTCCGTAGCCCGTCAATGCATGGTATACAGAGCCAGAGGACGGCGATGCTTTGTGTGCACAGTTAGGCCAAAAGTCATTTTCGGAGAGCCGTACGCATGACCCAAGACGTAGTTTTGTTGGGTTCTCGCGGTGAGCCATACGAAAGCTACGTAGTTTTAGGCAGGGTACGGCTACAACTGTGCAAGCAGGGTAGGGGGTCTGGAATGGGCCTCACAATCTGCAAATCCTCCGTTCTGAACTGAACCACGGGAATTCCTCCTGGTTTCTGTAGGAGGAATTGGACTGTTTCCTGCCAAGTTTCTGATGTTCTGAACGTGACTCCTACCTAGTTCAGTACTCCCTCATTGCCAAAAATATAATGCAATTAAGTTTTTTTTAAACAAAAAACGAATAATGTAAAGTTTGACCAAGTATGCAGAAAAATATCAATATCTAGAATACCAAATCGATCCTATCAAATTCATCATATCTCTACTAATAATATTGCAATCGGTCGGTAGATACGTCGCTCTACAATTGGTCCGAATTTTGAAACAATTTATAGTATATGCCACCGCCAAGTCGACTTACCGGCTGGACGTTTTTTTTTTCCTTCCCCTAGCTCGTTACCCGACACGGTCCTACATCGGGCATGCCGCGGTCACACCTGCAGCCACCCACCCGGCCGGTGCTCCTCGGCGCAGACCGCCCGGCCTGCCAAACCTCGCGCGGCCGTCGAGGATCTGCCTCGCGTCTCTGGCGCCTGCCCACACGATGGTGTTAAGCGACGGGTTCGGCCAAGGTATTGTATAGGGACGGCGATGGCGGCATAAACATGGTGAGCCTAGACCCTGGAGGCTATCGAGAATGAGTGTTCTGCGGTGGAGAGCCAGGTTTTAAAGGTGGTCAGGTTGCCCGGTGTTCATCACAATGACTTCTTCACCGTTCGTTTTGGCTGCTGAGCTCGAGCTAGCGATTGGAAGTCGCCAACATGGGCACGGGCTGACTTTGGCTCGGATGTTTATATTGGCTAAGGAGAAAGAGAGCCGCATGGGAGGAGCACTAAGATTGGAAAATTTTGGCTCGGATGTTTATACTGGCTAAGGAGAAAGAGAGCCGCAGGGGAGAAGCACAAGATTGGGAAATTTTGGTGGCGATGGGGAAAAATATGGAGTAGAAAAAATAAAGATTAGGTGCTCCCGCGGCGTCCCGCCTCGCCGCCGGTCCGCTCCTCGATTCCTCATCAGCGTGCGCGCGCCTGCCCTCGTATCTCCCCGCCCATTGGCTTCCATCTCCCGCTGCTGGAATTCGAGCAGAAGACGTAGCGGAAGATGCTCGTCGTCCCCGACTGCCGCCGCTATCGTCCTCTTTGATTTCTGCCCCAAACTCTACCGTCCACCTCTCCGGTTCCTTCCCGACTGCCGCAGCCGTCTACATTCGACCTCTCCTGTAGATCCACCATGGGACAAGCAGCACAACTGACGAAGGAATGACAAAAGGGCCCCCGATATTCGCCTACCTGGTTTTCGATCCAGGAGGAGTCTCCCTGGATAGGATCTTGAGGCCCATCAAGGTGGTGGTCTAGCGCGGCCCAGAAGCTAAACTTGGCGTGCAAGTAAGGACCCAAAGAATTCAAGTTAGATTAGACTTCGTTTGTTTAAGGTCCGATCCAATCTGTACTTGGCTTGAGAGACAATCCTGAGACCCGGCCTTCGGATATAAAAGGCTGGGAGGGAGGTCTCGAAGTCCTAGACGCTTTTCCACCCACCTCACGTCGGAGCGCTTGACAACTTAGAGCTCTCTGGTTCGGCTAGATCCAATCTACGCCACCATTGTAACCCCATCATCAAAGCCACCCCGTCAATACAAAGTCAGACAAGCAGGACGTAGGCCTTTTACCTTCCGAGGGGGCCGAACCTGGGTAAATCCTGTGTTCCTTTGCTTTCGTCTGATCGCCGTCGAGTTCGCTAGGTCCCCAATACGTTTCCTAGATCGAAAGCCCTTCGACATGGGCATTGCCGGGGATAAACCTCGTCAATTGGCGCCGACCGTGGGGACGACGGGATCTGGATCTACAGATTCGCCGGCTCCATCACCAACCACCGCCAAGATCGACATTGACACCGTCAACGGCACCGCTGCGCCGACCAACGTCGATGCCACCACCAAGATCGACATCGACACCATCGTCGGCATCGCTGTGCCGGCCATCGTCGACGCCAAATCGGCAGAACCGGAGGTCGACGCCGCCGATTCGATCGTCATCGACAACGTTTCGCCAAGCACCGCCAAGTCCACTCCGGCGGCGAACGTCATCGACCCCACCTCAGGCGCGACAGGAACAGTGCCCGGAGGCTATGACATGGCCTTCGGATTGTTCAACTTCCACGTGGACAGCAACGGGGCGATGGAACTACTCTCCATCGGCGAATCGGCTCTGCTCATGGCCGAAGCGACAACACCACCAGCCGTCGGGGGCAAACCCTCGACAAGCGCGCTACTAGCACCATCGGAGAAGGAACCAAAGCTGAGAACTTCGACCCCATCAGTCGGGTCGAACGATTTCGAAGATCCACCTCCATCCCCGACCACCGCATACTGCGCCGATTGCGACGCATACCACTACGTGGGCGCCAGAGATTTCTCATCCCATGAAATCGCCGACTGTGAAGATCCTCGGGGGGGCACGGCAGCTGTCTACCCAACGATATCTGAGTGCGATCGGGCTCTCAACGCCCTCACGCTCCGCACTGCACCGTATGACCCTGACTACGTTGAAGGGTTATACTCGGACTACACATGTTCAGATGACGATGACGACGTCTACCCCGAAGCTAAAGGGAAAATCGGCAATTCAGCAAGCTCCGCCTCACATTGCGAATCTGCCGCATCTAGCGATGGCTATGTAGCTGATTACGATTCTGACCTCATGATCGAAGTCGGGCCCTACGTCGAAAGCGACGACGTCTACCCTCCAGCGCTGGGCGAAATCAGCGACGATTCGACCCCGTGGTCCGGGGGCCACTGCATGATGGCATCGCACGGCGATGGAAACGAGAACAGAGACAACGACGACCGAAACTGGACAGACAGCGGCCGCCAGATGGTCACGCACGACCAGATCCGGTTCGCAAGAAGGGTTTACGCGGGCGAGGTGAACTTTGGTCCCAACCCAAGCCCGAGCGATATGGATGCACTCCGGTTCGTCGTCTAGGAGCAGAAGGACCAGATCAGTGCTGACAGGCGAGTACTGGAACGGCGCAGAGAGGAGGCTGATGCGTCCAGCAGAAGACGGGCCGAAAGATCGTCCCATTATTCATCAAGCGTCCAGCACAGATCGAGATCACGCACTCAGCCGGGGGCCGATATGCACAATATCACCCGAAATCTGGAGGCAGAGTTCAACGAGGCTGAATTGATGCCCAAGACCAAGGAGGCTGCGATCATGGCCGCGGCAGCATACATTGCCGCGAACGCATCCAATGGCGACGAGCATATGCGACACCTGAGAAACCTGGCACTCGAAGGAGTAAGGGTGCTTCAAGGCACGCCCGACTCAGGACATGACGCGACAGCAAGGAGAACCGCCCCACCGGCGGAGCAAGCCAGGCACCCAGCACCGGTGCCAGCCGTAGCACCTCGGACGCAAGTGGTCGAACCTCTCAACGGGGAGCTTCAGCATGGTCTGGCCCAGAACAGAGTCGACCAAGGGCGAGCGCGGCGCGAGGCACGCCGCCTCGAGGGAGAACACGAGGCGGAAACGTTTGGCGGCGCCAACGATGGACTATGCAGAGCAGAATGCTTTAGCTTTTTGATCCGCTCCGCACCGTTGCCGAAGGGAATCAAGCTCAGCGACGGCATAGTCAAGTTCGACGGGCAGCAGGATCCCCGAATTTGGCTCGATGACTTCATAACCGCTATCAAAATCAGCGGTGGATCCAGGGACAACGCCCTCCAGTTGTTGTCGCTGCACTTGAAGGATAACGCAAGGGCGTGGCTGAATAATCTCACCCCAGATAGTATACGCTCTTGGGAAGAGTTTCGGCAAGCGTTCATCGCCAACTTTTGAGGCACTTCACGATGACCTACGTCGTTCGAAGAACTGCGCCTATGCGTGCAGCGAACTGGAGAAAATCTGAGGTCATACATCTCACAGTGGATCAGCCTCCGCAACACAACAGAAAACATCTCGCCCGAAAGGGCCATCGATGCCTTTCGAGACGGCCTCTTTCGACGCGACTTCAAGGAAGAGCTTGGTCGCTGCAAGCCGAAGACCGTCGACCACCTCATGAGCCTGGCGAACGAATGGGCCGATGGCGAAGACTCCATCGCAGCTCCCAGAAGCCGCCGTCGATCAGCAGAACGCGATGTCGACGCGAAAGACCAGTTCCACTCCGGATCCCGAAAGAAAGGTCGTCGGAACCGCTACGACGACACGGAGAACACAGACATGGTAGCAGCAGGCTACGTGCATGAAGATCGTGACGACAACCGCGACTTACCGCGACGAGGAAACAATTACCATGGCAGCAGCAGCAGAAGTACCAGTCGTGACTCGAAGCCAAGCAAGGAGTGGCGCCGACGACAACCACAATTGTCGGCAGAGGAGATGCTTGATAGAGGATGCCCAAGGCATACGTATCTCGACAAGGACGGAGTACGAAGACCGGCGCACCTCCTCATCGAGTGTAGAGAATTCCTTCGTCTCAACCGAGCACTTCAAGAAAGGATGGGCACCGAGCAGCCAGTGGCGGGGGCGATAGCCTTCAACGCTCCACCACCACCGCCTAACCCACCAGCGAATGTCGTACAGCAGGGCCACCAGGCCGCCACGATCCAGCAAGTCGAGCCGCGACAGCCGGCTAACGAGGAAGAAGAGTTCCCGCCGCCAAGAGGTTTCGTGCCCATGATTCAGAGGGGGCGCCCGACGAATAAAGTTCAGCGGAAGCGCGCAAGAGAAGTGTTTCACGCCGAACACGCGCCACTGGCCACTCCCGAATATATGAACTGGTCCGAACATCCGATCGGTTTCGACAGGTCAGATCATCCACCGAAGATCCCACGCCCGGGACACCATGCCTTGGTTCTCGAGGCGCAGATAGGGGGTTTCACCTCGAAAAAGGTGTTTATGGACGGAGGCAGCAGCTTGAACCTCATCTACGCAGATACACTGCGGAAGATCAAGATCCCGATAAACAATCTCCTGCCAACGGAGACCTCCTTCCACGAAATCGTCCCAGGGAAGCCGACGTACCCATTAGGGGTGATACATCTCGACGTCATCTTCGGCACGCCAGCAAACTTCAGAAAGGAGAAGATCGAATTCGAGGTCGTCGACTGGCCCTCGCAGTACCACGCCATCCTCGGACGACCAGCGTTCGCTCGATTCATGGCGGTACTGCACTACGCTTACCTCAAGCTGCGGATGCCCGCAAACAGAGGACCACTGACGATCAGCGGCAGCTTTGCCCGATCCGAAAACTGCGACAAGGACTTCAACACCATGTCCCAAACCTTCGGGGTGCACGAGGAGCTGCACCATATTCGGGAAGCCACTGTGATGGACATCGATCCACTGACGCAGCAGAACGCCCCAGAACTGCCGTTCGATGCCACCAAGGACACCCGAGAGCACCAGATCCACCCGACGGATCCAACCAAGACGGCACGGGTGTCGAACTCCCTCTCTCCCGCATAGGAAAGCGCGCTCGTCGAGTTCCTCCGTGAGCACTGGAGGATGTTTGCCTGGTGTCCAGCGGATATGCCAGGTATCCCCAGGGAACTCGCCGAGCACGAGCTTAAGATCTTTCCCAACACGAAACCGGTCAAGCAGTCTATGCGCCGGTATAATCCAGAGAAGGCCAAGTCGATGGGCGAAGAAATCAACCGCCTACTCGAAGCCAAGTTCATCAGAGAGATCAAGGAAGCCATGTGGCTCTCGCCACCGGTCATGGTGGAGAAGAAGGACACCAAGATCTACAGGATGTGCATCGACTTCATGGCCCTAAACAAGCACTGCCCGAAGGACTACTTCCCCCTGCCCCGAATCGACCAGATCATCGACTCCACGGCAGGATGCGAACGCCTTTCGTTCCTCGACGCCTACTCCGGGTATAATCAGATACGGCTGAAAGTAGAAGACGAAGACAAGACGACGTTCATCACCCCGCACGGGGTATACTGCTACATGGCGATGCCCTTCAGGCTAAAGAACGCCGGAGCCACCTATCAACAGTGCATGCAGGCGTGCCTGAAGGAACAAATTGGCCGCAATATTGAGGTCTATGTCGACGACATTGTCATCAAGACCGCGAAAGCAGATAGCCTGCTCGATGACCTTCGAGAAACCTTCGCCAACCTCGACAGATATAGCATCAAGCTTAACCCGAAGAAGTGCTCTTTCGGGGTACCCACCGGCCAACTTCTGGGCTACCTCATCTCTGAGAGAGGGATCGAAGGCAACCCAGAGAAGATACAGGCCATCATCAACATGCAGCCTCCGAGGACGCTTCGACATGTCCAACAGTTGACAGGTCGACTCGCAGCGCTTAGCCGCTTCATCAGCAAGCTCGGCGAAAAAGCACTCCCTTTTTATCGGCTGCTATGGAAAACAGACAACTTCACGTGGACCGAAGAGGCGCAAGCCGCGTTCGACGACCTCAAACATCCTTTGTCGACCTCCCCAGTTCTCGTCACACCCCGAGAGAAAGAGCCAATGTTGTTATACATCGCGGCTACGAATCAAGTTGTCAGCTCAGTACTTGTGGTCGAACGCGCGGAGGAAGGCAAGGAGCACAGAGTACAGAGGCCCGTATACTACCTGAGCGAAGTTTTATCTCCGACCAAGCAAAGATACCCCCATTATCAGAAGCTAGCATACGCTATCTACATGACGGGGAAGAAATTGCCGCACTACTTCGAATGCCACTCCATCATAGTGGTGGCCTCGAATCCAGTTTCCAGCATCCTCAACAACCCAGACGCCACAGGGCGTGTGTCGCTATGGGGAATCACGCAGGGGCCCTGGGAAATCACGTACCAGCGCCAGTCCGCAATCAAGTCCCAAGTCCTACCGGATTTCATAGCCGAATGGACGGAAGCTCAGATGCCCGAACTCCCAGACCTGTCGAACAGCTGGACCATATTCGTCGACGGATCCAAACGGGTTTCGGGAGCAGGAGCAGGAGTGGTTCTCGTATCACCACAGGGGGACAGAATGCGCTACGTTCTCCGCATGCGTTTTTCCAACCCCTCGAACAACGAGGCAGAGTACGAAGCCGTTCTCCATGGCATGCGCATGGCCAAAGCCTGCGGGGCCACCCCCATTAAGATCCATGGAGATTCGAACCTTATCGCCCAGCAAGTCATGAAGGAGTGTGACGCAAGCTATGCAAACATGGTTGCATATCGCGCCATGTACGATAAGCTCGAAGGCGAATTCGAGGGTTGCGAAGTGACGCACATCGGCAGGGAAAGCAATGAAGAGGCAGACAACCTGGCCAATATCGGGTCAAGGTGCCTCCCAATACCTCCCGGAGTCTTCTTCGAAGAGATATTCGAGCGCTCTGTCAAAATCAAACCAGTTACCGACCCGGCGTTAGCAACACGCTCGGGGGCTCGGCAGGCCAGCACCGCCCCAGCGACGGGAACGGAAGATCTCCCGAAAGGCGCGGCCGCAGTCATGCTCGTCGAAGCAACATGGACGAAGCCATACTTGGCCTACCTGATGCGGGGCGAGCTCCCAGAAGATCCCATCCATCGCCGACAAGTCATGCGGCATTCCAAGGCCTTCACGATAATCAACGGGGAGCTCTACAAGCGCAGCACCACAGGGGTGCTCCAACGGTGCATAGCGCAAGAGGATGGAATCGCTCTCCTTCGAGAAATCCATGAAGGAACCTGTGGGCACCACGCTTGCAGTCGAACCCTCGTGGCCAAAGCTTTTCGGTCAGGATTCTACTGGCTATCCGCCCTCTACGACGCCAGGAACATTGTCCAGCACTGCGAAGCATGCCAGCTATTCGCCACCAAGCCTCATGCACCTGCGTCCGAACTACACACCATCCCTGTGGCTTGGCCCTTCGCACAATGGGGGCTCGATCAAGTGGGGCCTCTCCCCAAATCTTCCCGAGGAGGTCATACCTACCTGCTAGTCGCAGTTGACAAGTTCTCCAAATGGATAGAGGCTGTTCTGGTCACCAACCAAGAGGCGACCACGGCGGTCAAGTTCTTCGAGTCCATTGTCTACCGGTATGGCGTCCCAAACAGCATTATCACCGACAACGGCACCAACTTCACTTCGGGCGAATTCCAAGACTTCGCCAAAAACCTCGGCATGAAGCTCAAGTACGCTTCGGTGGCGCACCCCAAGTCTAATGGCCAGGCCGAAAAAGCCAACGGACTTGTATGCGGAGGCCTGAAGAAGCGACTGCTTCGACCTCTCAAACGCGCAGCAGGCGCCTGGGTCGAGGAACTGCCTTCGGTGCTCTGGAGCTTGCGAACAACACCCAATTCTTCGACGGGCTATACACCTTTCTTCCTGCTCTTCGGAGCAGAAGCAGTGCTACCCATGGATGTGCGCTACAGCGCGCCCCGCGTGGTCGCCTACGTCGAGGAAGATGCGGACAAGGCGTTAGCGGACGCCCAAGATCTACTAGACGAAGCTCGAGATGTCGTCCTCGTTCGTTTGGCGGTTTATCAGCAGAGCCTCCGCAACTACCACAGCAGGCGGGTACGCGGACGCTCATTCGAGCCGGGCAACCTTGTGCTCCGCCTCAAGCAGACAAGCACGTCGAAGCTGGAGCCACCATGGGAAGGCCCGTACCTCATCCATGAGGTCATCCCAGGAGGGGCATACCGCCTACGCAACCCAAAAATGGGGAAAGACGTAGAGAACCCGTGGAACGCCGCGCAGCTGTGCCGCTTCTACCCTTAGCTAGCAAAGCTATCTCCCCCACCCCCTCTACTATGTAATCAAGCGTCGGCAGCAGTCCGCGCCCAACATTGTGCCTTCGGCACCAAGCAATAAAGTTCAAGTTCCTCATTTCATGAATCGACATCTGTGTATACTTACGCTCGGGGGCTTCGCCCTATGCTCGGGGGCTTCGCCTTTCGCCCACGCTCGCGGGCTTCGCCTTTCGCCCACGCTCGGGGGCTTCGCCCTATGCTCGGGGGGCTTCGCCTTTCACCCACGCTCGGGGGCTTCGCCCTATGCTCGGGGGCTTCGCCCTATGCTCGGGGGCTCCGCCTTTCGACCTACGCTCGGGGGCTTTGCCTTTCGCCCACGCTCGGGGGCTTCGCCCTATGCTCGGGGGCTTCGCCCTATGCTCGGGGGCTCCGCCTTTCGACCTACGCTCGAGGGCTTCGCCCTATGCTCGGGGGCTTCGCCTTTCGACCTACGCTCGGGGGCTTCGCCCTATGCTTGGGGGCTTCGCCCTCTCGACCTACGTTCGGGGGCTTCGCCCTCCCGACCTACGCTCGGGAGCTTCGCTTTTTCGCCTCAGACAAACAAAGAAAAAAAGACACATATATACAATACATACACAAAGTAGAGGTACAGATGAAGCCACGGGGCTAGTTCACGGCGCCACGGTGCCCTGGTTTGCTCTCTGACGATCACTCTCGGTGATAATCTGTTGAGCGATACAGTCGGTTGTGCCTCTGCAAGCAGCATAGTGGTGCTCCATATCAATGCGACCACTGGGTGACGGAGGAAGCACCTTCAGAAGCTCCAAGTCGACCTCAGGATAATGAGCACGCACGAAAGCAAGGGCGACCACGGCTCCGCAGCGCAAGTGCTCTCGGACAAAGGAGTACACAACATTTCCATTCTCGAATCGATCGAGCAGCGCCGGCAGACCTTCGGGCTGGTTGTTCAAAGGGAACATCGCCTCATGCACCAGCTCGAGGGCGCTTCGGCTCGTCTCAGCCAACACTCCAGCTTGAGCGATCCTGTCTTGAAGAAGTGTCAGCTTCATCGCTTTCGACCGATCGGCCCAGAAGTTGTCAGCAATCGAATTGGCATGTGATTGGGCAGCAAGAAGATGCGCATTCACGCGTCGGGCTTCGGCTGCTCTGTCGAGGCACACATCTGCGAAAAGAGACAGAAAATCAAATCCTACAGACCCAAGTCACAAGGCACAGCGAGAGAGGTCTAGAGACTCACACTTTAGGGATTTTCCAAGATTCTCGATCTCATCGAGAAGGAATTTCTCGCCGTCTGCAGCATGCGACGCCTTCGATAGAGCGACGTCGACTTTGGCAGTAACTACCTTCAGTTGACGCTGCGTATTCTGGAGTTGGTCACGCAAAGATCGAATCAGCGCCAATTCGCTCGAGGAAGGCGCTCTTCGCTCAACGGCACCAGAGGTACTGCCAACCGTTTTGTACGGAACGGGCCAAGCGCCAGAGATCGCAGAGGGATCCTGCATGAGAAGCCGGGCATCACACACAAGCATTGGCAACCAAATGTCAAGTAGATTAACAGAACAGAAGAACAAGTTTTACAGCAGGAAGGGGTCCTAATCAGAGTCAAAGCCTTCAGCATGATGCTACAAAAATTAATTACAGACACGTGGCAAGAGTATCACTCGCACTACGCCGAGCTACCGGCCTTGCCAGATGGTGCGCCGGACGCGCTATGCTTTCGAGCCCTTGCCGCCGCGCGCTTCTCATTCCTCTCGGCCAGGAAGCTCGTCATCCGGGAAGCCAAGTCACGAGCACGAGCAAGATAACTCTTGGCGGACTTGTCGCGCCCGTCCTTGTCTTTCGGATATGTGCTTGTTGAAAGGATCGTATGAGCGACTAGAGGGGGGGTGAATAGGAGCTACCCAATAATTTTAATTCTTTTCAAGTTAAGGCTAGACAAGAAGGTAAATTCTCTAGATGTGATACTAAGTGAATTTACCTAGAGTGACAAGCAAGCTAGCAATAACAATATAAGTAAAGGTACAAGTAAAGGATAGAGGTCACCGCAATGGAGACACGAAGACACGAGGATGTATTCCTATAGTTCCTTCCTTGTTACGGGAAGTACGTCTACGTTGGAGAGGTGTGGTGCCACAAAGGCCACCAACGCCACAAAGGCTCACCCTATTCTCCGGTGAACAAGCCACAAAGGCGAGTCCACGCTCCACTAAGCGATACCCTTGAAGGCGGCACGACACCTTTACACAAAGTATTGGGGCAAGCTCCACAACTCAATTGGAGGCTCCCAATAGGTCCACCAAGCTCTTACACACAAAGTCAAGCTTGGGGGACGGCTTCTTCCGGCTAGGAATCCGATGAATCACACAAGTAACAAGCCCCTCAACAAAGAGAGGGGGGAAATCAAATCGCCTTGGTGGAAGTGTAGATCTAGGTCTTCTCCCTCAAATCTCAAAAGGGCTTTGAGTTCTATTGGCTAGGGAGAGAGATCTTGAGCTTTGAAGCTTTGAAACAATGGAGGAGAGAGAGTGGAAGCCGCAGCCTACTCTTGAGGAAGAAGAAGGCTTTATATACTCCTCCACGAAATGTAGCCGTTGCTGGTCGACTAGGGCCGGAGTCTCCGGCCAGGAGGGCCGGAGTCTCCGCCCTAAGTGACTCCAGGGCCGGAGTCTCCAGCCAGAGACAGAAGTCTCCGGCCCAACTCCGGCCTGGTCACTGCTTAGACCAACTCACTAGCCCACCCTTACCTGGCTGGCCAGACCGGAGTCTCCGGCCGCTGGGACCGGAGTCTCCGCCCCACCCGGAGTCTCCGGCCAGAGATAGAAAGTCTCCGGCCTAACTCCGGGCTGGTCACTGCTTAGACCAACCGGGAGGATTGCTAGGGCGACACTCCTAGGCCGGAGTCTCCGGCCACCAGGGCCGGAGTCTCCGCCCTAGAAGTAGCAACAGCTGTACTTCGAGGATCCCCTCTCCACCAATTCCACCTTCGCAAAGCACCCTATAAGACAACTAAACCCTAACTCCACTACTGGACTACGGGCTTCGATCTTTTCTTCCTTTTTGGGGTGAACCTCCGCGAGATTCTGAATTAACCTAGAAAATCTGCAGAACTTAAATAGAATGGTTAATTCACCAAATGTTGTTAACAAACACCAAAATACATTTATTAGGGAAATGCCCTTTCAATCTCCCCCTTTTTGGTGTTTGATGACAACATAAGGATTTGCAAGATATAAACACAATAAAATGAAATATATAGCAAAAGCTCCCCCTACTTGTGTGCACAACATCATTTGCATTTGAACATGAGCCACACAAGTAAGAATCATCACTCCCCCTATATATGTCACAATTATACCAAGTGCAAGAAATAATATATGAGACTAACCAATAAGCATATAAGTAAGACTAACAATATAGCACACATTTAATAGTCTTACTAAGCAACATAAGAACTTAAGTCTCACACACATAACGTACCACGCACATTAAAAAGGTTCAACACTAAGATAGATGAGACACAACAAGTTGTGTCTCGACCAAAGCAAAGCAAACAAAGTAGTGCAAATCCAAATAACCACCCCATGCAAATCCCAACGAAGACAACCTAGTAGAGCTACTTCTCCCCCTTTGGCATCGAGACACCAAAAAGGGAAAAGAGCGATGCTACACGCCCATGCGATCACTCATCGTCTTCATCCTCGGGCTCGTCCGCGGAACCGACATTGAAGTCCTCATCACCCTCTTCAAGATCATCAGAAGCCATGGGCTTCTTGCCATGACGCACATTGGAGGTGCCAGAGGTGACCTCCTCAAAGGCTTGCCAGTCAGTCAGTCCCTTGCTCCACTTGCCATAGCTGTGAGTACCGGATGATGAAGAGGAAGGAGGTGATTCCACATAGCCCGGTTGAGACTTTCTAAATGCCTTGTGAAGAACAGCTTGATTGTCATTGATGTGCTTTTGAGAGATGTAGCTCTCATATTGCTTGTGACGGATGTCCACATTCATGCAAAGCACATTCCTTTGGAACCAATTGAGCTTCTTGTACTCTTGAGCAAACTCATTGTTGGAGCTAGAGCCGGCATTGCTAGCATGCTTCATCCTTGGGCCCCTTCTAGTGGATACTCCCTCGGCAAAGGCATCATCATCTTCACCTCTCATCGGAGCAAATGGTTCTTTGGAGTGACCGGTGGGTTCTTTGCGTTGAAGCTTCACAACCTTGTGATCCACAAGGTTTGCCGTGAGGAGAGGAAGGTTGAGTTGTTGAGCAAGGATGAGCTTCATGATAAAAGGAGCATACAAGGGAGTCTTCTTGTTGAGAATGCAATCATTGATCTCCTTGTGAATGAAATCCATCACATCAAGTGGCTCAACATGTGCGGTCTCTCCTTTGCAATAGACTTCATGAGAGTAGGCCAAGAGATTCACCAAGGCCCCACGAATAGCATCAAAGTTGCTGGCTTGAGGGGCAATGGAGGCCCGGAATATGCGGAGCAAGATGTTGGACCGTTTGGACAGCCCAAGAGTGCCCCCAATGACAATCTTCTTGTCATCCCCGGTGTAGAGAGGAGCAAGCTTCTTGTTCTCATAGTACTCCCCATCCACATGCATCCTTATGCCACTAGGAGTAGTAGCACCACGAAACTCATATCCAAGGAGAGCAGCAAAGTCCATGAAGTTGGAGTGACAAATTTCTTCTCCGGTCATCCAAGTCATGGGGATCTCCTCACCGTCTCCAAACACCAAGGTGGCAAAGAACTGTTGGACCAATGTGATGTTGTAGGGCTCTTGAATCTTCATGAGTGGATGGAGCCCAAGCTTGCGAGTGATCCACACAGCCTCTCTGAAGTATACACTGTACTTGGAAAAGTGAGAGAAATCCATCACCGTCTGAGGGCAAACCGGGTACTTCTTGAGAGAAGCATAGAATTCCTTCATGATCATCTCTTGCTCTCTGCGGACAAAGCAACGGTCACGGGAGTTCCGCGGGAGAGTGTACATATCCCTCTTCCTCATCTCAACGAACTCAGATGCTGATAGCCCTTCCAGAGTCACAAGACTATCAAACTTGACCTTCTTAGCTGCCTCAGCTCGTTCCTCTTCAGCCATCCTTGTCTTGAGCCTCTTAGCATCTCTAGCTTGCTGAGCAATGACTGACCTCTGAGCAAGCTCCCCTGTGGCGGGATTGACAACCAACTTGTCCTTGCTATGAGCTGCCGGCTTCCGAGAACCACCTGCATCTGTGAATGAGTGAGGAAGATAGCAAGGTTGAGGTGACATGTCCTAGAATCCAAAAATAAGCAACTATGCTGTGAAAGAGTGCACTCTGGCCTGATCTAGCCGGAGTCTCCGGGGACTCGGGCCGGAGTCTCCGGCCAAACCCGGAGACTTTGCGTCTAGACCGGAGTCTCTGGCCACAGGGGCCGGAGTCTCCGGTCAGATGCAGGAGCCCGAGTCTAGGAGACTACTTTGAACAAATCGAGTGCAATAACCACAATAAAGTTGCTAAGAAGATGATTGATAGCCACTAGAAGGTAATGCACCAGATCAAACTATGGGAAACATGCATATCTCGTAGATCTAGATAGAACTAGATGGAGGAGATGAGGAGCACATTTACCGGAGTCCATTGGCGCAAATCGGTCGGTGGGGAGGTTCCCACAACCTCAAGGGGAAGATTGGCCGGTGGCACGGCGGATCCCGGGGCTTGGGAGAGCTCCGGGCGTCGATCTACGAAGAGGGGGCGGCAGGGGGCGAGTATGGGGCACGGGGGTGGATGGGGAAGAATGAACCGTTCTTCCCCACCCCGTGCCCTAAGTGTGTTTTTGGAACTGCCCGGGCCGGAGTCTCCGGTACTTACCCCGGAGTCTCCGGGCTGTGAACCCCGGAGTCTCCGGCCCCCCTCGACCAGATCACATTTATGGTGTAGAAAGGACATGCCATTTAGAGATTAGATATGTTTGAGGATGAGATGGGCTTGGGATGGACACATTGTCACTGTGTGGTACAAAATGCTCATGTTTGCAAACATGCAAACAAAATCAAATAAGACCAAACATGAGCATCTTCCCATAAAAAATAAGGCAATAAAATCAAATGGGAAACTCCTCCACTAGGGAGGTTGGTGACCAAAGGGCCACCATGTATGAGTACAAAGGTATGGCACCGCGAAGATATATCTTGGGCCCAAAACCTAGACTCATCGATTAAGCTCAAAAGTGTCACAACTGACAAGATAGAACAATACGCTTACTATGGGCATTATGGGGGGAGGGATAGCCCAATCAATTAGGACCGCACTCCCCCTATATCCATGCCCACATCTAGAACAACACACACGTTAGAGTATGGGAGTAAAAGCACCTAGCTCAAGCCACATTGCTTGAATCAATGATATTTAGTTCATGCCTCAGTTCCCGGAATCTTGCTTCATCAAGAGGCTTCGTGAATATATCGGCAAGTTGCTCATGAGTACCAACATAAGATAGATCAATTTCTCCTCGGTTGACATGATCCCGAATGAAATGATGATGAATCTCAATATGCTCCGTCTTATTGTGTTGCACCGGGTTGTGGGCGATCTTGATTGCACTTTCATTATCACATAAAAGAGACACTTTGTCAAAGATGACACCGTAATCCTTCAAAGTTTGCCTCATCCATAAGAGTTGTGCACAACAGCTAGCCGCGGCTACATATTCGGCTTCGGTGGTAGAGAGAGACACACAATTTTGTTTCTTAGATGACCAACACACCAAGGACCTACCAAGAAATTGGCAAGCCCCGGAGGTTGATTTCCGTTCCACTTTGTCTCCCGCCCAATCCGAATCCGAGTAACCTACAAGATCAAAACTTGCTCCCTTCGGGTACCAAAGACCAAAGTTAGGGGTATTCACTAAATATCGAAAGATTCTCTTGACCGCCACTAAGTGGCCTTCCTTTGGTGCGGCTTGAAAACGTGCACAAACTCCCACACTTAACATAATGTCCGGTCTAGATGCACAAAGGTAAAGCAAGGAACCAATCATAGATCTATAGAGTTTTTGATCCACTTCTTTACCATTAGGATCGAGATCAAGATTAACCTTTGTTGGCATGGGAGTCTTTGCACCTTTGACTCCTATCATCTCGAACCTCTTGAGCATGTCTTGGGTATATTTGGCTTGGTTTACAAAAGTCCCTCCCTTCAATTGTTTAACTTCAAATCCAAGGAAGAACTCCAACTCCCCCATCATAGACATCTCAAACTTGTCGGTCATGAGCTTGGCAAACTCATTATTGAAAGCTTTGTTAGTAGAACCAAATATAATATCATCAACATATAATTGGCAAATGAAAAGCTCCCCATTGACCTTCTTAGTAAAAAGAGTGGGATCGATCACCCCAATTTCAAAACCACGATCAACCAACAACTCTTTAAGGTGCTCATACCACGCACGTGGGGCTTGTTTGAGGCCATAGAGTGCCTTATCAAGTTTATAAACGTGGTTAGGAAACTTAGGGTTTTCGAAGCCCGGGGGTTGCTTCACAAAAACCAATTCATTTAAGGGACCGTTGAGAAATGCACTTTTAACATCCATTTGTTGAAGTTTAAAGTTATGATGTGATGCATATGCAAGTAAGATGCGAATGGATTCAAGACGGGCAACGGGAGCGAAAGTTTCACCAAAGTCAATACCCTCAACTTGGGAGAAACCTTGAGCTACCAATCTTGCCTTATTACGAATGACTATGCCATTTGCATCTTGCTTGTTCTTGAAGATCCACTTGGTCCTAATGACATTACGGCAATCTTTAGGCCTTTCTACTAGAGTCCACACATTGTTGCGCTCGAAGTTGTTGAGTTCCTCATGCATGGCATCAAGCCAATCCGGATCCTCAAGCGCCTCATAAACTTTCTTGGGTTCTACACAAGAGACAAAAGCATGATGAGAGCAAAAGTTAGAAAGTTGCCTCCTAGTGGAGACACCTTTACGAACACTCCCAACCACATTTTCCAAGGATATGCTTCTTCGACGAAGAATGGACTCAAGATTCTTCTCACGGCGAGTGCGAGCCTCAAGAAGAGATTCTTGAGAGACTACTTGATCATCTTCATGATCACTGTTCTGGTCCTCGCCTTGACCATTTAGTGGATTGCCTTGATCATCAAGTGGCCCATAGCCACGGAATTCCGAAGGATCTTCATCAAGGCCTTGATCATCCCCGGAGACTCCGGTATCCATACCCGGAGACTCCGGTATAGGCCGGAGAGTCCGGACCACAGGGGCCGGAGACTCCGGGCAAGATTGCTCGGTGGGATGATCTTGAGGTTGAGGGTGTGCAGCTTGTCTTTGGTCAATGTCCTGTGTGTGTTCAGTAGGTGAAGGCTCCACATGTGTAGAGCATTGTCCTTCTCCTTCGGCCAAAAGGTGTCCCTCAATGGGCCGGAAGAATCCGACACCCATTCTTCTTATGGCTTGGGGAGGAATTTCGTCACCTACATCACGAACACAACTTTGTCCCACAAAGGAACCATTATCCTCATCGAACTTCACATTACAAGTCTCTATAACATGCCCGGTGGACTTGCTATAGATCCTATAGGAATGTGAGTCCGTGGAGTAACCAACAAAGATACCCTCTAAAGCTTTAGAATCAAATTTTGACAAACGAACACCTTTCTTGAGATAGAAACACTTACAACCAAATACCCGGAAGTACTTGATGTTGGGCTTTTGCCCGGTAAGAATTTCATATGGAGTCTTGTTCAAGTTCTTGCGGAGATAAAGCCGGTTGGTGGCATGGCATGCGGTATTGATAGCTTCGGCCCAAAAGTTGTATGGAGACTTGAACTCCGCCAACATAGTTCTTGCCGCATCCATAAGAGTCCGGTTCTTCCTCTCGGCAACTCCATTTTGTTGCGGGGTATATGCAGCGGAATATTGATGTTTGATACCCGCATCACTAAGAAACTCATTTAGGGAGTAGTTCTTGAACTCGGTGCCATTGTCACTTCTTATAGTCAATATGGTGGTATTGAATTGACGCTCAACTTCGGTGGCAAAGTCTTTGACGGATTGTTGGGTCTCACTCTTGAACTCAAAGAAATAAACCCAAGTGTATCTTGAATAGTCATCGACAATCACCAAGCAATATTTCTTGCCACCAAGACTTGCATAAGTGGGAGGTCCAAAGAGATCCATGTGAAGGAGCTCCAAGCACCTCTTGGAAGAGATAATAGTCTTGCTTGGATGACTTGTTTCATGCATCTTTCCTTCAATACATGCCCTACAAACACGATCTTTGGCAAAAGAAACATCCTTTAGTCCGAGTATGTGGCCGCCGGTGTAGAGATTTTGCAAAGCTCTCATATTGACGTGGGCTAACCGGCGATGCCAAAGCCATCCCACGTCGGCCTTAGCAATTAGGCATATCGCGGCCGTAGTGGGTTTCTCCGAAAAGTCCACCACATACAAGCCATTTTCGACATACCTAACAAAGGCAACCTTGAGAGACTTACTCTACATGACGACCACAATATCAACATCAAAATATGTGGCATAGCCCATAGTAGCAAGTTGATGAACGGAAAGTAGATTATAACCAATGGTTTCGACAAGCATGACATTCACTAGGGACACGTCCGGAGTGATCACCACCTTACCGAAACCAAGTACCTTAGAGGATGAATTATCACCATATGAGACCGTGACATTCGAAGTATTGGGCTTTAGATCTTCCACAATATTTTTGCTTCCGGTCATGTGGCTTGTGGCACCACTATCAATAATCCATTTTACTCCTCCGGAAGCAATGTCCTACAAGAGATCAATTCTTGGTTTTAGGTCCCCATCTTTGAATGGGTCCTCTTTTGTTAGTCACAAGAATCTTAGGTACCCAAATAGCATATTCAATGAAACCATTATAGGGACCAACATATTTAGCATAGACATCACCATAATAGTCCCTAAGAAGAACATAATGAGGATTATATTTTCCTGCAAAATTATTATGAGAAGGGCCGGAGACTCCGGTCTTTGGGGGCGGAGACTCCGGGGTAGATGAACTAACCGGAGACTCCGGAGCCTTTGACCCGGAGACTCCGGTCTCCTCGATTTTCTTCTTTCCATTCAGCTCCTCCCACTCCTCCTCGGTGTAACAAATATCAAAGGGAACATGAGGAGTAGGAGCAGCAGCAGGCTTTGTCTTTTTCTTGTTCTTCTTGTTCTTCTTCTTCTTTGAGGACTCGGCCACCAAACAAAGATCCCCTTTCTTTGAGGACTCGGCAACAAAACCGAGGCCCTCCTTTCCCTTGAACAATCTTTGATTGTTCAAGAGATCATTGAGATTCTTCTCTCCTTGAATGCAAGTAGCAAGGCCCTTAGCAAGATCGGCCTTCAACCTATTGTTCTCCTCAATGATATCACTATGATCACAAATAGAGTTAGAAGAACAAGGAACTTCAATAACTTGCATTGGTGGGATTTTAGATTGTTCAATAGTTAGTTGAATTTGAAGTTGTTCACGAATCTTGGTGAGATGAGAGAATTTGCCCTCCAAAGCCTTGTGAGCTTCTTCAAGCTTCTCAAACTTCTCACGAAGATCATTATGACCAACGTCAAATTCAACTTTCTCCTTTTTAAGCAACTTGACCATAGCAAGAGCATGGTCACGTTCTTTAGTGAGTTTTGACAAGATTAGATTATGAGACTCTTCTAGTCCCAACAATTTCTCCTCTAAAGAGACCCTCAAGTTTTGCTCTTCTTCGAGCTCAATTGATAGAGAGCCAATATCATCGGCGGCTAATCTTTCCAACTCCTCCTTCTCCTTGATAGTGTCATGGGCATCACCAAGTTCACACATTAGTGTCTCAACGTATATCTTGGTTTGCCCCTTCATGTTAGCAAGAAAATCATCACAAGAAACTAGTTCTTTCTTAATTATAAGACTACTCACATCATCCATAGAGGTAGCATTGGAATGTGATGATGAAGGAGTAGGTGATGAGATTACCTCCGAGGCCTTAGCCATAAGACACTTGTGAGTGGTGATGATGGCGTTCTCATTTTGTGAGTTGAAGAGGGATGTAGGTGGTGTGGAGACAATGGCAATGGCGGCCACTTCTCCATTCTCTTCATCAACGGAGTCATCATCATCGGACTCGGAGTCATACTCCTCATGAACCACCAATACCCTTTCTCCTTTCTTCTTGTTGTCCTTGTTCCCATGCTTCTTGGATGGGTAGAACTTTGATGACCGGCGCTTGGGGACGAGCCGGCCCTCATTGTCCTCCTTGTTCTCATAAGGACATTCGGCGATGAAGTGATTGATTCCTCCACAATTGTAGCAATGCCTCACTTTAGAGTCACCACCTTTTCTTGGAAAGGATTTGAACTTGGATCCCTTCGTCTTGTGCTTGTTGGCATCCCAAAAGGCATTTGCATTGAGAGCCAAGTGTTCATGGAGTGCAAACTTGAGATCTTCCGGAGACCAACACTCTTCTTCATATATTTCTTCTTCTCCTTCTCCTTGCTTGGACACCACCTTGGCCTTGAGAGCAAGATTGTGAACTCCTTGTCCGGCAAGAACACGGGCTCTAGTTTCTTCCGCGTTCTTCTTCAAGATAGACAAGGTGGTGAACTCGCAAAGAACTTCATTTGAGGTCATACTCCCAAAATCCGGTCTTGAACGGATTATCTCGGATCGCATGGGTTCTCTTGGGTTGATGGAGGTGATGAACATACGCTTGATATAGTCATCACCATTGTCTTTGCACCCAAACCCGGTCAAGGCCGTTGCAAGAGCCAAGATCCTTTGGTACATCTCATCGGGAGTCTCATTATCACGCATAATGAAATCCCTTTCTTCACTTTTGAGCTCATCAAACTTGGAGGACCGAATACTTTCATTCCCAATGAAGAGCATAGTGAGATAGTCCCATACTTCCTTGGCGGTGTTCAAGTTGTTGATGTGTACCGCATGAGTATTCGGTACGGCTTGTTGAAGGAGATGCTTGGCGGTGGCATTGAGTTGCTCATCAACTTCTTCCCTTCCGGTCAAGTTGAGAGGATCATGAGGAGCAAAGCCATTTTGTATGACCCTCCACAAATGAGTAGATGAGCTAGAAATATGAGATTTCATTAGTCCTTGCCATTTAATAAAATTGCGAGAATCAAGCTTAGGAGGGGAACCCATGTTGTTAATGTGTGGCATAGGATAATGGACCGGCGGAGGTGAGTAAGTGTTAGGGGGTGGAATGTTAGCACCCTTTGCCGGACCATCATCTCCCTTAGGAAGGTCACCTTTATTCTCGGCGGAGGTGGAGCCATTGTTAGGTGGCTTCACCTTAGCCAAGGAGAGTTCCACACTAGGAGTGGTGTTTGGGTCGGTGGGCCCGGAAGGTTTTCTTCCAAAATATTCCTCAAACATAGCCTTCATCTCCAATCTCATAGTGGTTTGCATTGTGTCCAAGGACGCCAAATGCTCCTCACGTGAGATTGAAGAGGAAGAGATAGATGGAGGAGTATCTTCGGGAGGAGTTTCATTACCCTTATCCCCATCCATAGTTGCTCAAACTCTTAGGCGGTTAAGCCCGAATAAGAGACCACGCTCTGATACCAATTGAAAGGATCGTATGAGCGACTAGAGGGGGGGGGGGTGAATAGGAGCTACCCAATAATTTTAATTCTTTTCAAGTTAAGGCTAGACAAGAAGGTAAATTCTCTAGATGTGATACTAAGTGAATTTACCTAGAGTGACAAGCAAGCTAGCAATAACAATATAAGTAAAGGTACAAGTAAAGGATAGAGGTCACCGCAATGGAGACACGAAGACACGAGGATGTATTCCCGTAGTTCCTTCCTTGTTACGGGAAGTACGTCTACGTTGGAGAGGTGTGGTGCCACAAAGGCCACCAACGCCACAAAGGCTCACCCTATTCTCCGGTGAACAAGCCACAAAGGCGAGTCCACGCTCCACTAAGCGATGCCCTTGAAGGCGGCACGACACCTTTACACAAAGTATTGGGGCAAGCTCCACAACTCAATTGGAGGCTCCCAATAGGTCCACCAAGCTCTTACACACAAAGTCAAGCTTGGGGGACGGCTTCTTCCGGCTAGGAATCCGATGAATCACACAAGTAACAAGCCCCTCAACAAAGAGAGGGGGGAAATCAAATCGCCTTGGTGGAAGTGTAGATCTAGGTCTTCTCCCTCAAATCCCAAAAGGGCTTTGAGTTCTATTGGCTAGGGAGAGAGATCTTGAGCTTAGAAGCTTTGAAACAATGGAGGAGAGAGAGTGGAAGCCGCAGCCTACTCTTGAGGAAGAAGAAGGCTTTATATACTCCTCCACGAAATGTAGCCATTGCTGGTCGACTAGGGTCGGAGTCTCCGGCCAGGAGGGCCGGAGTCTCCGCCCTAAGTGACTCCAGGGCCGGAGTCTCCGGCCAGAGACAGAAGTCTCCGGCCCAACTCCGGCCTGGTCACTGCTTAGACCAACTCACTAGCCCACCCTTACCTGGCTGGCCAGACCGGAGTCTCCGGCCGCTGGGACCGGAGTCTCCGCCCCACCCGGAGTCTCCGGCCAGAGACAGAAAGTCTCCGGCCTAACTCCGGGCTGGTCACTGCTTAGGCCAACCGGGAGGATTGCTAGGGCGACACTCCTAGGCCGGAGTCTCCGGCCACCAGGGCCGGAGTCTCCGCCCTAGAAGTAGCAACAGCTATACTTCGAGGATCCCCTCTCCACCAATTCCACCTTCGCAAAGCACCCTATAAGACAACTAAACCCTAACTCCACTACTGGACTACGGGCTTCGATCTTTTCTTCCTTTTTGGGGTGAATCTCCGCGAGATTCTGAATTAACCTAGAAAATCTGCAGAACTTAAATAGAATGGTTAATTCACCAAATGTTGTTAACAAACACCAAATTACATTTATTAGGGAAATGCCCTTTCACTTGTGATCTTATCAGCATCGAACTCCACATCGTGCATCATCATCATGGAGAAGACAGACTCGGAGCCGATAGTTACCTGTCGGTGAACCGCAGCAACTAACGGGTCCTCGCCGTCCGCCTTCACCGCCAGAGCTTCGAGGATCCCCGCAACGGTGTCACTGATCGAATCAGGTACAGACGTATCCCGAACGCGAACAAGCGTCGACCGCACCCTCGCCAGGAGGTTACAAACCTCTCGACTCAGGCGCTCGGCGAGGCCGATACTAGATTCGAGCTCAGCAGGCTCTTTCAGAGGCCCGGCGTCCAACTCAGCAGCGGCTACAAGAAAAACAAGTTCCCAGGTCAACAAAAGGATTCTTCGGAAGGAAAACTCAGCCAGGTGAAGAAAAAACTCACCACGTAAAGCATCGAGAGAAGATTGCAGGCGCTGCTGCATGTCCTTTTCCTTCGCCTCGGCCTCCGCGCGATTCGTCTTGGCAAGCTCTTGAGCCTTGGTCGATTCGGACTTCAGCCGGGTGATCTCATCGGTCAACTCACCGTTCATGGCTTTCAGCCTCGAATTCTCTGCTGTGAGATCATCCAGTTGCGTCTTCAAGGATGTCTTGTCTGTGGCAGCTTGCGTGGCGATTCCTGATCATTTGGGAAGGTCAACGTTACAAACAAAGAAGCAAGGCTGCAGTTAGAGAATGATATTAAAGAGGCAGAAGCAGTACTCACGTCGTATGTCCTCGAGCTGCTCGGACAATTTTCGGTTTTCTTCTTCCAAGGCGAGGAAGCTCCTACAAACCTTCGATAGGTCCCTGACAACGGGCTAAAGAAGACACAACAGAAATTAAAACTCGAGTCATTGTTCGGAGGGCAAGCCCAAGTGTAAACACTTAGACTCACCCTCGGGGGCTACTGATAGTCAAACACACGAAACACAAGTTCTGAATTTTCGGACTTACATGGATCTTAGGGCCGGAGGGCTCGCCAGACGAAGAAACAAGGACGAGCTCATGTTCCGTCATCTTCTTCTTGGAAGAGGTAGAAGGCTTCGTAAGAATAGCTTCGGGGGCGGCGACATCGGTGGCCTTCTCCTGCGAGTCCACAGTTTCTTCGAGGGCGTCGTCATGGGGCTGGACTCGATATCGGTCCTGGTCTCCCGGACACGTCGATGTCCCCTCGGAAGAAGATCTGAAGCAAACATTGATGTCAAAACAAAGCAACTGATTCGAAGCGAGTCCACAGGATGTATGATTCTGCAAGGAAAACTTACAACGCGTCGATACCGAATTTCGGAAGGATCTTCTTCTCGGTTCGAGGAGGAGGGCGACTGCTCAAAGGCATCGCGGGGATCACACTGTCATCATCATCACCTGAAGAGAGGTGGGCATCGTCGAGGTCGTCAGAGTCCTCGACGACATCCACAATCGGTTTTTTCTTTGAGGCTCTCGGAGGCGACGGAGCGGCAGAGGTCGATCCCTCTGGCACTTCGGTAAATTCGCGCCCTGGATATTCACCCATCTCGGGCTGGGGCGGATAACATCGGGCTACCTCGATCACGTGTGTAAGGGTTTCGATCGCGTTCGACGTTAATCAACGCAGACGAAAAACAAAAGTAACTTTCGACCAAGAGCAAAGGCATACCTCGGTGCGGGGAAAAGCTTTGCTGAAGGCCACCGCGCCAAAGATTTTCGGCACATGCGACTTCTTCTTTATGTTCGTGACGGCGCGCACGCACTCGTCAATCTCAGCCTCGCGCAGCTCGTCCGAGGAGATTTGGGTCGAATCCCGACGATCGCTGTAATCCCACATACAGTGGGCTCGAGCAGCGAGGGGTTGGATCCGGCGTTCGATGAAGGTTCGGATAAGCTGAAGTCCTGAAAGTTCCTTCTGCGGAGTAGATCGAAGTTGCTCGATTTTCTCCATCAGCGGCTCCGTGATCTTCATCTCTTCATCCGAAAGATCATGCCTCCAGGATACGCGAGGGCGAAGTATGGTGGTGTTCTGAAATTCTTCGAGCCCGAAGTTTTCGCCATCGGAGAACTTGTCCTTGGCATAGAACCACTTCGTCCTCCAGTCGGGGTTGTTTTCGGGCGTTTGGAGGGAGAAGTAAGAGACGTCCGGGCGAACTTGGCAGCTGAAGCCGCCAGTCTGGTATTGCAGAGGGCGCCGAATGACGAAGATTCGGCGCCACAGTGCCCAGTGGGGTTCTATCCCCAAGAAACATTCACAGAGCGTGATGAAACACGCAATGTGAAGAATTGTGTTGGATTCAGGTCATGGAGCTGAATCCCGTAAGCGAAAAGGAGGCCACGGAGAAAAGTATGCGGCGGCAGAGACAAACCCCGCAACAGAAAGGCGATGAAAATTACCCGGAATCCGAGGGGAGGCCGGGAATGATCTCAGGGCCGGCGGCGAGCGATTCCGCCGGCGTGTTCTTCAGGAGGCCCATCTTCTCGACCTGGGATAGCTCCTTGTCCCCGGTCTTGGTCTGAACCCAACGGCCAACGACGGAGGTGTCAGCATCTCCAGTCTTGGATTTCTTCGCGGCGGCGCCGGTGGCGGCTCCGGCTGCGGAGGAGCTTCTCTTGCCCATGGGCTCGGAGCGCGGCAGCAACTTTGAGAATGGAGATGAGGGAGATGAGCTACAGGAGCAGTGCGCAAGGAGGAAGACGGTGGCGGCGGGGTGAGATGGACTGTTTACCCCGCTGCTGTTATTTATTTCTCCTCTGGAAATCTACGTCAGATCTTAGCCGTCCACGGCGAAGTGGAAACGGCAGAGCAGATCCAGCCGTCCACGTGTTAGTACCGCGGGAGCCGCGGCGTCCACTACGCACGGTAATCAAGGAGACCGTGCCGGTTATTTCTCACTCACGCGGGGGACGCGCGGTCAAACACTGTCAACGGCCGGGACGTGCAGCCGGTGGACCCACTATACGTCTAGTCCTGTTAGAGTCAGGCCATTCCTGCAGAGGATGGCGTGACAACTCGAGGAAGCATATCGTCAGCAATGACGCTATTCTTTGGGAAAGCTGATCTTTATCGACCCAAAGGGCGAAGCTGATAAGGGTTCTTTCGAAAATCAAAGGTACGCACCTCTTGGAGTTAGATAATTTCCCGTACTGAGTCCCCTCCGAGGTTTTGGCGCTTCTCTTTTTTGTGCTGCCCAAGCACACGCAAGATTTTTTCGACGGTTTTGTCTTTCGCTGGACGTTTCGAATTGGGGTCTACGAGCAAGGAATGCCTGCTCATTCGAGAGAGTTTTTTCTTGGATTTGCTTCGAAAACTCTTTCTTCAGGCCAGCAGTGCCTCCAAGTTATTCGAGGCTGGGCTTCGATCCCTCGATTTGTCTTCTTCGGGCCAGCAGTGCCTCCAAGTTATTCGAGGCTGGGCTTCGATCCCTCGATTTGTCTTCTTCGGGTCAGCAGTGCCTTCGAATTATTCGAAGTTGGGCTTCGGTCCCTCGAATTGTCTTCTTCGGGCCAGCAGTGCCTTCAAAGTATTCGAATCTGAACTTTGGTCTTTCGAATCATCCCTTTCGAGCCGGCAGCGCCTCTACACTATTCGGGTATGGATGTCCGAATCCACGAAACGCATCTCTAGGTTGCTGACGCCTTCATTCTGTTCGAATACGGGCTGATGCCTTTTTGAACCTTTCTTTCAGGCTATCAACGCTCTTCATTCAACATGCCCGAATATTGGTGGCAATATACCAATTCGGATGCCGTATGTCAAATACGAAGGTAAGTCCACAGTTGGCAACACTAGATGGCCCGGTATTCGTATCAAACGTGCTCTGCCGGAAATTTTCCATACCTACGGTATAAAGTTTGCACCGATGGACGCATCGGGTGCCTCACTATGAACTGGGCTCCGACCTGGTAAGTCTAACGCGGCCCGGGTCGGGGTAGCGCCAGCCCACGCGGGTTCGAGTCGGGGGACTCAAATCTGAGTAAGCTAACCGAATGTTTTTGCGGCTATGCAATTAACTGAGACCCGGCGTGAGTCTCAGGCCGGTTATGCGCATCCCTCTGCAAACCCGACTTAGCACTTTCGAGGCTCTGAATGAGCGAAGCTCGAAAATTTCATACCTAACAAGTGTATTACTCGAATATTCTCTATACTTTTGCGGTTTCACAGGCCAGGCGCGCATATCGGGTGCGGCTAGGAAGACTTTCGGGTGGAGTCCCTGCCATAGTCTTCGG
Source organism: Dactylis glomerata (assembly GCA_007115705.1). NCBI lineage: Eukaryota > Viridiplantae > Streptophyta > Magnoliopsida > Poales > Poaceae > Dactylis > Dactylis glomerata. The sequence goes on along the minus strand of QXEO01000472.1, from coordinate 4,991,907 downwards.
CTATCCCAGGCACTCGGGGGCTACTGACGAAGGAATGCCAAAAGGGCCCCCGATATTCGCCTACCTGGTTTTCGATCCAGGAGGAGTCTCCCTGGATAGGCTCTTGAGGCCCATCAAGGTGGCGGTCTAGCGCGGCCCAGAAGCTAAACTTGGCGTGCAAGTAAGGACCCGAAGAATTCAAGTTAGATTAGACTTTGTTTGTTTAAGGTCCGATCCAATCTGTACTTGGCTTGAGAGACAATCCTGAGACCCGGCCTTCGGATATAAAAGGCTGGGAGGGAGGTCTCGAAGCCCTAGACGCTTTTCCACCCACCTCACGCCGGAGCACTCGACAACTTAGAGCTCTCTGGTTCGGCTAGATCCAATCTACGCCACCATTGTAACCCCATCATCAAAGCCACCCCGTCAATACAAAGTCATACAAGCAGGACGTAGGCCTTTTACCTTCCGAGGGGGCCGAACCTGGGTAAATCCCGTGTTCCTTTGCTTTCGTCTGATCGCCGTCGAGTTCGCCAGGTCCCTAATACGTTTCCTAGATCGAAAGCCCTTCGACATGGGCATTGCCGGGGATAAACCTCGTCAACAACCGTCCTGCCACTCCAGCTCAGGCCACCAACCTGCCCCGTTCAAGTTTCTTTTCTGACTCGAGCCTCTGTTCAGTTGTCCGTTCTGTTGTTTCTGAAACTATAGAAAAAATTGTATAAGTTGCTCATACAATTTCTGTTGTTTGTATCTATATAGAACCATAGAAGCCTTTGAACTCACTAAGTTTTTTGGATTGATTCTGTAAAATGTAGTACAGCTCACTGGGCTTGCTTGTTGCAGAGTCCCAAGTCCCAACAATGATTTCATCTACCAAAGAACTGAATATTCTAATAGGCTAAATCACAGATATTTGTGCTAAATTATATTGCTGATTTTGTTACTTTGATAAGCTAAGTGGACGGATAGGATACGAACTGGCTAAACAAATGATAGAACGTACAAAACTGAAACTACGGTTCATGATCTTTGAGTAGGAAATCACATAATTTTTCTCTATGTTACATTAACTACATAGTACCAAACTACAGTTTTTTATAGGGATACCAACTTGAGTTGGTTATTACATAATGCAAGTGGGCACAAATTAGCCTTCGTTGTGTTTAGTATAAGCCTGAATTTTTGCTATTTTGTTTCCTTAATATTTTTCACTGTAAATATACTCAAATATCAATGAATGTTATACATAATATCATTACATGCACTTATTCAATACTGCACAATCTCCAACATAATGCATGCAAAAAAGTGCGAAATCTATTCTTATTTGACAAAAGTATATGAAGCATTAAGTATCAGATAGTTGTGATCTTAAAACCATTGTTGTATTCATATGTTGTTGTCCGTAGCAACGCACAGGTAGTTTGCTAGTATAGTGTATATTTTTATATGGTATACATTTAGTATTGTAGATATAGATAATTTTCTCAATAAACGTAATCAAACTACATATTTCTTTAACTTAAAAAATATCATATACACTATATTGTGGCAAGAAGGAAGTATCTATTTTTGCGACGTGCTATAATCGCCGTTGCATACGTCTTACCTGCACCTGGAAACTACAAATTCAAAAATAACATAGCAATTAACAACAGCCCGGTCGGTGGTAATTTATAGCACAAGGCCACGGATGATATGATTATCTTGCAGTTGGGTTTTCACATTAAGTTTTTTTAGATATGAGAGATGGGGCCTTTGTTCTTTAGGCCTGAGAGGCCCAGTGGGCAATGCAACTAATAAATTTGGAATAGACCTTAATGCTTTGAAGCGTTTTAACCATCAACTCCATTCCTTTACATAAACCATCAAACTTCGTCTAAAAAACATCATACTATGATTTTTTTCCCTTTTTTGATCCGGACATCAACTTCCTCCTTGCGAACTACTCCCCCGATCGAGAAAAAAGTGTTGGATAATTTTATATACAACTTAGTAAAAAGTCTATAGTAATTTATCAGCATACTTTTCCAATCCGAGGGAGTATATCTTTAAGAAAGATTCCTCGCCAACTAGAGCACACATTTGGAAAATTGCTATGACGAAAGTATCTGATTAATAAACTGGTGACGGGTACATGGGGTGAAGGCCCTACACCCCAGGATAACTTTTGGAGAAATTGGTGTGAACAGAACATTTGAAATACACTAGGAAAATTGCCTGTGCGTTGCAACGGGATACAAATATCCGTAAATACAAGAAAATAAAATAACATCTACCAAAATTTTGATCCATCTTTGCTTATTCCTCGGTTTTCCAGTCATGCCATCACTACAATTTAAGCATATATCTCATTCATGCATGGTTCAGTCAACTTAATTATTGTAAACTTTTTTCGACTTTAGAGTTATAAAAATTCTGAAAAGAGCAGCCTCGCCGATGTATCAAGCTAACCTAAAACCTAGGCTAATCATGATACTTCAAGATACACACAAGTATTTTATATGGTCTGAAAGCTATCTAACTTTATGTGCACAATGTAAACCTCAATTGCCATTTGGTTTCTCCAAAAACAAGCAGGACAGTACATCTTATTAAAAAAATAAGCATAAAACAATCATATAATTTATGAGGCTACGATAATGGTATGCAAATATGGTATCGTGCTAGATCAAAACGGAATTGCCATAAGATTTAATAGTTAGTAAGTAAAATTGAGTCGTACCTCGTAAAATCACAGATTGGTGAGTAAAACTTGTTTCATCACGAAGCAATATTAGCAATTGATCTAGGCAAATCAGATTGAAGTAAAATCTGGTGACCTTCCTTCCAAAAATTGGTGGTCCTGGTTCTATCACTCAACACTCAGCCGCAGTTCTCTTCTGCCTCTGATCCTCTTTTGTCGATTCCACACCCAACGCCCAATTACTACTACCTATCAGTACCTCGTATGGTAAGCAATCTCATGGCGACTTTTTGGCTTCTCTAGCGGCTTCTCGAAGAAGCTTCTTCCCACCAGCTTCTCCCAAAAGTCTAAATTTTAAAATTGTTTTGGCTTATATTTTAGTCTATTCCTAACTAAAATATAAGCGAAAACAAATTTGAAGTCTGGGCTTCTAGGAGAAACTGGTGGGGAGAAGCTTCTTCCAGAAGCCGCCGGAGAAGCCAAAAAGAAGTCGTCCTCAGCTTACTTGCGCAGATGCGCCCGTCCGCCTCCGCGGCACAGGGTGTTCGGAAAGCAGGGTGCTTTCATGCCCGCGGGACCAGGCAGAGGCCAGGGACCCCACCGCCGATCTCCCCATTGGCCGCTGCCTCATCGACTTTTCGGACAGATCCTGGCCGCTGCAACCGTAGAAGTGACTCTGCCGACGCCGCCGGGATGGGCCGGGCAGCCCCTTCCACTGGAGTCATGCGGCCGTACTGAAGAACGGATCCCCACCTCGATTGCGATTTTTCTTTGGTGCTTCCTAGTTGATCTTCTCTACGGGTTGGTTAGGAATCGGTGCATGTTTTCCTCCTCTCTTTTTTGGCATCAGTTTCTTTGCTTGCTTGCGATAGTTTATCGGGGCGGGCGGATCCTCGTTGACCTTCCCCGGACGATGTTGCTTCTGAGTTACACCGCATACCTGATTCCGGTAGATCTCAATCATGGCAACGATGTTCATAGCTCAAAACCCTAAACTAAATGTTTGTAGAAATATGTGTGAATTCAAATAAGCTTGGACGGCTAAAGAAAGATATGGGCAATAGCAATTGCAGGAGTGCCGGCCAACGGCAGCGGACACTGCTTGTGCTTTTATTCTGCACTACTCTCTAATGTATAGGGTTTATCACTATTACTACAGAACACATGCATCGAGAGAAACCAGAGTATGGCATAACGAACCCATCACATGAGCGACAGCAGAATGCCACATCGGATGCACGATTAGCAGAAAAATAAGGAGCAAGGAGAGAATTCTACCATCATGTGCAGGATAACTCACAACACCGTACTCATGTCCACACTCATGTCCACACTCGTGTACATCAGCTCTGCAGTCTTGGAGCTCCATCAGAGCCGAACCGGCCGCATAGCAGATCAGGTGCTGGCCGTTGTTAGTAGCAAACTGCCGCAGCAGAATTTGGATTCCAGTTCTCCAAAGAGTTTGCACAACGAATGAGGCACTCCAATGCATATGTGAATTGGATCGTCTAACTTGCTTCATCATGTATGCATTTTTAATAGCACATGTTTAAATTGATGGTAACTCTGAAAGTCTGAATTAATACTTGTGAATTTTCATGCACGTACCGATGCCTGTATGTCCTGGACCAAGTGGTTGGTATGCATCCCTTCAGAGCTCCACAACTTTCACGCTGGACGCACAACGCATCATGCATGCCATGGTGGAGCAAGTCGCCTGCAGGTTTTACGTTCTCCTAGCTTTTCTATTCCATCCCCTACTCTTCACGCAGCTAGGCTGCCGTAACGAACCTCCCGCCCAACACATGGTAGCTGCCGGTGATCGGCAAACTCCATCAGGTGTGGTCGCATGTTGTGGCCCCCTCCTGCCTGCACCGCGCCATGGCTGAGGGGCCGACCTCGGTCCTTCCTTGCGCTACCAGCCTCGTGTACAATCCATCCTTCGTATAGAAGTTTCTCTTGCTTATGAATTGAACTATTCGTCGGTTTTCTGAAGCTGTTGTTCCCTTGAGAATGGTGGACAACAGAAAGAGAGCCTTGGTCGTCCACGTCTGGCCATCGGTCGCCAAGCTGCATCTAAAAATCAGTTATGTCCCACTTCCAACGCCACCCATTCGCTCTTTCCCTTTGCCATTAAGCCATCACAGCACGCCACCAATCGCCCGCAGTATCGCTGCTCTTCAGTCTCAACTTGCGCAAGCAACAGCAGCGCCGCTGCTCCAACGAGAGAGCTAGCTAACCTGGCCACAGCGTCCATTGGCCGCCTTGGTACTCGAAGACTTTTTGGGTGTGTTTGGGTTCCCGTCCGGTTAGGTTAGCTAGAAGGTAGGCCTCCTGAAAATTGTCCCGATCGGATCCTCGATGAAGAAATCCTGGTGAGATTTATCTTCGCAGCGACTACGGCCTTGATTGCTAGATGACCGTCAAACAGGACGTCCATAATATTAGGCACCGGACCTGCCGCCAGGAGAGAAGCTTCAGCAGGGTGGACTTGCTCGTGCGGTCGTGCTGCTGAGACCGCCCGTAGCGCTGGTTGTAAGATATCCGGAGTCTCCTGATCAGCTTCTTTCAGCGGACGGACGCCGAAATTGTGGAACCCTAGCTACCGTCGTGAGTATCTTGCAGAAATGCAACAGCGCAGCCGTCTCGATCTGGAGACCTAATACGATCGACTTGGAGACGTGTGCGCATGACCTGACCTAATATGCATGCATGAGACGCTTAGCTTGGAATTTTTCTATAGGCCTAGCCCGCTTAGCCCGTTGTATGTACGGACGAAAATTACTTTTCTATGGACAAACTAACCATGGAAATCTTACGTCCTTTATTATTATTAGGTATAGATATAGCACCCCTGGGATGGAAGATCTTGTCACATGGTAGACATGAACTCAGCGCTATTTGTATTGCAGGATCATAAAGGAACAACGTGTGGAAGAAACTATGAAAGAGGAGCGGTGTTTTGGCTCTATGGTGAATATGCTCTACTTTGTGCATTTTAAACTTACCTTGAGATATTAAAAAGTTCCAACAAAAAATCCATGCATACATCTTCGCATCCTATGTACTCACAAAGTCATTTCACAAAGATTTATGGAGACGCCTAGTGCTTTATCGATCGAGAAATTGTTTAGTTCTCGATCGACCAATGAACATTTTTATTTGGATCGTATCAACTTGGGCCCCGCATTAAATTGTTCCTAGACTTTTTTAACTAGGTTTTTTACAAAGGTGATTGGAAAAAATACTCCCACCTTTACCAAATGTAGTGCATATAAGTATTTCAAAAGTCAAATGATACCATGTTTGACCAATTCTGCAGAAAATTATCAATGTCTAGAATACCAAATCAATACCATTAGATCCATCCTAATGTATATTTTTGTAGGGTATGCATTTGGTATTGTATATAGGTTAGAGCTGTTTTACGGTGATTGGCACGGAACATATGTTCCGTTCAGTCAAAATTATTCGTAACCGTTGGATTAAATCACTAATAAATCTTATCAAATGACTAGAATGATTCACGATCAGAAATCACCAAACGAGCGGTCTAATACTGGCCGTACCAATTAGGATCGAAATTACTCTTAGAAAACATATGATACAAATCATTTTTTTTCGCTGCTCTTTTTGGTGCTAGGGTTCGTTCACAGGGACACAGCCGCCGGACGTATCCAGTCGCATCGGTCCCCAACGCTCGGCCGCCGGTGAAGACTGCCGGCAGGAGAATCCCCGCCGCCCAGCGCCGTCGGACATCCCCGCCGTCCCGCCGCCCAGCGCCGTCGGACATCCCCGCCATCCCGCCGCCCAGCGCCGTCGGACATCCCCGCCGTCCCGCCGCCCCTGCAGCGTCGTACATCCCTGCCGCCCCGGCAGCGTCGGACATCCTCGCTGCCCGGCCGCCCCGCCGCCGTCGGACATCTGCGCGGGGAGGTCGAACGTCCCCAGCGTCGTCGGACTCGTCCACTGTCAGGTCGTACGCTGAAGTTTCGGGCAAGCCGGAGCTGAGGGGACGCGTCCACACCTCCACGCCGTCCTCCTCTACTTCATCTTCGCGGAAACGGGCAAGCCGGAGCCGAGGGGACGCGTCCACGCCTGCACGCTGTCCTCTGCTTCATCTTCGCGGACGCGTCCACGCCTTCACGCCGTCCTCTGCTTCATTTTGTGCAAATTGGTAGGCAGATGCTCTGTTCTTGTTCAGCCAACATACTATTCTTTTTGATACATGCACTAGATATTGGTTCTGTTAGACTGGATTCATGGCATCTATTACCATATAAATTTGCAGCTTAAAAGGATATGTGTGCTATATATTTTGTCATTTTAATGTTGGATATTGCTATCAGCTTGGTAGTAGTTTTCATTAGACTTGTTCCCTGTAGTTGTATCGATGGTTTTGGTACTCCTTGAAGCTTATCATTGTTTTGTCAGTAGCCTTGTCAGTCTTAGTTTTTTGTTCCAATGAAGTACTGTCTCTGGCATTTTGTAATATGGTGGTATATTTGTACACCATTGTTGTACACCGATGCTCTGTTCTTGATCATTGTAGAACATTATGTTTTTATAGGTATGATGGATCTTAGTTAATGACCTGTGTTCTTTGTAAGGTTCTGAGAAGCAAATGAAAACAGTAGATTATTTGATAGAACTTATGTGATAGGAAATTAGCATTGCACTGTCTCTATGCAGTTTGTAGTTACATAAGAGCTGTAATAATCCCTGGTAGTTTCTTTGTGTCATTTTAAAATAAAAGCACTCAATCGATAAATCAGTGTCTTTTTCAGTTTCAGTTCGTCAGATGGATGATAAGCAGTAGAAGATATGTGCTACAGATTCCTCATCATTCGAAAGCCTCATGAAGTCAGATTGCTAGAAAGGAGGTTGGAGCATAGGTAAATAACAGCCTACAAGTAGTGCATCTTATTTTCCTTTACATTACTGCTTTAGTTTCTGATGGCGGTAATAAGAGGGCTACCTCTTTTTGAAAAACAGAACTATCATTGTATATACCTAGAAAGGGAAAAAGACGGATGGGTTCAGTTATATCTTTTTGCCTTCATTACAAGGTCTTGGTCATGAACCTGCCGTATGTCTACCAGAAAACCATAAAGCTTTCATAAAGCAAAAAATATGGTGTTTATTTGAACTCCCAATCAGCTTTGCTTGGGCAGAAAATGGTGGCTTGCAGTTTAAGAACATTACATATTCTACATATACTTGACATGTCTATCTTATTTCTTTCAGAGTGGCCGTTGCATTGGACCATTTCTGGCAAGTGAGCCAGAACCTATTTTATCTCAGAATTCATTAACAAGAAATGCAGGTGGTCGATTGCCAACAGAGAGGGAGATGCAGGTGACTATAGTGATCCTTATTTTGAGTTGATTTTGATGAAGGAACCATATGTCGTGTTTTTACTGGCCACGTTGCTAAAATGTTCAGCACTGTATTCTCTTCTAGGTTATTGTAGACGTGCGGGAGTTCATGAGTAGTCTTCCCAATGTACTACACCAAAAGCGTATCCGGATAATACCGGTGACCCTGGAAGTTGGTGACTATGTTCTTTCTCCCTTGATATGTGTTGAAAGAAAAAGTATGTCAGACTTGTTCCAGAGCTTTGCTTCTAGCCGTCTCTACAATCGTTGAGACCATGTTTTTGTCATAGCAAAATTGGATGAAAATGCAATCGGTTCCTGCTATGTTCGTATGTTCATTTTTTGTTGGAGAACCAATGTTAGAATGATTGACCTTATTTCATGATTGATCCGTAATGTACGTTTGCTGCAGTTTTTCTAGTGCTTTTTGTTTTTCTGTGTATATACTTTGCTGATATTCAACTCATCACTTGTAGCTTGATCCTATGTAAAGTGGTCAGTTTATGCTTCCATGGGTTCTCATTTTTAACTATTACGATTGTAGTGTTACAGACTACAATATTATTGTGTTGAATATGCAGACTTTTAAGTTACAGGTTTGAGAAATTTCATTGACCGGTAGATGACTAAATGCCTTTTTTCGCTCTGCTGCAGGTTTTCCATCTGCAGGTGAATAATGCGATACCCATAAAGACTTGGTCAAGTGACCCGTATGACGTTTCGTTGCCTGAGCTGATCCCCTTCCTGGAAACCCTTGCTGTCGCTGAAGATGTCCGACCAATCATTGCAAAAAAGTTTGCCAGTTAAACCTAGTTAGGAACAATTGCAGAGTTCTGAGATACCAGACCCCCTATGATTCATGCATGCATTATTTTGCTATTATTCATTCAGTGATGAATTGCTGCTTATGATAAACTTACTGGTGCGTGCTGAATGAGCATTATTTGTCCATGTACTTATTTGAGCCCATGGAGTTGCCAGTGTTCTTTTTATTTCCCAAAGTTCTTGTACCGATGCAAAATGCTTTGCTTGATGGTAATTGATGTTCGTGTTGTGCTTTTTTGCATCTCGCACAACCAGTTTACCAGCAATAATTCATGAAGCAGAAGTGGAAGCTCCTAGTTCAAACTTGTAAAATCGACACTTCTCAGAAATATTTCACATCGTTCAATTGTTTAGAGAATAAAATATGACATAAATGTCACTAAGCAAAAAAAAAAAATGCAAACCAGAGCAAAAAAACATGACTAAAACTATAGCCTACTGAATATCAATCTTCGTTCAAGCACCTTTGGCCAACATCCATGCAAACCCCATCCATGCAAGACCATGAATCTTCGTAAGGTTCGAACTAACCCTGCGAAAAGAATAGAAATATATTAGTAATACCTAGCTGCATTAACTATATGTGTACTAATACCAAGCAACAAACAAAAAAAGCAATGCAAATGAGCAGGTACTAATCAGCACATTAGCACTTTAACATCACATTAGATAGTCTCAACCTAATTCACCCATTCAATTTGTGATATACTCCATCCTGGAAAAATAAAATGCATGTACCTACTCTAGGATGTGTGCTCTGGAGTTCTTCACACTGATAACAACATCAAATACTTCTCTTGTATAATACTCCTTACTTAGAACTTGGGAGCTCATTACTCAGAAGACCAAGGTATATTTTATCACACATGTTCTAACTAAATTACTGTCACCTTCTGTCGTCTATTTTATCACACATGCTGTACCTAAATTAGTGTCACTCTCTATCGACTAGTTGAGTCTTGCTGCTGTTAAGTTCAGACATGCACACACACAAATTCAGACATGTATCCTTGCTCTATCGACAAGTCGAGTCTTGCTGCTGTTAAGTTCAGACATGCACACACACAAATTCAGACATGTATCCTTGCTCTATCGACAGCAAACCACAACATGTACTGCAAACATTCATACTGCTGAATCTGAAAGTAAAAAAGAATGACAATTTGGTCACCCGATTGAAGGTGAAAGCATCGATGAGCCGATGTCGCACACATCTGCCGCAACTGAGCTCGGCGTCCCCCGGCACCTGTTGTTGCTCAGGTCCAGCACCTGGATGCACGGCAGGAAACCCTGTGCCTCCGGGACGCACCCTGTCAACCTGTTGTTCAGGAACAACACCTCCCGGAGTCGCCCGCCGCCATAGCTGTAGGCCGTTCGGACGGGCCCGTCAACCGGTTGTTCGCCAGTGTAATCACCGTCGCCGGTGACGACCACAGCGTCTCCGGGATATCGCCCTTGAACTGGCGTGGTTGCGGCCGATGCCAGCGCCCGCCGACGCCGCGCAGACTACGCTGCCCCGGTGCCGGCCGCCACCACCGCGACCTCCCACTCCGCCTAGGGCACTTGGCTGGCCGCCGGTGCAACATCCACCGCGCAGCCCCGGAGCTGGCCGACACCTCCATGACCTCCCATGCGCCTGGACCACCGCCGACGCCGCATCCACGGCGTGGCCACTTTGCTACGCTTCCACACTACCCGAGCTAGCCAGGCCGCCGCGGAGGTCAGTCGATGCCTAGCTCCCGACGAACCATCGGCTGAGGCGCGCCGGCTCTGGTGCCCGCGGATGGAGCCAAAGGAGGGGAGGACGACGGCCCGCGGGTGCCGCCCTTCGCGGGGAACAACATCGACCGCAACCCGCGGGAGCTGCGCTCCTGGGCGCGCCTCACCGGCTTCCACCCTTCCGCCGCACCGGCTTCCACCGCCACCGCGCATCCCTCGCCGCCACCGCCCCCTCCAGCTGCCTCTCGCCGCCTGCCGTGCCCGCCGGAGCGGGAGACGGAGCTAGAGCCCGACCCGGAGACGCCTCTGCGACCTCCACTCCGCCGGCGCTGTCTCCCCGGAGACGCCTCGCCGCCGCCGGTGCAGGGAGCAAGGACAGAGTGTGTGGGGATATTTTTGGGGAGAGAGAGTGAGGGGATGAGAGCAACGGCAGGAAATAGAGTTTTAGGGTTGCATGTGGACGTTTGGTAAATAGCATTTTACTAAATAGAGTAAATCGATATTTTTAGTTCTTGGTCCACGTTTTTTAGTTCCGGTCCCACGATTTCTAGCAGCGTTGAGTTCCGTTCATTTTGTTCCGTTCAGTTCCGTTAATTTTAGCACCGTTAGATCGGCTCGATCAACGGTTCCTAAAAATGCCAATCACCGTAAAACTTTAATAAACTTGATCAAAGCTGATGAAGTTTGACTGTTTGAAAATCTTATATGCACTATATTATTGCAAAGAGGGAGTATAATTGCACATATACATGCAATTACACATCCATATGCAATTTTATATCTGCAAGCAAAAAAATCATATATTTTTTTACTGAACAAATGAACTTATATATATGTAATTGCATGAATAGACAACATAAAAACACATACAAAAAATCTCCACCACCTGTGAAAATGAAACTCTAGTCATCGACACAAGTGTAAAAATGAAATGAAAGAAATATACTTTTTTTAGAATTCCCACCATCTTTATTTAAATGGTAATACTCATAGAATTGTTTCACAAATGTGTGAGGTATGGTTCATCTCAACACAACTCTTGAGTTTAGGGTTTTAGATTCAACCAGATAGGTCTTGCAATCAGAGGATTACTCTTCTACTCTCCTAGGATTGACTAGATAGAGATGAGTCAGTGACATAGAATTAATCTACTCTATTTTCACTAAGAAAATACACAAAGATATGTCGTAGTTTGCAATAGAGGTATAGCATCGTCTACTTAATTCCCCTCTTGCATTTAATTAGTGATCTTCCTCCGCAAAAGAATGGCTGAGTTGGAGTACTTGCCAATGTACAAGAGGATAAAATATAGGCATGTACTCACAACTATATGGGATGTAGTTGCTTTCTCTCCTACTCTTGGGTAGATGTTCTATGCCATGAATTCTTGGAATATAGTCAAAGCTTTTATCCCATGACTTGGATAAGATTATGATGTTCAATGTTGAGATCCACCAAATAGGTTTCCTACTCTTGGTTTCAAATCATATCTCTAGCTTTCTAAATGATTGACTATGCTTGAGTGGTGTTAATACTATGCTTAGGAGATATTAACTCATTACTCAATGAGTTGTCAACATGGTCTACTCTAACTAGGTCATATTAGAAGAGATTAGGTTACTACACTAAAGTGGCACTGGATTCTACTGCAACTGATTTAGGTATCTCAAAAATTGAATGGTTATGTTCTTGGCTCAAGCACTTACAGTTTCTTGTTCTCTAAGGTCTCTATAGGTTATGGAAAAGGGTTATTGGTAGGATTTATATGTAGTTGGCAATGTGTAGGTTTATGGAACTATTTATCAAAGAGGCATTGTTTTGGACTCTCTAGGGTTGAGGTATAACTTCTTTGAATCAAAACACTTGGTTAAGGTTGCCGGGAGTAATGGTTGGCTTGGGATTATTGTTTACTCCTAGAATGTAGTTCTTGGATCTCACAAAAATGATCAACGGATGTGTGATCACTTAATTTCAAGATGAATGTATGGTGATAAGATGAATTTACAAATCATTGCCTTGGGATAAGATTTAAATAGGTAAGAATAAGATAGATAAATATTTGATCAATAACTCAGATGATTACTTGATACTTGACTTATTATCAAACACAAGTGGTGTTTGAGTAAGATGGTGTTTAAGAAAGATCAGAATAAGGTAAGATGTGAAATGATTTGTTTCTTGTTTCCTAAGAATGTGTTTGAGTTAGATTTTACTTTTATTACAAGTCTTACTTCTACCTTCCTAACATAGAAGTTTACAAAAGGTCAATCAAAGTTTATAAAACTCTACTTGATGAACTAGTCCTAAATCATCAACTCAAGTGAGACTTCAATCACTTTGACAAGTTATATCAAAGAGTTTTAAATTTTCTCGGATTTTCCACATGTAGGATATTACAGAATGCGAGATTAAAAAGTTCGATATTGCAAAATCCCAAACAACCAAGGTGCTTCGGCTTTGTCATCTCATCCCATGCAACCCAACAAGTGCGACGTTTACATCTTTACTTCCCCACTAAAAATTCCTCAGAAGGTTGTTTATGTGATGACACAACCCTTACGGTAGTCTGAAACATGCCATGGAATAGGTAGGTATTGCTTGAGCAACAGATTTAATAAGCACCTCCTTCCCTGCTGCAGAAAGTAGCATCTCAATCCACCGCTAGACTCTCTTCTAGACTCGGTCTCCCAGATACTTAAAAGCACCATTCACTAAGGTTCCAACATCAGAAGGCATTCCTAGGTATTTCCCGCTCAACAAAATATCATGATAGTTAAAAATGTCCATTATTGCTTGTCTCATAATTTTCTAACACCCTGATAGCGGTGCTAACCGCCCAGTTGGGAACCCCAAGAGGAAGGTATGATGAGCACAGCGGCAAGTTTTCCCTCAGTATGAAACCAAGGTTTAATCGACCAGTAGGAGAAAGAAACCACTTCTGAAGGTTGATGCTAGCTGGCATTGGCGACTGATCCAGAGAATTTGTATATGGCGCCTGTCTGGGGCGTAGCCTTGGCGCCAGCAGCAACGTGGAACCTGCACACAACACAACCAAAGTACTTTGCCCCAACTTGCGGTGAGGTTGTCAATCTCACCGGTTTGCTGTAATAAAGGATTAAACATATCGTGTGGTAATAGATGTTTGCTTGTAAGAAAGTAAATAATGCTTGTAGAAAGAAAACGGTAATATGAATGTAAAAGAATAGACCAGGGTCCACAGTCCACTAGAGGTGTCTCTCCATAAAGATAAATAACATGCTGGGTAAACAAATTATAGTTGGGCAATTGACAGAATAAAGAATGCAAGCCATGCATGTACATGTCATGAGGATCACTATGAGATTCACTTGGGAATTATAACACAATACATAGACCATAATCCAACTGCATCTATGACTAATAATCCACCTGCCGGATATCATCCGAACAACCGTTGGGTATTAAGTTGCAAGCAACAGATTATCGCCTTGAGCAAAGTGTGTAATGTAAACAATACAAATGTCCTTGAACACAAGATTGTTGTTTTCTCCCTAGTAGCAACAACACATCTACAACCTTAGAAGTTATTGTCACTCTCCCAGATTACTAGAGGCATGAACCCACTATCGAACATAAATACTCCCTCTTGGAGTCACTAGCATCTACTCGGCCAAGATATCTACTAGCAACGGAGAGCATGCAAGATCATAGAGAACATAGAGATGATAAATCACAAATCAACTTGACATAGTACTCAATATTCACCGGATCCCAACAAACACAACATGTGGAATTATGTAACGATGATCTTGATCATGATAGGCAGCTCACAAGATCTAAACATGAAGCACATGGAGGAGAAGACATCAATCTAGCTACTGCTATGGACCCATAGTCCAAGGTAGACTAGTCACACATCACTCCAGAGGAAGGCATGGTGATGAAGAAGGCCTCCGGTGGTGATTCCCCTCTCCGGCAGGGTGCCGGGAAGAGCTTCTGGACCCTCCCGATCTCGCGTCGACGACGGCGGTGGCTTACAGTAAGTTTTCTGGAAAAGAGTTTGGGCCTTAGGGTTTTCCTGTCGAGGGGATTAAATATGCGGAAGGACGATGTCAGGAGGTGGACCAGGCGGTCACACCCCCTGGTGGCGCGGCCTAGGGGTGGCCCGCGCCACCACCAGGTGTGGCTGGCCCCTGGTCCGTCTCCTGCTCTCCTTTGGACTCCGTCTTCATGTCAGGTAATTAGGGACTTCAGCTTTTGTTTCGTCCAGTTCCGAGAATATTTCCTGTGTAACTTTTCTAAAACACAAAAACAGCAGAAAACAGGAACTGGCACTGTGGCATCTTGTTAAATAGGTTAGCTCCGGAAAATGCATAAAAACGCCACGAAGTGTAAACAAAACACAAAGCAAATGGTGTATAAACAAGCATCGAGCATCAAAAATTATAGATATGTTTGAGGCGTATCACACCCCTTTGCAAAGTGTATGGAAGACTTGTCCATATTCACTTTAAAAGGATAGAGAGGGTAACCTAGAGGGGTGAATAGGTTCTACAAAATTTTCTTGATTATTTTGCAATTTTAGGCTTCTGCGGATAAATAAATTGGCCTAATGCAAACTAGGTGAAGCAACCTAAATGATGAAATATAAAACTTCAAGATATCACAAAGTAAATAAATGGATAGAAGTAACTGAAGCACGGGGAGACGATGATGTATCCCGATGTTCACTTCCTTGAGGGGAAGCTAGTCACCTTTGGAGAGGTGCGGTTTACCACGAAGGACCCCTGACGCCATGTAGGCACACCTTCTTCTCCATGAGCTTGTTCCACGAAGTAGAAGCTCGATCCACTATGTGGAGACCTTGGGGAGGCCCCCAATCCCATACAAACTTCTGGACAATCACAAGACGATTGCTCCCGGCGACCGCTACTGATACGTCTCAAACGTATCTATAATTTTTGATGCTCCATGCGTGTTTATGCACCATTTGCTTTGTGTTTTGTTACACTTCGTGGCGTTTTTATGCATTTTCCGGAACTAACCTATTGACGAGATGCCACAGTGCCAGTTCCCTGTTTTCTGCTATTTTTGTGTTTCAGAAAAGTTACACAGGAAATATTCTCGGAATTGGACGAAACAAAAGCTGAAGTTTCTATTTTTCCCAACACGATACGAAGTCCAAAGCAGAGATGGAGGGGGGGCCAGAGGGTAGCCACGCCATAGGGTGGCGCGGGCCAACCCTTGGCCGCGCCACCAGGTAGTGTGGGCCATTGGTCCACCCCCTGACATCGCCCTTCCGCCTATATATTCTCCTCGACGAGAAAACCCTAAGCCATGAACTCTTTTCCAAAAAAAATACTGCAAGCCACCGCCGTCATCGACGCGAGATCGGGAGGGTCCAGAAGCTCTTCCCGGCACCCTGCGGGAGAGGGGAATCACCACCGGAGGCCTTCTTCATCACCATGCCTGCCTCCGGAGTCATGTGTGAGTAGTCTACCTTGGACTATTGGTCCATAGCAGTAGCTAGATGGATGTCTTCTCCTCCATGTGCTTCATGTTTAGATCTTGTGAGCTGCCTATCATGATCACGATCATCGTTATGTAATTCTACATGTTGTGTTTGTTGGGATCCGATGAATATTGAGTACTATGTCAAGTTGATTTGTGATTTATCATCTCTATGTTGTTTATGATCTTGCATGCTCTCCGTTGCTAGTAGATATCTTGGCCGAGTAGATGCTAGTGACTCCAAGAGGGGGTATTTATGCTCGATAGTGGGTTCATGCCTCTGGTAATCTGGGGGAGTGACAACAACCTCTAAGATTGTAGATGTGTTGTTGCTACTAGGGAGAAAACAACAATCTTGTGTTCAAGGACATTTATATTATTTACTTTACACACTTTGCTTAAGGCGATAATCTATTGCTTACAACTTAATACCCAACGGTTGTTTGGATGATATCCGGCGGGTGGATTATTAGTCATAGACGCAGTTGGATTATGGTCTATGTATTATGTTGTAATGCCCAAGTGAATCTCATAGTGATCCTCATGACATGTACATGCATTGTTTGCATTCTTTATTCTATCAATTGCCCAATTGTAATTTGTTCACCCAGCATGTTATTTATCTTTATGGAGAGACACCTCTAGTGAACTGTGGACCCCGGTCCATTCTTTTACATTCTTATTACCGTTTACTTTTACAAGCATTATTTACTTTCTCGCAAACAAATATCTTTTACCACATGATACATTTAATCCTTTGTTTACAGCAAATCGGTGAGATTGACAACCTCACTGCTAGTTGGGGCAAAGTACTTTGGTTGTGTTGTATGCAGGTTCCACGTTGCTGCTGGTGCAAAGCTACGCCCTAGATAAGGTGCCATATATAAATTGTCTGGAGCTGTCGCCAAGCCAGCTAGCATCAACCTTCGGAAGTTGGTTCTTTCTCCTACTGGTTCGATTAAACCTTGGTTTCATACTGAGGGAAACTTGGTGTTGTGCTCATCATACCTTCCTCTTGGGGTTCCCAACTGGGTGCCTACCACGCACCATCAAGCATTTTCCTGGCGCCATTACCGGGGAGAAAGAGGATTTCTGCAACGGGAGTCTCTCGCTTCCAACCTTTTACTTTGTTATTGTTTTGCTTACTTTCTTTACTTTATTTTTGCTTGCATCTTTTATCAAAAATACAAAAAAAATAGTTTCTTTTATAGTTGGTATTTCGTTACTTTTACTTTTAGTTCATTATGTTGTTCTCTAAGTACGTCCTAGAAGACCTATCAATAGGTAGTTGTTCTATAATTGGGAAAGATAACATCGAGGAGTTCTTTAATCATGTTAGTAAGCACAAAGATGTTGAGGATAGATCTTTAGCCGAACTTGCTCCTAGTTGTAAAGTTGTAGCTGCTTATTTAGTTCACATGTTGGAGGCCAGGTTTGTTAACCTTAATCCCTTTATGCAGCAAATGTTTCTTAAGCTTCATGATATCGAAGACTCTGAAAAGAAAGATTTTATTTTGGAGACTTTGCGTAAGAAATTTAGAGATGTTGTTATTGAAGCTAGGAAAGTTTTTGAGCATTTCAATATTCTTGGCTCACGTGTAGATGTTGTTGGTACAAACCAGGAAGAAATCAAAGTACCAATACCTTTCAAACTCGTAGGGATGCATGAGGCTTTGGAAAAGAATTTTGATTGGATTGTTTCTGAAAACCCTTTTGATAAAAGTAGTGAACCCAAGAGTGTTCATAAAAGATCTTCGAAAACTCATTTGGATAAAATACAATTCCTTGTTGAAAAGACTTCTGCTATTGATCTTAATGCTTCATTTGAAAATACTTGATTTCCACTTTCTGCGCCTAGCTCAAAGGCGTTAAAGAAAAGCACTCTTGGGAGATAACCCAATTTTTTTTTCAGTAATTTTTCTTTTTGTTGAGTCTTGGAAGTTATTACTACTATAATGACCTCTCCTTATCATTTTTATTTCGTTTTTGTGCCAAAAAGAACCTCTAATTAGAGGAAGGTAAGATTCTGGGGAGTTGCTGTCCTGAAACAGATTTCTGCGCTGCACCGTAAAAATTCGTGAAAATTCTCAAAACGTCGTTTTGATTTGCGATTTCTTGTGCACATGCCCCCAGTTTATTTCCTAACTTTCATTAGTTGTGCACTTTTATATTTGAGCAACAGTAGATTTACAAAAAAATCGATATTTACCAGCTGTTCTGTTTTGATAGATTTTTGCCACTATTTGTGTTTGCCTCTTGATCTCTTTATTTTTGAGTTCTTTTTATCACAGAACTTTTGAGGAAGTTGCTACAGTAGCTTATGCTTTAATGGGTGTTATACTTGAGTTGAAACTGAACCAAAGGGTTGATTTACTATCTTGCTTACACTAATGTTGCAAATAAGAATTGTGTGAAGTTTTGTATGAAGGAAGTTTTCAAGTGTAGGGAAAGGAGAATGATGAGATGAGATGAAGTATGGACAAAAGCTCAAGCTTGGGGATGCCCATGTCACCCCAAGAAATATCCAAGAGGTACAAGCGTCAAAGCTTGGGAATGCCCTGAGGCACCCCTTCTTCATCGACAAAAATCAGGTCATCTTTCAAGACACTATATTTTTATTGCTTTGTACACTATGCATTTTTCTTGGAGCGTATTTATTTTTGCTTTCAGTTTTATTTTGTATGGTTTGATGCAATAAATAGTTGGACCCCAATAGTTTCCTTTGGAGAAGACGCATCTCGTTTTTCATTGCCAAGAACACTCTAGTTTCCACTCTTTTCATTCAACGAGTGTTCTCTTTTTCTAGTACTGCGTTTAGCGTTTGTTTTTCGCCTTGATTTTTGTTCAGAACTTCGTAGTTCTTTGTAGCTAGGTGTGTTTAGACCTATGGTCTATGTTGGTTTTTATCTTTAAGAATTTTTTCAAAAAGTTTGATTGGTGTTGGAAAAGAGAAAAAAGTTTCATGCCTATATTGGTACAAATGGGAGCTTGTTTAGACTGTGGCTTAGACTTTTGCATGTCATGCTTGATGTTATTTTGATTATATGCTTAGTAGTTTTTACTGTAGCTTGACTTATCTCAAATGACTGAGATTGCTTAATGTGCCTTTGAAATAATCATGCGTTGTTTTTATTATATGGGAGCATATTATTGTGGTATTCTCCTTTGATGCTTTATTTGGGTTGACTTGGCGCATGCTTACACCATGTTTGACTTTAACAAGTCGCCTTAAGCCTCTATGATCATTTGGTTTTTGACTTGTGATACCATTTTATGCTTTGGTTAATAATGTTTTGTCACTATGCATGATTATGGTCGTTATTGCTCTCTTAGTTGGTCGCTCCCAGTCTTTTGCTTGCCTTCATTTGTATTGAGAGAGAATACTTCTCATGCATCCAACTCCCAAAAACCAAAGTTTTCCAATGTGTCCACCATATCTACCTATTAGCAATTAGCTATTCCAAGTACATTCGTCTTGCTTTTATCTATCTTCCAAATTAAACTTTTTATTATGTGAAAATTAGTTAGTAAAGCTCTCACGAACCTGACGGCTCATTTACTTTCTTGCACTTAATAAACTTGACCATTCTGGCTCTTTTATGTTGATTATATGCTTGCAAGTTGTAAGTTGGGAGTTAGCTCAGCCATGCTGTCATGGGGCACGCTTTCAACATTGCACTTATTTCATTTTAAGTTGATATTATGATCTTTTGTTTATGGGTGTTAATCTGTGTGAAAGGAATTGGAAACTTCTGGAGTTCATGGAGTTTGTATATGTGTTAGAGAAACGCTTGGTGATGAAGGAATGCCGAATGGGCCCTCGATATTCGCCTACCTAGTTTTCGGTTCAGGAGGGACAACCGCCGAAGGGATAACAAGGCCCGTACATTGATAGCCTGGCGCGGCCCAGGAGTTAAACTTGTCGTGCAAGATGAAGACTCAAAGGAAGAAGCCCAGTTGGATTAGGACTCGATTAGGGTTTCACCTACCGATTTTGTACGTAGTTAGCTTGGAGGACAATCCCGAGACCCAACCTTCGCATATAAAAGGTTGGGAGGGAGATCCAAGAAGGCCTCTAGACACTTTTCACCGCCATCCACCTGAGCGCTCATAATCTCGAGAGCTCTCCACCTTTCGGCTAGATTGCATCTACGCCACCATTGTACTCGACTATTGTAGCCACCCCATCAATAAAGTCAGACAAGCAGGACGTAGGTCGTTACCCATCATGGGGGTCGAACCTAGGTAAAACCCGTGTTTTCTGCGCTGTCTGATTATCGTAGAGTTTGTCGGATCCCACAAGCTCTTCATGTCTCGAAAGCCCTCAAGCATGGGCATTGCCGGGGTTGAACCACGTCAATTGGCGCCGACTGTGGGGAGTCTGTCAGACAACCTCTAGGCCACCCTTCCTTGCAGAGGCGGGAACGATCATCTACAGCCGTTGGATGGCTCCCATCAGGAGAATCCAGGCCATTAATCACGCTCTGGCCTAGAGGTCAGAATGCATCAACCATACTGAAGTGTTTGCCTCCTGATTGGTCAGGATGCAATGGTACGAGCCTATAGAATAGATCCTGTCTAAGTCACCAGGTGTCGGGGTTCACTCAGAAGAGCTTGGCACCCGCTCTCCTTCCTCGGGCTATGACGACGACGCGGCCATTCCTGCCAAGCCTCTGGACAGTCGCCTGCCTCCTCGAGCGGGGAAGAAAGTTCTTCCAAACTCCGATCTTGACGCATCGTAAGTTGTTGTTCTCGAATTTCTTCCTGGATGGCTTCATCTTGTTGTAATTTTGTCGCACGCTTCAGATCTTCGAATGAGGAATCTTCAGGGAGTTTGGGGGAACGCGATCGATTCCAGTTTTGACGCCACAATTCCACCCTCGAGCAAACCACCGATTTGCAAGAGAAAGATGCCGAGGACGCGACGCTGAAGGACCTCTTGAAGCCGTCACCCCCTCCGAAAAAGAGCGTGGCCAAACCTCGTCAATTAGCGCCGACCGTGGGGACGACGGGATCTGGATCTACGGATTCGTCGGCTAATTCACCAACCATCACCAATCTTTCCATGCCAACAAGGGTCGACGGCTCGTCATCAGCAACAGCCGTCGATTCTTCGCCGCTGATCAACATCAACACCGACATCAACACCAACATTGACATCAACACTGCATCGACCACCATCGTCGGCATCGATGTGCCGACCGTCATCGACACCACTCCACCGGCAACTGTGGTCGACATTGCTGGATCGACCATCCTCGACACCGCGTCGCCAAGCATCGCCGAACTCACTCCGGCCGCGACCACCATCGACCCTGTCTCAAGCCTGACGGAAGCAGTTTCGGCGAGGACCGGAGGCTTCGATATGGCTTTCGGGCTGTTCAACTTCCATGTGGACAACGACGGAGTTGCTGAGCTGATCTCCATCAGCGATTCGACGCCGCCCGCAGCAGATCCAAGCACGTCACCAGTTATCGGGGGCAATCCCTCGACAACAATACCGCTGGCGCCATCAGAGGAAGAACCAAGGCTGGAAACTTCAACCCCATCAGTTGGGTCGAACGACTTTCAAGATCCACCTCCATCCCCAACCACCTCCTATTACTTCGAGTGCGACGCTTACCACTTCGTGGGCGCCGGAGACTTCTCGTCTCACGAGATTGCCGGCTGTGAAGACCCTCGAGGAGGCACTGCCGCCATCTACCTGACGATATCTGAGTGCGAACGGGCTCTCAACGTCCTCATGCTCCATCCTATGCCCTACGACCCTGATTATGTCGAAGGGCTCTACTCGGACTACACATGCTCAGACGACGATGTCTACCCCGAGGCCAAGGAAAAATCGGCAACTCGGCTAGCTCATATTCGAATGAATCCACCATGTCCGACGGTGGATATGTGATCGATTATGACTCTGACACCATGATCGAGGTCAGATCGCGCATCGGAGATGATGACGTCTACCCTCTCGCACTGGGCGAGATCAGCGATGACTCGATCCCACTGTTTGGAGGGCATTGCATGATGGCCTCGCACGGAGACGGTAACGAGCACAGAGCCAACAATAATCGAGACCGGCCAAATACTGGCGGTCGATTCATAACTCAAGACCAGATCCGGCACGCAAGGAAGGTCTATTCGGGTGAGGCACCTCTGGGTCCTAATCCAAGCCCCGAAGAGGTAGCTGCGCTCCGATTCATCATCCAGGAGCAGAAGGACCAGATTAACATTGATAAGCGAGTCCTGGAACGACGCAGAGAAGAGGCCGACACGTCCAGCAGAAGACGGGCCGAACTTTCATCACACTACTCGTCGAGTGTTCAGCATAGGACACGATCACACATCCCGCCCGAGGGTGCGGTGCGCAACATCGCGAGAAACTTAGAGGCAGAATTCAATGAGGTCAAATTGCTGCCTGGGACCAAAGAAGCTGCCATTATGGCGACAGTAGCATATATCGCTGCCAATGCGTCCAACGGCGACGAGCACATATGGCATCTGCGGAATCTTGCACTCGAAGGAGTCAGGGTGCTTCAAGGCACAAACGAGCAAGACCGCGATGCAACACCAAGAAGAAGCATCCCTCCAGTTGAGCCATCTAGGCACCAAGCAGCAGCGCCAGCAGTAGCGCTGATGTCTACGCACGCGTCTGTTCTTGTAGACAGTGTTGGGCCTCCAAGTGCAGAGGTTTATAGAACAGCAGCAAGTTTCCCTTAAGTGGATCACCCAAGGTTTATCGAACTCAGGGAGGAGGAGGTCAAAGCTATCCCTCTCAAGCAACCCTGCAATTACGATACAGAAAGTCTCTTGTGTCCCCAACATACCCAATACACTTGTCAGATGTATAGGTGCACTAGTTCGGCGAAGAGATAGTGAAATACAAGCGGTAGTGATGATTATAAGTAGCAAATGTAATCTGAAATAAATATTGCTGCAAGCAAACATGTAACAAAACTGAAAGGAAACGTTGTGCGATGCTTGGAAACAAGGCCTAGGGATCATACTTTCACTAGTGGACACACTCCCAACAAATATAACATAATTGAACCAATAGATACTATCATCAATATGCAACTCAAAACAATTCTCCAATGGAAAACGAACACTAATCATGTGTAGGGCTACGAAGCACTCCTCAAAGTCCGTATGTACCCAAACTAGATTGTCCCACACTATCACCGTGAACGCACTAGATGGTTCCAACAAACACCAACATTTCATAGAGACATTAACCAAAAAGATACACATGATGCACACACTAGTCACCTTTACACCATGATACAAGGTATCTCCGGAGAGTACAATAATAAAGCATAGGAGTAGCATAATATCTGAATAATAACATCTACCAATTCAACTAGATACAAAGCTCACGATCACATAAAGATCACATCATGGGAGAGAGAGGTGAACCACATAGCTATCGGTAGAGCCCTCAGCCCCGGGGGAGAACTACTCCATCCTCATCATAGGAGACAGCAAGGTTGATGGAGATGGTGGTGAGGTCGATGGAGACGGCGGAGACGGCGATGGAGACCGATGGAGATGGCTCCGGGGGCACTTCCCCGTCCCGGCAGGGTGCCGGAACAGAGACTTCTGTCCCCCGAAATTTGTCTTCGACGGCGGCGGTGCTGCGAAACTGTTCTGGGAAAAAATGCCGATTGATTTAGAGTTTTGACTTCGGGGGGCTTTAAATAGGTGGAGAGGCGGCGTCAGAGGGCCACCAGGGGGGCCTCACCACCCCTGGGCGCGGCCAGGAGGGTGGGCACGCCCCCTCATGGTGTGTCTGCCCTCTGCCCCCCCTCCGACTCTCGTTCGGTCTTCGGTCCTCTTCCGGGAAAAATAGGGGTTCTGGAACTTGTTTCGTCCAATTCCAAGAATATTTCCTATGTAGCATTTCTGAAACACAAAAACAGCAGAAAACAGGGAACTGGCACTGTGGCATCTTGTCAATAGGTTAGTTCCGGAAATCGCATAAAAACGCCACGAAGTGTAACGAAACACAAGGCAAATGGTGTAAAAACAAGCATGGAGCATAAAAAATTATAGATATGTTTGAGACGTATCAGCATCCCCAAGCTTAACTCCTGCTCGTCCTCGAGTAGGTAAGTGATAACAAAAGAATAATTTTTGAGGTGACATGCACCTACACAATCTTGATCATGTATTTAAGCGTTTTGCGCTGAGATCAAAAGAACTTAAAACATGGGCATGAAAGATATAATCTTGATAGAAGAAACTTAGCAACCATGTTATAACATGAAAATGAACACAAACAAAAGATCATGAAAATGAAACAATGAAAGTCAAACATGTGTTCAAATCATATGGAAAAACATACAAATGGTTTTCAGCTTGTCCCTCATGGAGTAGCAAAACATAAATGCATAGGACACCTTCAAGTTTAAGAGGGCGACTAGATACAAATAATTTGAGAACAAGGTGAAACCAACAATATAAATCAATCAATGAAAACTTTGGGACAATGCACATTATACTCAGAATGACAACTATGCTCTCTTAATGGTGCATAAAGATAGAAGGTGGTGACTCAACATAAAAGTAAAAGAAAGGCTCTTCGCGGAGGGAAGCAGTGATTGCAAGTTTTATAAACCTTCAAAAATTATGGTACTTACCGGCTTTGAGCTCTCATTGCCCCCATCATAAGCATCTTGAATGGTTAAAGTTAATGCAAGAACACTTATGCTGCATATGCTTGACAAATCATAAGTTGAAAACCTCGTGTCCCATGAAATACGAATACCCAAACCTCATGCTACTTTACTTAGAGTCCCAAGCAAGCTCTTGTCATTGTAAGTATACACGTATCATCGAGAACTGCCAACGGGGTACCTCTGTGCCCGATGACATGGAACAAGCCCACATCAAAATGACAGGACAAACAGACAATGAACACCTCGGCATCTCTTTTATTTACCATTGGTATAGCTTTTTATTTTGAGATGCGTCGTCGAATGTCCACTATGGGCATGCTGTAAATTTCCACCATGAATGATGCATGGCTTAGATTAGCGGCCCAGGCGTTTCCCTAACACATATAAAAACTCCATGATCCCGCAAGATTCCCAACTTATTTCACATCGCGAGTATCCATAAACAGAAGATCACGATATCAACTCAAATGAAAGATAGTGCAATGTTGAAAGCTTGCCCCATGACGACATGGCTGGGCTAATCCCCAACTTACAACTTGCAAGCATAACAACTCAACATAAGAGACCACAATGTCAAAATTTTAAAGCGAGAAAAGTAAAGTGTGCCATCCGGTTCGTGAGAGCTTTACTGACCAATTTTCGCATAACACCAAAAAGAGTTTAATTTGAAGGATATATAAAAGCAAGTCAAATGTACTTTGGAATAGCAAATTGCTAATAGGTATGTATGGTGGACACAATGGCAAACTTGGTTTTTAGGAGTTAGATGCACGAGTAGAGCTCATACTCATTACAAAATGAAGGCTAGCAAATGACTGGGAGCGACCAACTAAGAGAGCAATGATGGCCGTAATCATGCAGAGCGACAAAGCATCATTAAAAGAAGCATAAGATGGCATCAAAAGCCAAAAAATAAATGATCATAGACGCAATGGCGACTTTGTATGAGTCTAACATGTGTGAGCATGCGCCAAGTCAACCCAAATAAAGCATCAAAGGAGAAAACCAAAATAATGCTTCCAAATAATTAAAACAACGCATGATTTTTTCAAAGGCTCATTAAGCAATCTCAGTCATTTGAGACAAGTCATGCTACAGCAAAACCACCAAGCATACTATCAAAATGACATCAAGCACGATATGCAAAAGCCTAGGCCGCAGTCTACACAAGCTCCTTTTTGTACCACTTTTTTGCATGAAACTTTTTCTCTTTTCCAACACCATTTGAACCCTTTTCGAAACAATTCTTTTGAGGAAAACCAACATAGACCAGAGGTCCAAATACACCTTTATGCAAATATAAAACAAGATCTGAACAAAAAATAAGGCGAAAAACAAAGGCTAAATGCAGTAGCAGAAAAAGAGAACACTCGTTGAACGATAAGAGTGAAAACTAGAGTGTTCTTGGCAATGAAAAACGGAGTTCATCTCCCTCCAAAACAACATGATGTGATCAAACCATTTATTGCAGCAAGCAAAACAAAAGAAAACTGAAAGCAAAAACAACTGACGCTCCACGGAAAATGCATAATGCATGAAGCAATAAAAATATAGTGTCTTGAAAGGTGACCTGATTTTTGCCGATGAAGAAAGGGGTGCCTCGGGGGCATCCCCAAGCTTTGACGCTTGTACCTCTTGGATATTTCTTGGGGGTGCGTGGGCATCCCCAAGCTTGAGCTTTTGTCCATTCTTCATCTCATCTCATCATTCTCCAATCCCTACACTTGAAAACTTCCTTCATACAGAACTAAACACAAATCTATTAGCAACATTAGTGTAAGCATAATAATGAATCAACCCTTTTCGCTTCAGGTTTCAATACAAAACCACCACATATAAAGCATAAACTACTGTAGCAACTTACCCAAAAGTTCCGTGATCAAAAGAACTCAAAAAGAAAGCGATAAAGCGGCAAACATAAAATTGGCAGAAATCTGTCAAAATAGAACAACTGACAAAGGTCGAATTTTTAGAGGATTTTCTGTTGCTCAAATCAAAAAGTGTTCATCTAATGAAAGTTTGGATATAACCTGGGATATCTGCACAAGAAATCGCAGATCCAAAAGATATTCTGAGAATTTTCACGAATTTTTACGGTGCAGCACCGAAATCTGTTTCAGGACAGCAACATCCCCAAATCTTACCTCACTCAAATTAGAGGCTTTGTCGATGGATTTCGTGTCGCAAGAACACGGGGTACCACGCGACGGACCCAAAGATTCGAACGCAGGGGGCTGAACGCGTGAGATCTAGGATCGCAACGAAGCACGGTGACGGAAGCCTCGAGCTGTCGAACGCACTACGCACTGCAGAGAGAGACGCCGAGCTTTACCCAGGTTCAGGGCCCTCATGGTGAGGTAACACCCCTACTTCCTGCCTTCTTGTATTACAACGCGACACCTCGCGAGGAGTACAAGGTCTTGGTTACAAAGTTCTAGCTGGCCAGAGGTTGAAGAACCTGCGTGCCCAGCTAGCCACTTGGAGAAGATCAGCTCTCATCTAAGGGTGGCCTCCCCTCCTTTTATAGCGCCCAGGTCCTCCATCCCCTTATCTTCTTGGGGAAGGGGTTGCCACACACATGGCCAAGGAGGGTGGACAGCTGTCGACTACACTCTTCTGTAGACGTGGTCTTCGTAGGGTAGTGGCGCCGGTCCACAGGAGTGGGTGGAGGAAGCTGACGTCTTCCTCTGGCGCCCTGCACCGTCCACGCTATTTTTAGGGGGGTGGCCAACAACCACTGTGCCGCTTTGGGCAGGCACAGCGAAAGTTGGTCTCCTCCCTGTCGGGGGTAGCGTGGGCGGTACGCGGTCTTCGTCCTTCATCTTCTTGCTCCGCACGCCAACGTGCTGAGCTGGCGTGGACTTGGTCCCTCTCCTCACCAACGGGGGCTCGTGAGGAGGTCTTCTGGTCCTTTGCGTTTTTCACCGTCATTCTCCTCACGAGGCGCCTCCTCGTGAGGGTCTTCTTCATAGCTTGGGTCGTCGATTCTCCCCTAGGCTGAAGATGGGCCGATGACGGGGCCCAGGAGCAGGTGGACCGGGATACCCCGGTATCCAGAACACCGACAGTAGCCCCCAGGAGCCCGGCCCGCGAACGCGCCCTCTCGAGGAAGCGAAGGGCCGGGGGCCCCCGAAGCTGCTGGGCCCTCCAACGGCACGCGTCAACCGCGCGGTCAGAGGACCATGTGAAGAAGCGGAGGTCGTGGGCACGTGGCGCCCATGCAATTGGCGAAGCGAAGCGGCGTGGAGATCGTGCGTAGTGGGTGGGGTAATGGGTGTTTTTCGAACCGTCGCGTCAAGGCCGACGCTTCGGAAACCGCGCCCTGGCCGTCCCCTTAAAAGCATGGCAGAGAAGGCTCGTTCCTCTTTCCCACAGCACACCGCCGCCGCCACCTCCCTCCTGGAGATCTTGCGCATCCAAATCTTCCTAGCCTCCAATCTTCTCGCTGCAACTCGCCCCTGCCCAGAGCTATGGCACCGCGCAGGGCCGTTGGAGCGGCGAGGTCTTCCGCAGCCGTGCCGCGGCCGGCGGCGCCCCTGCTCGACTCCCGCATCAAGAGCAGCCGCGAGCTCCAGACCGTCCGAGAGATGGTCGGGAGCAAGAACAATGAGTGGGGCGCCACCCGCATCTGGCACGGCCGCGCGCCGCGGGACACTCTTCCCCCGACGGCGCAGCCTTTCTTCCTCTTCTCCGTCTTCGTCAGCCTGCTGCCGCCGTTCTCCCCCTTCTTCCTGGCGATCCTGGAGACTTACGGGATCCAGGCCATCCACCTGCATCCCAAGTCCCTCACCTTGCTGGCGGTCTTCGCCTACGCCTGCGAGGCCTGGATCGGCATCAAGCCGTCGGTGGCGTACTTTTGCCACCTCTTCTCCCTCCGGTCCTCTGGGCTGAACCAGAGTTCCGGATGTGTCTCCTTCATCGCCACCGCTGGAACAGAGGGCGACTTCATCGACTTGAAGTGGATGAAGAAAGTTGAAGACTTTCGGAGCCGCTGGTTCTTTGTCGACATCCTCGAAGAATCGGAGCTCTTCCTCGTCACCGGGATCCCTCCCGTCAAGCTCACCTCCTGGGCCAGCGAGGCCCTTCCTGAAGAAGCACTGAGGATGCTCCGCCCGCGAATCCGAGATCTCCGGGAGGCCGGTGTCACAGGGACCATGGTCGGGGTGGAGTTCGTCACCCAACGCATCGCCCCCCTGCAGGACCACCGCCGGGAGATCTGGAGGCACAGGGCCGGGGACGACCTCAGGCTCCACGTCACTGAGCTCAACGCCGACGCTCGGGAGGAGGTAATAAGAGCCTTCTTCTCTTCCGTCGCCATCCCTGCCATCCCGCGCAATGCCTTGCCGATCTACAGTCTGGGCGCTCGGGAGACCAGCCGCGTCATGGCGGGGATCTTGAAGTTTAACGCCTGGGGCCTGTTCCTTGCCGACGGCGTCGTGCCTGGTCCCCTCCCGAGCGCACCCGCGGCCAGCTCGGAGCAGGACTCGGCAGCAAGGGGAACGGGGCCCACGGCCTCCGGAGATGGCGACGACGACGGCGCAGAGTCCGGTGAGCGGCTGGTCCGCCGGAGGCGTCCCGAGGGCACCGTGGTGCTCTCAGATTCCTCCTCCGACGACTCCGCCTCGACGGACCAGCCCACCGGGGGAGACGCCGATGCATCCTCCTCGCGAGGCCTGGAGGAGGAGGGGCGCCGAGCCCGCCTGGAGGCAGAGCGCCGCTCCAAGTTTAACGATGAACGCGCCAGCCGGCAACCCGGGGCTGCGGCCTCCCATGGGAAGAAACCGGCGGGCGAATCTTCCGCGCCCCCGCCGCCACCCTCCGCCCTCCCAAGCAAAAGAGGATGGGTGGAGCAGGACGCCTCGTGAGTGTTCCTGCACAAAGACCTTTACCTTTCGTCTTACCTTACCCCTAACCTCATTCCCCCTTCTCCTCTCCAGGGATACCGAGGAGAAGAAGGAAGAGAAGAAGAGGAGGAAGAAGAGGAAGACTGGTCAGGCCACGCCGGGCCCTGACCCGGCCGCCACGGCCACACCGACGACGCCGCCGCGCACCGCCGGAGAAGAAGAGGACCGCGCGTCTACGGACGCGAAGTCCGCCCCGGGAGCCGCTTCGGCTCCCAGCACGACCGAGCCCCCTAGCGCAGGAGGCACACCAGAGATCACGGGGGCAGCTGCGGCTGCCCCCTCTGCAGCCAACACCACCACCGCCCCGGAGGCGCCCTCGACGAGCGCGACCGCGCCGTCCGGCCCGAGGGCAGCCCCCGAGCCGCGCGGCGAGAGGAGGACGGCCTCCACTGGGCCGGGGCCCTCCAGAGCTCCATCGCCTCCCCTGCCAGAGATCCTGGGGAGGCCTGCGAGGATCGCAGCTGAGCCCCACGCCGCTGACCCATGGGCGGGGGTGCTCGCGGCCATGACCGGCGCCCTTCGGGACGAGGTCATCAGGGCGCGCACCGCTGAGGAGGCGCGCATCGACGAGGCCTGGGCCCTCCTGCACCAAGCCACGGAGAGGTGCCGTCTCCTGGACCAGCGTGCCGCCGAGCGCCGCGAGCAGGCGAGGAAGGAGGCGGAGGAGATCCGCGCCAGCGTGGTCGAGGAGGCCAAAGAAGCTCTGGCGAACACCAGGGAGTCGGCGAGGGGGGTCCTGGCCAGGGCGCACCACGAGGCTATGGAGATCCTCTCCGAGGCGCGCCAGAAGATCCCCCCACCGTCGGGCCTCCCAACCCAGCCTTGGCTGGGGAGGAGGCCAAGCGGCAGCTCAGCACCTCCTGGACCAGGCCAGAACAAATGCCGATGGTCTCCTCGCCAACGCCCAGCAGAGGCTTGACGAAGTCGAGGACCGGGAAGCCCTCCTCCACGCCCGCGAGGAGAGCGCTGATTCCCGTGCGGAGAGCCTGAGCCTGCAGGAGGCGGGGCTCGCTGTCCGAGAAGCAGAGGCTCGCGAGCGCGAGCAGGGACTCCGCCTCCGAGAGGAGCAGCTCCACGCCCTCGAGGATCGGCTCAACAGGGAGCGAGAAGCGCTCGAGAGCCGGGAGGCAATGGTCAGCCAGTCCACCGCTGAGCTGACCCGGCATCAAGAGGCGTTGAACCAGCGCGAGGCTTCCCTCCAGGGAAGGATGGACCACATGCTGAACCAGCGACGGGTCAGCATGGAGCAGGAGTTCGAGCGGAGGCGCATCGAGACCACCGAGGCGTGCCGCGCGGACTTCCGCTCCAAGACTGACGCCGCCCTGTTGAGGTACAAGCAGGGGCACGAGATCCCGGAGCGCCAGGTCCGCGACCTGGAGACTGAGCTGAAGGGGGCGCACGAGGTGCGCCGGGGCGCCGAGCGCGCCCTTGCTGAAGCCCATGCCACCATCGCCTCGCTCCGGCGCGACGTGCAGAGGCTTGAGGAGGAGAACTTGGCCTCGGTCCTGCAGGGCGTGGAGACCTCCAGGGAGCTCCAGGAGGCTAGGGACTCCAAAGAGGAAGCGCGCGTGCTGCGAAGGCAGCGGGTGCAGATGTTCCGCGGGTTCTCAGCCCGCGTCATGGCGGCGGCGCACCGCCTGGGCATCCACGGGCTGAACCTGCCCACCGTCCCTGAGGACGACGGGTCGATCTTGCTCTTCTTCAGCCAGCTGGCTGAACAGCTGGACGGCGCATCGGCGAAGGTCCTGGAGCTCATCGACGCAGAGTGCCGAGAGCTGCTGGGGATCGCAGGGACGCGAATCTTCACCAACATCCAGCGCCTCCGCCCCGACCTCAACCTGGAAGAGGTACTGCGGAGGCCGTCGCCTCTGCCGCCGGGAACTCCCGACCGCATGGTGGTGGCCAGGGCAGAGCGGTTGCATATTGCCCTGCGACGGCTGCAGGCCATCTACGCCCGCCCTGGAGCACCCGCCGCCGCGGACCAGGAGAGCTCCTCCAGCGGCGACTCCTCTGGCTCCGGGGAGTCCGGCAGCGGGGAAGCTGGGGAGGAAGATGACGGAGCGTCGGAGTCCAGCGGAGAGGCGTCCTCAGGCTCCAGCCAAGGCACCGGCGATGGCGAGGGCGACGCAGTGGACGCCCAGTAAGCTCCTCCTAGATCTCCTCCAGAAGAATTGAGTTAGCTGCACACTTGGCAGCTGTCAGATATTGCCCTGCTGGGCCAGTTTAAGTTGTAATCGTACTTAAGGCGTCGTTCGCCAAATTGTCCTCATTTGCACCCTTGCACATTTTTCCTTGTCTCGTCTTTGTCTGGGGAATGCTCTACGCCGTTCAGGGGCCAGCCTCCGAGCGGGACAGCAGCCTGACGCTTAGTATGCAGCTCATGGTGCAAGGCTAGCGGGCGCTGGCGCTCCAGAGGTGACTGTAATGGCACACAGGACTATTTCCCTGTAGCCCCCCTGGCGTCCAAACACAACAAAGGCGATTCCAGGAGAAGAAACACAAGGCCGCAGACAAGGACAGCAGAGTATTTGAAGAAATTGGCACGAATTGTGCGACCCCCACGCGCCCATGCGCTTTCATTCGAGCGTCGCTCGAGAGTAGAGAGCACCATGGATCGTATGAGATGACTGTAGCGGGTCCCTTCCCTAGTCAGAGCTCGATCCGTTCTAGGTTTTGCGGGCCTGCTGTTTTTCGGGCGAAGGCCCCAGCGCGGACACCGTGCTCCGGCTCTTTCTTGAAAGGCAGTCGAGCGAAAACTCACGTTCGCGTTAAGCCGCAGTTAGCTGAAACTGCGAGGCTGGTGGAGCCAAGACTCACGATTCCAGGCAGTTTCTACAGAATAGAAAAGATCAATGGCGAGTGAGGTTGCCGTTACACTTTGTTCCTTGCGCAGACGACGAGCTCCGTTTCCTAAGCGGAAGGCAAGGGGGTGACGTCCCTTAAGCCCCCCTGCCCAATCTTCAAGCACCTGGGGACGGGGCCATCGAGGACGGCGCAGGCCTACGCGTCCTCTGGCTCAGGTCCCAGGGAGGCGTATCTGTCGAGGAAGCGCTCGCAGAGGTCCCTCCAGGACGAGATGGATCTTGGCGGTAGCCCGTAGAGCCACCGGCGAAGCTCTCCCTTTGTTGCCATCATGAACCAACCGGCCATGACACGCCCGTCTCCTCCCGCCGACCGTACGGCGGCCGCGTAATGCTGCAAGAACTCCACGGGATCGGAGGTTCCGTCATAACGCGCCCCGATTTCCGGCCGGAAGCAAGACGGCTATGTCGCGCGGCGAAGCGGCCCGCCAAGCGCCACGAAGCCCTCGAAGCCGAGGTCGCCGGGCGCTGGCGTACCCTCTCCAATGGCCTCCAGGCCATCAAGGACTTTAAGACGATCTCGGCGACGGCTCGCGTAGACAGCGCGACGGCAAAGACGACGACGACGATCATCACTCATGTCGAAGCAGATCTGGAAGAAGACACACCACAGCCCCCTACCTGGCGCGCCAAATGTTGATGGATTTCGTGTCGCAAGAACACGGGGTACCACGCGACGAACCCAAAGATTCGAACGCAGGGGGCTGAACGCGTGAGATCTAGGATCGCAACAAAGCACGGTGACGGAAGCCTCGAGCTGTCGAATGCACTACGCACTGCAGAGAGAGACGCCGAGCTTTACCCAGGTTCAGGGCCCTCGTGGTGAGGTAACACCCCTACTTCCTGCCTTCTTGTATTGCAACGCGACACCTCGCGAGGAGTACAAGGTCTTGGTTACAAAGTTCTAGCTGGCCAGAGGTTGAAGAACCTGCGTGTCCAGCTAGCCACTTGGAGAAGATCAGCTCTCATCTAAGGGGTGGCCTCCCCTCCTTTTATAGCACCCAGGTCCTCCTTCCCCGGCCCTTATCTTCTTGGGGAAGGGGTTGCCACACACACGGCCAAGGAGGGTGGACAGCTGTCGACTACACTCTTCTGTAGACGTGGTCTTCGTAGGGTAGTGGCGCCGGTCCACAGGAGTGGGTGGAGGAAGCTGACGTCTTCCTCTGGCGCCCTGCACCATCCACGCTATTTTTAGGGGGGTGGCCAACAACCACTGTGCCGCTTTGGGCAGGCACAGCGAAAGTTGGTCTCCTCCCTGTCGGGGGTAGTGTGGGCGGTACGCGGTCTTCGTCCTTCATCTTCTTGCTCCGCACGCCAACGTGCTGAGCTGGCGTGGACTTGGTCCCTCTCCTCACCAGCGGGGGCTCGTGAGGAGGTCTTTTGGTCCTTTGCGTTTTTCACCGTCGTTCTCCTCATGAGGCGCCTCCTCGTGAGGGTCTTCTTCGTAGCTTGGGTCGTCGATTCTCCCCTAGGCTGAAGATGGGCCGATGACGGGGCCCAGGAGCAGGTGGACCGGGATACCCCGGTATCCAGAACACCGACAGGCTTCTCTTGGCACAAAAACGAAATAAAAAGGAT
Source organism: Dactylis glomerata (assembly GCA_007115705.1). Taxonomy (NCBI): domain Eukaryota; kingdom Viridiplantae; phylum Streptophyta; class Magnoliopsida; order Poales; family Poaceae; genus Dactylis; species Dactylis glomerata. The sequence continues at coordinate 4,957,809 of QXEO01000472.1, read as the reverse complement.
AAGGAGAGGTTATTACAGTAGTAATAACTTCCAAGACTCAAATAAAAGAAAAAGTACTGAAAATAAACAATGGGTTATCTCCCAAGAGTGCTTTTCTTTAACGCCTTTGAGCTAGGCGTAGTAGTTTGCAAAGATGCTCATGTAGGCGCCATAAAAGAGCTTAAGGCAAAGGCGCTATATAGGAACCTAAAGCAAGAGAGAGCACAAAAAAGCAAATATAAAACACATTTAAATCTAAACCACTTCCTATGAAAAATAGTCTTGTAAAGAGACAAGTCTTGAAAGCGCAAAGCAAAAAGCATAGGAAGGCAAAACAAGTACAACTTCAAGAATTGCAACATAAAGAGGGGAAACTCAATATTGTTGAGATCCATCAAACCATGTTTCCCTCTCTCATAATAACTTTCAGTAGCATCATGAATAGAACTAACATAACTATCGCATAAAGCATCCCTATCATGAGCCACATGCATAAAAGAATTAATACTCCCCACATGAACAATTGTAGTAGGAGCAGATTCAACAAAATAATTATTCTCATCACCATAATCATCAAAAACATGAGGCATATTGTAATCATAACTAATTTTCTCCTCAAAAGTAGGTGAACTGAAAACATTATACTCATCATTGTAACCATCATAGACTAGAGGTTCAGTATCATCACAAGCTCGAGAACAACTATTTCGCAAAGCATATTCATCAAACATATCATCATAAGAAGGAACATGGATAGTACTAATGGTTCAACAATTATTAACCTTAGAATTGGTACCAAAAAGATTTTCAATATCAAAAGTAGAGTGCTTTTCCCAATCATGATCACTAACATAGGTAATAGGCATGGGAACATCATCCCAATCAGAATTATCATAATCTATAGCGGGATCATAATGCTTAGGGGAAAATACCGTGTCCTCTCGCCTTTTACTCCTCTTCTTCTTCTTCTTCATACTCTTCATACTCTCTCCTTTAGGAGGGAAAGACTTGAAGGGCATCTTCTCCACATATCCTTTAGGAGGGAAAGGCATCTTCTCCACATAATCTGGTTTGCTGACAGAAACAACAGAAGAAACTTTGGAGGATTCCTCCTCTCTATTAATAAGATCGAAACATCTATTAGTCCTGTCATAGCTTGGCAAAACATCATGTTTTATAAGATTTTGTATGTAAGTATTTGAGAGGCAATCTTTAGCACAATAGAGATGACAACCACGAAGGATGCTATTAATATCAATATCTCTCATATCAACCAAAGAAATCTTTCTAGACATCTCTTCACACTCCAAAAACAAAGTAAGCTCATCATGTTGATTGAGAGTAATTTTATCATCACAATACAAATTTGCGGTACTCATTCGATTAATTGGGCATTGAAAATTAAAGTGACCCGTTTTATCGCAAAGTTCACAAAGAAAAGGATAAAGCTTACAAACCCTTTCACCAAGCTCGTCTAGATCCCTGAGCCACGTATTGGTTTCTTCATTCCCGTGGGTGATGCAATAATCTTCCTTGTTGTGACTCTGTTCACAAGGTCTATGTACTCCACAAAAATTAACATGCTTATAGGAAATAGGACTTTCAGAGGTTCGAGCATGTTTATTGCAATCATCAACAACAATATCATTTTCTACGCAAGTGTCCTTAAAAGGTTCATGATACACGTCCCCATTTCCTTTAGGAACATTCATATGGGAAGCAAAGGCTTTAAAGCAATCAACCATAATTTGAGGATCAAGACCATATTTAGCACTAAGCTCTTGAAAATTAGGAGTTCCAGCGAAAGACTTAATGCAATCAAACTTGTAATTCATACCTGATCCTTTACCTTTGTCGCTATCCCAACCTTCAATATTGTTTTGAATTGTTTCAAGCAGATCCCACTTGGTGTCAACATCCTTGCTTGTGAAAGACCCATCAAAGCATGCATCTAGATAGTCCTTGTAATATCCTGAAAGCCTTGCATAAAAATTATTAATAACAATATTACGGGGAAGATCATGAATAGGACATTTGTGCATTAGTAACTTCAATCTTCCCCATGCCTGGGCAATGCTTTCTCCCTCATGCGGATGAAAATTATAAATGTAATTCCTATCTTTATAAACCTGACTAGAAGGATAGAATTTAGAATAAAAGAGAGGTACAATTTCCTCCCAGTCAATAGATCGACCATCCTTCAGTGTTTTATACCATTCCGCTGCTCTGCCTTTCAGTGATAAAGAGAATAGCTTCTTCTTAACTTGGTTTATTGAAATACCTGCACATTGGAACAACTCGCATAATTCATGTATAAAAAGCAAAAGATCACCAGGATGGACAGTTCCATCTCCTAAATAGCAGTTATCCATAGCACGTTCAACAATCTTCGTAGGTATTTTAAAAGGATGAGGAGCACAAGCATCATTAGAAACATCACATATGGGAGATAAAATATCATCAGAACAAACTTTCTCCACTAAAGCTGGGGAACTAAAAATATCATGCTTAACAAAACTAGCTTCCCCAAGCTTAGACTTTTCTATACCATTAGCAACAACGGTGTTCAAAGCATTCGTACTAATAACATTGCTATGCGAAATAAGCTCCAAAGGTTTTTCAATTTTCTCTTCAAATCTAAACTCAGGAAAAAGACTAAAGAACTCTTTACTTTTCATTAAGCCTAACTAGTGAAAATAAAAACAAGAAACAAAAAGATATAATTGCAGAATCTAAAGGAAATAACTTCGAGCACTCACCAGCAACTAAAAGACTTAGTAACCAAAGAATGTGAGTACCTTTTACCTTACCTCCCTGGCAACGGCGCGAGAAAAGAGCTTGATGTCTACGCACGCGTCTGTTCTTGTAGACAGTGTTGGGCCTCCAAGTGCAGAGGTTTATAGAACAGCAGCAAGTTTCCCTTAAGTGGATCACCCAAGGTTTATCGAACTCATGGAGGAGGAGGTCATAGCTATCCCTCTCAAGCAACCCTGCAATTACGATACAGAAAGTCTCTTGTGTCCCCAACACACCCAATACACTTGTCAGATGTATAGGTGCACTAGTTCGGCGAAGAGATAGTGAAATAGAAGCGGTAGTGATGATTATAAGTAGCAAATGTAATCTGAAATAAATATCGCTGCAAGCAAACATGTAACAAAACTGAAAGGAAACGGTGTGCAATGCTTGGAAACAAGGCCTAGGGATCATACTTTCACTAGTGGACACACTCCCAACAAATATAACATAATTGAACCAATAGATACTATCATCAATATGCAACTCAAAACAATTCTCCAATGGAAAACGAACACTAATCATGCGTAGGGCTACGAACAACTCCTCAAAGTCCGTATGTACCCAAACTAGATTGTCCCACACTATCACCGTGAACGCACTAGATGGTTCCAACAAACACCAACATTTCATAGAGACATTAACCAAAAAGATACACATGATGCACACACTAGTCACCTTTACACCATGATACAAGGTATCTCCGGAGAGTACAATAATAAAGCATAGGAGTAGCATAATATCTGAATAATAACATCCACCAATTCAACTAGATACAAAGCTCACGATCACATAAAGATCACATCATGGGAGAGAGAGGTGAACCACATAGCTACCGGTAGAGCCCTCAGCCCGGGGGAGAACTACTCCCTCCTCATCATAGGAGACAACAAGGTTGATGGAGATGGCGGTGAGGTCGATGGAGACGGCGGAGACGGTGATGGAGACCGATGGAGATGGCTCCGGGGGCACTTCCCCGTCCTGGCAGGGTGCCGGATCAGAGACTTCTGTCCCTCGAAATTTGTCTTCGACGGTGGCGGCGCTGCGGAACTGTTCTGGGAAAAAACACCGATTGATTTAGGGGTTTGACTTCGGGGGGCTTTAAATAGGCGGAGAGGCGGCGTCGGAGGGCCACCAGGGGGGCCTCACCACCCCTAGGCGCGGCCAGGAGGGTGGGCGCGCCCCCTCATGGTGTGCCTGCCCTCTGGCCCCCCTCCGACTCTCGTTCGGTCTTCGGTCCTCTTCCGGGAAAAATAGGGGTTCTGGAACTTGTTTCGTCCAATTCCGAGAATATTTCCTGTGTAGCATTTCTGAAACACAAAAACAGCAGAAAACAGGGAACTGGCACTGTGGCATCTTGTCAATAGGTTAGTTCCGGAAATCGCATAAAAACGCCACAAAGTGTAACGAAACACAAGGCAAATGGTGTAAAAACAAGCATGGAGCATCAAAAATTATAGATACATTTGAGACGTATCAAGCGCCCATGCCTCAGGTGGTGGAGCCTATAAACGGTGAACTTCGGCATGGCTTGGCTCAAAACAGAGTCGATTCCGCATGTGCGCGACGTGACGCGCGTCGCTTCAAGGAGGAGCCGAATTGGAGGCATTCGGAAATAGTCATCACGGACTGTGTGGCGCGGAGTGCTTCAGCTTCTTGATTCGCTCCACACCGCTGCCAAAAGAGATAAAGCTCAGCGACGGTGTAGTCAAGTTCAACGGGTAGCAGGACCCTCGAATTTGGCTCGATGACTTCATCACCGCCGTTACCATCAGCGGCGGATCCAGAGACAACACCCTGCAGTTACTATCTCTGCACCTGAAGGATAACGCAAGGGCTTGGCTCAACAACCTCACCCCGGACAGCATCCGTTCTTGGGAAGAATTTCGGCAAGCATTCATTGCAAATTTTTGAGGCACCTCACAACGGCCTATGTCGTTCGAGGAACTACGCCTGTGTGTGCAGAAGACTGGAGAAAGCCTAAGGTCATACATATCATGATGGCTTAGCCTGCGCAATACATCGGAGAACATCTCGCCGGAGAGGGCCATTGATGCTTTTCAGGATGGTCTCATCCCACGAGACTTCAGAGAAGAGCTGGGATGATGCAAGCCCAAGAACATCGACCACCTTATGAGTTTGGCAAACGAGTGGGCCGATGGGGAAGACTCTATCGTGGTTCCTAGAAGCCGTCGCCGATCAGCAGACCGCGACGTCGACCCGAAGGAGCAATTACACTCCAGCTCGCGGAAGAAAGGACGCCGAAACCGCTACGAGGATGCGGATATGGTAGCAGCAGGCTACGTAAACAATGACCGCGACGACAACCATGATGGACCAAGGCATGGGAACAACTACTATGGAAGCGGCAGTAGAAGCGCCGACCGCGACTCGAGGCCAAGAACGAAATGGCGACGGCGTCGTGATGCACCGCTACTTTTGGCGGAAGAGATGCTCAACGGAGGGTGTACCAGGCACACCTACATCGACAAGGACGGGAGGCAAAAACCCATGCATCTCCTTATCGAGTGCAGGGAGTTCCTTCGGCTCAGTCAAGCGCTTCAAGACAAGATACGGGCCGAGCAACCAGTCGCAGGTAGCGTGGCCTATAACGCGCCGCCGCCACCTCCTAACCCGCCAGCAAACGTGGTGCAGCAAGGCCACCAAGCCACCACGATCTAGCATGTCGTCGAGCTGCGACAGCTGGCCGTCGAAGAAGAAGCGTTTCCGCTGCCACGAGGTTTCATGCCTATGATCCAGAGAGGACGCCCGACAAATCGGGTTCAGAGGAAGCGCGGCGGAGAGGTCTTTCATGCCGAGCATGCGCCACCGGCGTCGCCTGAATACCTGAACTGGTCAGAGCCCCCGATCGGTTTTGACCAGTCAGATCACCCACCGAAGATCCCTCGCCCTGGACACCACGCTTTGGTCCTCGAAGTGCAGATCGGAGGTTTTACCTCCAAAAAAGTGCTCATGGATGGAGGGAGCAGCTTAAACCTCATCTACGCAGACACGCTGCGAAAGATCAAGATCCCGATGAATGACCTCCCGCCGACAGAAACATCCTTCCACGAAATTGTCCCAGGGAAGCCAACATACCCTCTGGGGGCGATACACCTAGATGTCATTTTCGGTACTCCTGCAAACTTCAGGAAGGAGAAGATCGAGTTTGAGGTCGTTGATTGGCCCTCGCAGTATCATGCCATTCTTGGGCGACCAGCGTTTGCCTGGTTCATGGCGGTACCTCATTATGCTTACCTCAAGCTGTGGATGCCCGCAAACAGAGGACCACTGACGATCAGCGGAAGTTTCGCCCGCTCTGAAAATTGCGACAAGGACTTCAATAGCATGTCCCAAACATTTGGGGTGCACGAAGAACTCAACCATATCAGGGAGAGCACTAACATGGATGTAGATCCACCGACGCTGTCGTCGTGGTGAAACAACATATGCCATAGGATGGCTTAAATGGGGGCCGACTGTACGCTGGTGGATCCGGGAGAGGGAAGGCTCGGTAGAGACCGAGCACAGAAGTCACTGCTAACACATCGAGCTACCCAGGTTCGGGGCCCTCGTGAGGAGGTAACACCCCTACTCCTGCATGTCTGATCTATATGAGCTTCACATGAGAGCTACAATGGTGCTCCTTGAGCTGTTCATCTGCCTATCTGAGGCTGCACTGGGCAGGAGCTAAAGAGCTAGTGCTAGAGAGCTCCCATGGAGCGAGAGAGAATGAGCCTCCTCCGGAGGCTGGGGTGATCGATCCCCCTGGTGCCCTTTATATAGGGAGCCCAGGGGACAAGGGATGCCCCACAATACACTATGCACACACTGTAGCTGAGATGACTACTGGGGTCTTGTCATATTGTGGCCTGCATCAGCACGGTACCGTCCTTGATACTGTGCTGTGCGTCACAGTCATGGGCTAGTCCCATCGATGTCTGTACTTGGAGTCCTTGCCTTCGTCTTCTAGCGTCTGTCTTCAGGATCACCATGTCATCAGTCTTATCCTCCTCCTGAGGATAAGACTGACTAGGAGAGGATGGATATGCTGGTCTGAGCCAAGGGGCATCCCAAGACTAGCATACGACGGAGGAGAATGTGCCAGTCCGAGCCTAGAGGCGTCCCAGGACTGGCACAAGGCGCTGGAGGCGATGCTGGACGAGGAATATGTCCCGGAGGGAGTAAATCCCGGCCCTGGAGGGTAGTAATCCGGCCTGGGCCAGGGAATCCCGGCCTGGCCCGGCCGGAACAGTAGACAAAAGCCAGCCCAGCCGGTATAAGAAATCCCGGCCTGGGCTGGGAATGTCGGCCTGGCTAAGCCGGCCTGGAGGGCGCGCAGCGGCCCAGCCGGGGGCTGGAGGAAGAGGCCCAGCCGGGGCAGCCGGCCTGGCAGCCCAGCCGGGGCAGCCGGCCACGCGGCCCAGCCGGGGAACGGGTACCGGCCCAGCCGGGGAACGGGTACCGGCCCAGCCGGGGAAGGAGCTAGGAGGCCCGGGAGCGCGGCGGAGCCGGGATGGGCCGGCCTGGCTGGGGAAGGCGCCGGCCCACCCGGGCGGAAGCGGGAGCGGGGCGCCGGAGTCCTTGGCCGCGGCCCACGCCGGGGGAGGAGGCAGGCTGGGATGCGGGGGCACGGCCCAGCCGGGGAAAGGAGCTGCTGGCCCACGCCGGGACCTGGCTGCCTCGGCCCACCCGGAGAATTGCTGTCCCGGCCCAGGGGAGGAAGTGCTGCGCCGGCCCAGCCGGGTTATGCCTTTATCCCGGCCAGTGCTTATATATCCCGGCCCAGCTATGAATATTCCGGCCTGGGCTTCTTATATGCCGGCCTGGAAAGCTCTATTCCGGCCCAGGCTACTGTTTACTCGCTTTTTAATATCCTGCATATATAACTCATCATATATAACATATATTAGACATAATATAAAGGGGTACTTTGGTATATCCGGGTTTATATCCCCGACATTAGCCCCCGAGGCTGTGGAGGACTCGCAGAGTCGTGCACAGGCTTCAACAAGAAATATACCAAAGTCCCAAACTCATACTCACGAAGCTGATACGTTGGCCTGCACTGGCCAAATTCTATCTCATGCCATCATAGACAATGTCCTGTTTGACATATACTCATATACGTGATATGCTAGCCTTCACGGGCTATCTCAAAATACTATTATGCCTTCTTTGGCTATATCGACACTTTGCCTCTTGTGCTACGTCTCATCGACATCGTCTGCTTCGACAATGCCGGAATGCCGCTTTGCCCTCTTTGGCTATATCGATACTTTACCTCTTGAGCTATTTGCCTCTTGGGCTGCTCGGCCTCTTGGGCTACTTTGCCTCTTGGGCTTTATATCGACACTTTGTCTCTCAGGCTGTGTCTCATCGACATTGTCTACTTTGACAATGCCGGTATACTGCTATGCCTCTTGGGCTACTTTGCCTCTTGGGCTGCTTTGCCTCTTGGGCACTATATCGACACTTTGCCTCTCGGGCTATGTCTCATCGACATTGTCTGCTTTGACAATGCCGGTATACTGCTATGCCTCTTGGGCTACTTTGCCTCTTGGGCTGCTTTGCCTCTTGGGCACTATATCGACACTTTGCCTCTCGGGCTATGTCTCATCGACATTGTCTGCTTTGACAATGCCGGTATACTGCTATGCCTCTTGGGCTACTTTGCCTCTTGGGCTGCTTTGCCTCTTGGGCACTATATCGACACTTTGCCTCTCGGGCTATGTCTCATCGACATTGTCTGCTTTGACAATGCCGGTATACTGATATGCCTCTTGGGCTGTGCCATCACTGGGCACTTGTTAGTATGCAAAAATGATAAGACAGGTTAATATGCTAAACCGGGATACTCTGTGAAACCGGATATGATAAGAGATATGATGCTTGTTAGCTTTGAGATCGATGTCTCGATATGTTACTGAGCCAGAATTGGCGATAACTGAAAGGATTATAGAATGCCGTGATATGCTGGCATGCCGAAATAAACGGCGATATGAGTTATGGATAGATGCCTTCATATGCTGGCGAACCGAAATAAACGGTGATTGGGAGATTTAGGTTGATGCCATGATATGCTGGCATACTGAAATTTGGCTCTTGCCATGATATGCTGGCACACTGAAACTTTGCTCATGCCATGATATGCCGGCATACTGAAACTTTGCTCATGCCATGATATACTGGCATACTACAACTTTGCTCATGCCATGATATGCCGGCATACTGAAACCTTGCTCATGCCAAGATATACCGGCATACTGAAACTTTGCTCATGCCAGGATATACCGGCATACTAAAACTTTGCTCATGCATGATATGCCGGCATACTGAAATACCTGCGACTCAAGATATCACTTAGTAACCTGATGTGCTAACAAACTGACATACCTGAGACCTGAGACTTTGAGATATGCTGGCCAGGATGTAAAGATATGCTGGCTGGGACATAAAATATGCCGGCCAGGATACAAAATATAACATATGCCGGTATACTGAAATCTTGCTCTTGCCATCATATGCCGGCATACTGAAAATACCTGAGACCCTAAGATATAAACTGAATCCCTGGTGGTATAATAGCAATTTCTTCTTGTAACGGCAATATGGAGAGTCATAGCCGGGTAATAGACATATATATGATGAAATATCCAACCTGTTCTGTAGTCATACTAAAAGACATAGGAATGGTCACAGCATTTGGCATATAGCAATCTAGCATATGGATTTTGGCATATAGCCCATTGCACTCGGCATATAGACTCTTGAAATAAAGCACTTGGCATATAGACTGAGATATAGCAATTTTGACATATATGCTAACTTGGCAATTCACAAGGAAGAACTAGGCACTCATGTGCCGGCATATAAATGTAGACATACTGCAACTGGCATATAAGCAAACTTGGCATCTCACAACAGATATTCGGCACTCATGTGCCGGCATATAAATGCAAGTATACTATAACTGGCATATAAGCAAACTTGGCATATCACAACAGATATTTGGCACTCATGTGCCGGCATATAAATGCAAGTATACTATAACTGGCATATGAGATCTGACTTATGTAGAAACTGGTACTGAGATAGGCATATAACTGATCTGACTGTAAACTTGTAACAACTAGCACATGGCATTCAACATATATAAACCGGCATACGAGCCTTGGCATACGACAGCCGGCATATAACACATAGCATATGGGATAAAGCACTTGGCATATAAGTAGATACTGAACTTGACATGTTAACTGGCATACTGAATCTAGCACTGTTGCAGATATACTGGTTGACACATGCAAAGACATATAACTTGACATAATATCTTGTTGTTGGCATATAAAACCGGCATATAACATGCCCAGATGAAACTTTACATAAGACTGTAGACATACAAACTGATACTAAGGATATTATCTGTAGCAGGCATATAAACAGACATACAGGAGGGAACTGGAAAGCTGATATGCTAGCATGCAAACTAATATATACTGAAACAGTACTCAAGAGGCAACTTCCTAGGCTTTAGCCTAGCCCCCGAGCTATCTTTTCTATCAAGGAGACACTGATTTTCAGATAAGCTGACCAGGATATGGAGTAAACCAGCATAAATACTTACTTGCACCGTTGAAGAAGTTTGAAGTACCAGCAGATGCTCGAGGCGAAGGCGGAACAGTCCCTGGTACGACAAACACCAAATATGCCGGCCGGGACATAAGATATGCTGGCCAGAACGCAGGATATGCTGGCCAGGACACAGAATATGCTGGCCAGGACACAGAATATGCTGGTCGGGACACAGGATATGCTGGCCGGGACACAGGATATGCTGGCCGGGACACAGGATATGCTGGCCGGGACACAGGATATGCTGGCCGGGACTCAGGATATGCTGGCCGGGACACAGGATATGCTGGCCAGGACACAGGATATGCTGGCCGGGACACAGGATATGCTGGCCGGGACTCAGGATATGCTGGCCGGGACACAGGATATGCTGGCCGGGACTCAGGATATGCTGGCCGGGACTCAGGATATGCTGGCCGGGACACAGGATATGCTGGCCGGGACACAGGATATGCTGGCCGGGACACAGGATATGCTGGCCAGGACACAGGATATGCTGGCCGGGACTCAGGATATGCTGGCCGGGACACAGGATATGCTGGCCGGGACGCAGGATATGCTGGCCAGGACATAAAATATGCCGGCCAGAGGAAGCCGAGTGCCGGCCCGGAGATGCCGATGTAGATCCGGGACAGCCGTATGCTGGCCCGGGCGAGTTGAGGTCAGCCCGGGAGTTGAAGAAGACCTGCTGTGCTCGGAGGCGTTGCTGATGTCGAGCCCCCGAGCAGATGAAGAAGATCCCGTCCGGATGTACTCCTACCAGCGCTTGATCTGCCCCACGGTGGGCGCCAAATGTCGTCGTGGTGAAACAACATATGCCATAGGATGGCTTAAATGGGGGCCGACTGTACGCTGGTGGATCCGGGAGAGGGAAGGCTCGGTAGAGACCGAGCACAGAAGTCACTGCTAACACATCGAGCTACCCAGGTTCGGGGCCCTCGTGAGGAGGTAACACCCCTACTCCTGCATGTCTGATCTATATGAGCTTCACATGAGAGCTACAATGGTGCTCCTTGAGCTGTTCATCTGCCTATCTGAGGCTGCACTGGGCAGGAGCTAAAGAGCTAGTGCTAGAGAGCTCCCATGGAGCGAGAGAGAATGAGCCTCCTCCGGAGGCTGGGGTGATCGATCCCCCTGGTGCCCTTTATATAGGGAGCCCAGGGGACAAGGGATGCCCCACAATACACTATGCACACACTGTAGCTGAGATGACTACTGGGGTCTTGTCATACTATGGCCTACATCAGCATGGTACCGTCCTTGATACTGTGCTGTGCGTCACGGTCATGGGCTAGTCCCATCGATGTCTGTACTTGGAGTCCTTGCCTTCGTCTTCTAGCGTCTGTCTTCAGGATCACCATGTCATCAGTCTTATCCTCCTCCTGAGGATAAGACTGACTAGGAGAGGATGGATATGCTGGTCTGAGCCAAGGGGCGTCCCAAGACCAGCATACGACGGAGGAGAATGTGCCAGTCCGAGCCTAGAGGCGTCCCAGGACTGGCACAAGGCGCTGGAGGCGATGCTGGACGAGGAATATGTCCCGGAGGGAGTAAATCCCGGCCCTGGAGGGTAGTAATCCGGCCTGGGCCAGGGAATCCCGGCCTGGCCCGGCCGGAACAGTAGACAAAAGCCAGCCCAGCCGGTATAAGAAATCCCGGCCTGGGCTGGGAATGTCGGCCTGGCTAAGCCGGCCTGGAGGGCGCGCAGCGGCCCAGCCGGGGGCTGGAGGAAGAGGCCCAGCCGGGGCAGCCGGCCTGGCAGCCCAGCCGGGGCAGCCAGCCCAGCCGGGGCAGCCGGCCACGCGGCCCAGCCGGGGAACGGGTACCGGCCCAGCCGGGGAAGGAGCTAGGAGGCCCGGGAGCGCGGCGGAGCCGGGATGGGCCGGCCTGGCTGGGGAAGGCGCCGGCCCACCCGGGCGGAAGCGGGAGCGGGACGCCGGAGTCCTTGGCCGCGGCCCACGCCGGGGGAGGAGGCAGGCCGGGATGCGGGGGCACGGCCCAGCCGGGGAAAGGAGCTGCTGGCCCACGCCGGGACCTGGCTGCCTCGGCCCACCCGGAGAATTGCTGTCCCGGCCTAGGGGAGGAAGTGCTGCGCCGGCCCAGCCGGGTTATGCCTTTATCCCGGCCAGTGCTTATATATCCCGGCCCAGCTATGAATATTCCGGCCTGGGCTTCTTATATGCCGGCCTGGAAAGCTCTATTCCGGCCCAGGCTACTGTTTACTCGCTTTTTAATATCCTGCATATATAACTCATCATATATAACATATATTAGACATAATATAAAGGGGTACTTTGGTATATCTGGGTTTATATCCCCGACAGACGCAGCAGAACGCCCCAGAATTATCATTCGACGCCAGCAAAGACACCCGAGAGCACCAAATCCACCCGACGAATCCTTCTAAAACTGCGCGGGTGTCAAATTCTCTATCCCCCGCATAGGAAAGTGCGCTCGTCGAGTTCCTCCGTGAGCACTGGAGGATGTTCGCCTGGTGTCCAGCAGATATGCCAGACATCCCCAGGGAACTCGCCGAGCACGAATTGAAGATCTTTCCTAACGCAAAGCCCATCAAACAGTCGATGCGCTGCTACAACCCGGAGAAGGCCCGATCAATGGGCGAAGAGATAAATCACCTCCTCGAGGCGAAATTCATCAGAGAAATAAAGGAGGCCACATGGCTCTCACCACCAGTAATGGTGGAAAAGAAAGACACCAAGATCTACAGGATGTGCATCGACTTCATGGCATTAAATAAACATTGCCCGAAAGACTACTTTCCGCTTCCCCGAATCGACCAGATCATCAATTCCACCGTCGGCTGCGAGCGCCTCTCGTTCCTCAATGCGTACTCTGGGTACAACCAGATAAGGCTAAAGGTCGAAGACGAGGACAAGACAACGTTCATCACCCCGCATGGGGTATATTGCTACATGACGATGCCCTTCGGGCTCAAGAACGTCGGAGCCACCTATCAACGGTGCATGCAGGCATGCCTGAAGGAACAGATCGGCCACAACGTCGTGGTCTACGTCAATGATATCGTCATCAAGTCCACGAAGGCAAACAGCTTGCTTGACGACCTGCGCGAAACTTTCGCCAACCTCGATATATACAGCATCAAGCTCAACCCGAAAAAGTGTTCCTTAGGAGTACCTACAGGCCAGCTGTTGGGCTACCTCATCTCTGAGAGAGGAATCGAGCACAACCCGGAGAAAATTCAGGCCATCATCAACATGCAGCCGCCAAAGACGCTTCGACATGTCCAGCAGCTGACAGGTCGTCTTGCGGCACTCAGCCGATTCATAAGCAAGCTGGGTGAAAAGGCTCTCCCTTTTTATCGGCTCCTCCGAAAGACGGACAATTTTACTTGGACAAAAGAGGTGCAGGCCGCATTCGACGATCTTAAGCATCATCTTTTGACGTCCCCAGTCCTAGTCACACCTCGAGAAAAAGAGCTGATGTTCCTGTACGTAGCTGCGACTAATTAGGTGGTCAGCTCCGCACTGGTGGTCGAACGCGCGGAAGACGGCAAGGAGCACGGAGTGCAAAGACCGGTATACTATCTCAGCGAGGTCTTATCTCTGACCAAGCAAAGGTACCCTCATTATCAGAAGCTAGCATACGCTATATACATGACGGGAAAGAAGCTGCCGCACTACTTTGAGTGCCACTCCATCATAGTAGTGGCCTCGACCCTAGTTTCCAGCATACTCAACAACCCCGATGCAACGGGGCGCGTTTCACACTGGGGTATCACCCTGGGGCCATGGGAAATCACGTACCAATGACAGTCAGCAATCAAGTCGCAAGTCCTGCCGGATTTCATCGCTGAATGGACCGAAGCACAGATGCCAGAACTCCCAGACTTGTCGAACTGCTGGACAATATATGTCGATGGGTCCAAGCGCGTTTCGGGAGCAGGAGCAGGAGTGGTCCTCGTGTCGCCACAGGGGGATAAGATGCGCTACGTCCTGCTTCTGCGCTCCGCAAACCCCTCGAATAACAAAGCGGAGTACAAAGCCGTTCTACACGGCATGCATATGGCAAAAGCCTATGGTGCCACTCGCATCAAGATCCACGGGGACTCGAACCTCATCGCCTAGCAAGTCATGAAGGAATGCGACGCGACCTGTGCAAACATGATCGTGTATCGTGCAATGTATGACAAGCTAGAAGGCAACTTCGAGGGGTGCGAGGTGACCCACATTGGCAGGAAAAGCAACGAAGAGGCAGACAACCTGACCAATATTGGATCCAAGTGTTTACCGATACCACTAGGAGTTTTTCTTCGAAGAGATATTCAAACGCTCAGTCAAGATCAAGCCAGCCATCGACCCAGCGTTAGCAACACGCTCGGGGGCTAAACATCCAGGTCCCACCCCAGCAGCGGGAACAGAAGACCTATCCAAGGAAACAGCCACAGTCATGCTCGTCGAAGCGGTCTGGACGAAGCCATACCTGGCCTTCTTGATACGAGGCGAGCTCCCAGAAGACACCATCCATCGTCGACAGATCATGCGATGTTCCAAGGCTTTCACGATAATCAATGGAGAACTCTACAAGCGCAGCACCATAGGGGTCCTCCAACAATGCATAGCGTGAAAGGACGAGATGTCGCCTAGAGGGGGGGTGAATAGGCGTTTTAAAAACAATTACGGAATTGGCTTGAAGGAATGCGGAATTAAACTAACGTTTATTTTCTTCAAGCACAAGACCTAAATATGCTAGGCTCAACTAAGTGCAACAACAACAACTAGATATAAGCAAGATAGCACAAGATATAATTCACAAGTGATAAACAAGATATAAGTACTTCAAGCACGATGGCTATCACAAGGAAATAAACTCGGGTATAGAGATAACCGAGGCACGCGGAGACGAAGATGTATCCCGATGTTCACTTACATAAAGTAAGCTAATCACCGTTGGAGAGATGCGGGTAACCACGAAGGCCCCCGAACGCCACGAAGGCTCACCTTCTTCTCCGAGTCCCCCACGAAGCTAGGGACCCCTTTTTATGGTTAGCTTTTCCTCCACTCCGGAGATGGCAAGCTCCACAACCACTTCACAACTCCCACGAAGGGGAAACCCGGGCCTCTTCACAATCTTCCACGAAGAGGACACCGTGGCACAACCACCGAGCCAACTAGGAGGTCACCCTCCAAGAGTAACAAGCTCACGGTCTCTCACTCGAACAAATCGTAATGGAGAGCTCAACACTATGCAAGGATGCAAAGCAAGAACACAAGAGGAAGTGCTCAAATCCTTCTCTCCCAAATCCCACCAAGGCAACAAATGCTATGGAGGAGTTAGAGAGGAAGAACAAGGGTGGAGGTCAACCAATGACTCCAAGATCTAGATCCCAAAGGTTCCCCTCACTTAGAGGAGGAATGAGTTGGTGGAGATTGTAGATCTAGATCTCCTCTTCCAAATCCCTCAAAAAGATACAAGAATCATAGGAGGGATGGAGGAGGAAGAAAGCTCTTGAAGGTCAATAATGGAGGTCAATTTCGTGCTCTAGAACCTTTTAGAACCGTTGGGGAAGAAGCCCCCTTTTATAGGGCAAGAAAACTGCCCGTTACAGAGTTTTCGGGGCGCTCCGGAGCAGAGCCCGGAGCAGCTCCGGACTACACTCCGGAGTAAGTATATTGGCACTGCTCAGCCCGGAGCAGAGCCCGGAGCAACTCCGGATTTGGAAAACTGCAAAAACACTCATACGAAAAACGCGATAACTTTTGCATCCGAACTCCGTTTTTAGCAAACTTGGACTTTTTGAAAAGCTTAGAAAAAGTAATACAACTTTATGCAGAGAAACACCAAGAAATGTCAAGACGAAAAATACCAAATGTGGAGAGGTGTGAAACCTTCCAAAGTGAAGAACCGATAAAACCCTTCAACTCAAAAACGCAATAGAAGATACATTTGGATTCCGTTTTCGATGAACTTGGACTTGTTGGAAAGCTAGCAACAAGCACAAGAACCACACATGGAGAAAAACCAAGAAGCAACAAACTAGGAAGATGCAAAGTATGCAAAGGATTGAGCTCCCTAAGACGATGTGATCAAGTTACCCAACCGAAAGCCCCTCTTGATAGTGCGGCTATCTATCCTATAACCCGGTCTCCCAACAAACACCTTGAGACCGGTAAAAGGAAAACCTAGCAAGGACAAACCTTTGCCTTGCGCACCCCGCTTGATCTTGATGATGATGCTTCATGCTTCCGTCAAGCCGGAATGCTTCACTTGATCATTGTTGCTTTGTGAAGACTTCCAATATGCTCCCACATACACCACTATGTGATACCTTCACTAAGGCATTTCTTCACAATTCCATTATCACCAAATGGATGGCAAGCTTCAAGCATATGATCTTCTTGAGATGCTTATCTTGAAACTTGCACTTCTCAACCTTGATGACAACCACCACTTGATGTCATCCTTTCATGGGCTATATGAAATCTCACTAGTGATGCATATCCATGACACAATACCTAACCCACATAGACAACACACACATATGTAATGGGTTAGTTCACAAAACATAATTGATAAACCATACCATACCACAAGACCGATTGGTCCCATGTGGCACATTCCTTATGCTTCATATGTTGACCAATCTAGAATCCAATCTTTGATCTTTGCCTTGGTCAACCTTGAATCTTCTCATGCTCTATCACAATATCTTGAGCCACATAAAGAATTCTTCATTTGATCGCATGCTCTAGGTCTTAGTCAAACATATCTCAACTCATGAGACCATCATGACCTCGACATAAAGCCATATATTGAATTCTTCTCTTGTAGACAAACTCTCAAGATCTTGAGACTCCTTGGCTTAACACATAAGCTAGAGCATGGATTACTTGAGTTCTACACAAGAACTACATCTTTATTTCTTCTTCTTGATCATATTGGATTCATCTCTTCTATTCAATGATCTTGATGCCAATACTTAAGATATATCTTTATCTTCATGGCATCCAAGCCTTGAATCCAACACATGGACTTCAAGCAATTCCTATGAACAATTCCTTCATAAAAATCTCAATGAAAACATTAGTCCATAGGGATTGTCATTAATTACCAAAAACACACTTAAGGGAAATTTACCCTTACAATCTCCCCCATTTTGGTAATTGATGACAATCTCAACAAGAGGGTTTATATAATGAATGATAGAAACTAATATGCAACTTATCCGAGAATAAATTGCATACAAGAGGTTGTATTTGATATGGTCAAGTAACACGAAGCTACTACCGCATATCAAAATCAATTGTACTCACATAAACTACAACAAATATAGTTGATGTGAGTGCAACCAAAATATATAGAGCAAACTCCCCCCACAATATATGCACGTGTGATGAACTTGAATTTCATTGCATACATTGTCAAGATAAACCTTTGATGGAGTTTACACTATATATTCAACCATGCAAAACATCTAACAAAGAAGAGATGCATGAAAGGCAAACACTTAAGCACAACCAAACTTAAGTATAAAAACCATTTCCCTTAAACCCTCTAAACTTCTCCCCCATTGGCAACGATTGCCAAAATGGATGAAGGAATTTAGAAGGCCAATATAGTATGAGTTCCTCCCCAAGATGTGCATTTCTCATAAAAATGAGTGAAATCATATGCACTTATCAAATTAACAATATTTGGAGGAAGTCAAACCATATTGAGGATCAAAGATTGCAAAAAGATGACATAGTGAAGGAAACTTCAACGAATGAAGCAAGCAAGCAATCAAGAGACCCAAAGAACCAATTGGACACAAGAAGATGTGATGATAAGAGCTACAAGATGCTTTAAATGAAATAAGGAAGCTCCGCAAGGTTCATGCATAAATTTGATTTTTTTTTGCATTTGAATACAATATGCACAAACATGGAATCCTTACTCCCTATATATCATTTAAAACAAAACATGAGCACGAAAGAATACAAAA
This sequence comes from Dactylis glomerata, assembly GCA_007115705.1. Taxonomy (NCBI): domain Eukaryota; kingdom Viridiplantae; phylum Streptophyta; class Magnoliopsida; order Poales; family Poaceae; genus Dactylis; species Dactylis glomerata. Next base: position 4,939,436 of record QXEO01000472.1, on the reverse strand, counting down.
GGATCAATACGCTTATCAAAGTGAACTTTAGTCCAAAAAGATTCACGAGATATGAGTGCAAGAAGAAGCAATAAAGAATAAACAAGCACACATAAATCAAGTTCTTACCAACACCATCAAGAACAAAATGGATAAGAAAGATGGTCGGCAAAGAACGAGGATATCAAGGGAAGAAATTAACACTCTTATGCATATATATTTCTAAGTGGACAAAAAATCATGATGAACAATCCACAAAGGAACATGTATACACAAGAGGTTAGTTGAAATTAAGGAAGACATGATATCCAAGAGAGAGTCATAGAATATACCAAATAGCTTTGCTATAAAGCATATATAGCTCAAGGCTCCATTTTCCATTATGGTATATTAACAAACTCCCCACGCAAAATCATCAAAGCCATCACAACTAGCAATAAGGGATCAAAAGATAGTCGGGATGCTTTGATAGGCAACAAGCATAATAAAGAAGGGTACAACTTGCAACATTATCTATATTGCACATGAGAGAGCGTTGAGGAATTAATATGCAATAAATTGCTAAAATGGCATATTTGGGATTGGTGAATCATAAACATGATTTTATATACTTCCCATCATATGCAATCATCTCAACTTGCTCACATATGAAATAAAGATATTTTTTATAAGACCTTTGCAAGAACTGCAATATTTGCAAATAGATATTATCATGCCAAGAACCAACCTACAAGAGTTGGGATGCTAGAAAAGTATGCATGAAAATTATACTTGTTACCGAGATAGCAATGATGTGATGTAGTAGTTAAGAGTTCACCGATCATCCTAGCTTGCCTCCAATAATCATATCGTGATAGCACCTTCCTTATAAATGAGACAAGCATCCATTGCATCTCCAATGTACCTGAGATAACATTCAAGTACATCTTGGTCCCCAAACTTATTGGGTCCAAAGTGGTTAGACTAACCACAATACATATGATAGACTCCATATAAATATGTGCATAGTTAGAGATGAAATTTGAGTTTCATGCACATCTTAGCCATTTAGGATTTGATGGAGTATAACATATATATTGGATCAAAGAAAGCAACTAAGATACAAAAATAAGCATAAAGAGAATATGCATGCACCTAGCTTTCAAGAACCAAAGAAGATACAACTTAGACAAAATCACCAAGAGTACAAGGAGGTAAAAAAAAGGTGTGGTAAAACACATTATTTGTCCAAATGATATCAAGGGAACAAATCAACAAATGATTTATTCATAAAATTCAACAAATGAACCTAACAACTCATTGAGCAAGAAAGAAATAAAAAAAACACATGCTCAAAGATTTATCTCATTCAAGCAAATAAATCATAGAAGAAGAAATGAGATAACTAACTCCCAAAAGAGCAAGGTTCCAACAAATAAACCAAACCCTCTACACCTTTCACAATGGCACAAGTACCGAAAAGAAAAGGTTTGTCTTACAACAACACACACTTGATGGGGATCAAGAGATGAGACAAAGTCAAGCAAAAAGATCCTCAAGAAGACAAATAAGACAACGGGAGTCAAAATAATTTCTTGGAAAGAAATAAGGGCAATGAGAGGCAAATTCCAAGGTGAAGATGATCTAGACGAATTACCACACATATATATGAATACCAATTGTCAGAGACAAGAAGTTCATATTGGAATTATTTTCCGGTGGTGTATTGCAAAGATATTCAAGATCAACTTCACAGTAAAAGGCATATGGTTAAATATCCAATTTGGGAACCATGCACGAAAAAGGATTCTTGGTAGCTCCGATAATAGACAAACAATCATGCAAAGCAATGATTAGAGTATCTTGAAGCAAACGGTTTCCTACTTATGATATAGAGAAATATATTTGAGTAAAACCGCACCAAGAATTCTTACTCAAACCAAGACCAAAGAAATGAGCAATAAAATCTTTTAAGAAATAACGAAGCTTGTTTGAGCAAACATGCCACCTAGAAATAAGATTACTTACAATATCAACTCTAAGTGGCAAAATCTCAAATGTTCACATTTCCTAGGCTTATGATATGCACAAGGCATATTACTCCCCCATAATGTGATATTAAATTGTTTTCAACAAAAGGCAAACAAAATCCAACTAGAGATAATTAATGGAGATATAAAATTTGAATCTCTCATGAGCATGGCATACCACATAGTGACTAGATAATTTTGCAATATCAATACTAAGTGGTATTACTCATGTGCACACATTTATAGGATTGTGAGATGCAAAATGGCAAATCACTCCCCCAAAATTGGATGTTCCATTAATCACTCGATAAGAGCCAAATAAGATACCATAAAGATGCATTAGAGGCTCAAAGAAAACACACAAGTATATGATGTGCCGAACAACCAACACCTACTTGAATACACAAGTTAAGTAGGTATAAGGAATAACATATACAAACACATACTTGGTACAAAACCAAAACATGCAAAGGGGCAAGTAACTTATAATGTAAAGAGGTTAAGTACAAGTTACCGCAAAGAGGCACATTGGATATAAAATGATAGTGTCAATGACTTGGCTTGATGAAATAAAATTAATGAAGATCCCTTAATTCTTCATGAGGTAGCCAAGTCTCCAATGCCCTTCAAAAACACCTATTGATCAAGTTTTAGCTTGTTGGTCCCCAACCAAGTTGGGTCCTAAGAGGTTAGTAACAATAGGCTTGGCAACCCAAATGGTTCTTTTCTTGACACCACTTTGAGTTCCAACAAACTTGGCAAACACATTGCCATCCTTATCTTTCCTAAGAGAATAATCATCATCAACAATGATAGGATTAGATAAGGTACCGCTTAAGCATGAAGAAGCAAAGTGCCCCTTCTCACGGCAAATATAGCAACAAGTGCTTCCCTTTCTCTTCTTCATTGATTTCTTGATTTGGGAAGCTTCATCTTGTTTCTTCTTGGGAAGTGGCCTATCTTCAACTTGAGGTCGTGCTTGAGCTTGAACTTGTGGCCTCTTCCCTTGTTGCTTCTCACTCAAGTGCTTCTTCTTCAAAGGGCAAGATCTCACATGATGCCCTTCAATCTTGCACTTGAAGCAAACAATCTTGGCCAAATTCTTGACTTGGTCTTGGCCCTTCTTCTTCTTGTTGCTCTTGGACTTGTTCTTGTCATTGGAGTTGAATCCAAGTCCACTCTTGTCATTAGAGGATTTTTGCACACTCAAAATATTATCGAGTGTGGATTTCCCTTCATGACGCTTATCCAAGTCTTTTTCCAAACTAGTGACTTGGGCCTTGAGCTCTTTGATTTCCTCTACAAGGTTAGTAGTAATACAAGTACTAGAGGAGGTAGAAGCTTCATTGTTAGAGCAACAAGGCATAGCAAGTAATTCATCACAAGATATAGCAATATTATGCCTAGACAAATTACTTGGACTAGCACAAGATAATATAGCATTTTGGTTCAAAGTAGTGCTAATGTCCAAATGAGGCCCACAAGATGTTTTCTTAGAGATACTTGCCTCATGAGCTAACTTTAGCCCATTATAAGAGACTAAGAGATCCCCATGAGAGCCCGAGAGCTTTTCATGGCTTTCCTCCAATTTCTTATAATTGCTTGTTAGCAACTCAAGTTGAGCCCTTAGCTCAACATTCTCCTTTAATATAGATGCTTCACAAGAAGTGGAGTTAGTAGCACAAGCATCATTAATAGATTTAGCATTTGTAAGCCCATAAGATTTAATAGATTGAGATAGGCAAGAATTAGTATGCTTCTCTTCGGATAGCTCTTGCTTGAGGAGATTGAATCTCCATTTCCCCTCATTAACGAGGGAGTTCAATTCCTTAATGGTCTCCTTGTGGTCAAACAAGGTTTCCATTAAGTGTTCCACTTTAGCACGAGCATCATTATTACCCCGAAGAGAGGCATACACAATTCCCATCTCATGCAAGAAAGCTTTATTATCATCATCACTTACATCATCATCATCACTCTCATCATAAGGAGATGTGTCGGGATTCAAAGTAGGAGTTACCTTTGAGCCGCTTGCCATAAGGCACATGTGAACTTGGGTAGATGATGAGGGAACATCAATTGAAGCACATTCTTCATTTTCGAGTGTAGGACAAGCTCTTGCGAGATGTCCATACTCGTGGCATTCATAGCATTGCCTTCTCTTGATAGAAACCTTCTTGGTTCTTCTATTGATTTCTTCTTTAATTATTTGACCCAATTTTTCTTTAATTTCCTCTACATGGTTAGTCATACAACAACTAGAGGAAATATAATCATTTTGAGTATGGTCACAACTAGAAACAAGCATATCATCACAAAATTTAATCAAGCAAATTTTAGGAGATATGCAAGGACCTTTAACACAAGAATGAGTAAAGAATTTCTTGCAAGAAGTGTTTAGGTCCAAACTCTCTACACCATTAGGATTTATAGAAATAGAATCATTGGTGCAAAGAACAAGACAACCATCATCACATATGATTTCTTCACTCACCGTATCATTACCTTGTGACAAGTCACATGTTGGTGAAGCGGAAGAACTTGAACAATCATCATGACCGGATGTGGAAGCAACTTGGAGCTCTTCATGATGTGAAGGTGAAGAGAGCTCCTTGGGTTCACTTTCAACCTCAAGAGAAATAGACCCACCAAATGACTCTTCTAGCTTGGTCCATATCTCATGAGACGTCTTGCACTTTGAACCCATCAAGCAAACATAAACTATGGAGCTCACAGACAATAAAATTTCATTAAATACTTGAGCTTCTAGATGTAAATTTTTCTCATCCTCTATAGATAGACTTTGAGGATCCATCGGAGGAGAAAAGCCTACATCTAGAAATCGCTCTATATTTGGACACAAAGTCCGAAGATTGCAAAGCATGCGATTTCTCCATAAGTTATAATTTGTGCCATCAAAAATAATTGTGTCATTGTGCACTAAATAACTAGCCGACATCTTTACTCTCAAGGCGGTGAAGCCTAAACAAGGAGAGACCTTGCTCTGATACCAATTGAAAGGACGAGATGTCGCCTAGAGGGGGGGGGTGAATAGGCGTTTTAAAAACAACTAGCTGGCAGACCCGCGCAATTGCGCGGCTAGAGCAGATATATTTAGAATCTCCATATTTATTTATTTTACTATTGATACCCTATTTGAATAATTTAAGATAAATAGAAAACCAAAATATATTTTTATTTTTTTTATATTTGCAAAGGCATGGGCGAACGCCCTTGGTTTATTTTTACCAAAGGGGATTCCTCCTTAGCTTCAATAACAAAACTTTGTTTACTACATTGTTTTGATTATCATGGCCATAACTATCTTACCTTTGTTATCCGGGTGCTCATCCGTTCAACCGGTTGAAGATCTCTTCTCTTGAGCTTCTCAATTCCTCGATGTAGTGCCTCTCAAATGTTTTCCTTTTTAAAATTATTCATATGATAAATATAAAAGATAATGTCATTTGAATCCTACATACTGAAAAGGATGTATTATTTGTTCTTGGTTTTCCAAATTGTCTAGAAAATCGCAGCTAAGCAAATTTTAAATGCAGTTCCATCAGGCCATGCATCCGTTTTAAAAATATATTATACCTGAGTACGCATACTTTATAAAATATTGTACCCACTCTCATTATGCATCAGATTACTCTGAATCTAAGAAGTTTAGAACGATGCTCTTTTTTTAAATATGGCACCCGTCTTGCATATATTATTGTTTAATTAAAGATATACGCACAACCTTTTTTAAACGGTTCTTCTAAAATTAACCTACTGTTTTGAGCAACAAAAGAATGCAAGACGGAACTACACCTGACATCTCCTAAATAGATTTTACTGAAACTTTATTGTCATGTCTTCCAGAAAACAACATTCGAAAGGATCCGACAACTGCAAACATGAAGAACAAATGAAATATATAAATACAGGTTGAGCTGTGGCTGTAAGCTGTAAACTTTAGTTGTTGTTTCTATATCATAGAGAGAAATAATGCTCACAAAAATTTTGCACCCCATGAACATAGCAATCTAATAAAATATAGAAATAAATAATAAGCATTTGTCTCTATTTACAAATTTGCTTGCATATGGATTCTTATTCATTCGTGCAGAAAAGATGAAAAAGCATATTCTTTCAGAATTTTCCTACAAACAGGGAAGCATAATGTGACCGTGGACCAATTCCAGTTGATACTAATAGATCGTAGCACGTGCAAACTTGTAGTGAAGATCAAGAGCAATGTAAACATCCATGTTTCCGAGACCCGTTTATCACTGTTTCACCTAGGCTTCACTCTAGCATCACATCCGAAAGGAGTGAAAAAAGCGCTGTGGCTTATTCTGCAGTACTGAACTCGCATGCAAAACAATAGCAGAGACGTTTTGTTCAGACCGACGACAGCTCACAGCGGCCACGTCTGTCTCTACATCCACTTCATCTACACGTATCTCAAGATTCTCAACTTCCAATCAGAACCCGTCTGATGCAAGTAGATTTTAACTCCGGCACACTACACATCAATCGATTGTGTGTCGTTGAGAACATGCGGTCGTCAGGCTTCGACTACACCAACATCACGAACTTTGCGGTTTTTTTGCCGTAGGTGGACGGCCGCAAGCAAGCAAAGCTTGATTGTGTTCACCATGGCCACGCAGGTGAACCAATTTCTAGAATTTAAGAACTCTAATCTGATGCTCCATCACCGTCGGCAAGAACGACATGAAGCTGCTGGAGTTTATCATGAACACCGGCCCTGTGGATATGCATCGATTTGGGCATTTGGCTATCATGTATCTACCATCCGATTCCATCTTGCTAAATGTGCTTCAAGTCGTGATAAAGCAATGGCTCGATCTCGATCAAAATTTTGAAAACAATCGACCATATCACCGGACACTGGATTCGTCCGTTTCTTTCGACCTTTGCTGGTCTTAGATGTGGCTGTGCAAGGCCTCTTAGCTAGCAGCAAAAATCTAACTATTGGTTCAAGCATAGCCGGATGTGTATGACATACAAACATGATTTTCCTAAAAGCACGATTGATCTAAAGTACATAGCACCAGAAGTTCTTCTTCGTACTATTAAAACATAAATCAAATGAAGACGTACAAATAAGTAGTATATACCTGAAATTGATAGTTCACTCAAATTTTCCCCCTTATGGATTCCTGCATTGTCTCAATGGCAGTCTGGTACGCTGGATCAAATACCTCAGTTCATATGCATAGGCATCGGCTCTGCCTGCTTCAATCTTGTGTGATCAAAATTTCTATGTACGTGACATTGCAAGGTGATTACACACCTCAACATTGATATGGACATACATATATCCTGATTATCCGGCTAGGCGACTCTTGTCGACATGGTATGAGGAACTGAGCGTCCGGCAATGCAACATCGATCGAGTAGGTCGATCTGTGAACGCGTACACGATGCCTCGACGGCCTTGGAGTTGTGAGGGCCGACAGCGCATTGGTGTGTAAATCATGATGTGGCAACTTCTACCAGACGATTCCATGTGTTGTTGATGGGCATCATTGACGCCTATTTCGGCTGTGCCTGTCCTAGCCCCAATGTGATGTCTTGTAGTAAATTGTCGATGGACAGAGCTGTTCTTTTGCCCGGAGATGGAAAGAGTTGTTCGCCAGGAAAACATACTTAGAACAGATCTGGAGCAATGGTGGCAAGACTTCATAGCCGCAGTTGTTGATGGACGTGACCTCCGAACAACCACACACAAATTGGAGCCACTGCGTTGTGAGTCCAAGAACGCAGCGACGATGCACGATAGCAATAGGCACCAGATCATGGCGGGCAGGCATCATGGGGGATCAGGCACGCAGGCGGGGGTCGTGCACATGCACAGGCGCGGCAGCCGCGTTCTCTAGCCGAGGTAGTATCGGCTGCTACTTAGGACTTCTTAGATGCTTTTCTTCATTTGATAGAAGATTGAGGGAAAGTCCTGGTACGGTACAGGATGCGGGTATGGAACCAATTTTTCTCAGCTATCCTGGTTGTGTACGCCTCCTCTCTTCTATTTCATGCGTAGGGATCCTGACTATGTACGTCTCCTCTTCTTTTGCGTGCGGACATAGTGCGGCTAATCTGATCCATTGGTTAGCCTTGGCAAAATCTTAGCCATACAATGTTTGTTGTTTTAATAATATAATAGATTACGGAATTGGCTTGAAGGAATGCGGAATTAAACTAACGTTTATTTTCTTCAAGCACAAGACCTAAATATGCTAGGCTCAACTAAGTGCAACAACAACAACAACTAGATATAAGCAAGATAGCACAAGATATAATTCACAAGTGATAAACAAGATATAAGTACTTCAAGCACGATGGCTATCACAAGGAAATAAACTCGGGTATAGAGATAACCGAGGCACGCGGAGACGAAGATGTATCCCGATGTTCACTTACATAAAGTAAGCTAATCACCGTTGGAGAGATGCGGGTAACCACAAAGGCCCCCGAACGCCACGAAGGCTCACCTTCTTCTCCGAGTCCCCCACGAAGCTAGGGACCCCTTCTTATGGTTAGCTTTTCCTCCACTCCGGAGATGGCAAGCTCCACAACCACTTCACAACTCCCACGAAGGGGAAACCCGGGCCTCTTCACAATCTTCCACGAAGAGGACACCGTGGCACAACCACCGAGCCAACTAGGAGGTCACCCTCCAAGAGTAACAAGCTCACGGTCTCTCACTCGAACAAATCGTAATGGAGAGCTCAACACTATGCAAGGATGCAAAGCAAGAACACAAGAGGAAGTGCTCAAATCCTTCTCTCCCAAATCCCACCAAGACAACAAATGCTATGGAGGAGTTAGAGAGGAAGAACAAGGGTGGAGGTCAACCAATGACTCCAAGATCTAGATCCCAAAGGTTCCCCTCACTTAGAGGAGGAATGAGTTGGTGGAGATTGTAGATCTAGATCTCCTCTTCCAAATCCCTCAAAAAGATACAAGAATCATAGGAGGGATGGAGGAGGAAGAAAGCTCTTGAAGGTCAACAATGGAGGTCAATTTCGTGCTCTAGAACCTTTTAGAACCGTTGGGGAAGAAGCCCCCTTTTATAGGACAAGAAAACTGCCCGTTACAGAGTTTTCGGGGCGCTCCGGAGCAGAGCCCGGAGCAGCTCCGGACTACACTCCGGAGTAAGTATATTGGCACTGCTCAGCCCGTAGCAGAGCCCGGAGCAACTCCGGATTTGGAAAACTGCAAAAACACTCATACGAAAAACGCGATAACTTTTGCATCCGAACTCCGTTTTTAGCAAACTTGGACTTTTTGAAAATCTTAGAAAAAGTACTACAACTTTATGCAGAGAAACACCAAGAAATGTCAAGACGAAAAATACCAAATGTGGAGAGGTGTGAAACCTTCCAAAGTGAAGAACCGATAAAACCCTTCAACTCGAAAACGCAATAGAGGATACATTTGGATTCCGTTTTCGATGAACTTGGACTTGTTGGAAAGCTAGCAACAAGCACAAGAACCTCACATGGAGAAACACCAAGAAGCAACAAACTAGGAAGATGCAAAGTATGTAAAGGATTGAGCTCCCTAAGACGATGTGATCAAGTTACCCAACCGAAAGCCCCTCTTGATAGTGCGGCTATCTATCCTATAACCCGGTCTCCCAACAAACACCTTGAGACCGGTAAAAGGAAAACCTAGCAAGGACAAACCTTTTCCTTGCGCACCCCGCTTGATCTTGATGATGATGCTTCATGCTTCCGTCAAGCCGGAATGCTTCACTTGATCATTGTTGCTTTGTGAAGACTTCCAATATGCTCCCACATACACCACTATGTGATACCTTCACTAAGGCATTTCTTCACAATTCCATTATCACCAAATGGATGGCAAGCTTCAAGCATATGATCTTCTCGAGATGCTTATCTTGAAACTTGCACTTCTCAACCTTGATGACAACCACCACTTGATGTCATCCTTTCATGGGCTATATGAAATCTCACTAGTGATGCATATCCATGACACAATACCTAACCCACATAGACAACACAAACACACATATGTAATGGGTTAGTTCACAAAGCATAATTGATAAACCATACCATACCACAAGACCGATTGGTCCCATGTGGCACATTCCTTATGCTTCACATGTTGACCAATCTAGAATCCAATCTTTGATCTTTGCCTTGGTCAACCTTGAATCTTCTCATGCTCTATCACAATATCTTGAGCCACATAAAGAATTCTTCATTTGATCGCATGCTCTAGGTCTTAGTCAAACATATCTCAACTCATGAGACCATCATGACCTCGACATAAAGCCATATATTGAATTCTTCTCTTGTAGACAAACTCTCAAGATCTTGAGACTCCTTGGCTTAACACATAAGCTAGAGCATGGATTACTTGAGTTCTACACAAGAACTACATCTTTATTTCTTCTTCTTGATCATATTGGATTCATCTCTTCTATTCAATGATCTTGATGCCAATACTTAAGATATATCTTTATCTTCATGGCATCCAAGCCTTGAATCCAACACATGGACTTCAAGCAATTCCTATGAACAATTCCTTCATAAAAATCTCAATGAAAACATTAGTCCATAGGGATTGTCATTAATTACCAAAAACACACTTAGGGGAAATTTACCCTTACAATCTCCCCCATTTTGGTAATTGATGACAATCTCAACAAGAGGGTTTATATAATGAATGATAGAAACTAATATGCAACTTATCCGAGAATAAATTGCATACAAGAGGTTGTATTTGATATGGTCAAGTAACACGAAGCTACTACCGCATATCAAAATCAATTGTACTCACATAAACTACAACAAATATAGTTGATGTGAGTGCAACCAAAATATATAGAGCAAACTCCCCCACAATATATGCACGTGTGATGAACTTGAATTTCATTGCATACATTGTCAAGATAAACCTTTGATGGAGTTTACACTATATATTCAACCATGCAAAACATCTAACAAAGAAGAGATGCATGAAAGGCAAACACTTAAGCACAACCAAACTTAAGTATAAAAACCATTTCCCTTAAACCCTCTAAACTTCTCCCCCATTGGCAACGATTGCCAAAATGGATGAAGGAATTTAGAAGGCCAATATAGTATGAGTTCCTCCCCAAGATGTGCATTTCTCATAAAAATGAGTGAAATCATATGCACTTATCAAATTAACAATATTTGGAGGAAGTCAAACCATATTGAGGATCAAAGATTGCAAAAAGATGACATAGTGAAGGAAACTTCAACGAATGAAGCAAGCAAGCAATCAAGAGACCCAAAGAACCAATTGGACACAAGAAGATGTGATGATAAGAGCTACAAGATGCTTTAAATGAAATAAGGAAGCTCCGCAAGGTTCATGCATAAATTTGATTTTTTTTTTGCATTTGAATACAATATGCACAAACATGGAATCCTTACTCCCTATATATCATTTAAAACAAAACATGAGCACAAAAGAATACAAAAGGATCAATACGCTTATCAAAGTGAACTTTAGTCCAAAAAGATTCACGAGATATGAGTGCAAGAAGAAGCAATAAAGAATAAACAAGCACACATAAATCAAGTTCTTACCAACACCATCAAGAACAAAATGGATAAGAAAGATGGTCGGCAAAGAACGAGGATATCAAGGGAAGAAATTAACACTCTTATGCATATATATTTCTAAGTGGACAAAAAATCATGATGAACAATCCACAAAGGAACATGTATACACAAGAGGTTAGTTGAAATTAAGGAAGACATGATATCCAAGAGAGAGTCATAGAATATACCAAATAGCTTTGCTATAAAGCATATATAGCTCAAGGCTCCATTTTCCATTATGGTATATTAACAAACTCCCCACGCAAAATCATCAAAGCCATCACAACTAGCAATAAGGGATCAAAAGATAGTCGGGATGCTTTGATAGGCAACAAGCATAATAAAGAAGGGTACAACTTGCAACATTATCTATATTGCACATGAGAGAGCGTTGAGGAATTAATATGCAATAAATTGCTAAAATGGCATATTTGGGATTGGTGAATCATAAACATGATTTTATATACTTCCCATCATATGCAATCATCTCAACTTGCTCACATAAGAAATAAAGATATTTCTTTATAAGACCTTTAAAAGAACCGCAATATTTGCAAACAGATATTATCATGCCAAGAACCAACCTACAAGAGTTGGGATGCTAGAAAAGTATGCATGAAAAATTATACTTGTTACCGAGATAGCAATGATGTGATGTAGTAGATAAGAGTTCACCGATCATCCTAGCTTGCCTCCAATAATCATATCGTGATAGCACCTTCCTTATAAATGAGACAAGCATCCATTGCATCTCCAATGTACCTGAGATAACATTCAAGTACATCTTGGTCCCCAAACTTATTGGGTCCAAAGTGGTTAGACTAACCACAATACATATGATAGACTCCATATAAATATGTGCATAGTTAGAGATGAAATTTGAGTTTCATGCACATCTTAGCCATTTAGGATTTGATGGAGTATAACATATATATTGGATCAAAGAAAGCAACTAAGATACAAAAATAAGCATAAAGAGAATATGCATGCACCTAGCTTTCAAGAACCAAAGAAGATACAACTTAGACAAAATCACCAAGAGTACAAGGAGGTAAAAAAAAGGTGTGGTAAAACACATTATTTGTCCAAATGATATCAAGGGAACAAATCAACAAATGATTTATTCATAAAATTCAACAAATGAACCTAACAACTCATTGAGCAAGAAAGAAATAAAAAAAAACACATGCTCAAAGATTTATCTCATTCAAGCAAATAAATCATAGAAGAAGAAATGAGATAACTAACTCCCCAAAGAGCAAGGTTCCAACAAATAAACCAAACCCTCTACACCTTTCACAATGGCACAAGTACCGAAAAGAAAAGGTTTGTCTTACAACAACACACACTTGATGGGGATCAAGAGATGAGACAAAGTCAAGCAAAAAGATCCTCAAGAAGACAAATAAGACAACGGGAGTCAAAATAATTTCTTGGAAAGAAATAAGGGCAATGAGAGGCAAATTCCAAGGTGAAGATGATCTAGACGAATTACCACACATATATATGAATACCAATTGTCAGAGACAAGAAGTTCATATTGGAATTATTTTCCGGTGGTGTATTGCAAAGATATTCAAGATCAACTTCACAGTAAAAGGCATATGGTTAAATATCCAATTTGGGAACCATGCACGAAAAAGGATTCTTGGTAGCTCCAATAATAGACAAACAATCATGCAAAGCAATGATTAGAGTATCTTGAAGCAAACGGTTTCCTACTTATGATATAGAGAAATATATTTGAGTAAAACCGCACCAAGAATTCTTACTGGCTTTCGCCCCTCCACGACGCCAAGAACATTGTCCAGCATTGCGATGCATGTCAGCGATTTGCCACGAAGCCTCACGCGTCCGTATCAGAACTGCGCACCATACCCGTCGCTTGGCCTTTCACGCAATGGGGGCTCGATCAAGTAGGCCTCTGCCCAAATCATCTCGAGGAAGCCACACTTACCTACTGGTCGCCGTCGACAAGTTCTCCAAATGGATCAAAGACGTCCCCGTCACCAATCAAGAAGCGACTACGGCGGTCAAGTTCTTCGAGTCCATCGTCTACCGATATGGCGTACCGAATAGCATCATCACCGACAACGGCACCAACTTCACCTCAGGCGAATTTCAAGAATTCGCCAAAGAGCTCGGCATCAAGATCAAGTACGCATCGGTGGCGCATCCCAAGTCCAACGGGCAGGTCGAAAAGGCCAACGGGCTCGTCTGCGACGGCCTCAAGAAGCGACTCCTTCGACCCCTCAAACGCGCAGTAGGCACTTGGGTCGAGGAACTGCCTTCAGTCCTCTGGAGCCTGCGTACGACGCCTAACTAGTCAACCGGCTACACACCGTTCTTCCTGATATTCGGAGCAGAAGCGGTGCTTCCTACGGATGTGCGGTACTGCGCACCACATGTAGTGGCCTATGTCGAAGAAGATGCGCAAACAACGCTGGAAGATGCCCGCGATCTGCTGGATGAGGCACGAGACGTAGCCCTTGCCCGATCGGCAGTCTATCAGCAAAGCCTCCGCAACTACCACAGCAGACGGGTACGTGGACGGTCCTTCGAGCCCGGCAACCTTGTGCTTCGTCTCAAGCAAACAAGCACATCGAAGCTGGAATCACCATGGGAAGGCCCATATCTCATCCACGAAGCAATCCTAGGAGGAGCATATCGACTACGCAACCCCAAAACAGGGGTGGACGTCGAGAACCCATGGAACGCCGCGCAGCTGCGCCGATTCTATCCTTAGAGCGGATAGATTTTTCCTTTTTTCCTCTCTCTCTGTAACTAAGAATTGGTAGCAGACCACGCTCAATCATCGCGCCTTTGGTGCCAAGCAATAAAGTGTGATTCCTCATAAAATTATTCAACCCATACTCGGGGGCTTCGCCTTAAAAAATTATTCAACCCATACTCGGGGGCTTCGCCTTAAAAAATTATTCAACCTACGCTCGGGGGCTCCGCCCTTCGACCTACGCTCGAGGGCTCTGCCTTTCTACCCATACTCGAGGGCTTCGCCTTAAAAAAATATTCGACCTACGCTCGGGGGCTCCGTCCTTCGACCTACGCTCGGGGGCTCCGCCCTTCGACATACGCTCGGGGGCTCTGCCTTTCGACCACGCAATTCAACAAAGGCCAACAAGACTATACGTCTTCTATAGAGGACAATACATTGACGAACTTCACAGAAGCACATACAAGAAAGAAACACATATTACACAGACGACCAAGTTAGGACACTAAAGCATCTCGATTCGCTCTCTGACGATCACTCTCGGTGATGATCTGTCTCGCGATACAATCAGCGGTTTGCCTACAGGCAGCATAATGCGCGTCCATCTCAACACGACCGCTGGGAGCCAGAGCCAGCGTCTTCACCAGATTCATGTCGACCTCGGGATAATGAGCTCGCACGAAGGAGAGGGCGACCAGAGCCCCGCATCGCAAGTGCTCACAAATGAAACGATAGATGGCTTCACCATTTTTGAAGCGACCAAGCAATGCAGGAAGACCATCGGGCTGATCGTTCAAGGGGAACATCACCTCATGCACAAGCGCGAGCGCGGCACGGCTTGTTTCAGCTAATACTCCAGCTTGGGATATTCGATCTTGGAGTATGGTCAGCTTCATGGCCTTCGATCGATTAGCCCAGAAATTGTTCGCGATCGAATTCGCATGAGTCTGAGCTGCACGAAGATGTGCATTTACGCGCCGAGCCTCGGCCTCGCTGTCGAGGCACACATCTACAGTAAAGGAAAGAAAGATGATCACACATTGTCAACCAGATGAAGAACAGATTAAGAGCTCGAAAGTCTTACATTTCATAGCCTTCCCAACATTTTCGATCTCCTCAAGAAGGAAATTCTCTACGTCCACGGCCTGCGAAGCCTTGGAGAGAGCAACGTTGACCATCGACGTGATTGTCTTCAGTTCCTGTTGAGTACTCTTCAGTTGGTCTCGCAAGGAACGGATCGGTGATAGCTCGGCCACAGACGGCGCTCGCCTTTCGATAGCAGATGAAGAACTGCCTACAGTTTCGTACGAGACGGGCCAAGCGTCGGATCCTGTGCGCGCACCCTGCAAACGGTGCGTCCAGTTACACAAAGCTACTTACGGTCACAGCACAGTCAAGCATCGAATCTAGGATTGACAGCACAAAGGAAGCATCTTAAATAACAAACAGAGTTCAGAAGTTTGCGACAAATAGAAGTTATCATCACATCATTCGTTACAGCAAAAGGATAAACCATCCTAACAGACTACGTCAAACTACCGGCAGCTATACTAGATGGGGCGCCCGTCGCGCTGCGCTTCCAGGTCTTCGCAGCCGCCCTCCTAGCATTCCTATCTGCCAAGAAGCTCGCCATTCGAGCAGATAACTCTCGGGCACGCTCAAGGAATGCCTTGGGAGATATGTCACACCCATCCTTGTCCGTCGGATACGAGCTCGTGACCTTGTCAAAATCACATTCGACCCCGTGCATCATCAACATAGAAAAGACGGACTCGGAGCCAGTAGTTACCTGACGGCGAACCGCAACAACCAGTGGATCTTCGCCGTTCTCCTTTATTGACAAGGCCTCGAGGACGCCAGCCATGGTGGTACTCATTGATTCCGGAGTAGAAATGTCGCGGACGCGGTCAAGCGTCGACCGCGCCTTCGCCAGAAGATCCTGCACCTCCTGGCAAACGCGTTCTGCGTTCTCGATGCTGGATTCAAGTCTAGCAGGCTCCGTCATTGCCGCGGCACCTAACTCGGAGGCAACTTCATAAAAAGCAGATCAATCAGCACAGACCTGAGGGCGGCATGCGTTCTGCGTTCTGTGTTCTCGATGCTGGATTCACGAATCCTAAATCATAAAGGTACGAGGCTTACCGTGCAAGGAATCGAGGGCGGCCTACAGGCATTGCTGCAGGTTCTTCTCCTTTGACTCAGCTTCCACTCATCGCTGATCGACAAGCTCTTGAGCCTTTGCCGAATCAGTTTTGAGCTGGGTGATCTCGCCGGCCAGACCATCAGCTTTCGCCTTCAGCGAAGAATTTTCGGCCACAAGATCATCTATTTGAGCCTTCAGCGAGGTCTTGTCGGTGGCAGCTTGGGCAGCAATTCCTGATCACCAGATGGACAGTGGAGTAAGTAAGAAAGACAAGCTGTCGAACCAAGAATTCAGAATGGATAGACGCAGAAGAAACCACTTACGGCGCATGTCCTCCAGCTGAGCAGACAAACGCTGGTTCTCCTTTTCCAATGCAAGGTAGTTCTTGCATATTTTCGACAGGTCTCTAACGACAGGCTAAACCAGCGAAAACAAGGATAAATCTCGAAGGTTCTGCTTTTGAGGGCAAGCCCAAGTGTACATACTTAGACTCACCCTCGGGGGCTACTGATAGGTAAATATTAGATACACAAAGATAAGAGATTCGGACTTACATGGCATTTGGACCTGGAAGGCTCGCTGGAGGAAGAAACCAGAATAAAGTCGGGCTTGGCCGCGCACTTTTTCGGAGGGGGCAACGGCTTCAAGAGGTCCTTCAGCGTCGCATCCTCGGCATCTTTCTCTTGCGAATCGGCAGTTTGCTCGAGGGTGGAATCGTGGCGTTGAAACTGGAATCGATCACGTTCCCCCAAACTCCCTGAAGATTCCTCATTCGAAGATCTGAAGCATGCGACAGAATTACAACAAGACAAAGCCATCCAGGAAGAAATTCGAGAACAACAACTAACGATGCGTCAAGACCGAAGTTTGGAAGAACTTTCTTCCCCGCTCGAGGAGGCGGGTGAGTGTCCAGAGGCTTGGCAGGAATGGCCGCATCATCGTCATCGCCCGAGGAAGGAGAGTGGGCGACAAGCTCTTCTGAGTCCTCAACTCGATCAACATCTCCGACATTCGCATGCTTTATCGAAGCACGCGACGTTGTGGGCGCGGCAGATGCTGACTCTTCTGGAGTCTTGATGAACTCGCGCCTAGGATATTTGCCATCTTCGGGCTGGGGCGGATAGCATCGGGCTATTTTGATATTCTGGATGAAGCACGTCCCGTCAATTGTCAAAATTCGATAGGAAATTTATCAAAGACCGAAAACTCAAGCAAGAACCAAAGTTAGCATACCTCGGTGCGGGGATTTGATTTACTGAATGCCTCGGTGCCGAAAACCTTTGGCACGATCGACTTCTTCTTCAAATTGGTGACGGCGCAAACACCGTCGTCAATCTCAGCTTCCTTTAATTTGTTGGAAGAGATTCGCGTCGAATCCCGACGATCAGTGTAATCCCACATACAGTGGGCTCGCGCAGCTAGCGGCTGGATCCGATGCTCGATGAAGGTACGGATGAGCTGGAGGCCTTACAGCTCCTTTTTAGGCGTGGCCCGAAGCTGCTGGATCTTCTCCATCAAAGGCTGTGTTATCTTCATCTCTTCCTCGGATAGTTCATGTGCCCACGACGCTCGGGGACGAATGGTGGTGGTAGGCCGAAATTCCTCAAGACCAAAGTTTTGGCCGGCGAGGGATTTATCCTTAGCATAGAACCACTTCGTCCTCCAGCCGGGATTGTTTTTTGGCATCTAGAGATTGAAGTAGTTGACGTCTTGGTGCACTTGGCAGTTGAAGCCGCCAGTCTGGTAATGCTGAGGGAGCCTGATGACGAAAATTCGATGCCAGAGCGCCCAATGGGGCTCGATCCCCCAGGAAATATTCACAAAGCGTGATGAAACACGCAATGTGCAGAATAGCGTTAGGATTCAGATCATGAAGCTGAATCCCATAAGCGAAAAGGAGACCTCGAAGGAAAGGATGCGGGGGCAGCGAAAGCCCCCGAAGGAGGAATGCAAGGAAAAGTACCCGGAAGCCCGCGGGTGGTCGGGGGATGATTTCCGGGCCAACGGCGAGAGTTTCCGCCGGATCGTTCTTCAGGGATGCCGATCTTCTTGGCACTCGACAGCTCCTTTTCCTGGACCTTGGTCTGGCCCATTTCCCAACAGCGGGCATGTCAGCATCTGTGGTTTTGGCCTTCTTCCCAGCGGCGCCGCCGGCGGCACCGGCCGCGGTCGAGCTTCTCTTACCCATGAAGGTGGTGCTCAATGAGGATCTTGAAGGGTTTCGCAGCATAGTAAATCAAAAAATTTCCTACGGATGCGAACAAGAAAGCCAAGATCTAATCTAGGAGATGTAATCAACGAGAGAGGTAGATGAGATCTTCATACCCTTGAAGATATCGCATAGCGGAAACGTTCAACAGAACATGGTTGACGTAGTCGTACTTGCCGTCTCCTCCTCGCGATCCGATCCGATCCTACGCCGCAAGTGGCGGTGCCTCCGAGAGATGCACACGTACGGTGCAACGACGTCTCCTCCTTCCTTGGTCCAGCAAGTATGGTGGAGAGATAGATTGGATCTGCAGCACGACGGCGTGGTGCTTATGGTGGAGAGTTTCCGCGGCAGGGCTTCGCCTACGCACAGTCGCGAGAGAGAGAGGTGGAGGGACAGCAGTTGGCCGACGGCTAGGGTTGGAGTGAGAGGGGGCTACGCCCCTGCCCCCCCTTATATGGGGGGCTGGGCGGCTGCCTTGGCCCCTCCTCCAAGCCCTAGGGCGGCGGCTAGGGGGGAAGAGTAGGGGGCAAGTCTTCCCCCCCCTCTTCTGGAAGGTTCCCCTAGGGTTTCCCCTAGGGCTGGCTGGCTGGGCCTTTAGGGCCTTGTGCGCCTAGCCCAAAGTGGCCAGGGCACTTCCCCTTAGGCCCATGCAGGCCTCCGACTAGTGGGCCCACGTTGGTCCCACTCCGGAACTTTCTAGAACCTTCCGGTACAATACCGATAAACTCCGAAACGATTCCGGAATCCAAAAACTGCTTTCCTTTATATGAATCTTATTCTCCGGACCATTCCGGAACCTCTCGTGATGTCCTGGATCTCATCCGAGACTCCGAACAAAAACTCATAAACCAATTATCCATTCTATCCTAGTGTCGATGCACGTTAAGTGTGTGACCCTACGGGTTCGAGAATATGCAGACATGATCTTCTATCAATAATCAACAGCGGGATCTGGAAACCCATATTGACTCCCACATATTCATCGATGATCATATCGGATGAACCACGATGTCAGGATTCAATTAATCCCGTATATGTATTCCCTTCGTCACACGATATTTTACTCGCCCGAGATTCGATCGTCGGTATCGGCATACCTAGTTCAATCTCGTTCACAGCAAGTACTTTACTCGTTCCGTAATCCGATATCACTTTGTGATTAACTCCTTAACCACGTGCTTGCAAGCGGTGTTGATATCGATTACCGAGTGGGCCCGAAGTATATCTCTCCGACTCGGGAGGGACAAATTCCATCTCGATACATACAACCCAACAAGTACTTTCCGATCACCCGAGAGACACCTTTATGATCACCCTCACATAGGATGACGTTTGATGACCTCAAAGCTTTCTTCCGATACCAGGGAGTTGTATTATCTCATGGTCTAAGGAATACAATACTTGACATAGGAAAAGCTTCGCAAAGATGAACACAATGACACGATCTAATTGCTGTGCTTTATTTGGGTCTGTCCATCACATCATTCTCCTAATGACATGACCTCATTATTAATTGACAACTCATGTCTATGATTAGGAAACCTTAACCATCATTAATCAATGAGCTAGTCTAGTAGAGGCATACTAGGGACACGGTGTTGTTCATAAACCACACAAGTATTAATGTTTCCGCTTAATACAATTATAGCATGGAGTATAAACATTATCATGAACAAGAAATATGATAATAACAATATTATTATTGCCTCTAGGGCATATTTCCTTCAGTCTCCCACTTGCACTAGAGTCAATAATCTAGTCATACTTGCACCTTTAACACCTATGGCATTCCGGTGTTCTTCATACGCGTTGCACGTGGTAAACCTTATCTACGGGTCTAACACTTTCAGGTCCGTTTGTATTTGCATATTCTTTTGCGTCAGCACGCATTACTCATCTTGTATGAGATAGCATCGTATAAACTTGGTCTTCTGGTGAGACCTTTGTTTCTTGGCCGCGACTATGTTGTCACTATTGTCATACAATAGAACTACATAGTACTAGCACACTTTTAAAAATAGCGATATCCACCATGCGTCGAAATACTCATTGGTCCGCACACATCGGTATGTATGATTTCCAATAAGTCTGTTGCTCGCTCCATTATTCCGGAGAACGGGGTTTTGATCATCTTGCCCATGAGGCATGGCTCGCACGTGTCAAATGATTCAAAATCAAGAGACTCCAAAAGTCCATCAGAATGGAGTTTCTTCATGTGTTTTACGCCAATATGACCTAGACGACAGTGCCACAAATAAGTTGAATTATCACTATCTACTTTGCATCTTTATGCCGCTTCTAAAGCGATTATATACTTAGCCCTCGTTGCAGTGTCCGCCACAATGTTAACATTGGAACTCATCCAAGTAATCATGGAAATTTCTTCCATCTTATTGTGCCACCTTCTTACTCAAAACAAATAGCTTTAAAATTGAGATAAAATTTTAACTGTATATGTGACAAAGTCAATGTAACACATTGCAATGAACCATTTGTCACTTTTGTATACAGAACATATTCTTAGTTCTTCTAAAGTACATAAGAATATCTTACTACTATCCAACAATCATCATATGAATGCTCGTAACCTTTTAGAGCATCAGACATATCTGGATCTACATATCATGGTATACAAGATTGATAAAATCATTCTTGCGGTTTCACTCATCAAGTGTCAAAACAATTGATTCTTGCTCCAACCTCTTCCATGCAACAAGAACCGTTCTTATTGTTTCCATATTGAACAAATTCAATATTTCATCTATGTACTCTGGTAAAACTATATTAGTGCCTCAATCTATCTGCATAGACATTGATGCTTAATATTCTGGTTTTACCTAAGTCTTTCATTAGAAATCTAATTTTAGTGAAAACTTCACAAATATCAAGAAAAACACATAATTTCCAATGAACGATATGTCATCTACATAAAGCATTAGAAATATGTCTTAGCGCTCCCACATACTTTCTTGTAAATACAAGCATCTTCAAATATCTTGATGAAATTAACACTTTAACATTTTCATCATTGAAGATTCCAACTTCGCTATGCTTACTTCTACCATAGAAGTTTGCATACATATCTAGCAACCTTTGAATCAACAAAACCCATTGGGTCGTGTCAGGTACACGTCCTTGGTGTGCATTCCGGTAGAGGAACGTTGTTTCGTTTATTCAACTAACATATCTCTATATGTAATTGTTGCTAGAATAATTCATATGACGAAGTCAGGGCCCATCACTGCTTCTTTGTATATTGTTGGTTACTATTATCTAATAATATCTCGTCCTCAAATCTTGCTATTTGATTACGACCAACTTGGTTAAATAGGAACTTCGATGCCGTGACTACAACATATTGTAGACGCGTGAGCTATGAATGCAGTTGCCGCTTCCAGAACATATTCTGGTGCTGCGCTACTCTGATCATCTTGCTCAGATTCAATAACCTCATCAAGTTCTATCTTCCTCCCACTTAAACCTTTTGTGAAAAACTCCTTCATAAGAAGTTCACTCCTTTCAGTGACAATCACCTTTAATTGGGTTTATGGCAGAAGAAACACCCATCGACATTCTTTGGGATAACCTACAAAGACTTACTAATCCAATTTTGGTTGTAAACATTTTACACATATGCCTTGCATACCAAAATTCAAGAAAAGACAACTATAACTTGTATGGTGTCATTTCGGCAGATTATGATGGTGCTCTATTCAGTGAAAAGCGGTAGTCTCTAAAGCATAATCCACAAATTATATTGGTAGTTTTATATAATCATTGCTCTAACCATGTCAAACAAGGTTTGATTACATCCATCGAAAACTCCATACTCCTATCGTGTTTATCACGATGCAAGTTTGTGGAACAATTCCTCTAACTCTTAGATGCTTGCTAAACTTGTAACTCAAATATTCTTCTTTATGATCCAATCATAAAAACTCAAATATTCTTGTTACAACAATTTTCACTTCATAAATTGAACAATTTCATACTTCTATCTCATCAAGTAGATATACCATACATCTATTCGAGTCATTGATGAAATAGAAAATACACCACGCTCGACTTCACACATGAACTACATACATCAACATGTACGATCTCCATGTAGTTAGTCGCTTGTTCTTTCTATGGCCCACGAACAGAGTTTAATCATCTTTAGGAAAAGTCTCACAAGCGTCAATCAATTCAAAATCAAATGACTTGAAAATCTATCAATATAGAATTTCTTTCATGTTTTGTTTCCAATATGACTTAAACGGTGGTGTCACATATAAGTGAAATTTGTTTTGTCTTGCGACCTTTAGCATCAGTGTTATAAATGTCTATTTCACCAACAAGATAATAATAATCTATCCATCGATTATGGAAGACGGTAATAATTTGAACAACCATTGCTCTCATAATACTAGAACAAAATAACAATTATTAAGTTCTTAACATATCTAGAAGGCTAGGTTTTATGCCGACGAAAAACACAATAACACATTTATTTGTTTCTCGATGCGCATTGTTACCATATTCTTTTGCTAGTTACTTAGGCCATCATAGTTCTTGTATTGTTGCTTTGTATGACATTTCATACCAACAATCTAGTATCCAATACCCAAGAATTACATTATGTACTAGCAAACAATACATCTATAACATGTATATCATTTATATACCTAAGATGGACAATTCCAGTCTTTTCCTTTTTCTACCAAATAATTTTGCAGATCCTATTTAGCGTTTCCTCTCCTTTTAGAAGAATCTATCGACATCAATAGTGGCGTCAATCATTTGACACATAGTCCAAAGGATTTTTAGTCAAATGCTAATAGCCTTGGACTTTGCACATTGAGGTGGATCACCATCATCATATAATTGGCGTTCTTCTAGATTCCATTTTTAGTATCTTTGGTATAGCAAAAACAATTTAGCCAATACCCTTTCATTCATCTTATCATGACAACTTTCATGATGAAACAACTATAGCTTATAAGGATGAATGCAAGTATAATATTAGTTCCCAAACTTTTGGGTGATTGGGACGCCTAGCATCTTCAATCTTCGCATATAGTCATACAATATGAGCATATGTTCTTTTACTAAATTATACTTCATCATTTTGCAAACAATCAAAGTTTTAGATATCAAATATCTTTCACTTCTTGTTTGTTTCTAAAACAATTATTTCAGCTCGATGATCACTTTGATTCTCAAACAATTTTGAATATCAATTTATCATGAAGGCAAACATATGATATTTAGATACTAAATTTGAATCGTTGCTCTTAGATCAATACAATTTATTAAATCGCATGGAGCAAGCAAGGTTTGCTAAAGTTTGCAATAGGACTTAATCTTTAGTCTTTACATTAAACGGCACTAGACCGAAAAGTGATTATCCAGAATTCTATAGTTCTTTTAACTCAATTAAGCTAAGTGTCGGTGGAAACGGTGCCAAAGACTACAACGACTTATGCAAATACATCAAGATTTAGTTCATGATAATTAGTTCAAGTTAATCAAATTACTAATGAACTCCCACTAAATTCAACATCCCTCAAAGTTGTTTAGTGAAGCATGATCCAAATTCACTACACCGAGACCGATCATCACGTGAATGATGTAGTTTTAATGGTGAACATCAACATGTTGATCATATCATCCATGTGACTCATGCTAGACCTTTCGGTCCGTGTGTTCCGAGGCCATGTCTGTACATGCTAGGCTCGTCAAGTCAAACCCAAGTATTTCCGCGTGTGCAAAACTGGCTTGCACCCGTTGTATGTGAACGTAGAGTTTATAGCACCCGATCATCACGAGATGCTTCAAAACGACGAACTTTCGCAACGGTGCATACATGGGGAGAACACAATTTTATCTTGATCTTTAAGTGAGGAATCATCTTAAAATGCTACCGTCGTGATCTAAGCATAATAAGATACATAAAAGGATAAACATCACATGCATATAATTTTATGTGGCATGGTATAGCCAATCTCCGCGCAATGATCTCCATCTTGTGCGCGCCGGCATGATCTCCATCACTCCACCATGATTGCCTCCACCACAAATAGCAACTACAACTATTGCTAACTACTTGGCAATAAAGTAAAGCTATTACATGGCGTATAAGAAGTTGACACGCAGGTCATACACAATTATAAAGACAACCATATGGCTCCTGCCGGTTGTGAACTCATCGACATGCAAGTCGTGAAACATTACAAAACATGATCATCGCATACATCACATATATCACATCACATCTTGTGGCCATACCATATCACAAAACACTCCCTGCAAAAACAAGTTAGACGCCTCTACTTTGTTGTTGCATGTTTTACGTGGCTTATGGGAGTAGCAAGTTAAGAACGATTCTTACCTACGAAAAGCCACAACGGTGATATTATGGTTGCTAACATCCATTGTAAATCCCATGACTACTATAGTGAGAGAAACTGACATCCACCAGCCGCATGTGTGGAACAAGCCACACGTCAAGTGCGGAGCCGGTCTCGCGAACGAGGTCGCGTAAAGTTGGCCTGGACCGCTTCGATCTCACTATGCCGCGCCATAAGAAATAAAAAACAAGAGGTTTGCAACAGAAAACATCAACGCCCGCAACAAGCATGTTGCATTCTACTCGTGAAACACATCTACGCATAGATCTAGCTCTGATACCACTGAAGGGTTTCGCAGCATAGTAAATCAAAAAATTTCCTACGGATGCGAACAAGAAAGCCAAGATCTAATCTAGGAGATGTAATCAACGAGAGAGGTAGATGAGATCTTCATACCCTTGAAGATATCGCATAGCGGAAACGTTCAACAGAACGTGGTTGACGTAGTCGTACTTGCCGTCTCCTCCTCGCGATCCGATCCGATCCTACGCCGCAAGTGGCGGTGCCTCCGAGAGATGCACACGTACGGTGCAACGACGTCTCCTCCTTCCTTGGTCCAGCAAGTATGGTGGAGAGATAGATTGGATCTGCAGCAATATGGCGTGGTGCTTATGGTGGAGAGTTTCCGCGGCAGGGCTTCGCCTACGCACAGTCGCGAGAGAGAGAGGTGGAGGGACAGCAGTTGGCCGACAGCTAGGGTTGGAGTGAGAGGGGGCTACGCCCCTGCCCCCCCTTATATGGGGGGCTGGGCGGCTGCCTTGGCCCCTCCTCCAAGCCCTAGGGCGGCGGCTAGGGGGGAAGAGTAGGGGGCAAGTCTTCCCCCCCTCTTCTGGAAGGTTCCCCTAGGGTTTCCCCTAGGGCTGGCTGGCTGGGCCTTTAGGGCCTTGTGCGCCTAGCCCAAAGTGGCCAGGGCACTTCCCCTTAGGCCCATGCAGGCCTCCGACAAGTGGGCCCACGTTGGTCCCACTCTGGAACCTTCTAGAACCTTCCGGTACAATACCGATAAACTCCGAAACGATTCCGGAATCCGAAAACTGCTTTCCTTTATATGAATCTTATTCTCCGGACCATTCCGGAACCTCTCGTGATGTCCTGGATCTCATCTGAGACTCCGAACAAAAACTCATAAACCAATTATCCATTCTATCCTAGTGTCGATGCACGTTAAGTGTGTGACCCTACGGGTTCGAGAATATGCAGACATGATCTTCTATCAATAATCAACAGCGGGATCTGGAAACCCATATTGACTCCCACATATTCATCGATGATCATATCGGATGAACCACGATGTCAGGATTCAATTAATCCCGTATATGTATTCCCTTCGTCACACGATATTTTACTCGCCCGAGATTCGATCGTCGGTATCGGCATACCTAGTTCAATCTCGTTCACAGCAAGTACTTTACTCGTTCCGTAATCCGATATCACTTTGTGATTAACTCCTTAACCACGTGCTTGCAAGCGGTGTTGATATCGATTACCGAGTGGGCCCGAAGTATATCTCTCCGACTCAGGAGGGACAAATTCCATCTCGATACATACAACCCAACAAGTACTTTCCGATCACCCGAGAGACACCTTTATGATCACCCTCACATAGGATGACGTTTGATGACCTCAAAGCTTTCTTCCGATACCAGGGAGTTGTATTATCTCATGGTCTAAGGAATACAATACTTGACATAGGAAAAGCTTCGCAAAGATGAACACAATGACACGATCTAATTGCTGTGCTTTATTTGGGTCTGTCCATCACATCATTCTCCTAATGACATGACCTCATTATTAATTGACAACTCATGTCTATGATTAGGAAACCTTAACCATCATTAATCAATGAGCTAGTCTAGTAGAGGCATACTAGGGACACGGTGTTGTTCATAAACCACACAAGTATTAATGTTTCCGCTTAATACAATTATAGCATGGAGTATAAACATTATCATGAACAAGAAATATGATAATAACAATATTATTATTGCCTCTAGGGCATATTTCCTTCAGTCTCCCACTTGCACTAGAGTCAATAATCTAGTCATACTTGCACCTTTAACACCTATGGCATTCCGGTGTTCTTCATACGCGTTGCACGTGGTAAACCTTATCTACGGGTCTGACACTTTCAGGTCCGTTTGTATTTGCATATTATTTTGCGTCAGCACACATTACTCATCTTGTATGAGATAGCATCGTATAAGCTTGGAGAACAATCCTGAGACCCAACTGAAAGGGCATTTCCCTAATAAATGTATTTTGGTGTTTGTTAACAACATTTGGTGAATTAACCATTCTATTTAAGTTCTGCAGATTTTCTAGGTTAATTCAGAATCTCGCGGAGGTTCACCCCAAAAAGGAAGAAAAGATCGAAGCCCGTAGTCCAGTAGTGGAGTTAGGGTTTAGTTGTCTTATAGGGTGCTTTGCGAAGGTGGAATTGGTGGAGAGGGGATCCTCGAAGTACAGCTGTTGCTACTTCTAGGGCGGAGACTCCGGCCCTGGTGGCCGGAGACTCCAGCCTAGGAGTATCGCCCTAGCAATCCTCCCAGATGGTCTAAGCAGTGACCAGCCCGGAGTTGGGCCGGAGACTTTCTGTCTCTGGCCGGAGACTCCGGGTAGGGCGGAGACTCCGGTCCCAGCGGCCGGAGACTCCGGTCTGGCCAGCCAGGTAAGGGTGGGCTAGTGGGTTGGTCTAAGCAGTGACCAGGCCGGAGTTGGGCCAGAGACTTTTGTCTCTGGCCGGAGACTCCGGCCCTGTAGTCACTTAGGGCGGAGACTCCGGCCCTCCTGGCCGGAGACTCCGGCCCTAGTCGACCAGCAACGGCTACATTTCGAGGAGGAGTATATAAAGCCTTCTTCTTCCTCAAGAGAAGGCTGCGGCTTCAACTCTCTCTCCTCCATTGTTTCAAAGCTTCAAAGCTCAAGATCTCTCTCCCTAGCCAATAGAACTCAAAGCCCTTTTGGGATTTGAGGGAGAAGACCTAGATCTACACTTCCACCAAGGCGATTTGATTTCCCCACTCTCTTTGTTGAGGGGCTTGTTACTTGTGTGATACATCGGATTCCTAGCCGGAAGAAGCCGTCCCCCAAGCTTGACTTTGTGTGTAAGAGCTTGGTGGACCTATTGGGAGCCTCCAATTGAGTTGTGGAGCTTGCCCTAATACTTTGTGTAAAGGTGTCGTGCCGCCTTCAAGGGCATCGCTTAGTGGAGCGTGGACTCGCCTTTGTGGCTTGTTCACCGGAGAATAGGGTGAGCCTTTGTGGCGTTGGTGGCCTTTGTGGCACCACACCTCTCCAACGTAGACGTACTTCCCGTAACAAGGAAGGAACTACGGGAATACATCCTCGTGTCTTCGTGTCTCCATTGCGGTGACCTCTATCCTTTACTTGTACCTTTACTTATATTGTTATTGCTAGCTTGCTTGTCACTCTAGGTAAATTCACTTAGTATCACATCTAGAGAATTTACCTTCTTGTCTAGCCTCAACTTGAAAAGAATTAAAATTATTGGGTAGCTCCTATTCACCCCCCCTCTAGTCGCTCATACGATCCTTTCACTTGGTATCAGAGCGTGGTCTCTTATTCGGGCTTAACCGCCTAAGAGTTTGAGCAACTATGGAAGGGGATAAGGGTAATGAAACTCCTCCCGAAGATACTCCTCCATCTATCTCTTCCTCTTCAATCTCACGTGAAGAGCATTTGGCGTCCTTGGACACAATGCAAACCACTATGAGATTGGAGATGAAGGCTATGTTTGAGGAATATTTTGGAAGAAAACCTTCCGGGCCCACCGACCCAAACACCACTCCTAGTGTGGAACTCTCCTTGGCTAAGGTGAAGCCACCTAACAATGGCTCCACCTCCGCCGAGAATAAAGGTGACCCTCCTAAGGAAAATGATGGTCCGGCAAAGGGTGCTAACATTCCACCCCCTAACACTTACTCTCCTCCGCCGGTCCATTATCCTATGCCACACATTAACAACATGGGATCTCCTCCTAAGCTTGATTCTCGCAATTTTATTAAATGGCAAGGACTAATGAAATCTCATATTTCTAGCTCTTCTACTCATTTGTGGAGGGTCATACAAAATGGCTTTGCACCTCATGATCCTCTCAACTTGACCAGAAGGGAAGAAGTTGATGAGCAACTCAATGCCACCGCCAAGCATCTCCTTCAACAAGCCGTACCGGATACTCATGCGGTACACATCAACAACTTGAGCATCGCCAAGGAAGTATGGGACTATCTCACTATGCTCTTCATTGGGAATGAAAGTATTCGGTCCTCCAAGTTTGATGAGCTCAAGAGTGAAGAAAGGGATTTCATTATGCGTGATAATGAGACTCCCGATGAGATGTACCAAAGGATCTTGGCTCTTGCAACGGCCTTGACCGGGTTTGGGTGCAAACACAATGGTGATGACTATATCAAGCGTATGTTCATCACCTCCATCAACCCAAGAGAACCCATGCGATCCGAGATAATCCGTTCAAGACCGGATTTTGGGAGTATGACCTCAAATGAAGTTCTTTGCGAGTTCACCGCCTTGTCTATCTTGAAGAAGAACGCAGAAGAAACAAGAGCCCGTGTTCTTGCCGGACAAGGAGTTCACAATCTTGCACTCAAGGCCAAGGTGGTGTCCAAGCAAGGAGAAGGAGAAGAAGAAATATATGAAGAAGAGTGTTGGTCTCTGGAAGATCTCAAGTTTGCACTCCATGAACACTTGGCTCTCAATGCAAGTGCCTTTTGGGATGACAACAAGCACAAGACGAAGGGATCCAAGTTCAAATCCTTTCCAAGAAAAAGTGGTGACTCTAAAGTGAGGCATTGCTACAATTGTGGAGGAATCAAGCACTTCATCGCCGAATGTCCTTATGAGAACAAGGAGGAAAATGAGGGCCGGCTCGTCCCCAAGCGCCGGTCATCAAAGTTCTACCCATCCAAGAAGCATGGGAACAAGGACAACAAGAAGAAAGGAGAAAGGGTATTGGTGGTTCATGAGGAGTATGACTCCGAGTCCGATGATGATGACTCCGTTGATGAAGAGAATGGAGAAGTGGCCGCCATTGCCATTGTCTCCACACCACCTACATCCCTCTTCAACTCACAAAATGAGAACACCATCATCACCACTCACAAGTGTCTTATGGCTAAGGCCTCGGAGGTAACCTCATCACCTACTCCTTCATCATCACATTCCACTACTACCTCTATGGATGATGTGAGTAGTCTTAAGATTAAGAAAGAACTAGTTTCTTGTGATGATTTTCTTGCTAACATGAAGGGGCCAACCAAGATATACGTTGAGACACTAATGTGTGAACTTGGTGATGCCCATGACACTATCAAGGAGAAGGAGGAGTTGGAAAGATTAGCCGCCGATGATATTGGCTCTCTATCAATTGAGCTCGAAGAAGAGCAAAACTTGAGAGTCTCTTTAGAGGAGAAATTGTTGGGACTAGAAGAGTCTCATAATCTAATCTTGTCAAAACTCACTAAAGAACGTGACCATGCTCTTGCTATGGTCAAGTTGCTTAAAAAGGAGAAAGTTGAATTTGACGTTGGTCATAATGATCTTCGTGAGAAGTTTGAGAAGCTTGAAGAAGCTCACAAGGCTTTGGAGGGCAAATTCTCTCATCTCACCAAGATTCGTGAACAACTTCAAATTCAACTAACTATTGAACAATCTAAAGTCCCACCAATGCAAGTTATTGAAGTTCCTTGTTCTTCTAACTCTATTTGTGATCATAGTGATATCATTGAGGAGAACAAGAGGTTGAAGGCCGATCTTGCTAAGGGCCTTGCTACTTGCATTCAAGGTGAGAAGAATCTCAATGATCTCTTGAACAATCAAAGATTGTTCAAGGGAAAGGAGGGCCTCGGATTTGTTGCCGAGTCCTCAAAGAAAGGGGATCTCTGTTTGGTGGCCGAGTCCTCAAAGAAGAAGAAGTATAAGAAGAACAAGAAGAAGACAAAGCCTGCTGCTGCTCCTACTCCTCATGTCCCATTTGATATTTGTTACACTGAGGAGGAGTGGGAGGAGCTGAATGGAAAGAAGAAAATCGAGGAGACCGGAGTCTCCGGGTCAAAGGCTCCGGAGTCTCCGGTTAGTTCATCTACCCCGGAGTCTCCGCTCCCAAAGGCCGGAGTCTCCGGCCCTTCTCACAATAATTTTGCAGGAAAATATAACCCTCATTATGTTCTTCTTAGAGACTATTATGGTGATGTCTATGCTAAATATGTTGGTCCCTATAATGGTTACATTGAGTATGCTATTTTGGTACCTAAGATTCTTGTGACTAACAAAAGAGGACCCATTCAAAAATGGGGACCTAAAACCAAGAATTAATCTCTTGTAGGACATTGCTTCCAGAGGAGTAAAATGGATTATTGATAGTGGTGCCACAAGCCACATGACCGGAAGCAAAAATATTGTGGAAGATCTAAAGCCCAACACTTCAAATGTCACGGTCTCGTACGGTGATAATTCATCCTCTAAGGTACTTGGTTTCGGTAAGGTGGTGATCACTCCGGACGTGTCCCTAGTGAATGTCATGCTTGTCGAAACCATTGGTTATAATTTACTTTCCGTTCATCAACTTGCTACTATGGGCTATGCCACATATTTTGATGTTGATATTGTGGTCGTCATGTGGAGTAAGTCTCTCAAGGTTGCCTTTGTTGGGTATGTCGAAAATGGCTTGTATGTGGTGGACTTTTCGGAGAAACCCACTACGGCCGCGATATGCCTAATTGCTAAGGCCGACGTGGGATGGCTTTGGCATCGCCGTTTAGCCCACGTCAATATGAGAGCTTTGCAAAATCTCTACACCGGCGGCCACATACTCGGACTAAAGGATGTTTCTTTTGCCAAAGATCGTGTTTGTAGGGCATGTATTGAAGGAAAGATGCATGAAACAAGTCATCCAAGCAAGACTATTATCTCCTCCAAGAGGTGCTTGGAGCTCCTTCACATGGATCTCTTTGGACCTCCCACTTATGCAAGTCTTGGTGGCAAGAAATATTGCTTGGTGATTGTCGATGACTATTCAAGATACACTTGGGTTTATTTCTTTGAGTTCAAGAGTGAGACCCAACAAACCGTCAAAGACTTTGCCACCGAAGTTGAGCGTCAATTCAATACCACCATATTGACTATAAGAAGTGACAATGGCACCGAGTTCAAGAACTACTCCTTAAATGAGTTTCTTAGTGATGCGGGTATCAAACATCAATATTCCGCTGCATATACCCCGCAACAAAATGGAGTTGCTGAGAGGAAGAACCGGACTCTTATGGATGCGGCAAGAACTATGTTGGCGGAGTTCAAGTCTCCATACAACTTTTGGGCCGAAGCTATTAATACCGCATGCCATGCCACCAACCGGCTTTATCTCCGCAAGAACTTGAACAAGACTCCATATGAAATTCTTACCGGGCAAAAGCCCAACATCAAGTACTTCCGGGTATTTGGTTGTAAGTGTTTCTATCTCAAGAAAGGTGTTCGTTTGTCAAAATTTGATTCTAAAGCTTTAGAGGGTATCTTTGTTGGTTACTCCACGGACTCACATTCCTATAGGATCTATAGCAAGTCCACCGGGCATGTTATAGAGACTTGTAATGTGAAGTTCGATGAGGATAATGGTTCCTTTGTGGGACAAAGTTGTGTTCGTGATGTAGGTGACGAAATTCCTCCCCAAGCCATAAGAAGAATGGGTGTCGGATTCTTCCGGCCCATTGAGGGACACCTTTTGGCCGAAGGAGAAGGACAATGCTCTACACATGTGGAGCCTTCACCTACTGAACACACACAGGACATGGACCAAAGACAAGCTGCACACCCTCAACCTCAAGATCATCCCACCGAGCAATCTTGCCCGGAGTCTCCGGCCCCTGTGGTCCGGACTCTCCGGCCTATACCGGAGTCTCCGGGTATGGATACCGGAGTCTCCGGGGATGATCAAGGCCTTGATGAAGAT
The DNA here is from genome assembly GCA_007115705.1 of Dactylis glomerata. Lineage (NCBI taxonomy): Eukaryota > Viridiplantae > Streptophyta > Magnoliopsida > Poales > Poaceae > Dactylis > Dactylis glomerata. Next base: position 4,906,375 of record QXEO01000472.1, on the reverse strand, counting down.
CCTTCGGAATTCCGTGGCTATGGGCCACTTGATGATCAAGGCAATCCACTTGATGGTCAAGGCGAGGACCAGAACAGTGATCATGAAGATGATCAAGTAGTCTCTCAAGAATCTCCTCTTGAGGCTCGCACTCGCCGTGAGAAGAAGCTTGAGTCCATTCTTCAACGAAGAAGCATATCCTTGGAAAATGTGGTTGGGAGTGTTCGTAAAGGTGTCTCCACTAGGAGGCAACTTTCTAACTTTTGCTCTCATCATGCTTTTGTCTCTTGTGTAGAACCCAAGAAAGTTTATGAGGCACTTGAGGATCCGGATTGGCTTGATGCCATGCATGATGAACTCAACAACTTTGAGCACAACAATGTTTGGACTCTAGTAGAAAGGCCTAAAGATTGTCGTAATGTCATTGGGACCAAGTGGATCTTCAAGAACAAGCAAGATGCAAATGGCATAGTCATTCGTAACAAGGCAAGATTGGTGGCTCAAGGTTTCTCCCAAGTTGAGGGTATTGACTTTGGTGAAACGTTCGCTCCTGTTGCCCGTCTTGAATCCATTCGCATCTTACTTGCATATGCATGATACGTCTCAAACGTATCTATAATTTTTGATGCTCCATGCTTGTTTTTACACCATTTGCCTATTGTTTCGTTACACTTAGTGGCACTTTTATGCATTTTCCGGAACTAACCTATTAACGAGTTGCCACAGTGCCAGTTCCCTGTTTTCTGCTATTTTTGTGTTTCAGAGTGATACACAGGAAATATTCTCGGAATTGGACGAAACAAGTTCCTGAAGTCTTATTTTACCCGGGAGCATCCAGACATCCGAAAGAGAGCCGGAGAGGGGCCAGGGCCTGCTCTCACACTAGGGTGGCGCGGCCCAGGCCCTGGCCGTGCCACCCATGTGTGAGGAGCCCCTGGCTGCCCTCTCGCGACGCCCCTTCGCCTATATAAAGCCTCGGGACGGAAAACCCTAAAGGATTCGACAATTTTCCAGAAGCAGTTCCACAGTTCCGCCGCCGCCACCGACGAATTTCGGGGGACAGAAGTCTCTGTTCTGGCACCCTGCCGGGATGGGGAAGTGCCCCCGGAGCCATCTCCATCGGTCTCCATCGCCGTCTCCGCCGTCTCCATCGACCTCACCGCCATCTCCATCAACCTTGCTGTCTCCTATGATGAGGAGGGAGTAGTTCATCCCCGGGGCTAAGGGCTCTACCGGTAGCTATGTGGTTCACCTCTCTCTCCCATGATGTGATCTTTATGTGATCGTGAGCTTTGTATCATGTTGAACAAGTACATGTTATTATTCAGATATTTTGTGTACTCTAGCAATGTTATTAAAGTAATCTATTCCTCCTGCTATGGTGTAACGGTGACAGTGCGTGCATCATGGTGGTACTTGGTTTAGGCTATGATTGTGATCTCTTGTGGATTATGAGAATAATTATTGCTATGATAGTTTGAGTGATCTATTCCTCCTTTCATGGTGTAATGGTGAGAGTGTGTGCACCGTGTTAGTACTTGGTCTAAGTTGCAATGATTTCTATCTTGAATTGTGATTTGATTTGGATATCTCTATGAGTGGTGTTTGTCAAGTACTTGATGAACTTTAAGGGGTGCTTCTGTAGCCACTACACAATGATTAGTGTTATTCAATAGGAGAGTAATTCAGAGTGCCTTAGCAAAGAGAAGCTATTTGTTCAGTCATGTTATATTGTTGGGAGTGTGTCCACTAGTGAAAGTATGATCCCTAGGCCTTGTTTCCAAGCTTTGCATACCGTTTACTTGCTATTTTGTTACTTGTTTGCTCGCAGCGATATTTATTTCACATCACGTTTGCTACTTATAATCATCTATACCACTTGTATTTCACTATCTCTTCGCCGAACTAGTGCACCTATACATTTGACAAGTGTATTGGGTGTGTTGGGGACACAAGAGACTTTCTGTATCGTAATTGCAGGGTTGCTTGAGAGGGATAGCTTTGACCTCTAACCTCCCTGAGTTCGATAAACCTTGGGTGATCCACTTAAGGGAAACTTGCTGCTATTCTACAAACCTCTGCACTTGGAGGCCCAACAAGTGTCTACAAGAATAGAAGTGCGTAGACATCAAGCTCTTTTCTGGCGCCGTTGCCGGGGAGGTAAGGTAAAAGGTACTCACATTCTTTGGTTACTAAGTCTTTTAGTTGCTGGTGAGTGCTCGGAGTTATTTCCTTTAGATTCTGCAATTACATCTTTTTGTTTCTTGTTTTTATTTTCACTAGTTAGGCTTAATGGAAAATAAAGAGTTCTCTAGTCTTTTTCCTGAGTTTAGATATGAAGTGTTTGAAGAGAAAATTGAAAAACCTTTGGAGCTTAATTCGCATGCTAATAGTTTTGTTAGTATGAATGCTTTGAACACTGTTATTACTAATGCTATGGAAAAGTCTAAGCTTGGGGAAGCTAGTTTTGTTAAGCATGATATTTTTAGTTCCCCAGCTTTAGTGGAGAAAATTTGTTCTGATAATATTTTATCTCCCATATGCGATGTTCCTTCTTATGATGATATGTTTGAAGAATATGCTTTGTGAAACAGTTGTTCTCTAGCTTGTGATGATACTAAACCTCTAGTTTATGATGGTTATGATGATGAGTATAATATTTTCAGTTCACCTACTTTTGAGGAGAAAATTAGTTATGATTACAATATGCCTCCTATTTTTGATGATTATGGTGATGACAATAATTATTCTATTGAATCTGCTCCTACTACTATTGTTCATGTGGTGAGTATTAATTCTCTTATGCATGTGGCTCATGATAGGGATGTTTTATGTGATAGTTATATTGTTAGTTCTATTCATGATGCTACTGAAAGTTATTATGAGAGAGGGAAACATGGTTTGATGGATCTCAACAATATTGAGTTTCCCCTCTTTATGTTGCAAATCTTGAAGTGGCACTTGTTTTATCTATCCATGCTTGCTACTATGTGCCTCGTTGATTTATTTTCTTACAAGATTCCTATGCATAGGAAGTGGTTCAGATATAAATGTCTTTCATATCTGCTTTTTGATGCTCTCTATTGCTTTAAGTTTCTATATGGCGCCCACATGAGCATCTTTGCAAATTACTGCGCCTAGCTCAAAGGCGTTAAAGAAAAGCACTCTTGGGAGATAACCCATTGTTATATTTTCAGTAATTTTTCTTTTATTTGAGTCTTGGAAGTTATTACTACTGTAATGACCGCTCCTTATCTTGTTTATTTCGTTTTTGTGCCAAGAGAAGCCTCTAATTTGAGTGAGGTAAAGATTTGGGGATGTTGCTGTCCTGAAACTGTTTTCGGTGCTGCACCGTAAAAATTCGTATAAATTCTCTGTTTATCTTTTGGACCTGCGATTTCTTGTGCATATGCCCCAGGTTATATCCAAACTTTTCTTAGTTGAACACTTTTTGATTTGAGCAACAGAAAATCCCTCAAAAATTCGACCTTTGTCAGCTGTTCAGTTTTGACAGATTTCTGCCAATATTTGTGTTTGCCACTTTATCGCTTTCTTTTGAGTTCTTTTGATCATGGAACTTTTTGGGGAGTTGCTACAGTAGTATTTGCTATATATGTGGTGGTTTTGAGTTGAAACCTGAAGCTAAAAGAGGTTGAATATATTTTATGCTTACACTAATGTTGCTAATAGAATTGTGTTTAGTTTTGTATGAAGGAAGTTTTCAAGTGTAGGGATTGGAGAATGATGAGATGAGTTGAAGAATGGACAAAAGCTCAAGCTTGGGGATGCCCATGCATCACCCCAAGAAATATCCAAGAAGTACAAGCGTCAAAGCTTGGGGATGCCCCCGAGGCACCCCTTCTTCATCGGCAAAAATCAGGTCACCTTTCAAGACACTATATTTTTATTGCTTCATGCACTATGTGTTTTTCTTGGAGCGTCAGTTGCTTTTGTTTTTAGTATTAGTTTAGTTTTGTTTACTGCAATAAATGGTTAGATCACATCATGTTTCTTTTGGAGGAGATGAACTCGCTTTTCATTTGCCAAGAACACTCTGTTTTTCACTCTTATCGTTTCAATGAGTGTTCTCTTTTTCTGCTACTGCTTTTGGTTTTCGTTTTCGCCTTGATTTGCGTTCAGATCTTGTCATATATTTTCATCAAGGTGTATTTTTGCCTCTGATATTTATTGGTTTTCATCAAAAGAGGTGTTTTTAAAAAATTTCAAATGGTGTTGGAAAAGAGAAAAAGCTTTGTGCAAAATAGTGGTACAAGAAGGAGCTTGTGTAGACTGCGGCTTAGGCTTTTTCATGTCATGCTTGATGTCTTTTTGATAGTATGCTTAGTGGTTTTGCTGTAGCATGACTTGTCTCAAATAACTGAGATTGCTTAATGAGCCTTTGAAAAAATCATGCGTTGTTTTAATTATTTGGAAGCATTATTTTGGTTTTCTCCTTGATGCTTTATTTGGGTTGACTTGGCGCATGCTCACACATGTTAGACTCATACGAAGTCACCATAAGCCTCTATGATCATTTAGTTTTTGACTTTTGATGCCATCTTATGCTTCTTTTAATGTTGCTTTGTCGCTATGCATGATTATGGCTGTTATTGCTCTCTTAGTTGGTCGCTCCCAGTCTTTTGCTAGCCCTCATTTTGTATTGAGTATGAGCTCTACTCGTGCATCCAACTCCTAAAAACCAAGTTTGCCATTGTGTCCACTATAAATTTCTATGCATGGTATTTGTAAGCCATTCCAAGTAAATTTTCATGTGCTACCTTTCAAAAAAACCTTCAAAATACTTCTCATTTTGTGACACTGTTTTCAGCTCATGGGGACGTAGTGGTCGGATTTGCTATCTTCCATATTGCTTATTCCAAAAAGAAAAAAAGAGAAAAAAAGAAAAAAAAGACACTCCTCCATGGTATGTGAATGTTGGCGGGCACCCGATGGAATCGGTTAGCCATGGTTTGAGAAAGGAAAAAAGGTGGGGAGGAGTGCCAAGCTTTATAAAAGAGCACAAAAGTGCCAATCTCTCTCTCTCAAAAAATTGCTTCATTTTTGTATGGAAGATAGTAAGAACCCCATTGCCAGTCGTTGACAAAGACAACCACCTCTCAAAACCAATTTTTATCTCTCTGTTTTACAAATGAAAAGCTCTAGCACATGTTTAATCGCTGCTTCCCTCTGCGAAGGGCCTTTCTTTTACTTTTATGTTGAGTCACCACCTTCTTTCTTTATGCACCATTAAGAGAGCATAGTTGTCATTCTTAGTATAATGTGCATTGTCCCAAAGTTTTCATTGATTGATTCATATTGTTGGTTTCACTTGTTCTTAAATATTTGTATCTAGTCGCCCTCTTAAACTTGAAGGTGTCCTATGCATTTATGTTTTGCTCTCTATGAAGGACAAGCTGAAAACCATTTGTATGTTTTTCCTTATGATTTGAACACACGTTTGACTTTCATTGTTTCATTTTCATGATCTTTTGTTTGTGTTCATTTGCATGTTTACAACATGGTTGCTAAGTTCTTATTGTCAAGATTATATCTTCATGCCCATGTTTTAAGTTCTATTGATCCCAGCTCACCAATGCTTACATATATGATCAAGATTGTGTAGGTGCATGTCACCTCAAAAATTATTCTTTTGTTATCACTTACCTACTCGAGGACGAGCAGGAGTTAAGCTTGGGGATCCTTGATATGTCTCAAACGTATCTATAATTTTTGATGCTCCATGCTTGTTTTTACACCATTTGCCTATTGTTTCGTTACACTTAGTGGCACTTTTATGCATTTTCCGGAACTAACCTATTAACGAGTTGCCACAGTGCCAGTTCCCTGTTTTCTGCTATTTTTGTGTTTCAGAGTGATACACAGGAAATATTCTCGGAATTGGACGAAACAAGTTCCTGAAGTCTTATTTTACCCGGGAGCATCCAGACATCCGAAAGAGAGCCGGAGAGGGGCCAGGGCCTGCTCTCACACTAGGGTGGCGCGGCCCAGGCCCTGGCCGCGCCACCCATGTGTGAGGAGCCCCTGGCTGCCCTCTCGCGACACCCCTTCGCCTATATAAAGCCTCGGGACGGAAAACCCTAAAGGATTCGGCAATTTTCCAGAAGCAGTTCCGCAGTTCCGCCGCCGCCACCGACGAATTTCGGGGGACAGAAGTCTCTGTTCCGGCACCCTGCCGGGACGGGGAAGTGCCCCCGGAGCCATCTCCATCGGTCTCCATCGCCGTCTCCGCCGTCTCCATCGACCTCACCGCCATCTCCATCAACCTTGCTGTCTCCTATGATGAGGAGGGAGTAGTTCATCCCCGGGGCTAAGGGCTCTACCGGTAGCTATGTGGTTCACCTCTCTCTCCCATGATGTGATCTTTATGTGATCGTGAGCTTTGTATCATGTTGAACAAGTACATGTTATTATTCAGATATTTTGTGTACTCTAGCAATGTTATTAAAGTAATCTATTCCTCCTGCTATGGTGTAACGGTGACAGTGCGTGCATCATGGTGGTACTTGGTTTAGGCTATGATTGTGATCTCTTGTGGATTATGAGAATAATTATTGCTATGATAGTTTGAGTGATCTATTCCTCCTTTCATGGTGTAATGGTGAGAGTGTGTGCACCGTGTTAGTACTTGGTCTAAGTTGCAATGATTTCTATCTTGAATTGTGATTTGATTTGGATATCTCTATGAGTGGTGTTTGTCAAGTACTTGATGAACTTTAAGGGGTGCTTCTGTAGCCACTACACAATGATTAGTGTTATTCAATAGGAGAGTAATTCAGAGTGCCTTAGCAAAGAGAAGCTATTTGTTCAGTCATGTTATATTGTTGGGAGTGTGTCCACTAGTGAAAGTATGATCCCTAGGCCTTGTTTCCAAGCTTTGCATACCGTTTACTTGCTATTTTGTTACTTGTTTGCTCGCAGCGATATTTATTTCACATCACGTTTGCTACTTATAATCATCTATACCACTTGTATTTCACTATCTCTTCGCCGAACTAGTGCACCTATACATTTGACAAGTGTATTGGGTGTGTTGGGGACACAAGAGACTTTCTGTATCGTAATTGCAGGGTTGCTTGAGAGGGATAGCTTTGACCTCTAACCTCCCTGAGTTCGATAAACCTTGGGTGATCCACTTAAGGGAAACTTGCTGCTGTTCTACAAACCTCTGCACTTGGAGACCCAACAAGTGTCTACAAGAATAGAAGTGCGTAGACATCAATGCATCACATCATAACTTTAAACTTCAACAAATGGATGTTAAAAGTGCATTTCTAAATGGTCCCTTAAATGAATTGGTCTTTGTGAAGCAACCCCCGGGTTTCGAAAACCCTAAGTTTCCTAACCACGTTTACAAACTTGATAAGGCGCTCTATGGCCTCAAACAAGCCCCACGTGCGTGGTATGAGCACCTTAAAGAGTTGTTGGTTGATCGTGGTTTTGAAATTGGGGTGATCGATCCCACTCTTTTTACTAAGAAGGTCAATGGGGAGCTTTTCATTTGCCAATTATATGTTGATGATATTATATTTGGTTATACTAACAAAGCTTTCAATAATGAGTTTGCCAAGCTCATGACCGACAAGTTTGAGATGTCTATGATGGGGGAGTTGGAGTTCTTCCTTGGATTTGAAGTTAAACAATTGAAGGGAGGGACTTTTGTAAACCAAGCCAAATATACCCAAGACATGCTCAAGAGGTTCGAGATGATAGGAGTCAAAGGTGCAAAGACTCCCATGCCAACAAAGGCTAATCTTGATCTCGATCCTAATGGTAAAGAAGTGGATCAAAAACTCTATAGATCTATGATTGGTTCCTTGCTTTACCTTTGTGCATCTAGACCGGACATTATGTTAAGTGTGGGAGTTTGTGCACGTTTTCAAGCCGCACCAAAGGAAAGCCACTTAGTGGCGGTCAAGAGAATCTTTCGATATTTAGTGAATACCCCTAACTTTGGTCTTTGGTACCCGAAGGGAGCAAGTTTTGATCTTGTAGGTTACTCGGATTCGGATTGGGCGGGAGACAAAGTGGAACGGAAATCAACCTCCGGGGCTTGCCAATTTCTTGGTAGGTCCTTGGTGTGTTGGTCATCTAAGAAACAAAATTGTGTGTCTCTCTCTACCACCGAAGCCGAATATGTAGCCGCGGCTAGTTGTTGTGCACAACTCTTATGGATGAGGCAAACTTTGAAGGATTACGGTGTCATTTTTGACAAAGTGCCTCTTTTATGTGATAATGAAAGTGCAATCAAGATCGCTCACAACCCGGTGCAACACAACAAGACGAAGCATATTGAGATTCATCATCATTTCATTCGGGATCATGTCAACCGTGGAGATATTGATCTATCTTATGTTGGCACTCATGAGCAACTTGCCGATATATTCACGAAGCCTCTTGATGAAGCAAGATTCCGGGAATTGAGGCATGAACTAAATATCATTGATTCAAGCAATGTGGCTTGAGCTAGGTGCATTTACTCTCATACTCTAACGTGTGTGTTGTTCTAGATGTGGGCATGGATATAGGGGGAGTGCGGTCCTAATTGATTGGGCTATCCCTCCCCCCATAATGCCAATAGTAAGCGTATTGTTCTATCTTGTCATTTGTGACATTTTTGAGCTTAATCGATGAGTCTAGGTTTTGGGCCCAAGATATATCTTCGCGGTGCCATACCTATAAACTCATACATGGTGGCCTGTTGGTCACCAACCACCCTAGTGGAGGAGTTTCCCATTTGATCTCATTGCCTTATTTTTTATGGGAATATGCTCATGTTTGGTCTTATTTGATTTTATTTGGATGTTTGCAAACATGAGCATTTAGTACCACACAGTGACAATGTGTCCATCCCAAGCCTATCCCACCTTCAAACTACTTAATCTTTAAATGACATGTCCTTTATACACCATAAATGTGATCTGGTCAATGGGGGGGCGGAGACTCCGGGGTAAGTACCGGAGACTCCGGCCAGGGCAGTTTCGAAGGGGATATCTAGGGCACGGGGTGGGAAGAACGGTTCACTCTTTCCCCACCCACCCCCGTGCTCCTACTCACCTCTACCGCCCCCCATTGCCCTAGATCGTCCCCGGAGCCTCTCCAAGCTTCGGGATCCGCCGTGCCACCGGCCAATCTCCTCCTTGAGGTTGTGAGAACCTTCCCACCGACCGATTTGCTCCAATGGACTCCGGTAAATATGCACTTCATCTTCTCCATCTAGTTCCATCTAGATCTACGAGATGTGCATGTTTCCCATAGTTTGATTTGGTGTACTACTTTCTAGTGGCTGTAAATCATCTTCATAGCAACTTTATTGTGGATTTTGCACTCGATTTGATTCAATGTGGTCTCCTAGGCTCGGGCTTCTGCATCCGGCCGGAGACTCCGGCCCCTGTGGCCGGAGACTCCGGCCTGGACGCAAAGTCTCCGGTTTTGGCCGGAGACTCCGGCCCGAGTCCCCGGAGACTCCGGCTAGATCAGGCCAGAGTGCACTCCTTCACAGCATAGTTGCTTATTTTTTGGATTCTAGGACATGTCACCTCAACCTTTCTATCTTCCTCACTCATTCACAGGTGCAGGTGGTTCTCGGAAGCCGGCAGCTCATAGCAAGGACAAGTTGGTTGTCAATCCTGCCACAGGGGAGCTTGCTCAGAGGTCAGTCATTGCTCAGCAAGCTAGAGATGCTAAGAGGCTCAAGACAAGGATGGCCGAAGAGGAACGAGCTGAGGCAGCTAAGAAAGTCAAGTTTGATAGTCTTGTGACACTGGAAGGACTTTCATCATCTGAGTTTGTTGAGATGAGGAAGAGAGATATGTACACTCTCCCGCGGAACTCCCGTGACCGTTGCTTTGTCCGCAAAGAGCAAGAGCTGATCATGAAGGAATTCTATGCTTCTCTCAAGAAGTATCCGGTTTGCCCTCAGACGGTAATGGATTTCTCTCATTTTGCCAAGTACAGTGCATACTTCGGAGAGGCTGTGTGGATCACTCGCAAGCTTGGGCTCCATCCACTCATGAAGATTCAAGAGTCCTACAACATCACATTGGTCCAACAGTTCTTTGCTACCTTGGTGTTTGGAGATGGTGAGGAGATCCCCATGACTTGGATGACCGGAAAAGAGGTTTGTCACTCCAACTTCATGGATTTTGCTGCTCTCCTTGGGTATGAGTTACGTGGTGCTACTACTCCTAGTGGCATGAGGATGCATGTGGATGGGGAGTACTATGAGAAGAAGAAGCTTGCTCCTCTCTACACCGGGGATGACAAGAAGATCGTCATTGGGGGCACTCTTGGGCTGTCCAAACGGTCCAACATCTTGCTCCGCATATTCCGAGCCTCCATTGCCCCTCAAGCCGACAACTTTGATGCTATTCGCAAGGCCTTGGTGAATCTCTTGGCCTACTCTCATGAAGTCTATTGCCAAGGAGAGACCGCACATGTTGAGCCGCTTGATGTGATGGATTTCATTCACAAGGAAATCAATGATTGCATTCTCAGCAAGAAGACTCCTCTCTATGCCCCATTTATCATGAGGCTTATCCGTGCTCAAGGACTCAACCTTCCTCTTCTCGATGCAAACCTTGTGGATCACAAGGTTGTGAAGCTTCAACGCAAAGAACCCACCGGTCACTCCAAGGAACCTTTTGCTCCAATGAGAGGTGAAGATGATGATGCCTTTGCCGCGGGAGTGTCCACTAGAAGGGGCCCAAGGATGAAGCATGCTAGCAATGCCGGCTCTAGCTCCAACAACGAGTTTGCTCAAGAGTACAAGAAGCTCAATTGGTTCCAAAGAAATGTGCTTTGCATGAATGTGGACATCCGTCACAAGCAATATGAGAGCTACATCTCTCAAAAGCACATCAATGGCAATCAAGGTGTTCTTCACAAGGCATTCAGAAAGTCTCAACCGGGCTATGTGGAATCACCTCCTTCCTCTTCATCATCCGGTACTCACAGCTATGGCAAGGGAAGCAAGGGACTGACTGACTGGCAAGCCTTTGAGGAGGTCACCTCTGGCACCTCCAATGTGCGTCATGGCAAGAAGCCCATGGCTTCTGATGATATTGAAGAAGGAGATGAGGACTTCAATGCCGGTTCCGAGGACGAGCCCGAGGATGAAGACGATGAGTGATCCCATGGGCGTGTAGCATCGCTTTTTTCCCTTTTTGGTGTCTCGATGCCAAAGGGGGAGAAGTAGCTCTACTAGGTTGTCTTCGTTGGGATTTGCATGGGGTGGTTATTTGGATTTGCACTTCGTTTGCTTTGCTTTGGTCGAGACACAACTTCATGGACTTTCATGCTGTGTCTCATCTATCTTAGTGTTGAACCTTTTAAATGTGTGTGGTATGTTATGTGTGTGAGACTTAAGTTCATATGTTGCTTAGTAAGACTATTAAATGTGTGCTATATTGTTAGTCTTACTTATATGCTTATTGGTTAGTCTCATATATTATTTCTTGCACTTGGTATAATTGTGAAATATATAGGGGGAGTGATGATTCTTACTTGTGTGGCTCATGTTCAAATGCAAATGGTGGTGTGCACACAAGTAGGGGGAGCTTTTGCTATATATTTCATTTTATTGTGTTTATATCTTGCAAATCCTTATGTTGTCATCAAACACCAAAAAGGGGGAGATTGAAAGGGCATTTCCCTAATAAATGTATTTTGGTGTTTGTTAACAACATTTGGTGAATTAACCATTCTATTTAAGTTCTGCAGATTTTCTAGGTTAATTCAGAATCTCGCGGAGGTTCACCCCAAAAAGGAAGAAAAGATCGAAGCCCGTAGTCCAGTAGTGGAGTTAGGGTTTAGTTGTCTTATAGGGTGCTTTGCGAAGGTGGAATTGGTGGAGAGGGGATCCTCGAAGTACAACTGTTGCTACTTCTAGGGCGGAGACTCCGGCCCTGGTGGCCGGAGACTCCGGCCTAGGAGTATCGCCCTAGCAATCCTCCCAGTTGGTCTAAGCAGTGACCAGCCCGGAGTTGGGCCGGAGACTTTCTGTCTCTGGCCGGAGACTCCGGGTAGGGCGGAGACTCCGGTCCCATCGGCCGGAGACTCCGGTCTGGCCAGCCAGGTAAGGGTGGGCTAGTGGGTTGGTCTAAGCAGTGACCAGGCCGGAGTTGGGCCGGAGACTTTTGTCTCTGGCCGGAGACTCCGGCCCTGTAGTCACTTAGGGCGGAGACTCCGGCCCTCCTGGCCGGAGACTCCGGCCCTAGTCGACCAGCAACGGCTACATTTCGAGGAGGAGTATATAAAGCCTTCTTCTTCCTCAAGAGAAGGCTGCGGCTTCAACTCTCTCTCCTCCATTGTTTCAAAGCTTCAAAGCTCAAGATCTCTCTCCCTAGCCAATAGAACTCAAAGCCCTTTTGGGATTTGAGGGAGAAGACCTAGATCTACACTTCCACCAAGGCGATTTGATTTCCCCCCTCTCTTTGTTGAGGGGCTTGTTACTTGTGTGATACATCGGATTCCTAGCCGGAAGAAGCTGTCCCCCAAGCTTGACTTTGTGTATAAGAGCTTGGTGGACCTGTTGGGAGCCTCCAATTGAGTTGTGGAGCTTGCCCCAATACTTTGTGTAAAGGTGTCGTGCCACCTTCAAGGGCATCGCTTAGTGGAGCGTGGACTCGCCTTTGTGGCTTGTTCACCGGAGAATAGGGTGAGCCTTTGTGGCGTTGGTGGCCTTTGTGGCACCACACCTCTCCAACGTAGACGTACTTCCCGTAACAAGGAAGGAACTACGGGAATACATCCTCGTGTCTTCGTGTCTCCATTGCGGTGACCTCTATCCTTTACTTGTACCTTTACTTATATTGTTATTGCTAGCTTGCTTGTCACTCTAGGTAAATTCACTTAGTATCACATCTAGAGAATTTACCTTCTTGTCTAGCCTCAACTTGAAAAGAATTAAAATTATTGGGTAGCTCCTATTCACCCCCCCCCTCTAGTCGCTCATACGATCCTTTCACCAACCTTCGCATATAAAAGGTTGGGAGGGAGATCCAAGAAGGCCTCTACACACTTTTCACCGCCATCCACCTAAGCGCTCGTAATCTCGAGAGCTCTCCACCTTTCGGCTAGATCGCATCTACGCCACCATTGTACTTGACCATTGTAGCCAACCAATCAATAAAGTCATACAAGCAGGACGTAGGTCATTACTCATCACGGGGGCCGAACCTGGGTAAAACCCGTGTTTTCTGCGCTGTCTGATCGCCGTCGAGTTTGCCGGATCCCACAAGCTCTTCATGTCTCGAAAGCCCTCAAGCATGGGCATTGCCGGGGTTGAACCTCGTCACCTGGGCTGCTAATCTAAACCATGCATCATTTATGGTGGAAATTTACAGCATACCCATAGTGGACATTCGACAACGCATCTCAAAATAAAAAGCTATACCCAATGGTAAATAAAAGAGATGCCAAGGTGTTCATTGTCTGTTTGTCTTGTCATTTTGATGTGGGCTAGTCTCCATGTCATCGGGCAAGAGGTACCCCGTTGGCATTCTCAGTGATACACGTATGCTTACAATGACAAGAACTCGCTTGGGACCTAAGTCGATTAGCATTGTTTAAGTACTCGTATTTACGTGACATTAGATTTTTCAACTTATGATTTGTCAAGCATATGCCTCATATTTATACTCGCATTAACCTTAACCATTCAAGATGCCTATGATGGGGGCAATGAGAGCTCAAAGCTCGTAAGTACCATAATTTTTGGAAGGTTTATAAAATCTTGCAATCACTACTTCCCTCTGCGAAGGGCCTTTCTTTTACTTTTATGTTGAGTCTTCACCTTCTACCTTTATGCACCGTCTAAGAGAGCATAGTTGTCATTCTGAGTATAATGTGCATAGTCCCAAAATTTATTATTGATTGATTCATGATTATGGTTTTGCTTGTTCTTAAATTATTTGTATCTAGTCGCCCTCTTAAACTTGAAGGTGCCCTATGCATTTATGTTTTGCTACTCCATGAGGGACAAGCTGAATACCACTTTGCTATGTTTTTCTATATGGTTGAAACACACACTTGACTTTCAATGCATTATTACTCATGATCTTTTGTTTGTGTTACTTTTCATGTTATAACATGATTGCTAAGTTCTATTGTCAAGATTATGTCTTTTATGCCCATATTTAGAGTACTTTGATATCAGCACTCAATGCTTTACATCGTTTGATCAATATTGTGTTGGTGCATGTCACCTAAAAAATTATTGTTTTGCTATCACTTACCTACTTGAGGACGAGCAGGAGTTAAGCTTGGGGATGCTTGATACGTCTCAAACGTATCTATAATTTTTGATGCTCCATGCTTGTTTATGGACCATTTGCTTTGTGTTTTGTTACACTTCGTGGCATTTTTATGCATTTTCTGGAACTAACCTATTAATGAGATGCCACAGTGCCAGTTCCCTGTTTTCTGCTGTTTTTGTGTTTCAGAAAAGTTACACAGGAAATATTCTTGGAATTGGACAAAACAAAAGCTGAAGTTCCTATTTTTCCTCACACGAGATGGAGTCCAAAGCAGAGATGAAGGGGGGCCAGACGGCAGCCACGCCATAGGGTGGCGCGGGCCACCCCCTGGCCATGCCACCAGGTGGTGTGGGCCACTGGTCCACCCCCTGATATCACCCTTCTGCCTATATATTCTCCTCGATGAGAAAACCCTAAGCCCCAAACTCTTTTCCAGAAAACATACTGCGAGCCACCGCCATCATCGACGCAAGATCGAGAGGGTCCAGAAGCTCTTCCCGGCACCATGCCAGAGAGGGGAATCACCACTGGAGGCCTTCTTCATCACCATGCCTGCCTCCGGAGTGATGTGTGAGTAGTCTACCTTGGACTATGGGTCCATAGCAGTAGCTAGATGGATGTCTTCTCCTCCATGTGCTTCATGTTTAGATCTTGTGAGCTGCCTATCATGATCAAGATCATCGTTATGTAATTCTACATGTGTTTGTTGGGATCCGATGAATATTGAGTACTATGTCAAGTTGATTTGTGATTTATCATCTCTATGTTGTTTATGATCTTGCATGCTCTCCGTTGCTAGTAGATATCTTGGCCGAGTAGATGCTAGTGACTCCAAGAGGGGGTATTTATGCTCGATAGTGGGTTCATGCCTCTGGTAATCTGGGGGAGTGACAACAACCTCTAAGATTGTAGATGTGTTGTTGCTACTAGGGAGAAAACAACAATCTTGTGTTCAAGGACATTTGTATTGTTTACTTTACACACTTTGCTTAAGGCGATAATCTGTTGCTTGCAACTTAATACCCAACGGTTGTTCGGATGATATCCGACGGGTGGATTATTAGTCATAGACGCTATTGGATTACGGTCTATGTATTATGTTGTAATGCCCAAGTGAATCTCATAGTGATCCTCATGACATGTACGTGCATTGTTTGCATTCTTTATTCTGTCAATTGCCCAACTGTAATTTGTTCACCGAGCATGTTATTTATCTTTATGGAGAGAGACCTCTAGTGAACTGTGGACCCTAATCCATTCTTTTACATTTTTATTACCGTTTATTTACTTTCTCGAAAAGAAATATCTTTTACCACACGATACGTTTAATTCTTTTGATTACAGCAAACCGGTGAGATTGACAACCTCACTGCTAGTTGGGGCAAAGTACTTTGGTTGTGTTGTGTGCAGGTTCCACGTTGCTGCTGGTGCAAAGCTACGCCCCAGATAAGGCGCCATATATAAATTGTCTGGAGCTGTCATCAAGACAGCTAGCATCAACCTTCAGAAGTTGGTTCTTTCTCCTACTAGTTCGATTAAACCTTGGTTTCATACTGAGGGAAACTTGTTGCTGTGCTCATCATACCTTCCTCTTGGGGTTCCCAACTGGGTGCCTACCACGCACCATCAGCTACCGCCTAGGAGTCATTAACCTCCAAGACTAACAAGATCGAAGCTAGAACTTGACACAAGGCTCAAATCACGAATTTTGATCGGTGGAAAGCAAGAGGAGGAATAGATCTTTTGTTTCGGTGGATCCTCTCTCAAAATGGACGAATCACTCTCAAGAAATCAAAGGATTAGTAGTGGGGAGAATTGCAAGAGAGTGGGAGCTCATATGAAAACAGATCCGGATCTCAAAGAATGGCAAGGTGAAACATCCACGAAATATGCCCTTGCCTTATAAAGAAGAAACTAGCCGTTTTCTTAACAGTTAAGTGTATTGATACGTCTCAAACGTATCTATAATTTTTGATGCTCCATGCTTGTTTTTACACCATTTGCTTATTGTTTCGTTACACTTAGTGGTACTTTTATACATTTTCCGGAACTAACCTATTAACGAAGTGCCACAGTGCCAGTTTCCTGTTTTTTGCTGTTTTTGTGTTTCAGAAGTGATACACAGGAAATATTCTCGGAATTGGACGAAACAAGTTCCTGAAGTCATATTTCACGGGGAAGCTCCCAAACATCCGAAGACCTGACGGAGAGGGGCCATGTGGGCCCCAGACACAGGGGCGGCGCGGCCACCCCCCTGGCCACGCCAGCCCCGTGTGAGGCCGCGTGGGACCCCCTCTGACATCGTCCTTTCGCCTATATATACCCCCTGACGAGAAAAACCTAAGGGGCCGATCAGTTTTCCAGAATACATCGCGATCCGCTGCCGCCGTCGACCCGAAGATCGGGAGGGTCCAGAAGCTCTTCCCGGCACCCTGCCGGAGAGGGGAATCGACACCGGAGGTCTTCTTCATCGCCATGCTTGCCTCCGGAGCGATGAGTGAGTAGTCTACCTTGGACTATGGGTCCATAGCAGTAGCTAGATGGTTGTCTTCTCCACCATGTGCTTCATGTTTAGATCTCATGAGCTGCCCTACATGATTGAGATCACCGTTATGTAATACTATGATGTTGGTTTGTTGGGATCCGATGAATATTGGTGTTTATGATTAAGTTGCTGTACTGAATTATATCTTTTGTTATCTCTATGTTGTTTATGATCTTGCATGCTCTCCGTTGTTAGTAGCTATCTTGGCCGAGTAGTTGCTAGTGACTCCAAGAGGGGGTATTTATGCTCGATAGTGGGTTCATGTCTCTATTTCACCTGGGGGAGTGACAGAAACCTCTAAGGTGGTAGATGTGCTGTTGCTACTAGGGAGAAAACAACATTCATATGCTCAAGGGCATATGCTTTGTTTACATTACACACTTTGCTTAATGCAATTATCTGTTGTTCGCAACTTAATACTTTTGGGGTGTTCGGATGATATCCCCGGGGGTGGATTATTAGTCATAGATGCAGTTGGATGGCGGTCTATGTATTTTGTTGTAATGCCCAGAGTAAATCTCATAGTGATCTTCTTGACATATCACGTTATCTTTATTCTATCAATTGCCCAACTGTAATTTGTTTACCCAGCATGTTATTTTATCTATGGAGAGACACCACTAGTGAACTGTGGACCCCGGTCCTATTTTAATCATATTGCAATCACCTGTTTACTTTTCCCGCACTGTTTACTTTACTAGCATATTACTACTGTTTTCCACTCGATACACTCATAACCTTTGTTTCAAGCAAACCGGTGAGATTGACAACCTCATCGCAAGTTGGGAACAAAGTATTTGTCTGTGTGTGTGCAGGTTCCGCGCTGCTGCTGGCCGAAGACGAGTCAACAAGTATCGTTAACGGCGCCCTTGCTGGAAGTTACTAAGCCAGTCTGCATCACCTTCAGTTGTCACCGTCTCTCTTCTTCAAGATCGACATTAAACCTTGGTTTCTTAACTGAGGGAAAACTAGCCGCTACACTCATCATACCTTCCTCTTGGGGTTCCCAACGGGCTGGTCATCACCACGCACAAGGACATACTGCTCCCACGTCAACTAAACGCCACAGTCTTTTCTGGCGCCATCACACGAGTAGCAGCTTCTTTTATGGCGCCGTTGCCGGGGAAGAGAGAAGACTTCTGCGAGGGGAGTTCTTCGCACACACATTCTTTACTTTGTTATTTGTTTTGCTTTACTTTATTTTATTTTACCTGCATTGCTTTATTTCAAAAACCCAAAAAAATTAGAATCCTTGGTAGTTGTTATTTCTTTGCTTTTAGTTTATCATGTCTAGTTTAGTTGCTACTACTATGTCCCCCGCGGACATGATCTTTACCTTTAAGCAGAAAGATGAGGAAAGCTTTAAAGAAGCTTGGTCTAGAATTTATGAATGGCATGGAAAAACTGAACCTAAAATGACTTTGAGTTTGCTTCTTAGTAGCTTTTACTTTGGACTTTCTCTTCGTTATAGATATGCTTTGGATGCTACTGCAGAGGGAGATTTCCTTCATTGTGATGGAGATCAAGCCTTCAATATTATTAAAAAGTTGATTACAATTTATAGCATGCCAACCTATTTTGATTCCTCTCTTGTGTGCATTTTTAATAGACTTAATACTCTTGAGACTCACACTGCTAGTTTGAATTCTTGCTACAATACTTTGCGTCAGCATTTTGATTATGTGCCTATAAATTCTGAGCCTTCGAGTTGGTATCCTACAATAAAAATCACCATTAGTGGTGAAACTTTTCATGCTCGTTGTGATATTATGTCTGAATTTTGTCTCATGCCAAAGGATGTTTATGAATCTTTGAGCCTTTGGAAGCTTTCTGAGGGAGGAGAAGAAATTTTTCTTACTAATAATGCCACCATATCTCCCCTTAGAATAGCTGAAGGAGTCTTTACAAAAATCCTAGGAAGAATGATATCTACTGATTATCTTGTTATTGAATGTGTAGGAAAAGGACAAATCACACTTGGAAGATCCATTCTGAAGCTCCTTGGCGCCGTTATCGATGTGGGAAAAGGCAATATAACATTTACTACTCCACCTTGCAATAACCATGTCTTTCCTAGAGTCAAGAGCAAAGGTAAGAAAGGGAGACGTAAGGCACGTGCTGACCCTAGCACTTCATCACTTGATAATACTTGATTCGCAATTTTCTGCGCCTAGCTCAAAGGCGTTAAAGAAAAGCACTTTTGGGAGATAACCCATTGTTTACTTTTCAGTACTTTTTCTTTTATTTGAGTCTTGGAAGTCATTACTACTGTAATGACCGCTCCTTATCTTGTTTATTTCGTTTTTGTACCAAGAGAAGCCTCTAATTTGAGTGAGGTAAAGATTTGGGGTTATTGCTGTCCTGAAACTGTTTTCGCTGCACCGTAAAAATTCGTGAAAATTCTCTGTTTATCTTTTAAACCTGCGATTTCTTGTGCATATGCCCCAGGTTATATCCAAACTTTTCTTAGTTGAACACTTTTTGATTTGAGCAACGGAAAATCCCTCAAAAATTCGTCCATTATCAGCTGTCCAGTTTTGACAGATTTCTGCCAATATTTGTTTTTGCCACTTTATCGCTTTCTTTTGAGTTCTTTTTGATCAAGGAACTCTTGTGAAAGTTGCTACAGTAGTATATACTTTATATGTGGTGGTTTTGGGTTGAAACCTGAAGCTAAAAGAGGTTGAATATATTTTATGCTTACACTAATGTTGCTAATAGAATTGTGTTTAGTTTTGTATGAAGGAAGTTTTCAAGTGTAGGGATTGGAGAATGATGAGATGAGTTGAAGAATGGACAAAAGCTCAAGCTTGGGGATGCCCATGCATCACCCCAAGAAATATCCAAGAAGTACAAGCGTCAAAGCTTGGGGATGCCCCCGAGGCACCCCTTCTTCATCGGCAAAAATCAGGTCACCTTTCAAAACACTATATTTTTATTGCTTCATGCACTATGTGTTTTTCTTGGAGCATCAGTTGTTTTAGTTTTCTTAGTTGGTTTAGTTTGTTTGTTTTCTGCAATAAATGGTTGGACCCCAACAAATTTCCTTTGGAGGAGATGTACTCGTGTTCATTTGCAAAGAATGCTCTAGTTTTCACTCTTATTAAAAATCGAGCGTTCTACTTTTTCTGCTACTGCTTTTGGTTTTCGTTTTCGCCTTGATTTGCGTTCAGATGTTGTCATATCTTTTCATCAAGGTGTATTTTTGCCTCTGGTCTTTATTGGTTTTCATCAAAAGAGGTGTTTATAAAAATTTCAAATGGTGTTGGAAAAGAGAAAAAGCTTTGTGCAAAATAGTGGTACAAGAAGGAGCTTGTGTAGACTGCGGCTTAGGCTTTTTCATGTCATGCTAGATGTCTTTTTGATAGTATGCTTAGTGGTTTTGCTGTAGCATGACTTGTCTCAAATAACTGAGATTGCTTAATGAGCCTTTGGAAAAAATCATGCGTTGTTTTTATTGTATGGAAGCATTATTTTGGTTTTCTCCTTGATGCTTTATTTGGGTTGACTTGGCGCATGCTCACACATGTTAGACTCTTACAAAGTCGCCATTAGCCTTCATGATCATTTAGTTTTAGACTTTTGATGCCATCATATGCTTCTTTTAATGTCGCTTTGTCGCTTTGCATGATTATGGCCATTATTGCTCTCTTAGTTGGTCGCTCCCAGTCTTTTGCTAGCCCTCGCCTTGTACTGAGTATGAGCTCTACTCGTGCATCCAACTCCTAAAAGCCAAAGTTTTCCATTGTGTCCACCATACATACCTACTAGCAATTTGCTATTCCAAGTAAATTTGACTTGCTTTTATTTTCTCTTCAAATTAAACTCTTACCAGTGTTATGCGAAACTCGGTTAGTAAAGCTCTCACGAACCGGAAGGCACACTTTACTTTTTCCTGTTCTTAAAAATTTGACATTGTGGTCTTTTATGTTGAGTTGTTATGCTTGCAAGTTGTAAGTTGGATTCTAGCCCAGCCATGCTGTCATGGGGCAAGCTTTCAACATTGCACTTCTTATTTGAGTTGATATCGTGATCTTTTGTTTATGGATGCCCGCTGTGTGAAATGAATTGGGAATCTTGTGAGGATCATGGAGTTTTTATATGTGTTAGGGAAACGCCGGGCCGCCAATCTAAGCCATGCATAATTCATGGTGGAAATTTGCAGCATACCCATGGTGAACATTCGACGACGCATCTCACAATAAAAAGCTAAACAATATAGCAAATAAAAGAGATGTCGAGGTGTTCATTGTCTGCTTGTCCTGTCATTTTGGTGTGGGCTTGTTCCATGTCATCGGGCACGGAGGTACCCCATTGGCGGTTCTCAATGATATGCACATACTTACAATGACAAGAGCCTTGCTTGGGACTCTAAGTAAATTAGCATGGTTTGGGTACTTGTATTCACGGGACACGAGGTTTTCAACTTATGATTTGTCAAGCATATGCATCATAATTGTTCTTGCATTAACTTTAACCATTCAAGATGCTTATGATGGGGGCAATGAGAGCTCAAAGCCGGTAAGTACCATAATTTTTGAAGGTTATAAAACTTGCAATCACTGCTTCCCTCTGCGAAGGGCCTTTCTTTTACTTTTATGTTGAGTCACCACCTTCTTTCTTTATGCACCATTAAGAGAGCATAGTTGTCATTCTTAGTGTGATATGCATTGTCCCAAAGTTCATTGATTGATTCATATTGTTGGTTTCACTTGTTCTTAAATTATTTGTATCTAGTCGCCCTCTTAAACTTTGAGGTGTCCTATGCATTTATGTTTTGCTCTCTTTGAAGGACAAGCTGAAAACCATTTGTATGTTTTTCCTTATGATTTGAACACACGTTTGACTTTCATTGTTTCATTATCATGATCTTTTGTTTGTGTTCATTTGCATGTTTACAACATGGTTGCTAAGTTCTTATTGTCATGATTATATCTTTCATGCCCATGTTTTAAGTTCTATTGATCCCAGCTCATCAATGCTTACATATTTGATCAAGATTGTGTAGGTGCATGTCACCTCAAAAATTATTCTTTTGTTATCACTTACCTACTCGAGGACGAGCAGGAGTTAAGCTTGGGGATGCTTGATACGTCTCAAACGTATCTATAATTTTTGATGCTCCATGCTTGTTTTTACACCATTTGCTTATTGTTTCGTTACACTTAGTGGTACTTTTATACATTTTCCGGAACTAACCTATTAACGAAGTGCCACAGTGCCAGTTTCCTGTTTTCTGCTGTTTTTGTGTTTCAGAAGTGATACACAGGAAATATTCTCGGAATTGGACGAAACAAGTTCCTGAAGTCATATTTCACGGGGAAGCTCCCAAACATCCGAAGACCTGACGGAGAGGGGCCATGTGGGCCCCAGACACAGGGGCGGCGCGGCCACCCCCCTGGCCACGCCAGCCCCGTGTGAGGCCGCGTGGGACCCCCTCTGACATCGTCCTTTCGCCTATATATACCCCCTGACGAGAAAAACCTAAGGGGCCGATCAGTTTTCCAGAATACATCGCGATCCGCTGCCGCCGTCGACCCGAAGATCGGGAGGGTCCAGAAGCTCTTCCCGGCACCCTGCCGGAGAGGGGAATCGCCACCGGAGGTCTTCTTCATCGCCATGCTTGCCTCCGGAGCGATGAGTGAGTAGTCTACCTTGGACTATGGGTCCATAGCAGTAGCTAGATGGTTGTCTTCTCCACCATGTGCTTCATGTTTAGATCTCATGAGCTGCCCTACATGATTGAGATCACCGTTATGTAATACTATGATGTTGGTTTGTTGGGATCCGATGAATATTGGTGTTTATGATTAAGTTGCTGTACTGAATTATATCTTTTGTTATCTCTATGTTGTTTATGATCTTGCATGCTCTCCGTTGTTAGTAGCTATCTTGGCCGAGTAGTTGCTAGTGACTCCAAGAGGGGGTATTTATGCTCGATAGTGGGTTCATGTCTCTATTTCACCTGGGGGAGTGACAGAAACCTCTAAGGTGGTAGATGTGCTGTTGCTACTAGGGAGAAAACAACATTCATATGCTCAAGGGCATATGCTTTGTTTACATTACACACTTTGCTTAATGCAATTATCTGTTGTTCGCAACTTAATACTTTTGGGGTGTTCGGATGATATCCCCGGGGGTGGATTATTAGTCATAGATGCAGTTGGATGGCGGTCTATGTATTTTGTTGTAATGCCCAGAGTAAATCTCATAGTGATCTTCTTGACATATCACGTTATCTTTATTCTATCAATTGCCCAACTGTAATTTGTTTACCCAGCATGTTATTTTATCTATGGAGAGACACCACTAGTGAACTGTGGACCCCGGTCCTATTTTAATCATATTGCAATCACCTGTTTACTTTTCCCGCACTGTTTACTTTACTAGCATATTACTACTGTTTTCCACTCGATACACTCATAACCTTTGTTTCAAGCAAACCGGTGAGATTGACAACCTCATCGCAAGTTGGGAACAAAGTATTTGTCTGTGTGTGTGCAGGTTCCGCGCTGCTGCTGGCCGAAGACGAGTCAACAAGTATCGTTAACGGCGCCCTTGCTGGAAGTTACTAAGCCAGTCCGCATCACCTTCAGTCGTCACCGTCTCTCTTCTTCAAGATCGACATTAAACCTTGGTTTCTTAACTGAGGGAAAACTAGCCGCTACACTCATCATACCTTCCTCTTGGGGTTCCCAACGGGCTGGTCATCACCACGCACAAGGACATACAGCTCCCACGTCAACTAAACGCCACAGTCTTTTCTGGCGCCATCACACGAGTAGCATGTATAACCAGCCATCGACATTGTTATACCGGCCAAAAACTCTGCCAGACGAGTTGAAATCGGCACTGATGTAAATGGATGGTATGACCGGCTACGAGCCCGGTCATACCGGTTAAATTTTCTGTGTATGACCGGTCATACCGGCCTGTAGCCCGGTTTGACCTGCCGTACATAGACAACACAATTTTTCAGATTTTCCTGGAAGGTATATGGAGTAAAAAGGATGTGGCATTTTTGTGGAAAAAAGATAGTGATGGATTTGAGCCATTAGTCAACTAAAAACTTCGATCCCCTCTTAATAGTGCGGGATCCCTATACTCAAAAACAAAACTGGAAAAAGAAGAGCTATCATGTCGCGCTTTTCTGAACTCCATTTTCGATTCTTTTCAAATTATTTTCCCTTTTTACACTATGATCCACACCATAATAGGAAGAGAGAACTTTACCTGTAGATGAACTTGATTTAAACAATTAGTCCTCTCTAACCTTGTATTCACCAAATACCAAAATAAAGATAAAGGCATAAATGCCCTTACACAATTGCGGGCCCGAGGCATTACAGTACAACTGTAGATCTTCATTTATCTCCTATACACTCTCCACACTCTCTTTGAAAAAGAGTAGATTGTCATATGCAGTAAATGGCTGACCATCGGGGCTGATGGTGTGATGACCCACAAGTATAGGGGGTGTATCGTAGTACTTTCGATAAATAAGAGTGTCGAACCCAACGAGGAGCAGAAGGTGTTGACAAGTGGTTTTGATCAAGGATTCATTGTAAATACTAGCAAACAGATTTTCAAGGGTATTTGGTAATGCAAGTAAATAAAGTACGAGTAAATAAAAGACAATAATAGTAATTTCTGCAAGTGGCCCAATCCTTTCTAGAGCAAAGGACAAGCCAATTGTGTGACTTATGATTACCAAACGTTCCTGAGGACACACATGAGTTTCTGTCGAGAGCTTTCGCTTCATGCTGCTAAGTAATCTTCATTGGTTTGATAAGTGTTATGGGGGTGAACATGTGCTAGCGTACTACCCTTACTAGGATTAATACACACTTGTGATTATACCCCCTGCAAGCATCCGCAAATACAAGAAAGTAATTAAGATAAATCTAACCATAGCCTTAAACTCTGAGATCCTACGCTCCCTAGTGCAATGGTTTCCTAACGGGGGTTTAGGTTTCTGTCGGTCCGGCAACCCCACAATTAGTATCCAAATACACAACCCCACAAATGGTGAAGTATCATGTAGTCGACGTTCACATGACACCACTAGTAGAATAACACCACAACATAAATTTCAAACCATTAAATATTACTCAACATAGTTTCACTACTAACATCTCGACTTCTCCCATGTCTTCAAGAACTAAATGAACTACTCACAAGACATCATATGGATCATGACCAGAGGTGAAGTAATGGTAAATAACAATCTGAATATAATCCTTAATTCAACGGTTCCACTCAATAGCATCAACTACAAAGGTAATCAACACCGGGAAAGTTTCCCCTAAGAATTTGACAAGATTCAACCCAAGATGTTACAGCGGGATGGCGTGGTGATGGTGGAGATGAAGGTGCTGATGATGATGTGATGGTGATGATGATCCCGATGAAGTCCAGCGCGATGATGATGACGATGGTGATGATCTCCCCTCTCCGGGAAGGAATTTCCCCGGTAGATTTCTGCCTGCTAGAGAGCTTTTCTCTCTCGGTGTTTTCCGCCCCGCAGAGGTGGTGGTGTCTATCTCTAATCCCCCCTTGACTTAGGTTTTTGGGGACGACCATATACGCAAGGGGGCGATGGCAGTAGTGGGCCAGGGTGGCCTCAACACAGGGCGGCATGGCCAGGGGTGGCCCCGCGCCACCTGGTGGTGAGCCCACCCTGCTGCTCCTCTCGCCTCCTCCTTCTGGCTACTTTCGTCTTCTAATATTATATGAATTTCTGGGTATTTCTCTAGAATTGTTGATCTTCAGAAATATGGTGTCTTGACGGTCCCTTTTCCAGCAGAATCCTGACTCCAGTAGCAAGTTCTCCAATGATCATCAAACATGTAAAAATAGAGGAAACAACAAAAGTATCATCTCTAAATATGAAATATATCAATTAATAACAGTAAATTATGATACAAAATAGTGATGCAAAATGGATGTGTCAACCCCCCTGATGACCCACAAGTATAGGGGGTGTATCGTAGTACTTTCGATAAATAAGAGTGTCGAACCCAACGAGGAGCAGAAGGTGTTGACAAGTGGTTTTGATCAAGGATTCACTGTAAATACTAGCAAACAGGTTTTCAGGGGTATTTGGTAATGCAAGTAAATAAAGCACGAGTAAATAAAAGACAATAACAATAATTGCTGCAAGTGGCCCAATCCTTTCTAGAGCAAAGGACAAGCCGGTTGTGTAACTTATGATAACCAAACGTTCTCGAGGACACACGGGAGTTTCTGTCAAGTGCTTTCGCTTCATACCGCTAAATAATCTTTATTGGTTTGATAAGTGTTATGGGGGTGAACCTGTGCTAGCGCACTACCCTTACTAGGATAAATACACACTTGTGATTATACCCCTTGCAAGCATCCGCAAATACAAGAAAGTAATTAAGATAAATCTAACCACAGCCTTACACTCTAAGATCCTATGCTCCCTGGTGCAATGGTTTCCAAATGGAGGTTTATGTTTCTGTCACTCCAGCAACCCCACAATTGGTAGCCAAATACACAATGCATCTCACTAGGCCCATAAATGGTGAAGTATCATGTAGTCGATGTTCACATGACACCACTAGTGAAATAGCACCACAACAAATAAATATCAAACCATTAAATACTACTCAACATAATTCCACTACTAACGACTTGACTTCTCCCATGTCCTCAAGAACTAAACGAACTACTCACAAGACATCATATGGATCATGATCAGAGGTGAAATAATGGTAAATAACAATCTGAACATAAACCTTAATTCAACGGTTCCACTCAATAGCATCAACCACAAGAGTAATCAACACCGGGAAAGTTTCCCCTAAGAATTTAACAAGATTCAACTCAAGATGTTACAGCGGGATGGCGTGGTGATGGTGGAGATGAAGGTGCTGGTGATGGAGATGATGATGATGATGATGATCCCGATGAAGTCCGGTGCGATGGTGATGACAATGGCGACGATCTCCCCTCTCCGGGAAGGAGTTTCCCCGGCAGATTTCTGCCTGCCGGAGAGCTTTTCTCTCTCTGGTGTTTTCCGCCCCGCAGAGGCGGCGGTGTCTATCTCTGAGCCCCCCCATGACTTAGGTTTTCAGGGACGATGAAATACGCGAAGGAGCGATGGTAGAAGTGGGCCAGGGGGCTCTCACCACAGGTGGGCGCGGCCAGGGGCTGGGCTGCGCCCCCTGGTGGTGAGGCTGCCCTGTGGCCCCTCTCGCTTCCTCCTTCTGGCTTCTTCAGTCTTCTGATAAAATATAATTTTCCGGTATTTTTCTGGAATTTGCCTAATCTTCAAAATATGGTGTGTTGATGGTCCTTTTTCCAGCAGAATCCTGACTCCGACAGCAAATCCTCCAATGATCAGCAAACATGTAAAAACAGAGGGAACAACATAAGTATCATCTCTAAATGTGAAATATATCAATGAATAACAGTAAATTATGATACAAAATAGTGATGCAAAATGGACGTATCAACCCCCCCCCCAAGCTTAGATCTCGCTTGTCCCCAAGCGAAAACTAAACTCGGTAAACATGACCACAGGTTTATGGAGTGAAGTGTCGATAATCAAAATACGGACAAGAAGCATCACATTCACCAAGGCACAAGTTATAATAGACAGCAACTTCCCTTTATATGATATAAACTTGCAATAAGTAAAAGGGAATCACAAATAAAGATACACAAGGTAAACTATAATTGGTGATGGCAAACCTTAGTTCTTGGTCAGAGAACAATGAACAAACTATACTAGCTTTTGAATGGAGCCTTTTTAAAACAGAGCTAATATAGCAAAAACCATATGCTCAACGAAACAAACTTTTTTCATTCATATGAAGCTTTCAAAGATATATTCGTTCGGACAAAAGCATTGTACTAGCAAAAGAAGTTAGTAAACATGATTAAACGGATCAACATATGGATGAGTGAAACATAACAACTCAAATGCTTGCTTGAGATAGAAAGGAATAGGTTGACTCAACATAAAAGTAAAAGACAGACCCTTCGCAGAGGGAAGCAGGGATTAAACATGTGCTAGAGCTTTTTATTTGTAAAACAGAGGTAAAAATTGTTTTGAGAGGTGGTTGCTTTTGTCAACGACTAGCAATGGAGTTCTTGATATCTTCCATACTAAACAAGTGAGAGCGGTTCCGAGATGTTTGATTAATTGGCACATTGATGCTCTTTTATAGCTTGGCACTCCTCACCACCTTTTCCTTTCTCAAACCATGGCTAACCGATTCCATTGGGTGCCAACCAACTTTCACATACCATGGAGGAGTGCCTTTTTCTTTTCTTTTTGAGATTACAATGGTCTGACCAGCTCCCTTGCAAAATTAATGATGAGCAGATGAAGCTGCCTAGTCGAGGGGTACTTAATTTAGTATGGAAGATAACAAACCCATCCACTACGTCCTCATGAGCTAAAAACAGTGGCACAAAATGAGAAGTGTTTGAAGGTTTTTGAAAGGTAGCACATGAAAATTTACTTGGAATGGCTTGAAATACCATGCATAGGAATTTATAGTGGACTCTTTGGAAGTGACTTGGTTTTTGGGAGTTGGATGCACGAGAAGTATTTCCTCTCAGTACAGGTCTTTGGCTAGCAAGGCTGGGTAGCAAGCATAAGAGTTGCATGAAACAAACAAACATACATATAATAAGAACAATCATGCAAACTTCCTTGAAGGTACAATGATTTTAACTTTGAGAATAATAATGCTTATAAGCCAAACATGAAGGAAAACTAAAGTGATGTAACTACAAACACTTCTTTCTTCTTTTCTACTCAAACTTCAAGGTAATGTTGCTACTGACCAAGCTAAGTTTGCCAAAACCAACTAAATTTACTCATGCTCCCAAAGTGATACCAATACTAATCAACAATACTAATCATATGAGAGACATTGCAACTAAAATAAAGTGTGCGGAAAGTAAACGATAAAACTTCTCATTAATATTTCATTACCGCAACTCACACCAAGGGATACATAGATAACCAACTAAGGAGGATACTTCCACACTGCAAACTATTCTATAAGATAACTTCTCTATTCATGATATGACTCTACTTGAAAAGTAAATGAGTAAAAGGTGATGATGTGATACCGCGACACTCCCCCAAGCTTGGAACAAGCCAAGGGGATGCCAATACCGATGATGAATTACTCCTTTGGCGGTGGTGGTGAGTCTTTATCATCATCGTACTTCCAAGGCAGAGGTCCCCCGTCAAGGAAGGATGTCTTGGTCTCCAATATCCTGAAACTTGCAGCAGCACTCATTTGTTGAAATCTAGCTACATACTCACAGTTTTGGTTCTCGCGTTCCGCCATCTTCTTGTATTTGAAAACTTCTTGTTCCAGTGCTTCCATCCTGGCTTCGAGACTTCCTTCCCCTTTTGAGACTTGGACATCTTTGATCTGCAACTCCCCCTCTTTGAGCGACAACTCCTTCGGATGCATCTTCAGCTCCCTCATATACGGATTAATGATATCCGCAAGAGGGTTCTCCTCGGATGGACCGGACGAAGACATTGCAACTTCAAAACTTAGAACAATCCCCTGACAGAAATAGCTCGAAACAAAACACGACGAGAAAACGATATACAGACCTCGGGGACTCTGGGGGGTTATATAGGCGAAAATTATACATCGGGACGAAATCACAGGAGGAAACCGGGACGGAAACGAGCTCCGGGGTGGACTCACCACAGGGTGGCGCGGCCTAGGGTGGGCCCGCGCCCCCTGGTGGTGAGGAGCCACCGGACTCCGTCCCCTGCCCGTTTTCGTCTCGCGATTTTTCATATTTAATAAAACATCAAAAATATTAATGAAAAAGCTTTTCGCGAACCTTTTCTGACTAGAACTGTTACCTATTCGAAAACGAACTCTGCAGGTTCCTGCAAATTGTCCTGGATGAATTCTTCTGGAGAAACTATTTCAATTACATCAACATCTTCATTATAAGAATCCCCAGCAATATAATGTTTGAGTCTTTGCCCATTCACCACTTGTGTAGTGTCATCTTTCAACGAAGCAATCTTTATCGCACCTAAGCGGTACACTTCAACAATAACATATGGTCCTTCCCATTTAGAGAGTAATTTTCTTGCAAAAAATCTGAGACGAGACCTATACAATAGAACTTTTTTTACCAACATGAAACTCTCTTTTAAGAATTCTCTTATCATGCCATTGCTTGACTTTCTCTTTGAAAAGTCTGGCATTCTCATAGGCTTTGTTTCTCCACTCATCTAGAGAACTCAAATCTAACAACCTTTTCTTACCAGCAAGTTTAAAATCCCTATTAAGCTATTTCACTGCCCAAAAAGCTTTTTGTTCTAATTCTAAAGGCAAGTGACACGCTTTTCCGTAAACCATTTTGTAAGGAGACATGCCCATGGGGTTCTTATAAGCACTTATATAAGCCCATAAAGCATCGTTTAACTTGCTAGCCCAGTTTTTCCTAGATCTATTGACATTCTTCTGCAAAATAGACTTGATCTCTCTATTTGAAAGCTCTACGTGCCCACTAGTTTGGGGATGATAAGCAGAAGCAATTATATGATTAACATCATATCTAGCAAGAATTTTTCTAAAACCACCGTGAATAAAATGAGAACCTCCGTCAGTCATAAGATATCTAGGCACACCAAACCTAGGAAAAATAACATCCTTAAGCATTTTTTATGAGGTCTCACCATCGGCACTCTTTGTAGGTATGGCTTCTACCCACTTGGTAACATAATCAACATCAACAAGTATGTGAGTATAGCCTTTTGAAGGAGGAAAAGGACCCATAAAGTCAAATCCCCAACAATCAAATGGTTCAATAACAAGAGTGTAACTCATAGGCATTTCATTACGTCTAGAAATATTACCAACTCTTTGACATTCATCGCAAGATAAAACATACCTTCTAGCATCTTTAAAGAGGGTTGGCCAATAAAAACCTAATTGTAGAACCTTTTGTGCGGTTCTATCTCTAGCATGATGTCCTCCATAAGCGCTTCCATGCCATTTCCTCAATATTTCTTGTTGCTCATATTCTGGTACACATCTTCGCATAATACCATCAACTCATTCTTTATATAAGTGTGGGTCATCCCAAAAGTAATGCCTCAAATCATAAAAGAATTTTCTTCTTTGCTGAGCTGTAATGGTTGGAGGCAAATACTTGGAAACAATAAAGTTAGCATAATCAGCATACCAAGGAAGGTCTCGTGAAGTTACATTTATTGAAGCCAACTGTTCATTTGGGAAACTATCATTAACAGGAATAGGATCAAAAGAAATGTTTTCCAATCTAGACAAGTTGTCAGCCATAGGATTTTCAACACCTTTCCTATCAACGATATGCAAATCAAACTCTTGTAAAAGCAACACCCATCTAATAAGCCTAGGCTTAGCATCCTTCTTAGTCATAAGATATCTAATAGCGGCGTGATCGGTATGAATAGTAACTTTAGAATCAACAATGTAAGGTCTAAACTTATCACATGCAAAAACAACAGCAAGAAACTCTTTCTCAGTGGTAGCATAATTCTTATGAGCAGCATCAAGAGTCTTACTAGCATAATGAATAACATTCAACTTATTATCTACGCGCTGTCCAAGAACAGCACCAACAGCAAAATCACTAGCATCACACATAATTTCAAAGGGTAAATTCCAATCAGGTGGTTGAACAATAGGAGCAGTAGTTAAAGCCTTCTTAAGAGTTTCAAAAGCTTCCTTACAATCATCATCAAAGACAAATGGTACATCTTTTTGAAGAAGATTAGTAAGAGGCTTTGAAATCTTAGAGAAATCTTTAATAAACCTCCTATAGAAAC
Source organism: Dactylis glomerata (assembly GCA_007115705.1). NCBI lineage: Eukaryota > Viridiplantae > Streptophyta > Magnoliopsida > Poales > Poaceae > Dactylis > Dactylis glomerata. Next base: position 4,874,736 of record QXEO01000472.1, on the reverse strand, counting down.
CAGCATGACCAAGAATACTATGAATACCTTTAACATCTCTGGGACAGGGCATTTTCTCAATTGCCTCAACTTTTGCTCTGTCAACTTCAATACCTCTTTCAGAAATTTTATGTCCAAGGACAATTCCTTCATTCACCATAAAGTGGCATTTCTCCCAATTAAGAACAAGATTAGTTTCTTCACACCTCTGCAAAACTTTATCAAGATTGTGCAAACAATTATCAAAAGAAGTTCCATAGACGGAGAAATCATCCATGAAAACCTCCACAATTTCTTCACAAAAACCATGAAAAATAGCAGACATGCATCTTTGAAAAGTAGCAGGAGCATTGCATAAACCAAATGGCATACGTCTATAAGCATAAGTTCCATAAGGGCAAGTAAAAGTGGTTTTCTCTTGATCTTCCTTTCTAACAGCAATCTGAGAGAAACCGGAATAACCATCAAGAAAACAAAAGTGCATCTTCTTAGACAACCTCTCTAACATTTGGTCTATAAACGGTAAAGGATAATGATCTTTCTTAGTAACCTTGTTAACTTTCTATAGTCAATGCACATCCTATAACCAACTACTACCCTTTGAGGAATAAGCTCGTTATTCTCATTAGGCACGACAGTCATACCTCCTTTCTTAGGAACACAATGAACAGGGCTAACCCATCTACTATTAGCAATAGGATAAATAATACCAGCATCAAGGAGCTTCAATACCTCATTTCTTACCACATCCTTCATCTTGGGAATTAAGCGGCGTTGATGTTCCACAACTGGCTTCGCGTCTTTCTCCATATTAATAGCATGCTGACATAAAGTGGGGCAAATCCCTTTTAAATCATCAAGAGTATATCCCATAGCTCCTCGATGTTTCCTCAATATCTCCAATAACCTTTCTTCTTCCTTTCCTGAAAGTTTAGAACTGATAATAATAGTGTATATTTTCTTATCATCTATATAAGCATATTTAAGATCATCAGGTAAAGGTTTTAATTCAAAAATAGGATCTTCCTTAGGTGGCAAAGTGGTACCAAGATCCTCCACAGGTAAATTGTGCTTGATCAATGGTTGTTGACAAAGGAAAATATCGTCAATCTCTTCTCTTTCCTTCCTGTAAACATCACTTTCATGGTCTTCCATGAATTGCTGCAAAGCATTATTAGGAGCAAGAGCAATAGAAGCAAGCTGTTCAACCCGAAAATTTTCATCAGGCATGTCATTTTCATAAGAAGTCTTAGCAAACTTGGAAGAATTAAACTCATAAGACTCTTCATTAAACTTAGTGAAAAATTTCTCTTTCTTACAGTCTATCACAGCACCACAAGTATTCAAAAAGGGTCTACCAAAAATAATAGGACAAGTTTTACTAGCCTCCTTACCAAGTACTAGGAAATCAGTGGGATATTTGGTCTTACCGCAAAGAACTTCCACATCTCAAACAATACCCAGAGGCCAAACAGTCTCTCTGTTAGCAAGCTGAACAACAACATCAATATCTTCAAGTTCACAAGCGCCAATCTCATGCATAATTTCTTTATAAAGCTCTAAAGGAATGGCACTTGCACTAGCACCAATGTCACATAAAGCATAATAGCAATGATCGCCAATCCTGACAGAAATAACAGGAACACTTGTTTTCCTGCGCCTTTTAGGATGTGAGATAATGTTAGAAGCATCTTCACAAAAGGGAATATATTCATCCCCTACATCTTTAGTAACAAGGTCCTTCAATATAGCTATAGGAGACTTAATAGTAATTTCCTCATCAGGCTCTACAGCTTTCTTAGTACTTTTATTGGACACACTTACCAAAGTAGAATACTCTTTTACCTTAGCAAGGAAAGGTGTCTTCTCAAAATAAGGTTCAGGCACAATGCTATCAATAGTACAAACTTCAGTAGCTGCAGCAGGAATATGACTAATAGAATCTTTATAAGGCGCATGATATTTGTTCCAATCTTTCTTTGGAACATCAAGATAAGAGGCAAAAGCCTTAAGACAATTAGCAAGTATTTGAGAATCAAGACCATAAGCAATGCTAACACTATGAAAGTCATCGGTTCCCATAAAAGTTTTAGGGATTTCTATTTTCGTGCCCTCAGGTCGTTAGTTGTACTCAGTTTTCCCCAGCTCCTTAGTTTTTCCTCAGTTTTCCCCCAAGCCGTTGTCTGAAACCCTCAGAAGGAGGTCGGACGGGAGGATTCCCGTTTAGTTGACCGTTTCCGTGCTGACGTGTGGGGCCGCGTCGTGTGGGGCCGCGTCGCGTGGGGCTGGTAGAAAGGGACCACGTGGGACAGGACGAGACCGCGTTTGGTTGTACGTGAGAGCTCGGTTCTGTCTCTCTCGGGCCAAATTGGCATTGCCTTTTCAGAGCGCCTTTTTCCCCTCTCTCTCTGTAACAGTTCTCTCTCTTTTCACCAAATTAGTATCAAATCTAGAGAAGCTTCTATTTCTGTCTTTCTTCAATGATTGTTGCCTTTTGGCCCTCGTTTTTTGCCCAATATGGTAACAAATCTAGAAGCTAGTATAGGATAAATTCACAGCAGCATAATAAATCCAGAAAACTAAGTATAATACATAAACTGTTTACAGCAGCCAAAAGCAGCCAATAACAATGTTCTTCATTCTGTATCATATATTTCGTCGTCGCTACAATTCATGAGATGAAAGAAATATTCACTGAACTCCCTCCGTCTGTAGTGTGCAGCAAATACATCCTCCAAACGGTATGGCCTTTGTTCATTTTTCGGATCATATCCTATTCTATCCGCACGTCGTGGCCACTCATCCCAGGCCTTTCTATCATCATCATACTCTCTGATATAACCCAAATCCGCGTAGTAGATGCAGCCAGGTCGAACTGTCGGGTGCACTCTGGTGTCGACGGAGATACACCGGATAAAATTGACGAAGAGGGCACGACTGCCAATGTTACTGACGGCATGGAGAGAGCGGCTCTCAGTGTCCACACGGTACACCAATGGTTGACCTTCCTCCAAATGCTTGTTGTCGTCAGTGCTGCCGCCCAACAACACAAGCAGCAGATCACCATCCGACTCCACAAGGTAGAACTTGGAATCATAATCATTTCCAAGTTCTGGAAATGAAAATAGTGTCTTCATGCTGACAGTGCTCGCGCGCTGCTCCAACTGGACATTGTTGGTGCACACTATTCTTCCGAACTCATTCACAGCTATTGCATACAATTCACCATTGAACAGGGTAATGCAACGCAGAGAATGGTCCTCGATCGTAAATCTTCCTTCTCCCCAATCATGTACATCTATATCCTTAGTTGGAGAGCTCTTATCGACCCAAGCAATTTCATTGGGGTAACCTGTGCAAATGAAGACCATAGTCGGGGACTTCATTACAGCGACTGACTGCACAATCATAGATGGCATCTGCGCCTCAAACGTAGCGTTCAAAGTCTTTGTGAGTGGGTTCAGAAGCCGTATCTTGTGTGGCTGGTTCCTCTGGGCAAGCACGATGACGCCACGGTAAAAGACGACGAAGTAGTATCTAAAAGGGATTTGATGAAGATAACATTCAGCACTAAGATGTTTACGATTGAAAATAAAAATAGATTAACTCCATAGATATGGAGGAATTTGAACCTTGCATGAACTTCCGTTAGATCGATGGTGACGTAGCGGGATGTGCGGAGGTTGAGGAAGGAGAACTCAGCGGCGCGTGGAATGGCGTGTTCTACCATGATCCATTCGTGCAGGTGCACGTCGGGCTCAGGTAGATCTGAGCGCCAATTTGTACAAACTTGCCTCAAAGCAGCGTAGGTGTCCACGTACTCCTCGTTCGCCAATAAGCAGTCGCCGATCTTGTGAAGTGGTCCGTCACCCTTAAGAGAGGCCCAGTTTACGAAGGCGCCGCGCTTGGATGCGCCGCCCTCGGATGCGACGGGCTCGGCGGCGACGGGCTCGGATGCGACGGGCTCGGGGGCGATGGCCGCCGGCGCATTCTTCTTCTCCATCGCCGGCAGGGGAGCGCGCGTAGGGCGGCTGGGGTTTTTTGGATTTGGAGAAGGTGATGGGACGTGAGAGGCGTGGTTTCGTGCGTGAGTTATAATGAGACTGTGTGCAGAGGGAGGGAGAGAGGGGCTCTGTACTGGCAAAGTGACTGACGTTTGGTCTCAACACGCGCACCGCGCGGCTAACCGCTGCTCACCACGACACGCGTCCGTGGGACTGCACGTCAGCACGGTTACGTGTACTCAGTTCTACCCTCGAGTCTTACACTCGAAAAATATCTGTACTCAGTTTTCCCCTCGAGTACTAATACTGGCTAGTGCAATATACTCAGTTTTACCCTCAAGTGGCTGGTCAACAGAGAGTCAACAGATGGGATTAAGCCATCTAATTGAGTCATTTCATGCGCAAAAAAATTCAAAAAAATAAAATCATAGTGCCTCCTACTCATGGAGTCTTGTTACGCGACCTGCCACGTAGGAAATCATAACAATCATATATAAATCAAGTTTTCACACAAATGGCCACTTCTGAAATCACTAGTAGCTATGAAGGTTCATGGCTTTCCACTCAAACCCCTTCTCAAAACATCTATACCCAAAACATAGTTTATCTGAATGAGGCCATAATTTTTACACTCATGTATATTTGAATTGCTAATACTTTGAGGTAGGCCAACCTGGGTTTCATTGTACAAAACATGTGTTTTTCTTTTTCTAAATCTCTTATTTGAATTCCTTAGCATGTTTACTATTTACTTGCCCTTGTATCCTTGATACTACTCAGTTTTACCCTCTCCCTTCTCACAGAAGCCCAAACTTGGCCTGATTGGTCGAGCTGTTGTCACACGGATCGTGCCCACCTACCGTCGATCCTATGATCTAACGGGCAGGATCGTGCCACCCTCTCTCTATCTGTCGGTGGCAAACTACTACCCCTCTATGTATGCTAAATAACGAGTTGGCCACCGGATTCAACAAGTTTGGTAATCACGAATTTCCACTTCTTGTAGGCATTACTTTTCACGGTAAAATGATAAACTATCACGAATTTCCATTTAGGCATTACTTTTCACGGTAAAATAATAAACTATCACGAATTTCCTTTAGGCATTACTTTTCACGGTGAAATGATAAACTATCACGAATTTCCTTTAGGCATTACTTTTCATGGTAAAATAATAAACTATCACGAATTTCCATTTAGGCATTACTTTTCACGAATTTCCTTTAGGCATTACTTTTCACGGTGAAATGATAAACTATCACGAATTTCCTTTAGGCATTACTTTTCACGTTAAAATAATAAACTATCACGAATTTCCATTTCTTTTAGGCATTACTTTTTTGTTGAGATATAAACCCCCACAACGGTCATCTCCTCCTTAATTTATTATGTAAACCCCACAACGGTCATCTCGCCCTTATAAACCCCCACAACGGCCATCCCTCATGTCAATAGGTTCTGCCTCTCTCTTCTTCGTTTCTGCCTCTCTGTTCTTCGTTCACATACACTTGATCCATTGCCATGGCTTCCACGTCTCGGACGCCGACCGGAAGGGGAAGGGGAAGGGGAAGGGGAAGGGGAAGGGGAAGGGGAAGGGGAAGGGGAAGGGGCGGCCTGGGTGGTGGATCATCATCATTGCCACCACCACCGTCAACACTGCCATTGATCATAGAGGAGTTCTTAATCGTCATCTATGAAGACCCTTTGGCCAAGAAGGTACGTACGCGTTCCCACATATATGATGCATGTGATTAATTATGTGCATATTCCAAAAAGCCTTTAATTTCAAATGATCGGCGCTCGATCTCTTTGCAGGCACTCCCACAAAAGTTTGCGGACTATCTTGACGGCCAGGAGCCCGCAAAGGTGTATCTGCGAGCAGCTGACTGCGGTCCTCGTCTCTGGACCGTGGAGGTCCTATTTGACGGACAAGGCCGGATGTACCTCGATAAGGGCTGGGAGAATTTCGCCATCGCGCATGGTGTGGATTTCGGCTACATCCTACACTTCAAATATGAAGGCGATGATGTGCTCACAGTGAAGGTGTTCGACGTAACATTGTGCAGGAAGTACTACTACACGGACGACGAAGATACTGACGATGAAAGCGACGACGACGTGAAGCCATGCATCCATACCCTTTAGATAAGGGGATTATGACCAAGAATATATATGTAGCTTCATATGCATCGATTTAGAGATCTAGCTATTTTCTATATATTATGCATGTAAAAATAATAGGGAATCGCAATTTCCACCATGATTCGAGCACCACAGCCTCCAAACGATGCCGATGCCGATAACGGCATCGTCAGAACGGCTATGCATGCTCGCCGCCACTGCTAGGTCACCGTCGGGATGCACCCTCAATCCTGTCCCTCATTCGATCACTGACACACCAGAGATACCGCCGAGGCCAATGACGAACGTACATGCTGATGCCAATGCCGAACATGCACGCCGCTGTGGGCACGGCCACGCCGCCCCGCTATGCTGGACGCCACAGACCACCGCGAGGTCTTTTCCTTCGCCACCACACTCTCCTAGCACCCATCTATACACACCAGAAAGGAGAGACACTAGTTTTCTCTACATTGCTCGCGTTCGTGTCCGACACCCTCAGTCAAAGTGTTGAGGTTGTCGTCGATGTCCTCGACCATTTCTTCTCTTCTTTGCATGGTTAAACGCATCTAGTTCATATCTATCTAATGCGTCCGGTCTCGCCTCATGCAGTTCTTTGTGGACGTCGATCTCATCTCGGCACCCCGCAGGCCACCTCCTCCGTGCCATCGCTGTAGAGCTCCATTTAAAAATCTAATCCTACCCGTGTATTGCCCCTTGTATCAGCGTCATGGCCCCACTTGTCATTCGATATACCGAAGCCCCACTCGTCCGCGTTTTGGTCAGGGATACGGCGATGCCTACGGTCAAACAAAGATGGATGCTCTAACGTGTCTTTGCGGGCTCTACGTGGCCCCACTAGTCAGCAGTTAACGGTCAAAGGTGTTGAACCGTCGGGCAACCGGCCGTTCCAGCACTGGTGACGGTTTCAGCCAAGGGCTTAGACAAAACTGAGGAAAAACTAAGGAGCTGGGGAAAACTGAGTACAACTAAGGACCCGAGGGCACGAAAATAGAAATCCAAAAGTTTTAATGCATTCATAATCACAATTTATACCTGACTTTCTACCTTTGTCGTTTTCCTATCCTTCAGCATTCTCTTAGATACGGTCAAGGAGATTCCACTTAGCATCTTCCTTCTTATGAGTAAATGATCCAAAACAGGAGGCATCCAAATAATCCTTATCAGGAAGAGCAAGCCGCGCATAAAAATTATCAATAACAATATTATTGGGGAGCTCATGAATGGGGCATTTGAGCATTAGTAACTTCAATCTCCCCCATGCTTGGGCAATACTCTCTCCATCATGAGGCCAAAAGTTATATATCCGATTACGATCTTTATGAATTTCACTTGGAGGATAAAACTTGGAATAAAAGAGAGGCACAATTTTCTCCCATGCAATAGATAGACCATCTTTAAGCAGCCGATACCACTCCTCAGCTCGGCCTTTCAATGATAAAGAGAATAGCTTCCTCTTGACCTGGCTCGGTGAAATACCTGCACACTTGAACAACTCGCATAATTCATGTATAAAAAGTAAGTGATCACCCGGATGGATAGTTCCATCTCCTGAATAGCAATTATCCATAACACACTCAACAATTTTCATAGGTATTTTAAAAGGATCTAATTGAGCAGGTGGTGGTGGTGGTGGTTTATCCACATGTGCAGCAGTAGTAGAAGTGTTCCCAAATAGGAAACCAAATGGAGAATTCTCCATAGAAAAATAAAATAAAAGTAAAAGACAAAAATAAAAACAATACTCACAGTGATGGTTACCTTTACCAATTCCACTCTTCAATAGCGCTTCACTCCCCGGCAACGGCGCCAGAAAATAGTCTTGATGACCCACAAGTATAGGGGGTGTATCGTAGTACTTTCGATAAATAAGAGTGTCAAACCCAACGAGGAGCAGAAGGTGTTGACAAGTGGTTTTGATCAAGGATTCACTGTAAATACTAGCAAACGGGTTTTCAGGGGTATTTGGTAATGCAAGTAAATAAAGCACGAGTAAATAAAAGACAATAACAATAATTGCTGCAAGTGGCCCAATCCTTTCTAGAGCAAAGGACAAGCCGGTTGTGTAACTTATGATAACCAAACATTCTCGAGGACACACGGGAGTTTCTGTCAAGTGCTTTCGCTTCATACCGCTAAATAATCTTTACTGGTTTGATAAGTGTTATGGGGGTGAACCTGTGCTAGCGCACTACCCTTACTAGGATAAATACACACTTGTGATTATACCCCTTGCAAGCATCCGCAAATACAAGAAAGTAATTAAGATAAGGGATTTCTATTTTCATGCCCTCGGGTCCTTAGTTGTACTCAGTTTTCCCCAGCTCCTTAGTTTTTCCTCAGTTTTGCCCAAGCCCTTGTCTGAAACCCTCACAAGGAGCTCAGACGGGAGGAATCACGTTCAGTTGACCGTTCCGTGCTGACGAGTGGGGCCACGTCATGTGGGGCCGCATCATGTGGGGCTGGTAGAAAGGGACCGCGTGGGACAGGACGAGACCGTGTTTGGTCATACGAGCGGAGCTGGGGCCGTAGCGTGTGGAGCCGTGTGGGTCCGGGACATGGGCACGAGTGGTTTCTGTCTCTTTCGCCCAGATTAGCAGTTTTCAATGCACCTTTTTCCTCTCTCTCGCTCGATCTCATTCATTCTTGATTGCCCAAATTGGTAGCAAATCTAGAGCAGCTTCTCCTTCTGTTTTTTAACGCCATTCATTTCTTTATGCCTTCATTTTTACCCAATCAGGTACTCCCTCCGATCCATATTACTCTTCACTAATACGGATGTATCAACCACTAAAATGTGTTTAGATACAACCACATTAGCGAAGAGTAATATGGATCGGAGGGAGTAGGAAATCTAGGGCACAAATCCAGAGAAAATATATGATAAGCTGCATACAGCAGCCAACATACATAGCATAGATAATAGTAGGGACCCATAACAGTACTACCGATCGAGATCCAACATAAGCTACATTTTACATGAATGGGATTAAGCTTGGAGGCTGCGCAGGTGAATCCCAAGTGCTTTGTGTTTGGCCATGAACGCATGCACGTTCACGGTCGTTCCAACTCTAGCGCCGCCAATGGCTCTGCCAATGGATTCGGCATGGTTCACCAGGCAGTTGAAGTCGGTGGCGTGGAGCCTCCTGTTGCAGAAGGGGCACCTGTAAACGCCTCGAGCAAAGTGGCGATCGTAATGGCTGGACTGCAGCCTCCTGAGGATGTGATGAGTCTTGGTGTGGAAGGACTCGTCGTCGCTGTCGACGTCGCTGCTCTGCACCTATCACGTAGCACCAAAGATCGAAAAACACGGAGTCAATTGCAGCGATGATGGAACAGAGAGTGAACAAAAGATCATGCATGATAATATGGGCATGAAAAAAAGAGGTAGCCTCAGTTACATTGGACACACTTATATCCAGGATTTGAGTCAGTGAACCAAAGATCATGCACAACAAATTTGTACACACCAATTGTTCACTGACCAAACCCTGAATCAATTTGTGCCCAAATATTCATCATCATCAGCACAAATTAACTGGATGGGATTGATTACTCACATAGGTTAACCAAATCTTAAACAAAAGCAAATCACAAACACTAATAATGCAAGATCTAGAACTAGGAACAGACGAACCCTAATAACGCAAGATCTAACACGCACGATCTAGAACTAGGAACAGACGAACCCTAATAACGCAAGATCTAACACAAAAGGATTGAACTAGGAACAGACGAACCCTAATAACGCAAGATCTAACACAAAAGGATAGAACTAGGAACAGACGAACCCTAATAATGCAAGATCTAACACAAAAAGATTGAAATGGGATAAGAACAAGGGAACAAAGGGTTACCTCGTCATCGTCGACGATGCTGGTGTCGTAGGGGTTCTCCGGGGCGACATACGGCTCTTGTTTGTACGGGTCCCAATCGACGGGGGCCTGGATGGGGGCCTGGATGGGGGCGGCGGCCGATGCACCGGCGGCTGATGTGCCAGCGGCTACGTCGGAAGCAGCGACGGGGGCCTGGACGGGGGCGGCGGCCGATGCACCGGCGGAAGATGCGCCGACAGCTACGTTCGAAGCAGCGACGGGGGCCTGGACGGCGGCGGCGGCCGATGCGCCGGCGGCTACGTCGGAAGCGCCGACAATGGGCATCTCATTCTTCTCCATCGCCGGGGTTTTCTCTTCGGGGTTTTTTCGACGTGAAGTGCAGAAGATGATGGGACAGGAGAGGCGGTTGCAGTGAGAATGAGAGAGTGGGCGAGCATCGAGGGAGAGAAAGAGGGGCTCTATAAAGACGAAGGTGGCGTGTACCACAACACGCGTCCGCTATGCACGGCTGCAGCGTGCACCGCGACAGGAGGCTAACCCTTCGACGTTTGGTGTACTCAGTTCTAACCTCGGGCCTTATACAGAAATTTTATCTGTACTCAGTTTTCTCCTCGAGTACTTAGACTGGCAAGTGCAATATACTAAGTTCTACCCTCAAGTAGCTGGTCAACAGAGAGTCAACAAATGAGATTAACATAGCTAATTGAGTCATTTCATGCGCAAAAAAATCCAAAAAAATAAAAACATAGTGGCACCTACTCATGGAGTCTTCCTACACAACCTGCCACCTAGGAAACCTTAACAAACATAGATAAATCAAGTTTTACCACAAATTGCCACTTCTCAGAATCACTAGTAGCTATGAAGATGCATGGTTTTCCACTCAAACCCCTTTGCAAAACATCTTCCCCAAAACATAGTTTGTCTAAATGAGGCCATAATTGTCACACTCATGTATATTTGAATTGCAAATAATTTGATGTAGCCCAATATGAATTATATTGTACAAAACACGCATTTTTCATTTTGTAATTCTTTTGTTTGAATCTCTTAGTCTATTTACTATTTACGTGCCCTTGGTTTCTTAGTACTACTCAGTTTTGTCCTCAAGTACTGTCACAAATGCTCACAGAAGCCCAAACTTATCCTGATTGGTTGAGCCGTTGTCACACGGATCGACTCCACCAACCGTTGATCCACTGATCTAACGGGCAGTATACCCCTCTCCGTCTCTTCATGGCCACCCCTCTCTCTCTCTTCGTGGCCACCCCTCTCTCTCTCTGTCGGTGGATCAACGGTTGGTGGAGTCGATCCATGTGACAAGAAACATACATTTATGGATTATTTTGCCACGTAACTATATTCCCTCTATTTATGCATTATTTTCCATGATTTAAAAATGTTAAACTAAAAAGTGGTATAATTTTGGTGTAAACAAGAGACATACATATTTGCGGATTTTGGTGAATGGATTATTTATCACCCCTCTAACAATTATCAACTATCTTTAGCATTCCTTTTCTTTTAGGGAATATAGTTTTGGTAATTTGAAACGGCCCAAAAGTGGTATAATTTTTGTAGAAACATGAGACATACATATTTGGCATATTTGGGGGATTTCGGTGAATGGATTATTTATCACCCCTCTAACAATTATCAACTATCTTTAGCATTCCTTTGTTTTTAGGGAATATAGTTTTGGCAATTTGAAACGGCCCAAAAGTGGTATAATTTTGGTAGAAACATGAGACATACATATTTCGCATATTTGGGGGATTTCGGTGAATGGATTATTTATCACCCCTCTAACAATTATCAACTATCTGTAGCATTCCTTTTTTTAGGGAATATAGTTTTGGCAATTTGAAACGGCCCAAAAGTGGCATAATTTTGGTAGAAACATGAGACATACATATTTGGCATATTTGGGGGATTTCGGTGAATGGATTATTTATCACCCCTCTAACAATTATCAACTATTTTTAGCATTCCTTTTTTTAGGGAATATAGTTTTGGCAATTTGAAACGGCCCAAAAGTGGTATAATTTTGGTAGAAACATGAGACATACATATTTGGCATATTTGGGGGATTTCGGTGAATGGATTATTTATGACCCCTCTAACAATTATCAACTTTTTTTAGCATTCCTTTTCTTTTAGGGAATATAGTTTGGGATATAGTTTTGGTTATTTGAAACGTCCCAAAAGTGGTATAATTTTGGTATAAACATGAGACATACATATTTGTGGGATTTCGGTGAATGCATTATTTGTCACCCCTCTAACAATTATCAACTATCTTTAGCATTCCTATATTCCCTAACACTTTTTTTTGGTAATTTCGGTGAATGCACACACTAACTTTGAAAACAACTACAAGTACATGTAACTGAATAATGGATTTGTAACAAGGGATCCCTTGTAACAACTTCTAGCGCCTGATGAGCAATGATAAGAATCCGATCGCAATTATACAACAAAAAAACAACCAGCCATCAGATTAGCTTGCTTCTTCAACTCGATCAGCTACCTTAACTGCTTGTTCATTTTCTTCAGTTCTCCCTTCACTTCCACCAGTTCTGCATTGGGAGCATTAGGCATAATCGGAATGGCTCCTCTCTCCGCCGCAATCTCTACAGCAAGTCCCCCCTCCCAAATTGCGCTCCCCAATAGTGCCAATTGATTCCTGCAATTTAAGCCTCTGAACATACACATCGATCCACTCGAAATACCTGCATTTCTTCAGGATCTGAAAACAACAATGTGAACCCTAAATCCCAAATTCGAGGGAATAACAAGAAAATCGAGAGAAAACAGAGCAATTGGAGCGAGATCTAACCTTATCCCCCTCTCTATATGGCAAGCTCTCGCATGCAAGGAACTCACGTCCACGGTTGCCATTGTCGTTCGGCTTACAGATCGACCGCTTCAGAGGCTCCTAGCGTGGGCAGTCAGGGCATCTTCTCAAAGGCACGGGTCCATACTGCGGCCATGAAGAACGGGAGGACGAAGAGAAACTAGACATCACCCGCCTGCTGGAGAAGGGCTGCCGCTGGCGGAGAACAAGAACAATGGGGCGCGGGGAAAGAAAGGGGAAGCAATGGCACGGGCACGGGCATGGGGTTGGCTCGGGCTCCCATTTTGCAACGGTCACCTGGGTAAGCTGTGGGTCCGGCGCGCTAATGTGGACAAGTTGTGGGTCCCACGATGATCTGGATAAGTGGAGACGTGTCCACTGCGGGGCACCAATAGCGGCCCCACTTGCCAGCACCAACCAACGGTCAACTAAACGGGATTCCTCCCGTCTGAGCTCCTTGTGAGGGTTTCAGACAAGGGCTTGGGCAAAACTAAGGAAAAACTAAGCGGCTGGGGAAAACTGAGCACAACTAAGGACCCGAGGGCACGAAAATAGAAATCCCTTAAGATAAATCTAACCACAGCCTTAAACTCTAAGATCCTACGCTCCCTGGTGCAATGGTTTCCCAACGGAGGTTTAGGTTTCTATCACTCCAGCAACCCCACAATTGGTAGCCAAATACACAATGCATCTCACTAGGCCCATAAATGGTGAAGTATCATGTAGTCGACGTTCACATGACACCACTAGTGAAATAGCACCACAACAAATAAATATCAAACCATTAAATATTACTCAACATAATTCCACTACTAACGACTTGACTTCTCCCATGTCCTCAAGAACTAAACGAACTACTCACAAGACATCATATGGATCATGATCAGAGGTGAAATAATGGTAAATAACAATCTGAACATAAACCTTAATTCAATGGTTCCACTCAATAGCATCAACCACAAGAGTAATCAACACCGGGAAAGTTTCCCCTAAGAATTTAACAAGATTCAACTCAAGATGTTACAGCGGGATGGCGTGGTGATGGTGGAGATGAAGGTGCTGGTGATGGAGATGATGATGATGATCCCGATGAAGTCCGGTGCGATGGTGATGACGATGGCGACGATCTCCCCTCTCTGGGAAGGAGTTTCCCTGGCAGATTTCTGCCTGCCGGAGAGCTTTTCTCTCTCTGGTGTTTTCCGCCCCGCAGAGGCGGCGGTGTATATCTCTGAGCCCCCCCTTGACTTAGGTTTTCAGGGACGATGAAATATGCGAAGGGGCGATGGCAGAAGTGGGCCAGGGGGCTCTCACCATAGGTGGGCGCGGCTAGGGGCTGGGCTGCGCCCCCTGGTGGTGAGGCTGCCCTATGGCCCCTCTCGCTTCCTCCTTCTGGCTTCTTCAGTCTTCTGATAAAATATAATTTTCCGGTATTTTTCTGGAATTTTCCTGATCTTCAAAATATGGTGTCTTGATGGTCCTTTTTCCAGCAGAATCCTGACTCCAGCAGCAAATCCTCCAATGATCAGCAAACATGTAAAAACAGAGGTAATAACATAAGTATCATCTCTAAATGTGAAATATATCAATGAATAACAGTAAATTATGATACAAAATAGTGATGCAAAATGGACGTATCACCCCCAAGCTTAGACCTCGCTTGTCCCCAAGCGAAAACTAAACTCGGTAAACATGACCACAGGTTTATGGAGTGAAGTGTCGATAAACAAAATACGGACAAGAAGCATCACATTTACCAAGGCACAAGTTATAATAGACAGCAACTTCCCTTCATATAATATAGACTTTCAATAAATAAAAGGGAATCACAAATAAAGATGCACAAGGTAAATCATAATTGGTGATGGCAAACCTTTGTTCTTGGTCAGAGAACAATGAAAAAAACTCTTTACAATCATAGAAAGCTTTCAAAGATATATTCCTTCAGGTAAAAGCATCGTACTAAACAAAGGAAGATAGTAAACATGATTGAATAGATCAACATATGGATGAATGAAACATAATAACTCAAATGCTTGCTTGAGATAGAAGGGAATAGGTTGACTCAACATAAAAGTAAAAGATAGGCCCTTCGCAGAGGGAAGCAGGGATTAAACATGTGCTAGAGCTTTTCATTTGTAAAATAGAGGTAAAAGTTGTTTTGAGAGGTGGTTGCTTTTGTTAATGACTAGCAACAGAGTTCTTGATATCTTCCATACTAAACAAGTGAGCGTGGTTCTGAGATGTTGATTAATTGGCACAATTGTGCTCTTTTATAGCTTGGCACTCCTCCCCACTTTTCCTTTCTCAAACCATAGCTAACCGATTCCATTGGGTGCCCACCAACTTTCACATACCTTGGAGGAGTGCCTTTTTTCTTTTTCGTTTCTTCTTTTTTTTAGATTACAATAGTCTGACCAGCTCCCTTGCAAAATTAATGACGAGCAGATGAAGCATGCAAGTCGAGGGGTACTCAATTTAGTATGGAAGATAACAAACCCAACCACTACGTCCTCATGAGCTAAAAACAGTGGCACAAAACGAGAAGTATTTGAAGGTTTTTGAAAGGTAGCACATAAAAATTTACTTGGAATGGCTTGAAATACCAAGCATAGGAATTTATAGTGGACTCTTTGGAAGTAACTTGGTTTTAGGGGATTGGACGCACGACAAGTATTCCCTCTCAGTACAGGTTTTTGGCTAGCAAAGCTGGGTAGCAAGCATAAGAGTTGCATGAAACAAACAAACATACATGTGACAGGAACAATCATGCAAACTTCCTTGAAAGTACAAATGATCTTAACTTGAGAATACTATTGCTTATGAGCCAATCATGAAGGAAAGCTGAAATGATGTATCTACTAACACTTCCTTCTTTTTCCACTCAAACCTCAAGGTAGTGTTGCTACTGACCAAGCTAAGTTTGCCAAAACCAACTAGATTTACTCATGCTCTCAAAGTGATACCAATACTAATCAACAAGGCTAATCATATAAGAAAGATCACAAACTAAAATAAAGTGCGCGGAAAGTAAATGATAAAACTTCTCATTAATATTTCTCAATCGCAACTCACACCAAGGGATACATAGGTAACCAACTAAAGGAGGATACTTCCACACTGTAAACTATTCTATAAGATAACTTCTCTATTCATGATATGACTCTACTTGAAAAGTAAATGGGTAAAAGATAATGATGTGATACCGCGGCACTCCCCCAAGCTTGGAACAAACCAAGGGGATGCCTATACCAATGACGAATTACTCCTTCGGTGATGGTGGTGCGTCTTTATCATCATCGGACTTCCAAGGCAGGGGTTCCCCATCAAGGAAAGATGTCTTGGTCTCCAATATCCTGAAACTGGCAGCAGCACTCATTTGTTTAAACCTACCTTCATACTCACAATTTTGGTTCTGCAAGTCGTAAAGTTGTGCTTGTAATTTGTTGGCGGTCTCATGGAGTGACAAGATGTCATCCCAAAGCTCTGCGGTCTCCTTCTTGTGCTTGGCGATGAGTTCTTGATTTATCCTGTGGATGATGTCCACCTCGCGTTCTGCCATCTTCTTGTATTTAAAGACTTCTTGCTCCAGCGCTTCCATCCTGACCTCGAGACTACCCTCTCCTGTAGGGCCCTGGACATCTTCTATCTGCAACATCCCATCCTTGAGTGACAACTCCTTCGGATGCATCTTCAGCTCCCTCATATATGGATTAATGATGTCCGCAAGAGAGTTCTCCTCGGATGAACCAGACGAAGACATGGTGACTCTAAAACTGAGAACAACACCTGACAGAAACAGATCGAAACAAAAACATGACGAGAACACGATGTACAGACATCGGGCAATCCGGGGGGGTTATATAGGCAAAAATTAAACATCGAAACGAAGTCACATGAGGAAACCGGGACGGAAACGAGTTTCGGGGTGGTCTCACCGCAGGTGGTGAGGAGCCACCAGACTCCGTTTCCAACCCATTTTCGTCTCGTGATTTTTCATATTTAATAAAAACAACAAAAATATAAATAGAAAAGTTGACCGCGAACCTTTTGTGACTAGAACTGTTACCTATTCGAAAACGGACTCTGCAGTTTCCTGCATATGTTCTTTGATGAATTCTTCCGGAGTAATCATTTGAATAACATCGACATCTTCATTATAGGAATCTCTAGCAATATAATGTTTGAGTCTTTGCCCATTCACCACTTGCGTAGTGTTATCTTTAAGCGAAGCAATCTTTATCACACCTGAATGATACACCTCTTCAATAACAAAGGGTCCTTCCCATTTTGAGAGTAATTTTCCTGCAAAAATTCTGAGACGAGACCTATACAAAAGAACTTTCTCACCATAATGAAATTCTCTCTTAAGAATTCTCATATCATGCCATTGCTTGACTTTTTCTTTGAAAAGTCTGGCATTCTCATAAGCTTCGTTTCTCCACTCATCTAAAGAACTCAAATCAAGCAACCTTTTCTTACCGGCGAGTTTAAAATCCCTATTAAGCTCTCTCACTGCCCAAAAAGCTTTGTGTTCTAATTCTAAAGGCAAGTGACATGCTTTTCCGTAAACCATTTTATAAGGAGACGTACCCATGGGGTTCTTATAAGCAGTTCTATAAGCCCATAAAGCATCGTTCAACTTGCTAGCCTAATTTTTCCTAGATCTATTAACAGTCTTCTGCAAGATAGACTTGATCTCTCTATTTGATAGCTCTACTTGCCCACTAGTTTGGGGATGATAAGCAGAAGCAATTCTATGATTAACATCATATCTAACAAGAGTTTTCCTAAAACCACCATGAATAAAATGTGAACCTCCGTCAGTCATAAGATATCTAGGCACACCAAACCTAGGAAAAATAACATCCTTAAGCATTTTTAACAAGGTCTCACCATCGGCACTCTTCGTAGGTATAGCTTCTACCCACTTAGTAACATAATCAATAGCAACAAGTATATGAGTATAACCTTCCGAAGGAGGAAAAGGACCCATAAAGTCAAATCCCCAACAATCAAATGGTTCAATAACAAGAGAATAACTCATAGGCATTTCATTATGTCTAGAAATATTACCAACTCTTTGGCATTCATCACAAGATAAAACAAACTTTCTAGCATCTTTAAAAAGGGTTGGCCAATAAAAACCTGATTGTAGAACCTTTTGTGCAGTTCTATCTCCAGCATGATGTCCTCCATAAGCACTACCATGGCATTTTCTCAATATCTCTTGTTGTTCATATTCTGGAACACATCTTCGCGTAATACCATCCACTCCTTCTTTATATAAGTGTGGGTCATCCCAAAAATAATGCCTTAAGTCATAAAAGAATTTCCTTCTTTGCTGAGCTGTAAAGGTTGGAGGTAAATACTTGGAAACAATAAAGTTAGCATAATCAGCATACCAAGGATTCCCTCGCAAAGTTACCTTTATTGAAGCAACTGTTCATTTGGAAAATTATCATTAACAGGAATAGGATCAAAAGAAATGTTTTCTAACCTAGACAAATTGTCAGCAACAGGATTTTCAGCACCTTTCCTATCTACAATATGCAAATCAAACTCTTGTAAAAGCAACACCCATCTGATAAACCTAGGCTTAGCATCCTTCTTTGACATAAGATATCTAAAAGCAGCGTGATCAGTATGAATAGTAACTTTTGAATCTATGATATAAGGTCTAAACTTATCACATGCAAAAACAACAGCAAGAAACTCTTTCTCAGTGGTAGCATAATTCTTCTGAGCAGCATCAAGAGTCTTACTAGCATAATGAATAACATTCAACTTCTTATCTACGCGCTGTCCAAGAACAGCACCCACAACAAAATCACTAGCATCACACATAATTTCAAAGGGTAAATTCCAATCAGGTGGTTGAACAATAGGAGCAGTAGTTAAAGCCTTCTTAAGAGTTTCGAAAGCTTCCTTACAATCATCATCAAAAACAAATGGCACATCTTTTTGAAGAAGAATAGTAAGAGCCTTCGAAATCTTAGAGAAATCTTTAATAAACCTCCTATAGAAACTAGCAAGACCAAGAATACTACGAATACCTTTAACATGCCTGGGACAGGGCATTTTCTCAAGTACTTCAACCTTTGCTCTGTCAACTTCAATACCTCTTTCGGAGATTTTATGTCCAAGAACAATTCCTTCATTCACCATAAAGTGGCATTTCTCCCAATTAAGAACAAGATTAGTTTCTTCACATCTCTGCAAAACTTTATCAAGATTGTGCAAACAATTATCAAAAGAAGTTCCATATACGGAGAAATCGTCCATGAATACCTCCACAATTTCTTCACAAAAACCATGAAAAATAGCAGACATGCATCTTTGAAAAGTAGCAGGAGCATTGCACAAACCAAAAGGCATACGTCTATAAGCATAAGTTCCATAAGGACAGGTAAAAGTGGTTTTCTCTTGATCTTGCTTTTTAACAGCAATCTGAGAGAAACTAGAATAACCATCAAGAAAACAAAAATGAGTTTTCTTCGATAACCTCTCTAGCATTTGATCTATAAACGGTAAAGGATAATGATCTTTCTTAGTAAATTTGTTGACCTTTCTAAAATCAATGCACATCCTATAACTATAACCAACTACTACCCTTTGAGGAATAAGCTCGTTATTCTCATTAGGCACAACAGTAATACCTCCTTTCTTAGGAACACAATGAACAGGACTAACCCATCTACTATCAGCAATAGGATAAATAATATCAGCATCTAGGAGCTTCGATACCTCATTTCTTACCACTTCCTTCATCTTAGGAATTAAGCAGCATTGATGTTCAACAACTGGCTTTGCATCTGGCTCCATGTTAATAGCATGCTAACATATAGTAGGAGAAATCCCTTTTAATTCATCAAGAGTATATCCCATAGCTCCTCGGTGTTTCCTCATTGTTTCTAATAACCTTTCTTCTTCCTTTCCTGAAAGTTTAGAACTGATAATAACAGGATATATCTTCTTGTCATCAATATAAGCATATTTAAGATCATCAGGTAAAGGTTTTAAATCAAATACAGGATCTTCCTTGGGTGGCAAAGTGGTACCCAAATCCTCTATAGGTAAATTGTGTTTAATCAACGCTAGTTGATGAAGAAGAATATCATCAATCTCATCTCTTTCTTCCCTGAAGACCTCATTTTCATGGTCCTCCATAAATTGCTGCAAAGCATTATTAGGAGCAAGAGCAATAGAGGCAAGCTGTTCAACTCGAAAATCTTCATTAGGCAATTCATTTTCATAAGGAGCTTTAGTAAACTTAGAAAAAATAAACTCATAAGATTCTCCATCAAATTTAGCCAAAATTTTCTCCTTTTTACAATCTATAACAGCGCCACAAGTATTTAAAAAGGGTCTACCAAAAATAATAGGACAAGTTTTACTAGGTTCTGTACCAAGTATTAGAAAATCAGTAGGATATTTAGTCTTACCGCATAGAACTTCCACATCTCGAACAATACCAATTGGAGAGATAGTTCCTCTATTAGCATGAATAACCACATCGATTTCCTCCAGTTCACAAGGGGCAATTTCATGCATGATTTCTTTATAAAGCTCGAAAGGAATAGCACTTGAACTTGCACCAATATCGCATAAACCATAATAGCAATGATCACCAATCCTGACAGAAAGCACATGAACACTTGCTTTCCTAGATCTATTAGGATGTGAAACAATGTTAGAAGCATCTTCACAAAAGACAATATGTTCATCTTTTACATTTTTAGTAACAAGATCCTTCACTATAGCTACAGGAGACTTAATAGTAATTTGCTCATCAGGTTCTACAACTTTCTTTGCACTTTTCTTAAGCACACTAACTAAAGTAGAATGTTTCTTTACCTTAGCAGGGAAAGGCGTTTTATCAAGATAAAGCTTAGGCAAAATGCAATCAACGGTACAAACTTTAGTAGTTCTAGCAGGAGCACAACTAATAGTATCTTTATAAGGCGCATGATACTTGTTCCAATCCTTCTTTGGAACATCAAGATACGAGGCAAAGGCCTTAAAACAGTTAGCAAATATTTGGGAATCAAGACCATAAACAACACTAACATTATGAAAGTCATTGGTTCCCATAAAAGCTTTAATGCATTCATAATCATAATTTATACCTAACTTCCTACCTTTGTTGTTCTCCCATCCTTCAGTATTTTCTTGAATATGGTCAAGAAGATCCCATTTAGCTTCTTCTTTCATACGTGTAAATGATCCAGAGCAAGAAGCATCCAATAAATCCTTGTCATGAAGAGTAAGCCTTGCATAAAAGTTATTAATAACAATATTACTGGGGAGCTCATGAATGGGACATTTGAGCATTAATGACTTCAATCTCCCCCACGCTTAGGCAATACTCTCTCCATCATGAGGCCAAAAGTTATATATTTGATTCCGATCTTTATGAATCTCACTTGGAGGGTAGAATTTAGAATAAAAGAGAGGTACAATTTCCTCCCAGACAATAGATGGACTGTCCATTAGCAGCCTATACCATTCCGCAGCTCTGCCCTTCAGTGATAAAGAGAATAGCTTTCTCTTAACCTGGCTTGATGAAATACATGCACACTTGAACAACTCGCATAATTCATGTATAAAGAGTAAATGATCACCCGGATGGACAGTTCCATCTCCTGAATAGCGGTTATTTATAATACGTTCAACAATTTTCATAGGTATTTTAAAAGGATCTAATTGAGCAGGCGGTGGTTCATCTACCACCATAGCAGAGGCAGTAGCGTTCCCAAATAGGGAACCAAATGGAGAATTCTCCATAGCAAAAAAAAGACAGAAATAAAAACAATACTCACAGCGAAAGTTACCTTTACCAATTCCACTCTTCAATAGCGCTTCACTCCCCGGCAATGGCGCCAGAAAATAGTCTTGATGACCCACAAGTATAGGGGATGTATCGTAGTACTTTCGATAAATAAGAGGGTCAAACCCAACGAGGAGCAGAAGGTGTTGACAAGTGGTTTTGATCAAGGATTCACAGTAAATACTAGCAAATGGGTTTTCAGGGGTATTTGGTAATGCAAGTAAATAAAGTACAAGTAAATAAAAGACAATAATAGTAATTGCTGCAAGTGGCCCAATCCTTTCTAGAGCAAAGGACAGTTGTGTGACTTATGATTACCAAACGTTCCTGAGGAAACACAAGAGTTTCTGTCGAGAGCTTTCGCTTCATGCTGCTAAGTAATTCATTGGTTTGATAAGTGTTATGGGGGTGAACCTGTGCTAGCGTACTACCCTTACTAGGATTAATACACACTTGTGATTATACCCCTCCAAGCATCCGCAGATACAAGAAAGTAATTAAGATAAATAAAACCATAGCCTTAAACTCTGAGATCCTACGCTCCCTGGTGCAACGGTTTCCTAACGGGGATTTAGGTTTCTGTCGCTCCGGCAACCCCACAATTAATAGCCAAATACACAATGCATTCCACTAGGCCCATAAATGGTGAAGTATCGTGTAGTCGACGTTCACATGACACCACTAGTAGAATAACATCACAACATAAATATCAAACCATTAAATATTACTCAACATAGTTTCACTACTAACATCTCGACTTCTCCCATGTCCTCAAGAACTAAATGAACTACTCACAAGACATCATATGGATCATGACCAGAGGTGAAATAATGGTAAATAACAATCTGAACATAAACCTTAATTCAACGGTTCCACTCAATAGCATCAACTACAAAGGTAATCAACACCGGGAAAGTTTCCCCTAAGAATTTGACAAGATTCAACCCAAGATGTTACAGCAGGATGGCGTGATGATGGTGGGGATGAAGGTGCTGATGATGATGATGGTGATGATGATCCCGATGAAGTCCAGCGCGATGATGATGACGATGGTGATGATCTCCCCTCTCCGGGAAGGAATTTCCGTGACAGATTTCTGCCTGCCAGAGAGCTTTTCTCTCTCGGTGTTTTTCGCCCCGCGGAGGCGGCGGTGTCTATCTCTGATCCCCCTTGACATAGGTTTTCGGGGATGACCATATACGCGAGGGGGTGATGGCAGTAGTGGGCTAGGCTGGCCTCACCACAGGGCGGCGCGGCTAGGGGTGGGCCCGCGCCACCTGGTGGTGAGCCCACCCTGCTGCTCCTCTCGCCTCCTCCTTCTGGCTACTTTCGTCTTCTGATATTATATGAATTTCTGGGTATTTCTCCAGAATTGTTGATCTTCAGAAATATGGTGTCTTGACGGTCCCTTTTCCAGCAGAATCCTGACTCCGGTAGCAAGTTCTCCAATGATCATCAAACATGTAAAAACAGAGGAAACAACATAAGTATCATCTCTAAATATGAAATATATCAATGAATAACAGTAAATTATGATACAAAATAGTGATGCAAAATGGACGTATCATGGTGCCACCATAATCCCAGTGAGTCTTGATGACTGAATTCTTGATTTTAAAAGGCACGAAAGGACCTCTGCTGCTAACAGAAAGAGATATGGAGAGGTAGGATCCCCTTGGAGGATTCCTCTCGAGGGTGAAAAACTCTCGAGATGACCCCCGTCAAACAACATTGACAAAGAGACAATAGTCACTAGTCGCATTACCATCTCCACCCATAAACTGTGAAAATCCAACCAAAGCATGATGGATCGAAGATAGTCCCACTCCCGGACATAGGTTTTCTGCATGTCCAGCTTAAGAGCACACCATCTCAAATTCTTTGCCCGTTTTAGCTTCATAAAATACAAACACTCAAGAGCTAAAATAATATTGTCAATAATCATTCATTTAGGGACAAAAGCTGACTGGTCATCCGAGATAATATCTGGAAGAAATACCTTAAGAGGAGCTTGTGCACCACCACTTTAGATGCGATCTTGTAAAGAACATTGCACAGACCAATATGTCTAAGTATCCCCAATTCATTTGGGTCTGCTATCTTTGGTATTAACACAACGCACGTATTATTCACCGTTGGGTCATCATCCTCCCCCCGTAAAATTCTCAATACCACTTAGGTCACCTCACCACCACAAATCTCCCAATGATGTTGGAAAAAAAATAGTAGAAACAAAATAAAACATCAAACGTCCCTCCTAGAAATGAGCCCGTTATACCGGTAGCCCAACACAAAAGTCGAGAGACAAAATGCCTCTAAAAATGGGAGGTCCTAGTCTCTGCCTGCGTGCGGGAGCGAGCAGCACGCGCCTGCAGTGCTTCAGCCGTGGGCCGCTCCTAGAAACGGCCCAACAATAGGTATTGTTCCTTTTCTTCTTCTTTTTTTCTAAAGTGAACAATTATCAAAATTCTAACAGTTTCAAATCTGAACAGTTTAAATTTAAAAATTTCAGAAATTGAACAACTTAACATATTTTCATATGAACAAATGTGAATTTGAAAAAAAATTAAATTTGAACAATTTCGAATTTTAACAAAATTCTGATTTGAACAAAATTTTAAATTTGAACAAAATTTACCAAACATAAATTCGAAACTAGAAAAGAAAATTTGAAATTAAATAATTTTTACATTTGAACAAAATTTAAATCTGAACAAAATTTTGAGACCATACAAAACTGCAATGATGGAGAAAACCACCCACACCAGAAAGACACGGAAAACCGGGCTATTCAGTTTGCGGTCACCAAGTTCCTTGCCACAGGCTCACAGGTGCCTTAGTTCGCTGTAATCACCCTGGGGGTCCAAAAGCCCTTAACAAATAGCTCAGAGGGTCTTTTTTTGGTAAAATTTGTTTGAGCCCAAATCCTAGTGTTTGAATTAGGGAGAAAACATTTGAACTCATAATTCCCGTTCCGCTGCCGCTTGCTGAGCCCACCTTGTCAGGTTTACCCGTTATTCTAACAGAACTTGACTTTGTCAGCGTTAGAGTTCCGTTGCCACCGTCTTCTTCCATGTTTTGTCGTCCTCCCCTGTTCTGTCCGCCCGCCTAGCTGTAACATCCCAAGATTTTAACAAATTTTGGAGTGAAATTTTTGTTTTTGTTTTACTTGTATTGATTGAAATTTCACAAGGATTTAAAACTTTTTGTGTTTATTTAAAAGCTTTATTAGAAAACTATTTCAAACTTCCTAGTATTTCTAGAAGAACTCCTTTGAGAAAACAAAATATCAAAATATTAATTTCTTTCTTTTATTCATACCCATGCAAGCTATTTGCAAAGGAATATTTTCTCAAAATGATTTATTATCTAAAAATGTTTGTCTTATTGAAAGTGTGTTTTAAAATGAATTTCAAATATTATTTTATAAAGCTTTCTCTCTGGTTTTAAAAAGGGATTACTTTTCAAACCCTAATTCTATGTTAATTATGCAAGCCAAGTCCATTTACCAAAGTAATACAGTTTTATTAAAAATCTTGTTTTTATTTTGAAAACTTGTTTACTCTGTTTTACAAATGTTGTGTGAATTTTTAGAAAATTTTCAGAAGTGGTTTGAGTGAATTTAAATCTATTTTGCAAAAGTTATAAAGAAAACAAAAAAGGAAAAAATAGAAAAAATAGAAAAAGAAGAAAAGGGCTCGGGGCGCCAATTCGGCCCAGCCAGGGAAGCGGCCCACGGCCCACCCGACGTTTCTCCCCGAACCGGTATGTTTTTCTCCCGCTAGACACTGACAGGGATGGACCACCTGTCAGGTCATCTTCTAGCCCCGGCCAGGAGACCTGGGAGGGCACGGCGTCGACCCCGACCCTCCGATCTGCGAATCCCCCGCAACCCTAGCCCCTTCTGCACGGCATCGGCCGCCTATATGACCCCACACCCCCCTCTCATCTCTCGCCCTTTTTCCCTCTCCGAAACACCTCCAGGCTAACACGATTCCTCGTCGGAGAGCCGCCCGAAGCTCGCAGACGTCCGGAGCTCCGTCCGCCTGCAGTCAACAAAGGAGGCCACGCCAGGATCTAGCGTTCAAGCACGTGGCCTCGCCGAGCGGCTCCGCGCATCGTCCTTCCCTCCATCGTCCCGGGGAACCACCGGAACGCCATCGCCATTCACCTTCGAGCCGACTCCGGCGAAGTCGACCTTCTCCGGCGAATCATAGGAACCCTAGGTGAGCAGATCCCGTCTTAGCCGCCCGATCTTGATCCAACGGTGGTCGTTCTTTCCTATTCCGAAGGGGTACGGGGCGATCGGGTCCGTCCAGATCTAATGAGATCTAACGGCTCACAGACATAATCCGTCCAAACCGGTACGGACCAGTCACAGTACGCCACGTGTCGAGCCTAGGATCTGCCCTGATTCAAATTTGTTTTAAACATGCTGAATCTTGCAAAAATCATAGAAAAAGTTCTACAACTCGGATTTGGACAAATAATATGTCAATGGAAAGCTTAGGAAGTGTAGAATCTATTAGTACAATAAAGTTTCATAGTTTCAGTATTAAAATTGAATTCATTTTCAAATTGAATCAAATCAATCTGTTACTTTATTTAATTCATATCTTTTGTTCTACCCATCAGAAAATTACAAATTTGTAGTCCTTGGAATCCTCTAATCATGTAGAACATCATAGAATCAAGAAACTTAAAAGTTGATACGTGTACACACTTTGTGCATTCAAATTCATCCAAATCACTAATTTGATCATAATTTAAGTTCTAAAATTTATTTTGGAATGATTCCAACTGCAGTAGCCTTGTTTCACTGTAAGCAATCCACTAACATCACTTACAAATTTTATTGAATCACTTCACAATTATTCAAATTCTAATATGAGAATTTGAGTATTTACCTTCATAGATTAAATCTATTTCTTTGTAGTTTGTTTACTTCCCACCATAGTAAACTCCATGACCATATCTAGTTACCAAAGCACACCTTGACATTACCTTGACCCTTATCATGTCAATTGATGCGTGGTGAATGACCAGCCCGTTGAGAACCCCAAGAGGAAGGTGTGATGAGTATAGCAGCTAGTTTTCCCTCAGTTAAGAAACCAAGGTTTTATCGATCAGGAGAAAAGCAGACAATGACGACTGAAGGTGATGCTTGCTAGTTTGCGATAGCTTCAGACAATTTATATATGGCGCCTCGTCCAAGCTTTGCTTGCTAGCTGCAACGTGGAACCTGCACACAACACAACCAAGTACTTTGCTCCCAACTTACGATGAGGTTGTCAATCTCACCGGTTTGCTTGAAACAAAGGTTATGAGCGTATCAAGTGGAAAACAGTAGAAGTATGCGAGTAAAGTAAACAGGTGATAGCAATATGATGGAAATAGGACCGGGGTCCACAGTTCACTAGTGGTGTCTCTCCATAAGATAAATAACACATGCTGGGTAAACAAATTACAGTTGGGCAATTGATAGAATAAAGATAAACGTGATATGTCAAGAAGATCACTATGAGATTTACTCTGGGCATTACAACAAAATACATAGACCGCCATCCAACTGCATCTATGACTAATAATCCACTTGTGGCGAATCAATCCGAGAACTCCACAAGTATTAAGTTGCGAACAACAGATAATTGCATTAAGCAAAGTGTGTAATGTAAACAAAGCATATGCCCTTGAGCATATGAATGTTGTTTTCTCCCTAGTAGCAACAACACATCTATAACCTTAGAGGTTTTTGTCACTCCCCCAGGTTAAATAGAGGCATGAACCCACTATCGAGCATAAATACCCCCTCCTGGAGTCACTAGCAACTACTCGGCCAATATAGCTACTAACAACGGAGAGCATGCAAGATCATAAACAACATAGAGATAACAAAAAATATATTTCAGTACATCAACTCAATCATAAACACCAATATTCATCGGATCCCAACAAACCAAACATGTAGAATTACATAACGGTGATCTCAATCATGTAGGGTAGCTCATGAGATCTAAACATGAAGCACATAGTGGAGAAGACAACCATCTAGCTACTGCTATGGACCCATAGTCCAAGGTAGACTACTCACTCATTGCTCCGGAGGCAAGCATGGCGATGAAGAAGACCTCCGGTGGCGATTCCCCTCTCCGGCAGGGTGCCGGGAAGAGCTTCTGGACCCTCCCGATCTTCGGGTCGACGGCGGCGGCGGATCGCGATGTGTTCTGGAAAAGTGATCGGGTACTTAGGTTTTTCCCGTCGGGGGGTCTTTATAGGCGAAGGGGCGATGTCAGAGGTGGAGCCAGGCGGCCTCATGCCAGGATGGCGCGGCCTAGGCCCTGGCTGCACCAGCCTGGTGTGTGGGGCCCCTGTGGCCCCCCTCCTACTTCTCTTCGGATCTCTGGAAGCTTCCGGGTAAAATAAGACTTCAGGAACTTGTTTCGTCCAATTCTGAGAATATTTCCTGTGTATCACTTCCGAAACATAAAAATAGCAGAAAACAGGGAACTGGCACTGTGGCAACTTGTTAGTAGGTTAGTTCCGGAAAATGCATAAAAGTGCCACGAAGTGTAACGAAACAGTAGGCAAATGGTGTAAAAACAAGCATGGAGCATCAAAAATTATAGATACGTTGGAGACGTATCAAGCATCCCCAAGCTTAACTCCTGCTCGTCCTCGAGTAGGTAAGTGATAACAAAAGAATAATTTTTGAGGTGACATGCACCTACACAATCTTGATCATGTATGTAAGCATTTGTGAGCTAGGATCATAAGAACTTAAAATATGGGCATGAAAGATATAATCTTGACAATAAGAACTTAGCAACCATGTTGTAAACATGCAAATGAACACAAACAAAAGATCATGAAAATGAAACAATGAAAGTCAAACGTGTGTTCAAATCATAAGGAAAAACATACAAATGGTTTTCAGCTTGTCCTTCAAAGAGAGCAAAACATAAATGCATAGGACACCTTCAAGTTTAAGAGGGCGACTAGATACAAATAATTTGAGAACAAGTGAAACCAACAATATGAATCAATCAATGAAAACTTTGGGACAATGCACATTATACTAAGAATGACAACTATGCTCTCTTAGTGGTGCATAAAGATAGAAGGTGGTGACTCAACATAAAAGTAGAAGAAAGGCCCTTCGCAGAGGGAAGCAGTGATTGCAAGTTTTATAACCTTCAAAAATTATGTTACTTACCGGCTTTGAGCTCTCATTGACCCCATCATAAACATCTTGAATGGTTAAAGTTAATGCGAGAACAATTATGATGCATATGCTTGACAAATCATAAGTTGAAAACCTCGTGTCCCATGAATACAAGTACCCAAACCTCATGCTACTTTACTTAGAGTCCCAAGCAAGGCTCTTGTCATTGTAAATATATGCATATCATTGAGAACCGCTAATGGGGTACCTCCGTGCCCGATGACATGGAACAAGCCCACATCAAAATGACAGGACAAGCAGACAATGAACACCTCGACATCTCTTTTATTTGCCATTTGTTTAGCTTTTTATTGTGAGATGCATCGTCGAATATTCACCATGGGTATGCTGCAAATTTCCACCATGAATTATGCATGGCTTAGATTAGTGGCCCGGCGTTTCCCTAACACATATACAAACTCCATGATCCCCACAAGATTCCCAATTCATTTCACACCGCGGGCATCCATAAACAAAAGATCACGATATCAACTCAAATAAGAAGTGCAATGTTGAAAGCTTGACCATGACTGCATGGCTGGGCTAGTCTCCAACTTACAACTTGCAAGCATAACAACTCAACATAAGAGACCACAATGTCAAATTTTTAAGAACATGAAAAAGTAAAGTGTGCCTTCCGGTTTGTGAGAGCTTTACTGACCGAATTTCGCATAACACTGGTAAGAGTTTAATTTGAAGAGAAAATAAAAGCAAGTCAAATTTACTTGGAATAGCAAATTGCTAGTAGGTATGTATGGTGGACACTTTGGAAAACTTTGGCTTTTAGGAGTTGGATGCACGAGTAGAGCTCATACTCAGTACAAGGCGAGGGCTAGCAAAAGACTGGGAGCGACCAACTAAGAGAGCAATAATGGCCATAATCATGCAAAGCAACAAAGCAACATTAAAAGAAGCATAAGATGGCATCAAAAGTCAAAAACTAAATGATCATGAAGGCTATTGGCGACTTTGTAAGAGTCTAACATGTGTGAGCATGTGCCAAGTCAACCCAAATAAAGCATCAAGGAGAAAACCAAAATAATGCTTCCATACAATAAAAACAACGCATGATTTTTTCAAAGGCTCATTAAGAAATCTCAGTTATTTGAGACAAGTCATGCTACAGAAAAACCACTAAGCATACCATCAAAAAGACATCAAGCATGACATGAAAAAGCCTAAGCTGCAGTCTACACAAGCTCCTTCTTGTACCACTATTTTGCACAAAGCTTTTTCTCTTTTCCAACACCATTTGAAATTTTTATAAACACCTCTTTTGATGAAAACCAATAAAGATCAGAGGCAAAAATACACCTTGATGAAAAGATATGACAAGGTCTGAACGCAAATCAAGGCGAAAACGAAAACCAAAAGCAGTAGCGGAAAAAGAAGAACACCCGGTGAAATTGTAAGAATGAAAAACAGAGTGTTCTTGGCAAATGAAAACGAGTACATCTCCTCCAAAGGAAATTTGTTGGGGTCCAACCATTTATTGCAGCAAATAAAACTAAACTAACTAAGAAAACTAAAACAACTGACGCTCCAAGAAAAACACATAGTGCATGAAGCAATAAAAATATAGTGTCTTGAAAGGTGACCTGATTTTTGCCGATGAAGAAGGGGTGCCTTGGGGGCATCCCCAAGCTTTGACGCTTGTACTTCTTGGATATTTCTTGGGGTGATGCATGGCAATCCCCAAGCTTGAGCTTTTGTCCATTCTTCAAATCATCTCATCATTCTTCAATCCCTACACTTGAAAACTTCCTTCATACAAAACTAAACACAATTCTATTAGCAACATTAGTGCAAGCATAACATATAATCAACCTCTTTTTGCTTCAGGTTTCAACTCAAAACCACCACATATATAGAAGATACTACTGTAGCAACTTCCCCAAAAGTTCCGTGATCAAAAGAACTCAAAAGAAAGTGATAAAGTGGCAAACACAAATATTGGCAGAAATCTGTCAAAACAGAACAGCTGACAAAGGTCGAATTTTTTAGGGGTTTTCTGTTGATCAAATCAAAAAGTGTTCAACTAACGAAAGTTTGGATATAACCTGGGACATATGCAAAAGAAATCGCAGGTCCAAAAGATATACACAGAATTTATACGAATTTTTACGGTGCAGCACCAAAAACAGTTTCAGGACAGCAACATCCCCAAAGCTTTACCTCACTCAAATTAGAGGCTTCACTTGGCACAAAAACGAAATAAACAAGATAAGGAGCGGTCATTACAGTAGTAATGACTTCCAAGACTCAAATAAAAGAAAAAGTACTAAAAATAAAACATTGGGTTATCTCCCAAGAGTGCTTTTCTTTAACGCCTTTGAGCTAGGCGCAAAAAATTGCGAATCAAGTAATATCAAGAGATGAAGTTTCAAGCTCATAATTTGCTCTAAGAATAGAGTCAAAAGTAATTTCTTTCTTTTCCTAGGGAAGTGTTCCATACCTTTCTTGAGTGGGAATTGATATTTGATGGTGCCTTCCCTCATATCAATGATGGCACCTACAGTTCGAAGAAATGGTCTTCCCAAAATAATAGGACATGAAGCATGGCATTCAACGTCCATAACGAGAAAATCAACGGGAACAAGGTTATTGTTAACCACAATAAGAACATCATTAATCCTTCCCAAAGGTTTCTTCTTAGCAACATCAGCAATAGGAACATCAAAATAACATTTTTCAAGCGGTGGTAAATCAAGCATGTCATAAATTTTTCTAGGCATGATAGAAATACTAGCACCTAGATCACATAAAGCATGGCAATCATAACCATTAACATGCATATCAATGATGGGTTCCCAACCATCTTCTAACTTCTTGGGAACAGAGGCTTTTTGCTTCAACTTTTCATCCCTAATTTTCATGAGGGCATTGGTAATATGCTTAGTAAAAGCAATATTTAAAGAACTAGCATTGGGAGTCAAAGCAAGCTTTTGCAAGAACAAAATAACTTCAGATATATTGCAGCCATCAACATCAAAATCATTAAAAGAAGTAGAGCTATCATCTCCTACACTCCGAAAAATTTCAGCACTCTTTTGAGAAAAAGTTTTGGCAGTTTTAGGCTTTTTAACACAAGGAGTGGGAGTTTTCTCTATACCAATCAAAGTAAGAGGATTGCTAGCATTAGGAGCGACATCATTAGAGGTAGTAATGGTACATACCTTCGTCTTTCTAGCCATCTCATCTTCTCTTTCCCACCTAGCATACAATTCCGCTAACAATCTAATATTTTCATCAATTCCAACTTGAATAGCATTAGCAGTAGCAAAAACATTGTTCTCTTTCACAACATTAGGCAACACTTTTAATTTCAGAAGTTCAACATCATGGGCAAGGCTATCAACTTTAGAAGCAAGAATATCAATTTTGCCTAACTTTTCCTCAACAGACTTGTTAAAAGCAGTTTGCTTACCGATGAAGTCCTTGAGCATTACCTCAAGCTCGGAGGGCGCGGCCCTAGTGTTGTAGTAGGAATTACCATAAGAATTACCATAACCATTACCATTGGTAGAAGGATACGGCCTATAATTGTTACTAGCAAAATTGTTCCTATAAGCATTGTTGTTAAAATTATTGTTTCTAATGAAATTCACATCAACATGCTCTTCTTGAGCAACCAAAGAGGCCAAAGGAACATTATTAGGATCAACATGAGTCCTATCATTAGCAAGCATAGCCATAATGGTATCAATCTTATCATTCAAGGAAGAGGTTTCCTCAACAGAATTTACCTTCTTACCTTGTGGAGCTCTCTCGGTGTGCCATTCGGAATAATTTACCATCATGTTGTCGAGTAGCTTTGTTGCGGCGCCCAAGGTAAGGGACATAAAAGTGCCTCCAGCAGCTGAATCAAGTAGGTTCCTCGAAGAAAAATTCAGTCCTGCATAAAAAGTTTGGACAATCATCCAAGTAGTCAGTCCATGAGTGGGGCAATTCTTTATCATAGATTTCATTCTTTCCCAAGCTTGAGCAACATGTTCATTATCAAACTGAGTAAACTTCATAATATTGCTACGCAGAGATATAATCTTAGCAGGAGGATAGTATCTACCAATAAAAGCATCCTTACACTTAGCCCATGAATCAATACTATTCTTAGTCAAAGACAGCAACCAATCTTTAGCTTTTCCTCTCAAAGAAAAAGGAAAACAACTTGAGCTTAATAATATCACTTTCTACATCCTTATATTTCTGCATCTCACATAGCTCAACAAAATTGTTGAGATGAGCTGCAGCATCTTCAGTACTAGCACCAGAGAATTGCTCTTTCATAACAAGGTTCAACAAAGCAGGCTTAATCTCATAAAAGTTTGCAGCGGTAGCAGGTGGTGCAATAGGAGTGCAGATAAAATCACTATTGTTCGTGCTAGTAAAGTCACACAACTTGGTGTTTTCAGGATTGGCCATTTCACCAAAACTAAAAGCAAATAAGTAAAAACAACTACCAAGGATTCTAATTTTTTTGGGTTTTTGATATAAAATTATGCAGGTAAAAATAAATAAAGTAAAGCAAAACAATAACAAAGTAAAGGATGTGCGTGCGAAAACTCCCCTCGCAGAAGGCTTCTACTTCCTCCTCGGCAACGGCGCCAGAAAATTAGCTTGATGCGTGGTGAATGACCAGCCCGTTGGGAACCCCAAGAGGAGGTGTGATGAGTATAGCAGCTAGTTTTCTCTCAGTTAAGAAACCAAGGTTTTATCGATCAGGAGAAAAGCAGACAATGACGACTGAAGGTGATGCTTGCTAGTTTGCGACAGCTTCGGACAATTTATATATGGCGCCTCGTCCAAGCTTTGCTTGCTAGCTGCAACGCGGAACCTGCACACAACACAACCAAGTACTTTGCTCCTAACTTACAATGAGGTTGTCAATCTCACCGGTTTGCTTGAAACAAAGGTTATGAGCGTATCGAGTGGAAAATAGTAGAAGTATGCGAGTAAAGTAAACAGTGCGAGTAAAGTAAACAGTGCGAGTAAAGTAAACAGGTGATAGCAATATGATGGAAATAGGACCAGGGTCCACAGTTCACTAGTGGTGTCTCTCCATAAGATAAATAACACATGTTGGGTAAACAAATTACAGTTGGGCAATTGATAGAATAAAGATAAACGTGATATGTCAAGAAGATCACTATGAGATTTACTCTGGGCATTACAACAAAATTCATAGACCGCCATCCAACTGCATCTATGACTAATAATCCACTTGTGGCGAATCAATCCAAGAACTCCACAAGTATTAAGTTGCGAACAACAGATAATTGCATTAAGCAAAGTGTGTAATGTAAACAAAGCATATGCCCTTGAGCATATGAATGTTGTTTTCTCCCTAGTAGCAACAACACATCTACAACCTTAGAGGTTTTTGTCACTTCCCCAGGTTAAATATAGGCATGAACCCACTATCGAGCATAAATACCCCCTCTTGGAGTCACTAGCAACTACTTGGCCAAGATAGCTACTAACAACGGAGAGCATGCAAGATCATAAACAACATAGAGATAACAAAAGATATATTTCAGTACAGCAACTCAATCATAAACACCAATATTCATCGGATCCCAACAAACCAAACATGTAGAATTACATAACGGTGATCTCAATCATGTAGGGCAGCTCATGAGATCTAAACATGAAGCACATAGTGGAGAAGACAACCATCTAGCTACTGCTATGGACCCATAGTCCAAGGTAGACTACTCACTCATCGCTCCGGAGGCAAGCATGGCGATGAAGAAGACCTCCGGTGGCGATTCCCCTCTCCGGCAGGGTGCCGGGAAGAGCTTCTGGACCCTCCCGATCTTCGGGTCGACGGCGGCGGCGGATCGCGATGTGTTCTGGAAAAGTGATCGGGTACTTAGGTTTTTCCCGTCGGGGGGTCTTTATAGGCGAAGGGGCGATGTCAGAGGTGGAGCCAGGTGGCCTCACGCTAGGGTGGCGCGGCCCAGGCCCTGGCCGCGCCAGCCTGGTCTGTGGGGCCCCTATGGCCCCCCCTCCTACTCCTCTTCGGATCTCTGGGAGCTTCCGGGTAAAATAAGACTTCAGGAACTTGTTTCGTCCAATTCCGAGAATATTTCCTGTGTATCACTTCTAAAACACAAAAACAGCAGAAAACAGGGAACTGGCACTGTGGCAACTTGTTAGTAGGTTAGTTCCGGAAAATGCATAAAAGTGCCACGAAGTGTAACGAAACAGTAGGCAAATGGTGTAAAAACAAGCATGAAGCATCAAAAATTATAGATACGTTGGAGACGTATCATCAATCTAAATCTATCTTGTCTAGTTCACACATATTCAAATTGCAATTGAGTTATTTGAGTAAAGTGTGATAAATCTCAACCATAGTTTCAAATATTACTCAGTCATATCCAATCCTTTGTTCACTTAATCTTGATCACATGTATTGAACTATTCAATTTACAAATGAGTTAATTGAGTAATTCAATGTTTCATGAATCCTTGCCCACTGCCTAAGTGTAATATATACTATTCAAAAATAATTGTTGTCACACTTATTCAATAGTAATGGTATTGCACTATTTTGACACTTGTGTGGTTTAATTCACATGAGCTATTCCAAGTTCAATTCATGCTTAGTAAAGCCTAAATACTTCATTACTCATTATCTTGCTTAGTCCAATTCTCACCAATCATCTGATTTTGCCACTCAAGCTCTCAAATCCCTATCTCACAATCCATAATTCTTTTGCCATATCTCTCTTATCACAGTATCTTAATGAATCTAAAATGTAGAACAAACCCTTTTCAATTGTTTGTCTTGTTGTATATGCTTGGATTGTATGGTGTGTTTGTTTGTGTGCAATATTTCTTGTTTAGATTGTGAAGAGGAGCTAAACTACAAGTGTGATTGTTGTGAGTGTGCTGGTTGTTTCCAAGGCAAGTGACACCCATATCTTCTACCTACTTTTATATTGCATTAGTGTTTTCAGTAGTATGCATAATAGGTGGAATATTCAACTGTTTTATAAAATGCTAGATCCTAGTAGTGAGTAGCTATCCCTGAAACCTCCCTGGTAGGATGCTAAAATACTTGAATGTTGATGCCATGCTATGATCACTTGTTAAAGTTGTTTTGTGAATAAATTAACAACTTCAACTAAAATGAAACACCTGGGTGGAATTGGTATTGCTTGGTTTATGTTGAGTGGCTACCCAGGGCTACACACATGGCTATCAACCCAGGACATGTGTGGTGGTTATCACCTGGGGGTGCACTTGTGGATGGCCACTCAGGATTAAAGAGATTAATATGTCTTCCATGGTTAGAGTACTTCCAGTGCAGCCTTATGTCATTATGGGCTCTGTCTTGATTGAGTACGATTAAGGGTTCATCCATGGGTACTGACAGAGGGTGGAACATGGGTACGGTCAGATCCGTTTGGTTGAATGCTTCTTTTGAAAGGTCTTGTCTTATTTTATTCTTCGGGGTAAAATAAGTCTTAAGGTGGAAGTGCACAACCCCTGCAGGGTGTAAAACTAATCGATTAGCCGTGTCCCCGGTTATGGACAACTTGAGTATCTAGACATGGTCTGTACGGAAGAATCTCATCACCTTTTCTTAATTATGAAAATTGTTTAGAAACAACTTTAAAGTGGTGGCTACTCAGGGCCATATACCTGGCTATCAACCCATGGTATGTGGTGGTTATCACCTGAGAGTTATCCAAGTTTTGTTGAGTTACTACCTAGAGCTGCTCAAACCTGGCTATCAACCCAGGATTTGTGTGGTGGTTATCATCTGGGAGTTATCTTGAACCTTAAAAGCCTATAAGTAATTAAAAATGTTTTGATTTGGAAAATATAGGATAAAACTTGCTTTGTGAAAATTAGCCTATGAGATCCACTAGCCAAATGGCATATAGTATAGTCTTTTCACAAATGCCACCAAATATGTGTCATTTGCCAGTATGTTGTTGTACTGGCCCCTTTGGGGCTACATATTCAAACGTGTAGGTTATTCTGATGAGGAGTAGATGGAGGAGTCTCGAGCCTGCATACCAACATGACTGCCTGTGGCACATTGCTGAAGATGGAGGCTCATTGCAATTTACTTTCCGTTGTGCTTTATTTGTGTTAAACTCTGGTATTCAAGCTAGTCCAAGTGACTAAGCTATTTTTGTAAGGTTTTAAGACTATCTTATCTGGATTTGCGATGTAATAAATGACACTATCTGCAATGATTACTATATTTTGTACTGTGGTGCTATCTATTGATCCAGGGAATAGCACATTAACACAGGAGTTCTGCCTTTAGCAAAAGGTAGGGCGCTACAGAATGGTATCAGAGCATAGTGTTGCCTGTAGGATCGAGACCCTAGGTTTGGATTAGAAATAGGAAGACCCTAGGATAAAAATCTCTATCTCATCTTGCTTCTATTTAAATTTTAAAAGATTGTTTGCATCTTGAAAACTCCTTGTATTCTCTCCTACTTCATTTTCTAAGGATTCCTTTAGATGACCCAACTCTGGAAGCCATCAAGAAAGGACAGAAGATCACAATGTGCCAGAAGTGTGACACTTACACTCCACATGTTATTCCTTGACTCAACATGAAGAACTATATGGAAGGCCAACGAAGAACTTGGATAAATGATGGTATGAAGACTGCACAGCATCAACGATGCATTGAGGAAGT
Source organism: Dactylis glomerata (assembly GCA_007115705.1). Taxonomy (NCBI): domain Eukaryota; kingdom Viridiplantae; phylum Streptophyta; class Magnoliopsida; order Poales; family Poaceae; genus Dactylis; species Dactylis glomerata. Next base: position 4,837,198 of record QXEO01000472.1, on the reverse strand, counting down.
GGAAATGAGAACAAGGAACAAAGGAAGACAATTATAGAATAGACCACCATTACTCCTAGTTTATAGAACCAACAATTTATAGATGCTTCTATGATCATACCAAATTGGTGTATGACCATATTATATTGTTAAGCACGTTTTCCAAAACTTATCAAAGGAATTTTCAATGACTGTTTGGTTTATGCTTGTTTGTTGTTTGGATTGTTGTATTGTGCATGGGTAGGAAAAATTTCTCCTTTAGTTCTATCTATCTATTACTCACCTGTGCTAAAACCACCTCAGATGCCGCCCCGCCGAGAAAACAACAACAACAACGGCAACAACACCAACAACCTCTATGAGGTGATCCAACAGTTAGCCACAGGTCAAGCTCAGCTCATGCAAATGATGACCCAATTCATCCAAGCAAGCGCCAACATCATGAACAACAACAACAACACGCCACCGCCACCACCCCCACCCCAAGTTGACCGACTAGCTCGTTTCCTGAAGCTCAGACCCAATAAGTTTTCATCTGCCACAGACCCAATAGTGGCTGACGACTGGCTGCGTTCAGTCAGCAAGGACTTGGTTACCTATGAGTGCACAGATGCTGAAAAGATTAGATTCACTGCCCACCTGCTTGAGGGGCCAGCAGCAACGTGGTGGGAAACCTACCAAGTCACTAATCCTATTGAAGGCCTGGACTGGGATTCCTTCAGGGAAGGCTTTCGTAATGCTCATATCTCCACGGGCATTATGAATCTGAAGAAGGATGAATTCCGCACTCTGAAGCAGGGTGACAGGACACTGAAGGAGTACATGGATGACTTCTGCTCGTTGTCAAGGTATGCACCAGAAGACATCGACACTGATGCCAAGAGGAAAGATAAGTTTCTCAGTGGACTCAAAGGGGAACTGAAGAAACCTCTGTCAGTGGCTTATGCTCCAAGCTACCAGGCTCTGCTAGACCAAGCTGTTACTCTGGACAACAACATAAGGAAGGAGGAAAACCGTAAGCGAAAGCTCAACAATGGCAAGACCCACACTGGACATTCCCACAAGAGACTCCACCTCTCTGGGGCAATGGAAATGGTAACTCCAATGGCCATGCACACAATGGTGGAAACATTGGAAACCACTCCAATGGTCATCACAATGGAGGCAATGAACATTCCAATGGAGGAAATGGACAACACCACTCCAACCCGGTGGTTATGAAGGATCTCCCGACAATCACCTGTTACAAGTGCAAGAAGACAGGACATTATGCAAACCGATGCCCAGAGAATAAGCCAGATGAAAATGCCAGGTCCAATCCATTCAAGAAGGGTCATGTGAACCACATTAATGTGGAAGAAGTGACGGGTACGTTTCCACTCAACTCTTTTATATCATTGGACTTTATTTGATACTGGAGCATCTCATTTATTCATATCAAGGGCATCTGTGAGCAAACATGCCTTTCCCACTAAAGCTATAGAAAGTGCAATTACACTCTTCACCCCAGCAGAAAAGAGGAAATAAATATAGGAGACCCCTTAGCTCGGTCTTCTGATTGACTAAAAGAGTGACCCCTCAGTGTCCAAAGTATTTCAACAACTACCTTGTAGGATAGAAGCCCTACAATAGAGCAAGGTTATGCTCAAGCAACCCTTGAAGGAGATTGACGTCCAAGTTTGTAAATAGACACCCACCTATTGGAAATGAGGAAAGAGACCAGCTACGGGTTCAAAAGATGACTCAGTGCCAAGTCAAAACCAAGTGAGTCTGGTTAAACCCAAAGACCTAGACTACCCACAAAAGTTTCTTTTAAGGGCGGTAGCCACCTAGGTAACCCAAACCTATCTTGCTTTCTAGCCTCTCCAATCTCGGGGACGAGATTTCTTTTAAGGGTGGTAGTCTGTAACATCCCAAGATTTTAACAAATTTTGGAGTGAAATTTGTGTTTTTGTTTTACTTGTATTGATTGAAATTTCACAAGGATTTAAAACTTTTTGTGTTTATTTAAAAGCTTTATTAGAAAACTATTTCAAACTTCCTAGTATTTCTTGAAGAATTCCTTTGAGAAAACAAAATATCAAAATATTAATTTCTTTCTTTTATTCATACCCATGCAAGCTATTTGCAAAGGAATATTTTCTCAAAATGATTTATTGTCTAAAAATGTTTGTCTTATTGAAAGTGTGTTTTAAAATGAATTTAAAATATTATTTTATAAAGCTTTCTCTCTAGTTTTAAAAAGGGATTACTTTTCAAACCCTAATTCTATGTTGATTATGCAAGCCAAGTCCTTTTACCAAAGTAATAAAGTTTTATTAAAAATCTTGTTTTTATTTTGAAAACTTGTTTACTCTGTTTTACAAATGTTGTGTGAATTTTTCGAATTTTTTTAGAAGTGGTTTGAGTGAATTTGAATCTATTTTGCAAAAGTTATAAAGAAAACAAAAAAGGGAAAAAAGAAAAAAAATAGAAAAAGAAGAAAAGGGCTCGGGGCGCCGATTCGGCCCAGCCAGGGAAGCGGCCCACGGCCCACCCGGCGTTTCTCCCCGAACCGGTATGTTTTTCTCCCGCTAGACACTGACAGGGATGGCCCACCTGTCAGGTCATCTTCTAGCCCCGGCCAGGAGACCTGGGAGGGCACGGCGTTGACCCCGACCCTCCGATCTGCGAATCCCCCGCAACCCTAGCCCCTTCCGCACGGCATCGGCCGCCTATAAGACCCCACGCCCCCCTCTCATCTCTCGCCCTTTTTCCCTCTCCGAAACGCCTCCAGGCCGACGCGATTCCTCGTCGGAGAGCCGCCCGAAGCTCGCAGACGTCCGGAGCTCCGTCCGCCTGCAGTCGACGAAGGAGGCCATGCCAGGATCTGGCGTTCAAGCACGCGGCCTCGTCGAGCGGCTTCGCGCATCATCCTTCCCTCCATCGTCTCGGGGAACCACCGGAATGCCATCATCGTTCACCTCCGAGCTGACTCCGGCGAAGTCGACCTTCTCCGGCGAGTCACAGGAACCCTAGGTGAGCAGATCCCGTCTTAGCCGCCCGATCTTGATCCAACGGTGGTCGTTCTTTCCTATTCCGAAGGGGTACGGGGCGATCAGGTCCGTCCAGATCTAATGAGATCTAACGGCTCACAAATGTAATCCGTCCGAACCGGTACAGACCAGTCACAGTACGCCACGTGTCGAGCCCAGGATCTGCCCTGATTCAAATTTGTTTTAAATTGTTTTAAACATGCTGAATCTTGCAAAAAACATAGAAAAAGTTCTACATCTCGGATTTGGACAAATAATATGTCAATGGAAAGCTTAGGAAGTGTAGAATCTATTAGTACAATAAAGTTTCATAGTTTCATCATTAAAATTGAATTCATTTTCAAATTGAATCAAATCAATCTGTTACTTTATTTAATTCATATCTTTTGTTCTACCCATCAGAAAATTACAAATTTGTAGTCCTTGGAATCCTCTAATCATGTAGAACATCATAGAATCAATAAACTTAAAAGTTGATACGTGCACACACTTTGTGCATTCAAATTCATCCAAATCACTAATTTGATCATAATTTAAGTTCTAAAATTTATTTTGGAATGATTCCAACTGCAGTAGCCTTGTTTCACTGTAAGCAATCCACTAACATCACTTCCAAATTTCATTGAATCACTTCACAATTATTCAAATTCTAATATGAGAATTTGAGTATTTACCTTCATAGATTAAATCTATTTCTTTGTAGTTTGTTTACTTCCCACCATAGTAAACTCCATGATCATATCTAGTTACCAAAGCACACCTTGACACTACCTTGACCCTTATCATGTCAATCTAAATCTATTTTGTCTAGTTCACACATATTCAAATTGCAATTGAGTTATTTGAGTAAAGTGTGATAAATCTCAACCATGGTTTCAAATATTACTCAATCATATCCAATCCTTTGTTCACTTAATCTTGATCACATGTATTGAACTATTCAATTTACAAATGAGTTAATTGAGTAATTCAATGTTTCATGAATCCTTGCCCACTGCCTAAGTGTAATATATACTATTCAAAAATAATTGTTGTCACACTTATTCAATAGTAATGGTATTGCACTATTTTGACACTTGTGTGGTTTAATTCACATGAGCTATTCCAAGTTCAATTCATGCTTAGTAAAGCCTAAATACTTCATTACTCATTATCTTGCTTAGTCCAATTCTCACCAATCATCTGATTTTGCCACTCAAGCTCTCAAATCCCTATCTCACAATCCATAATTCTTTTGCCATATCCCTCTTATCACAGTATCTTAATGAATCTAAAATGTAGAACAAACCCTTTTCAATTGTTTGTCTTGTTGTATATGCTTGGATTGTATGGTGTGTTTATTTGTGTGCAATATTTCTTGTTTAGATTGTGAAGAGGAGCTGAACTACAAGTGTGATTGTTGTGAGTGTGCTGGTTGTTTCCAAGGCAAGTGACACACATATCTTCTACCTACTTTTATACTGCATTAGTGTTTTCAGTAGTATGCATAATAGGTGGAATATTCAACTGTTTTATAAAATGCTAGATCCTAGTAGTGAGTAGCTATCCCTGAAACCTCCCTGGTAGGATGCTAAAATACTTGAATGTTGATGCCATGCTATGATCACTTGTTAAAGTTGTTTTGTCAATAAATTAACAACTTCAACTAAAATGAAACACCTGGGTGGAATTGGTATTGCTTGGTTTAGTTGAATGGCTACCCAGGGCTACACACCCGGCTATTGATGCGTGGTGAATGACCAGCCCGTTGGGAACCCCAAGAGGAAGGTGTAATGAGTATAGCAGCTGGTTTTCCCTCAGTTAAGAAACCAAGGTTTATCGTTCTTGGAGAGGAGAGACAAACGACTGAAGGTGATGCTTGCTAGCTTGCGACAGCTTCGGACAATTTATATATGGCGCCTCGTCCAAGCTTTGCTTGCTAGCTGCAATGCGGAACCTGCACACACACAACCAAGTACTTTGCTCCCAACTTGCGATGAGGTTGTCAATCTCACCGGTTTGCTTGAAGCAAAGGTTATGAGTGTATCGAGTGGAAAACAGTAGAGTATGCGAGTAAAGTAAACAGTGCGAGTAAAGTAAACAGGTGATAGCAATATGATGGAAATAGGACCGGGATCCACAGTTCACTAGTGGTGTCTCTCCATAAGATAAATAACACATGCTAGGTAAACAAATTACAGTTGGGCAATTGATAGAATAAAGATAAACGTGATATGTCAAGAAAATCACTATGAGATTTACTCTGGGCATTACAACAAAATACATAGACCGCCATCCAACTGCATCTATGACTAATAATCCACTCCCGGGGATATCAATCCGAACACCCCATGAGTATTAAGTTGCGAATAACAGATAATTGCATTAAGCAAAGTGTGTAATGTAAACAAAGCATATGCCCTTGAGCATATGAATGTTGTTTTCTCCCTAGTAGCAACAGCACATCTACAACCTTAGAGGTTTCTATCACTCCCCCAGGTTAAGCAGAGGCATGAACCCACTATCGAGCATAAATACCCCCTCTTGGAGTCACTAGCAACTACTCGGCCAAGATAGCTACTAACAACGGAGAGCATGCAAGATCATAAACAACATAGAGATAACATAAGATAATATTCAGTATAGCAACTCAATCATAAACACCAATATTCATCGGATCCCAACAAACCAAACATGTAGAATTACATAACGGTGATCTCAATCATGTAGGGCAGCTCATGAGATCTAAACATGAAGCACATGGTGGAGAAGACAACCATCTAGCTACTGCTATGGACCCATAGTCCAAGGTAGGCTACTCACTCATCGCTCTGGAGGCAAGCATGGCGATGAAGAAGACCTCCGGTGGCGATTCCCCTCTCCGGCAGGGTGCCGGGAAGAGCTTCTGGACCCTCCCGATCTTCGGGTCGACGGCGGCGGCGGATCGCGATGTGTTCTGGAAAAGTGATCGGGTACTTAGGTTTTTTCCGTCGGGGGGTCTTTATAGGCGAAGGGGCGATGTCAGGGGAGGAGCCAGGCGCCCTCACGCGGGGCTCGCGCGGCCAGGCCCCTAGCCGCGCCACCCCTGCGTGTGGGGCCCTGGTGGCCCCCCTCCTACTCTCCTTCGGATCTCTGAAAGCTTCCGAGTAAAATAAGACTTCAGGAACTTGTTTCGTCCAATTCCGAGAATATTTCATGTGTATCACTAGTGAAACACAAAAACAGCAGAAAACAGGAAACTGGCACTGTGGCAACTCGTTAATAGGTTAGTTCCGGAAAATGCATAAAAGTGCCACGAAGTGTAACGAAACAATAGGCAAATGGTGTAAAAACAAGCATGGAGTATCAAAAATTATAGATACGTTGGAGACGTATCAAGCATCCCCAAGCTTAACTCCTGCTCGTCCTCGAGTAGGTAAGTGATAACAAAGAATAATTTTTGAGGTGACATGCACCTACACAATCTTGATCATGTACGTAAGCATTTGTGAGCTGGGATCATAAGAACTTAAAACATGGGCATGAAGATATAATCTTGACAATAAGAAACTTAGCAACCATGTTGTAAACATGCAAATGAACACAAACAAAAGATCATGAAAATGAAACAATGAAAGTCAAACGTGTGTTCAAATCATAAGCAAAAACATACAAATGGTTTTCAACTTGTCCTTCAAAGAGAGCAAAACATAAATGCATAGGACACCTTCAAGTTTAAGAGGGCGACTAGATACAAATAATTTAAGAACAAGTGAAACCAACAATATGAATCAATCAATGAACTTTGGGACAATGCATATCACACTAAGAATGACGACTATGCTCTCTTAATGGTGCCTAAAGATAGAAGGTGGTGACTCAACATAAAAGTAGAAGAAAGGCCCTTCGCAGAGGGAAGCAGTGATTGCAAGTTTTATAACCTTCAAAAAATTATGGTACTTACCGGCTTTGAGCTCTCATTGCCCCCATCATAAGCATCTTGAATGGTTAAAGTTAATGCGAGAACAATTATGATGCATATGCTTGACAAATCATAAGTTGAAAACCTCGTGTCCCGTGAATACGAGTACCCAAACCTCATGCTACTTTACTTAGAGTCCCAAGCAAGGCTCTTGTCATTGTAATTATATGCATATCATTGAGAACCGCCAATGGGGTACCTCCGTGCCCGATGACATGGAACAAGCCCACACCAAAATGACAGGACAAGCAGACAATGAACACCTCGACATCTCTTTTATTTGCTATTTTGTTTAGCTTTTTATTGTGAGATGCGTCGTCGTATGTTCACCATGGGTATGCTGCAAATTTCCACCATGAACTATGCATGGCTTAGATTGGCAGCCCGACGTTTCCCTAACACATATACAAACTCCATGATCCCCACAAGATTCCCAATTCATTTCACACCGCGGGCATCCATAAACAAAAGATCACGATATCAACTCAAATAAGAAGTGCAATGTTGAAAGCTTGCCCCATGACAGCATGGCTGGGCTAGAATCCAACTTACAACTTGCAAGCATAACAACTCAACATAAGAGAACACAATGTCAAATTTTTAAGAACAGGAAAAAGTAAAGGGTGCCTTCCGGTTCGTGAGAGCTTTACTAACCGAATTTCGCATAACACTGGTAAGAGTTTAATTTGAAGAGAAAATAAAATCAAGTCAAATTTACTTGGAATAGCAAATTGCTAGTAGGTATATATGGTGGACACTTTGGAAAACTTTGGCTTTTAGGAGTTGGATGCACGAGTAGAGCTCATACTCAGTACAAGGCGAGGGCTAGCAAAAGACTGGGAGCGACCAACTAAGAGAGCAATAATGGCCATAATCATGCAAAGCGACAAAGCGACATTAAAAGAAGCATACGATGGCATCAAAAGTCAAAAACTAAATGATCATGAAGGCTATTGGCGACTTTGTAAGAGTCTAACATGTGTGAGCATGCGCCAAGTCAACCCAAATAAAGCATCAAGGAGAAAACCAAAATAATGCTTCCATACAATAAAAACAACGCATGATTTTTTCAAAGGCTCATTAAGCAATCTCAGTTATTTGAGACAAGTCATGCTACAGCAAAACCACTAAGCATACTATCAAAAATACATCAAGCATGACATGAAAAAGCCTAAGCCGCAGTCTACACAAGCTCCTTCTTGTACCACTATTTTGCACAAAGCTTTTTCTCTTTTCCAACACCATTTGAAATTTTTATAAACACCTCTTTTGATGAAAACCAATAAAGATCAGAGGCAAAAATACACCTTGATGAAAAGATATGGCAAGGTCTGAACGCAAATCAAGGCGAAAACGAAAACCAAAAGCAGTAGCAGAAAAAGAAGAACACTCGGTTTTTAATAAGAGTGAAAACTAGAGCGTTCTTTGCAAATGATAACGAGTACATCTCCTCCAAGGGAAATTTGTTGGGGTCCAACCATTTATTGCAGCAAACAAACAAACTAAACTAACCAAGAAAACTAAAACAACTGACGCTCCAAGAAAAACACATAGTGCATGAAGCAATAAAAATATAGTGTTTTGAAAGGTGACCTGATTTTTGCCGATGAAGAAGGGGTGCCTCGGGGGCATCCCCAAGCTTTGACGCTTGTACTTCTTGGATATTTATTGGGGTGATGCATGGGCATCCCCAAGCTTGAGCTTTTGTCCATTCCTCAACTCATCTCATCATTCCCCAATCCCTACACTTGAATACTTCCTTCATACAAAACTAAACACAATTCTATTAGCAACATTAGTGCAAGCATAACATATAATCAACCTCTTTTTGCTTCAGGTTTCAACTCAAAACCACCACATATATAGCAAATACTACTGTAGCAACCTCCCCAAAAGTTCCGTGATCAAAAGAACTCAAAAGAAAGCGATAAAGTGGCAAACACAAATATTGGCTGAAATCTGTCAAAACTGAACAGCTGACAAAGGTCGAATTTTTGAGGGATTTTCTGTTGCTCAAATCAAAAAGTGTTCAACTAACAAAAGTTTGGATATAACCTGGGGCATATGCACAATAAATCGCAGGTCCAAAAGATATACAGAGAATTTATACGAATTTTTACGGTGCAGCACCGAAAACAGTTTCAGGACAGCAACATCCCCAAATCTTTACCTCGCTCGAATTAGAGGCTTCTCTTGGCACAAAAACAAAATAAACAAGATAAGGAGCGGTCATTACAGTAGTAATGACTTCCAAGACTCAAATAAAAGAAAAAGTACTGAAAGGAAAACATTGGGTTATCTCCCAAGAGTGCTTTTCTTTAACGCCTTTGAGCTAGGCGCAGAAAATTGTGAATCAAGTAATATCAAGTGATGAAGCATTAAGATCCACAGCAGAGGTCTTTTCAATAAGGCATTGTATTTCATCCACATAAGTTTTTGAAGACCCTTTGTGATCATGCTTTGGTACACTATTTTCATCAAAAAGATTTTCAGGACAGATCCAGTCAAAATTATTTTCGAAAGCTTCACACAATCCCAAAAGCTTGCAAGGTATAGGTATCTCGGCCCCGTCATCATTTGTACTAATAACCGTTATAGGTGAACCGAGTTTATTAAAACATTTAAGAACTTTTCTAGCTTCAATAACGACATCCTTAAATTCTAAGCGCAAAGTTTCCAAGATAAAAGCTTTCTTTTCGGGATCCTCAATTTCATGAAGCTTAAGGAACATGTATTGCATAAAAGGATTAAGACTGGCAAACCTAGTTTCCAACATGTGAATCAAATAAGAAGAAGCAACTTCAATACTAGGAGCTAGCTCAACCAAAGATTTTTCCTCAACTTCCTCATGCATACTAATGTGATTAAAGAACTCCTCAATGTTACTTTTGCCAATAATCGAACCACTACCTACTGAGAGGTCCTCCAGAACGAACTTAGGGAACAACATGATGAACTAAAGTAAAGAAATAACAACTACCAAGGATTCTAATTTTTTTGGGTTTTTGATATAAAACGATACAGGTAAAATAAATAAAGTAAAGCAAAACAATAAAACAAAGTAAAGGATGTGTGTGCGAAAAACTCCCCTCGCAGAAGTCTTCTACTTCCTCCCCGGCAATGGCGCCAGAAAAACAGCTTGATGCGTGGTGAATGACCAGCCCGTTGGGAACCCCAAGAGGAAGGTGTGATGAGTATAGCAGCTGGTTTTCCCTCAGTTAAGAAACCAAGGTTTATCGTTCTTGGAGAGGAGAGACAAACGACTGAAGGTGATGCTTGCTAGCTTGCGACAGCTTCAGACAATTTATATATGGCGCCTCGTCCAAGCTTTGCTTGCTAGCTGCAACGCGGAACCTGCACACACACAACCAAGTACTTTGTTCCCAACTTGCGATGAGGTTGTCAATCTCATCAGTTTGCTTGAAGCAAAGGTTATGAGTGTATCAAGTGGAAAACAGTAGAGTATGCGAGTAAAGTAAACAGTGCGAGTAAAGTAAACAGGTGATAGCAATATGATGGAAATAGGACCGGGATCCACAGTTCACTAGTGGTGTCTCTCCATAAGATAAATAACACATGTTGGGTAAACAAATTACAGTTGGGCAATTGATAGAATAAAGATAAATGTGATATGTCAAGAAAATCACTATGAGATTTACTCTGGGCATTACAACAAAATACATAGACCGCCATCCAACTGCATCTATGACTAATAATCCACTCCCGGGGATATCAATCCGAACACCCCATGAGTATTAAGTTGCGAACAACAGATAATTGCATTAAGCAAAGTGTGTAATGTAAACAAAGCATATGCCCTTGAGCATATGAATGTTGTTTTCTCCCTAGTAGCAACAGCACATCTACAACCTTAGAGGTTTCTGTCACTCCCCCAGGTTAAGCAGAGGCATGAACCCACTATCGAGCATAAATACCCCCTCTTGGAGTCACTAGCAACTACTCGGCCAAGATAGCTACTAACAACGGAGAGCATGCAAGATCATAAACAACATAGAGATAACATAAGATAATATTCAGTACAGCAACTCAATCATAAACACCAATATTCATCGGATCCCAACAAACCAAACATGTAGAATTACATAACGGTGATCTCAATCATGTAGGGCAGCTCATGAGATCTAAACATGAAGCACATGGTGGAGAAGACAGCCATCTAGCTACTGCTATGGACCCATAGTCCAAGGTAGACTACTCACTCATCGCTCCGGAGGCAAGCATGGCGATGAAGAAGACCTCCGGTGGCGATTCCCCTCTCCGGCAGGGTGTCGGGAAGAGCTTCTGGACCCTACCGATCTTCGGGTCGACGGCGGCGGCGGATCGCGATGTGTTCTGGAAAAGTGATCGGGTACTTAGGTTTTTTCCGTCGGGGGGTCTTTATAGGCGAAGGGGCGATGTCAGAGGAGGAGCCAGGCGCCCTCACGCGGGGCTCGCGCGGCCAGGCCCCTGGCCGCGCCACCCCTGCGTGTGGGGCCCTGGTGGCCCCCCTCCTACTCACCTTTGGATCTCTGGAAGCTTCCGGGTAAAATAAGACTTCAGGAACTTGTTTTGTCCAATTCCGAGAATATTTCCTGTGTATCACTTCTGAAACACAAAAACAGTAGAAAACAGGAAACTGGCACTGTGGCAACTCGTTAATAGGTTAGTTCCGGAAAATGCATAAAAGTGCCACGAAGTGTAACGAAACAATAGGCAAATGGTGTAAAAACAAGCATGGAGCATCAAAAATTATAGATACATTGGAGACGTATCAGCTATCAACCCAGGACATGTGTGGTGGTTATCACCTGGGGGTGCACTTGTGGATGGCCACTCAGGATTAAAGAGATTAATATGTCTTCCATGGTTAGAGTACTTCCAGTGCAGCCTTATGACATTATGGGCTCTGTCTTGATTGAGTACGATTAAGGGTTCATCTATGGGTACTGACAGAGGGTGGAACATGGGTACGGTCAGATCCGTTTGGTTGAATGCTTCTTCTGAAAGGTCTTGTCTTATTTTATTCTTCGGGGTAAAATAAGTCTTAAGGTGAAAGTGCACAACCCCTGCAGGGTGTAAAATTAACCGATTAGCCGTGTCCCCGGTTATGGACAACTTGAGTATCTAGACATGGTCTGTATGGAAGAATCTCATCACCCTTTCTTAATTATTAAAATTGTTTAGAAACAACTTTAAAGTGGTGGCTACTCAGGGCCATATACCTGGCTATCAACCCATGGTATGTGGTGGTTATCACCTGAGAGTTATCCAAGTTTTGTTGAGTTACTACCTAGAGCTGCTCAAACCTGGCTATCAACCTAGGATTTGTGTGGTGGTTATCATCTGGGAGTTATCTTGACCCTTAAAAGCCTATAAGTAATTAAAAATGTTTTGATTTGGAAATTATAGGATAAACTTGCTTTGTGCAAATTAGCCTATGAGATCCACTAGCCAAATGGCATATAGTATAGTCTTTTCACAAATGCCACCAAATATGTGTCATTTGCCAGTACGTTGTTGTACTGACCCCTTTGGGGCTACATATTCAAACGTGTAGGTTATTCTGATGAGGAGTAGATGGAGGAGTCTCGAGCATGCATACCAACATGACTGCCTGTGGCACATTGCTGAAGATGGAGGCTCATTGCAATTTACTTTCCGTTGTGCTTTATTTGTGTTAAACTCTGGTATTCAAGCTAGTCCAAGTGACTAAGCTATTTTTGTAAGGTTTTAAGACTATCTTATCTGGATTTGCGATGTAATAAATGACACTATCTGCAATGATTACTATATTTTGTACTGTGGTGCTATCTATTGATCCAGGGAATAGCACATTAACACAGGAGTTCTGCCTTTAGCAAAAGGTAGGGCGCTACACTAGCTCACCGTCGACCCCTCGCCGTCGCTACGCCGGAATCGAGCTCGTCGTCGCTTCGCCAGAATCGAGCTCCCCGTCGCTGAAACCACCCTGGTGCTAGGATCTCCCACATAGTGGCAAGGGCTCCCCAGGTCGCAGTTCTGGCTCCTCCCTTCCCCCACAGATCTGAGCTCTCCAGATAGGAGATCTAGAATCGCTCCCTCTAATGTCTCTACTGGCGACGTCACCTATGGAAGCGCGGCAATCTCAGAGGAGATCGGCTAACTGTCTCTAATGGCGACGGTGGCGGTGGCCGTTCCTGTGGACTTGGTGGCGGAACCTCATGAACATCTAGTTTCTTGTTATGTTAATTTTCACCGAATTCATCTCTGTAAATGCGAATCTCAAAAATGAAGAACAATAAATGTAGATTTCAGATATGAAATTAAAGTAGAAACACTAAATCTGAAAGTTCATAATATTTGGTTGCTTCAAACTTACAGAAGCTAGTTAGTAACACAAAAGGCGGCATTAGCCTTGTCTATACAAAAGCTATTCTTCAGAGTTAGTCTAACACTAACTATACTTAACTGAAGAAACTAGGGGAGAGCAGCCTTCATGGAAGTTGGCATACCAAAATGCTGCGAAGGGCTAAAGTTCATTGCTAAATCAACCGGAACTGAATGATTTCCCTTCCCGCCTAACTCCTGCTGCTTTTCTCCATTTAGCATGCACGTCGTGGCTTCCCCTTCCTTGGGCGGCTGCGCTCGCCCTTGGGGGAGGAGGGCTTTCCGCGCTTCTGGCGGAAAAGAGTCTGGTTGAACCTGACCAGCAGCGCCGCCACGAGGCATTCTTCAAACGAGTAGTACGGCAGCTCTTGATAGGGGTCGTATTTCCTGGTGAACCGCAGTCGCAATGACAGATTAGTGTAGTTGTGGTTCGCCGGCGGCGCATAAACACGCCATATCGTAGAACTCGATATGGACCGCTTCCTCGCCCGCCACAAGTTCTTGTTGGTCTTCGACGCCGGGAAGCCGGTGAATGGCCGATGACCACGCTTCCCTAGCTTACCCCACTTCAGCTTCATAGCCCTTATCTCGGACAGAGCCGGTGAGCATCTAGACCTTGGGGAAACCCTCCTCCCCGCCTGCAACGCTCCCGCTGACAACGCCAACTTGGGGAAGTTCATGACAGCCGCTATTGGCACCTGCACACCGGCTTTGACAAGGCAAGTCATTGCCTGCCGGATGGGGGCTTGATATTGGAGCGTCGGCGGCAGCGGTGCCATGAGCTACGGCGAGCTTAGGGTGGGGACTGTGAAGTGGGGAGTGAGACAGGGGAGGAAGACGCATAGCAGCCTTAATCTACCCCATAAATAAAATAACAGTGACTGTCCATGTTTATCTACTTTGCACACAGAAAGCACAACACGTTGCAATCAGTTAATACAAACAATTCAATTCACAAAATCATGTACGAGTTAAGGCACTTCATCATAACAAGATGGTTTTAGTAAATAGAGTATAAGCATGCAGAGAAGAATGCAAGTAATCATAGTCTGCGCAACATATTGGCATATATTTTAGAGTACCAGGTGACACAATAATATAATAACATAATTAACTAACTGATAGCAACTACGCAACATATAGGCTACATTTTTTCAACATGAACAGGCATAGCCTCCTGCCCCACATTCAAGAAGGTGAAGATGCACACATTCCCTTCTTCTATCGACGCTTTTTGGAGAACCTTAGGCCAGTTTGCTATCATCTGGGCAACACCGTTGCCCTGATGGGTGAAGCTTACATTATAGAAACCATCTTGCTCACCGCAATATGTTGGAATGGTGCATGGAAGATAGCGGGCGAGGTGGGCATTGATGTACTTTGCTGAAAAGTACTGGAGTACAAGAATACAGTCAGTTTTTGAACATAGATTCATGTGCATGAGAAGATTAAAAGAGTCAAGCAGATTACCATTTTTGCCTTCCCACGAAGGACATGTGACTTCTTCATCTCACAGATATAGTATGGAACTGTTGGCCTCAGTTTAGCAACCATTGCATTGAGATCGGCAATCTGGCGACTAGTGAGATTGATATTGCTTGCAAACACACAGTGCTTGTCGAATTCCAAGTCACCAGTTATATTGGGACCTAGAAAGAAATGCACTACTTAGTGATCTTTATCTCCATAAGAATGTATTAAAAGATCATCATACCCATGTTAGACAGATTCACACCTCTACGAATGACGATAGTCTCAGCCGCCCTTGCACGACCACGATAGGATGAGAGTGGGCCCGATGTGAGTCTACGTGCCTTGGCTTTAGGTGTCTTGGAAGATGAGATAGTCCTTGGCTCACTATCTGGATCAGGACCTTGATATGAAGGGAGGGGGTAATCCCTATTGGTTGTGGCATTCTTGCATTTCTTGATAGCATAAGAATCATTGATTTTAAATAGCTTGAAATAGTCGACAGAACGGTTCTTCCGGCTAGTACAGGCATCAGCCTAAAAATACAGATTGTGCTTATTACAATGTTGTGTAGCACCTAAAAACACCATTGCTAGAAATAGAAATTTGTATAACCTGCACCTTAGTGGCGATATGGTCAATCGTTGGGTCCATCTGGAGACTTGCAAGCTTTTCTGAAAGAAATGGGCACCTATTTAGTGCAGGCATCTATTTCCTTGGAATAATATACTATGCTATAATTAGCGGTATGTGCTACTACAATTTGCAATGACAGTACCTCATTCCATATCCAGTATGAAGTGAAATCTACTACCATATCCAGCGACAACTACCCTACAATAATAGAGTGCGTACATAGGTTCTGCAGCCGTGCCGCCCATCCCAAAATTTAAACTCGACAAAATTCAGCATACTACATAAATTTCATTGAAATTTAGATGGTTTTTACAAAATACGGCGAAATATGAAATAGACTAAAAGATGTGGTCTTCGTCGGAGTCCTCGCCGGCGGTGAAGTTCACCGATGCGGCCGATGGTGCTGGCGGTGAATCGTTGGATGGCCCAGCTTCATCATCGGACAGGCGGCCGGAAACCATCCCGCGGCAGCGACGGTTCTTGCCGGCGGCGAAGTTCACCGATGCGGCCGATGGTGCTGGCGGTGAAGCATTGGACGGCCCAGCTCCATCATCGGACAGGCAGCCGGAAACCATCTCGCAGCGGCGATGGTTCTCCTCCGCCACGCGCTGGCTGCGGTCGCGCTCGGCCTCCTCGAGGGATGAGATGAAGGTGCGGCACTCCTGCGCTCGCTGCGCCGATGTGTTGAAGGAGGGGAGAGGGTACTGATGCTCGTGGCGCTGGCGCTCCGCCGACACCTTCGCGAGCCATACGGCCATGTCCGCTCGGAAGAGGCGTCTCTCAGCCTCCGCCATCGCAGCCCTTGCCGCTTCGATGTTGCGGTGGTGGGCATCGGTGCGGGCGGTAGTATGGTCCTCCGCCAGCCTTGCCGCTGCTGCCCTCCTCTCGGCAGCCATGAGCTCCTGCGCCGCCCGATCGCGGCGCTGCGTCTCGAACGATGCTACGATTGCTCTCTGTTCCACGGTGGCCTCCTCCGCCTCCGCGTCCATCGGCAGCTCGGCGAGGAACTCCTCGTCGTCGGAGTCCTCCTGCTCCTCGCCCTGCGGCGGAGCTGGGTCCTGCGACGGCGGCGATGGTGGAGGTGGGGGCGGTGGTGCTGGTGGCGCGCCGGAACCGCCTAGAGGGAGCATGGCATAGGTTATCAAGAGACGGCGAGGCATTTTCTACCAGCGGTTGGAGGATGTGAACCTACCGTCGAGGCGACGACTAATGTCTACGCACGCGTCTATTCTTGTAGACAGTTTTGGGCCTCCAAGTGCAGAGGTTTGTAGAACAGCAGCAAGTTTCCCTTAAGTGGATCACCCAAGGTTTATCGAACTCAGGGAGGAAGAGGTCAAAGCTATTCCTCTCAAGCAACCCTACAATTACGATACAGAAAGTCTCTTGTGTCCCCAACACACCCAATACACTTGTCAGATGTATAGGTGCACTAGTTCGGCGAAGAGATAGTGAAATACAAGTAGTAGTGATGATTATAAGTACCAAATGTGATCTGAAATAAATATCACTGCGAGCAAACATGTAACAAAACAGTAAGTAAACGGTGTGCAATGCTTGGAAACAAGGCCTAGGGATCATACTTTCACTAGTGGACACACTCTCAACAAATATAACATAATTGAACCAATAGATACTATCATCCATATGCAACTCAAAACAATTCTCCAATGGAAAACGAACACTAATCATGCGTAGGGCTACGAAGCACTCCTCAAAGTCCGTATGTACCCAAACTAGATTGTCCCACACTATCACCGTGAATGCACTAGATGGTTCCAACAAACACCAATAATTCATAGAGACATTAACCAAAAAGATACACATGATGCACACACTAGTCACCTTTACACCATGATACGAGGTATCTCCGGAGAGTATAATAATTAAGCATAGGAGTAGCATAATATCTGAATAATAACATCTACCAATTCAACTAGATACAAAGCTCACAATCACATAAAGATCACATCATGGGAGAGAGAGGTGAACCACATAGCTACCGGTAGATCCCTCAGCCCCGGGGGAGAACTACTCCCTCCTCATCATAGGAGACAGCAAGGTTGATGGAGATGGCGGTGAGGTCGATGGAGACGGTGGAGACGATGATGGAGACCGATGGAGATGGCTCCGGGGGCACTTCCCCGTCCTGGCAGGGTGCCGGAACAGAGACTTCTGTCCCCCGAAATTCATCGATGGTGGCGGCGGAGCTGCGGAACTCTTTCTGGAAAATTGCTGACTCTCCTAGGGTTTTTCGTCCCGAGGGTTTATATAGGCGAAGGGGCGTCGTCAGGGGGCTCCCAGGGAGCCCTCACAATGGGTGGGTGCAGCCAGGGGCTGGGCCACGCCCCCCTGTTGTGTGGGCGGCCTCTGCCCCCCTCCGGCTCTCTTTCGGTCTTCGGTACTCTTCCGGGGAAAATAAGACTTCTGGAACTTGTTTCGTCCAATTCCGAGAATATTTACTGTGTAGCTTTTCTGAAACACAAAAATAGCAGAAAACAGGGAACTGGCACCGTGGCATCTTGTCAATAGGTTAGTTCCAGAAATCGCATAAAAACGCCACGAAGTCTAACGAAACACAAGGCAAATGGTGTAAAAACAAGCATGGAGCATCAAAAATTATAGATATGTTCGAGACGTATCAGCATCCCCAAGCTTAACTCCTGCTCGTCCTCGAGTAGGTAAGTGATAATAAAAGAAATAATTTTTGAGGTGACATGCACCATCACAATCTTGATCATATAGGTAAAGCATTGAGTGATGAGATCAAAGAACTTAAAACATGGGCTTGAAAGACATAATCTTGATAATAGAAACTTAGCAACCATGTTATAACATGAAAAGAAACACAAACAAAAGATCATGAATAATGAAACAATGAAAGTCAAACGCATGTTCAAATCATATGGAAAAAACATAGTAAATGGTTTTCAGCTTGTCCCTCATGGAATAGCAAAACATAAATGCATAGGACACCTTCAAGTTTAAGAGGGCGACTAGATACAAATAATTTAGGAACAAGTGAAACCATAGTCATGAATCAATCAATGATAAACTTTGGGACAATGCACATTATAGTCAGAATGACAACTATGCTCTCTTAGACGGTGCATAAAGGTAGAAGGTGGAGACTCAACATAAAAGTAAAAGAAAGGCCCTTCGCAGAGGGAAGCAGTGATTAAACATGTGCTAGAGCTTTTCATTTGTAAAACAAAGAGATAAAAATTGGTTTTGAGAGGTGGTTGTCTTTGTCAACGACTGGCAATGGGGTTCTTACTATCTTCCATACAAAAATGAAGCAAGTTTTTGAGAGAGAGATTGGCACTTTTGTGCTCTTTTATAAAGCTTGGCACTCCTCCCCACCTTTTTTCCTTTCTCAAACCATGGCTAATCGATTCCATCGGGTGCCCACCAACATTCACATACCATGGAGGAGTGCCTTTTTTCTTTCTTTTTTTGTCTTTTTTTTTCTTTTTGGAATAAGACAATATGGAAGATAGCAAATCCGACCACTACGTCCCCATGAGCTGAAAACAGTGTCACAAAATGAGAAGTATTTTGAAGGTTTTTTGAAAGGTAGCACATGAAAATTTACTTGGAATGGATTGCAAATACCATGCATAGGAATTTATAGTGGACACAATGGCAAACTTGGTTTTGGGGAGTTGGATGCATGAGTAGAGCTCATACTCAGTACAAAATGAGGGCTAGCAAAAGACTGGGAGCGACCAACTAAGAGAGCAATAACGGCCATAATCATGCAAAGGGACAAAGCAACATTAAAAGAAGCATAAGATGGCATCAAAAGTAAAAAACTAAATGATCATAGAGGCTATAGGCGACTTATTTTTGTAGTCAACATGGTGTAAGCATGCGCCAAGTCAACCCAAATAAAGCATCAAAGGAGAAAACCAAATTAATGCTTCCAAATAATATAAACAACGCATGATTTTTTCAAAGGCTCATTAAGCAATCTCAGTCATTTGAGACAAGTCATGCTACAGCAAAAATCACTAAGCATACTATCAAAACGGCATCAAACATGACATGCAAAAGTCTAAGCCGCAGTCTAAACAAACTCCTTTTTGTACCACTTTTTTTGCATGAAACTTTTTCTCTTTTCCAACACCATTCAAACCTTTTTGAGGAAACTCTTTTGAGGAAAACCAACATATACCAGAGGTCCAAATACACCTTGATGCAAAGATAAAACAAGATCTGAACAAAAATTAAGGCGAAAAATGCAAGCTAAACGCAGTAGCAGAAAAAGAGAACACTCATTGAACGATAAGAGTGAAAACTAGAGTGTTCTTGGCAAATGAAAAGCGAGTTCATCTCCTCCAAAAGAAACATGATGTGATCTAACCATTTATTGCAGCAAACAAAGCAAAAGAAAACTGAAAACAAAAGCAACTGACGCTCCAAGAAAAACGCATAATGCATGAAGCAATAAAAATATAGTGTCTTGAAAGGTGACCTGATTTTTGCCGATGAAGAAGGGGTGCCTCGGGGGCATCCCCAAGCTTTGACGCTTGTACCTCTTGGATATTTCTTGGGGTGCATGGGCATCCCCAAGCTTGAGCTTTTGTCCATTCTTCATCTCATCTCATCATTCTCCAATCCCTACACTTGAAAACTTCCTTCATACAAAACTAAACACAATTCTATTAGCAACATTAGTGTAAGCATAGCATTGAATCAATCCTTTTTGCTTCAGGTTTCAACTCAAAACCACCACATATAAAGTATAAACTACTGTAGCAATTTCCCAAAAGTTCCGTGATCAAAAGAACTAAAAAAGAAAGCGATAAAGCGGTAAACACAAATATTGGCAGAAATCTGTCAAAACAGAACAGCTGACAAATGTCGAATTTTTAGAGGGTTTTCTGTTGCTCAAATCAAAAAGTGTTCAACTAATGAAAGTTTGGATATA
This sequence comes from Dactylis glomerata, assembly GCA_007115705.1. Taxonomy (NCBI): domain Eukaryota; kingdom Viridiplantae; phylum Streptophyta; class Magnoliopsida; order Poales; family Poaceae; genus Dactylis; species Dactylis glomerata. The sequence continues at coordinate 4,816,842 of QXEO01000472.1, read as the reverse complement.
ACCTGGGGCATATGCACAAGAAATTGCAGGTCCAAAAGATATACAAAGAATTTTCAAAAAAAATTACGGTGCAGCACCGAAAACTATTTCAGGACAGCAACACCCCCAAATCTTACCTCACTCAAATTAGAGGCTTCTCTTGGCACAAAAAGGAAATAAAAAGGATAAGGAGCGGTTATTACAGTAGTAATAACTTCCAAGACTCAAATAAATGAAAAAGTACTGAAAATAAACAATGGGTTATCTCCCAAGAGTGCTTTTCTTTAACGCCTTTGAGCTAGGTGCAGTAATTTGCAAAGATGCTCATGTGGGCACCATATAAGAGCTTGAGGAAAAGGCGCTGACAAGGGTATAATTACTAGAGCCCGTTAGTTGAGTACCCCTGAGGCCCGTTAAGCTAGGCCCAACTATAATGATAGTCGAATACGAGTTATTACCGTATGTCGATATTTGTAATCTGTATCGAACCCGACCCGATCCTCGAGACCTAGCCACCTATATATAGGGGCCAGGAGAGGACGGTGGAGGGCAGATTGAAAGCAAGCCAGGTTGAATACCCAAGTTTACTTTCGATACACACTTATTTCGACTAACTTTACCTTCGAGTTCATCCGACGCCCTATCTCCCCGATCATAAGTCCTTCATCTAGGACATTTGTCGAGTTAACCCCTCGTCAATTGGCGCCGACCGTGGGGACTTTGGGCGTTGGAACCATGAATTCGACGGCTTTTTCGCTTTTAGCCAACAGCAGTCCAAAAGTCGACAGAAGTCAAGAGGTAGAACTGACAATTGGAAGTATGAGCATCCTCATCGGGCCATCGGGGTCATCCCGTCTCTTGGAGTCGACAAAGCCAGATCCGTCGGCAAGCAAGCCCGAAACAAAGGAAGCATTGGAATCATCAGAAGGCTCTTCCAGCGAGGTAAACTCGCCGGTCAGCTTAGAAAAAGCATTAATCGCAGAAAGCGAAGAAATTCAGGAAAAATTCGACTCAGAAGAAAAAGCGTGTCAGATGCACAACAACGCAAAGGACTTCGCCGTAGGAAGCAGCGGCGTCTCCAAAGTACATCAGTTATGCGTTATTATCACTGAAGCAGAGGAAGGAAACAACAGCGAAGAGAGTAAAAGGGTCGACAGGCAAGTCGACAAAGTGAAAAATCACAACAAAAAGGAAAAAGAGAAAGTCCATGTCTCGGCTGGTGAATGGAGGATGATTACATCAGCCATTAATCATGGTACAGAAGTACCCGAGGGATCGCGAAGAGAAGTTCTAATGGGATATCAGTATGCACTATACCAACACAAGAAGAAACTAAGGGAGGAAAGAGACATGATGTTTCAAGACAACAACAGCATATCAAGGGAAGAATACTGGGAAGACTATAGTGAAGACTCAGAATATAGCAGAGAGAGGCGTGGCGATCCAAAACACAGAAGGGGGGCAGCAGCACGCGACAGAGAAGAGGGGTACTCGAGGAGCCCCACCCCATAGTTAGAAGAGGAGGAAGATGACCTGATACAAAAAACGCCAGAGGCGGCATTAGCAGCAGCATAAGCGTATTTACTAGCCACAAGACTAGAGCATGGGGACCCGCGAGAAGATATGCACCGAGCCGCGATACGAAGCCTCGGAATAGTAGAAGGAAAGATCAGGGAGCAAGGCCTAGAGATAAAGTCGACAAGTCACAAAGAGAAGTTCAGATACAACCGCACAGACAGCGACTATAGCGAGTCATTAGAAGAGAAAAAGCAGTAGAAAAAGAAGGAGGATGCAAGAAGTATAATAGCACAAGCTCGAGTAAATAAATCGCGACATGCTTGGAGGGAAGAGAATTACGAAGACGACGATAAAGATATGGGTGCGTTATGCTTTACTCGTAGAGTTCGCAGAACGCGGGTACCTAAAGGATTCAAACTACCACACGACCAGAATAAGTACGACGGGTCGCAGGAACCCACCTTATGGCTATCAGATTATCTACAAGCAGTGCAGATATTAGGGGGAACAAAGGCGACTGCAATGCAAAGTTTGCAGCTGCACCTCACCGGCGCCGCCCGGTCTTGGTTGAACACGCTACCCGACGAATCTATTGGAGGCTGGGGGGAACTCGAAAGTCGATTCACAAGAAATTTTTGTTCCACCTACAAGCTCCCAACATCACTGGAAGAAGTTAAAGCATGTGTGCAAAGGAAAGGCGAAACGCTACGTTCTTATATACAACGCTGGAGTATAATTAAAAATTCAGCAGAGGACGTCTCCGACGAACGAGCAATAGACGCTTTTTCGGAAGGACTTCGTCGCTCAGATCTTGTGGAAGAAATAGGAAGAACAAGACCTACGACAGTAGCTGAGCTAATGGAACAAGCCAACAAATTCGCTGATGGAGAGGACGCGTATAATAATAAAAGAGGACGTTCGCCAGAAGTCGACAGAATAAGTCGACAGAGGAGACGATACCGCAGCGGGGGTAACCAAGGAAGGCGAAATCAGGTAGCCGCAGGTTATGTACTAGAAGAAGAGGAAGGGTACGAAAGTAGGAGGTTTCAGGCAAAAGGGACAGAAAAATCAAGATACTCTGGTCCTTCGGCTGAGGATATGCTATACGGACCTTGTCGAATCCACTACGCGTACCTCGATGGGAAAAGGGTCTCAAATCACCAGATGAAGGATTGTAGAACATTCCTAAGGTTGCAAGGTGCCATGGGCTCGAGCCAAGAAGGAAGGCAAGGAGAAAAACGTAGAAGTCAAGGATATCAAACTCAAAGATTATCAAAGCACCTAGAGTCGCAAGTATACATATCAGCCATGATTCAACCAGTGCCCAAGTCGAAAAAAGAGCGAAAGAGCATATCCAGGAAAGTGAACCTAGCAATATCATCACCACCAGCTACCACAGAGTACCTACGATGGTCAGAGCAACCAGTCAAGTTCAGTAGAGCAGACCACCCACGGAAAGTTCCTAGGCCGGGCCACTCGCCTATGGTTCTAAAAGCACAAATAGGAGGGTACGACATCGGAAGAGTGTTCATGGATGCAGGGAGCGGCATAAACTTAATATATGCTAGAACACTGAAGGCTATGTGCATCTCACCGGCGAGTCTGAAGCCAACAGATTGCTCTTTCCACGGGATAGTACCAGGAGCAGCGAACTACCCTTTGGGAAGAATAGAACTCGATGTCTGCTTTGGCAGCAGCGAAAATTATAGAAGAGAGAAACTGGAGTTCGAAGTTATGGACTGGCCGTCACAATATCATGCAATCCTGGGGCGCCCAGCATTTGCAAAATTCATGGCAGTACCACACTACGCGTATCTCACGTTAAAAATTCCAGGGCCCAAAGGAACAATAACAGTACAAGGGAGCTTTGAAGTAGCCAACACATGCGACAGAGAATTCAACAAGATGGCGCAAACCTTCGGCATGACAGCGGAATACGAGAGGCTCAAAGGAGAAACAGATCATAATGTGCTACCCGACGTTGGGCGATCCCTGCCAGATAAGGCTTTCGACACAACGCAAGATTCAAAGAAAATTCAGGTCCACCCTACGGATCCAAACAAGACAACATCCATTGCGGTAAATTTGGATCCCGCATAGGAAGGCGCGCTCGTCGAGTTCCTCCGTGAGCGCTGGGAAATCTTCGCCTGGTGTCCATCGGACATGCCAGGGGTTCCTAGGGAACTCGTCGAGCACGCACTAAATGTCGATCCCAAGGTGAAACCAGTCAAGCAACCATTGCGACGATTCGATGAACCCAAGAGGAAGGCAATAGCGTCAGAATTGCACAGATTAGAAAATGCTGGATTTATCAGAGAAATCAAAACTTCGAGTTGGGTGTCGAACCCAGTAATAGTACCCAAGAAGAACACATACGTACAAAGAGTATGTGTCGACCACACATCTCTCAATAAGCATTGTCCAAAGGATCCTTTCCCTTTACCCCGCATCGATCAAATAATCGATTCAACAGCGGGCTGCGCAAGGCTTTCCTTTTTGGATGCATATTCTGGCTACAACCAGATCAAGCTGAAGAAAGAGGACGAGGAAAAAACGGCTTTCATCACACCGTATGGGGTGTTTTGCTACCAAGTGATGCCATTCGGCCTAAAAAATGCAGGGGCAACTTATCAAAGGATGATGCAAAGTTGCCTTGGGAGCCAAATAGGGCGCAACATACAAGTCTACATTGATGACGTAGTCATCACCACAAGAGAGGAGAAATCTTTAATCAGCGACTTGGCAGAAACCTTCGACAACCTGAACAAGTTCAAGCTTAAGTTGAACCCGACAAAGTGTTCCTTCGGAGTTTCAGCAGGGCAACTTTTGGGATTCTTGGTATCAGCACGAGGAATAGAGGCAAATCCAGAGAAAATTCAAGCAATTCTAACAATGGGGAAACCCACGAAACTCCACGACGTACAGAAATTAGCAGGACGAGTCGCGGCATTAAGTCGTTTCGTTGCTCGACTAGGGGAGAAGGCGCTTCCTTTTTATGCACTTATGAAGAAGTCAGACGACAAATTTGAGTGGACAGAAGTAGCAGACGCAGCGTTTGCGCAATTGAAAAAAGTGCTTTCCACGCCGCCAGTGCTGGTCGCACCTAAAGAAAAAGAGCCACTACTACTGTACATCGCCGCAACCCATCAGGTGGTAAGTACAGTTCTAGTAGTCGAAAGAAGTGAAGAAGGCAAAGCTCATGGCGTCCAGAGACCGGTGTATTTCATCAGCGAAGTGCTATCTCCAACCAAACAGAGGTACCCGCATTATCAGAAGCTGGCGTACAGTGTCTTCACTACTGCACGAAAATTACGACAGTATTTTACTGTGCACCCAATTATAGTGGTCAATGAAGCACCACTATCGAACATATTGAACAACCCTTTAGCAACAGGCCGTGTCTCTTTGTGGGGAATCGAGTTATCTCCCATGGACATCACGTACGAAAAAAGGAAGGCGATCAAGTCACAAATTTTGCCAGATTTTATAGCAGAGTGGCTCGAGCTGCAAAGCACGGGACCACCAGATTTATCGAGTACTTGGACAATGTACTTCGATGGTTCAAAGCGAGTCCAAGGAGCAGGCGCAGGAGTAGTATTAATATCGCCTCATGGCGACAAATTAAAGTATGTCTTACGGATGAGCTTCCCGCAGGCTTCTAACAATGAAGCGGAGTATGAGGCTTTGTTGCACGGAATGAAGATGGCTAAAGCTTGTGGAGCAACTCGCCTAAAGATATTTGGAGACTCTAACCTTGTTGTCCAGCAAGTTATGAACAGGTGTGACACAATCAATGACAACATGATGGCCTACAAGAATTTGTACCATTATCTAGAAGGAACGTTCGATGGATGCGAAGTCTCTCACATCAGCAGGAACAGCAATGAGGAAGCCGACACTTTAGCAAATATTGGATCACAATGCTTACCTGTACCATCTGGAGTATTTTGGGAAGAAATAGCGGAAAGGTCAATAAAAAGTGCTAAAAGTTCGACTACCACGGCAGGCTCGGGGGCTATGACAGAGCCAGAGGAGGTCATGATGATAGAAGAAACATGGATGCAGCCATATCTTGCGTACATGATAAATAAAAAGCTACCAGAAGATGCAGTGGAGGCTAAGAGGATAACTCGAAGAGCGAAAGCGTTTGTCGTGATTGAAGGAAAACTATACAAGAGAAGTATTACAGGCGTTTTACAACACTGTGTCACACCCCAGGAAGGGCAAACAATATTGAAAGACATACACGGCGGAGTATGTGGCCATCACGCCAGCAGCAGAGCAATAGCGGCAAAAGCTTTTCGAGCGGGATTCTATTGGCTAACAGCCATCGAGGACGCAAAAGATATAGTTCGAAAGTGTGAAGCATGTCAAAGGTTTGCATCCAGACCGCACGCACCAGCAGCGGAGCTACAAACAATACCATTATCCTGGCCCTTCGCACAATGGGGTCTTGACATGGTGGGAAAGCTGCACAAATCTTGGCCAGGAGGGCATGTCTACATGCTAGTAGCAGTCGATAAATTCACCAAATGGGTGGAAGCAGCTCCAGTAACAACTCAAGATTCTACAGCAGCAATCAGCTTCATCAAGTCGATAGTTTTTCGTTTTGGTGTACCACACAGCATCATCACAGACAACGGGACAAATTTTACTTCAAAAGAATTCAAAAGTTACTGCGAAGGATTGGGGATCAAGCTTAAATTTGCATCTGTGGCGCACCCGAAGACAAACGGGCAAGTCGAAAAAGCCAATGGCCTGATAAGTAGTGGAATAAAAAAGAGGCTTTTAGCACCTCTCGAGAAAGCCAAGAGCGCTTGGGTAGAAGAATTGCCCTCCGTTCTTTGGAGTCTAAGAACTACGCCTAATGCAGCAACTCAAGAAACTCCTTTCTTCCTGGTCCATGGCGCAGAAGCCGTGCTTCCAGTCGAGGTTACACACGAGGCTCCAAGAGTGACGGCATATGATGAGGCGACATCGACAGAAGCATTGCAAGACGACGTCAATGCGCTAGATGAAGCAAGAGACAAAGCATTAGAAAGGGCTACGCAATATCAGCAAAGCTTACGAAACTACCATAGTAGTCGAGTTCGTCCACGATCCTTTGTGGTAGGAGACCTCGTTTTGCGACTCAGGCAAGATAGCCATGGGAAATTGGAGTCCCCGTGGGTGGGACCTTACATCGTCACGGAAGTAATACCAGGAGGAGCATATCGACTACAAGACAAGAAGACTGGGAAGGACGAAAGTAACCCGTGGAATGCAGAACAGCTACGACGTTTTTACGCGTAGACTAAGTATAGAGATATCAATATATTCGAGTTAACCTTCTGGACCCAGAACATGAGGCCACAGGTCGGGTTCTTTGGGTTGAACTCGACAAAATTGTACGATTCTCGTGTTACATCTCCGCTCGGGGGCTTCAACCCCTGGGTCGTACGAAAAAATCGTTATGACAAGATGGAGGGGTTTTCCTTCACTATAAGGTTGTTTACACAACCCGATAAATACAGAAAGAACTTGGTTCATAAAAAGAACCCGATATCATCCCTACATTTATTGGTTCGCAAAGAACCCGACATATGGAAAGCATATCTCAGAACATGACTTGTTCTCATGGTACTAGTAAACGATATCGACACAAAGTACGAATATTTATTGCAAATATCATTGCAGGAAGGACATTGTCAAACGAGATTACATGGATAACAGATCCTAATAAAAGAGGGCTTCAAGCTTCATACTCCTTCTGGCAAAGAGTGCCATTATAGATCTTCACGTCAAACTTTGACGTACCGACGTGGAAGTCGAAGGCCATGATGAAGCCTTGATGGATGTCGTGGTCCTCAGCAAATTGTGACCAGCCACCTCTGAAGTACTGCTCGCCGTCGCCATCATACCACACCTCCACCTCATAGGGGATGCCACCGCCAGACTGTTCACGAAGAACCGCCTCTCGCAGTTCGTGGCCATCCATAAACTTCGTGAAATCTAGCGGCAAGCGCTGAATCTCACGGCACTGCGCCATGGCAATACAAAGGAAAGAAAAGATACGGGGAGGTGCAGCAGGAGCAGCTGGAGCAGCAGATGGAGGAGCGATTGGACCTGGAGTGATGTTAGTCACTTTGGGTTTGTTCTTGCTACCAGGTGGGCGGCCGGGATGGCGCTTAGCCGGAGCATCTGACGAAGTTCCTGCGGCGGCCGGCGCGGTGTTCTTGTTCTTGCTGCCGCGAGGGCGACCCCGACCTCGTGGTGCCGCCGGGGAACCAAGGTTCAGACGGGAGCCTGCAGCATCTGCCATGAGTGCGAGAGAGAAACCTCAGAAAAACCCTAGATGGAGGAGAGAAGATGATGCGGCGGAGGAAAGAATCTGATTAGGGTTTTTATCTTTACCAGATGGTGCTTTATTTACAAGCGCGTATTATTGGGCCCCCGTGCTACAGCGCAGCCCACAAACAAATTTTAAGTAGGAGTTAAATTCTGCGTACAACAGACGATAATATCAATAAAGAAAAACAAGACAGGAGACTATGATCGCGCGATATGGAAACCTCGATTTGGACTCGGGGGCTCGTCAAATAGTAAAAGGTCGACAGGAGACAGAAGAGCTGAACTTTGAGCCTATGCTTGACTACAAGTTGCCAAACATAGCCTCGGGGGCTACTCCCATCGGGAGCGCTGAGCGCGCACCCGATAGAGATGAAATAGTCAATATTGAAATTGCAGAAGGATAAGCATACAAAACTTCGACTACGTAGTCGACAAATTGAAGAGAAATTACTCCCATCGGGAGCGAGTTTTATGGTTGTAGAAACCCGAATATTTTCAGTCAAACTTTGACTGCGACATAAGATTCTCGAGTTGCGTTATCGCAACGAAACTCGAATGCCGTGATTTATCACGAAGGTAAGACCCCGGGATCCGTCCTGTGTGGCCTAGTATACGCACATGGATGCGCTCTGCTGGTATGTATCCGTGTCTACGACGCGAAGAAAATCCTGGTGGACGCACTGGGTACCCTGAGAACCACTGGGACTCATTTTTTGTAAGTCCTAAATGAGGCAAAAGAGTGAGTTTGACCGGTATCCCGAATTCAAGTCCAAGGGGATTGAATTTGAAGTAGGTGACAAGTATCTGTTCCGGTAGTTAACTGACCTCTTCATCCGTCAGAGTTGTCAGGCTTGTTCATCGAGACCCCTTGCGAGCGAATTATCATTATTATAAGTCGAAAGACCAAGTCGAAGATTCGAAGAAGATGAAGAATTATCCAAGTCGAAGATTTGAAGATTAGAGATTCTACCTGAATCTGCAATTCTGGTAGAATCTCAGGGGCTACTGACAAGGGTATAATTACTAGAGCCCGTTAGTTGAGTACCCCTGATGCCCGTTAAGCTAGGCCCAACTGTAATGATAGTCGAATACGAGTTATTACCGTATGTCGATATTTGTAATCTGTATCGAACCCGACCCGATCCTCGAGACCTAGCCACCTATATATAGGGGCCAGGAGAGGACGGTGGAGGGCAGATTGAAAGCAAGCCAGGTTGAATACCCAAGTTTACTTTCGATACACACTTATTTCGACTAACTTTACCTTCGAGTTCATCTGACGCCCTATCTCCCCTATCATAAGTCCTTCATCTAGGACATTTGTCGAGTTAACCCCTCGTCAGGCGCCATATAGGAACTTGAAGCAATAGAGAGCATCAAAAAGCAAATGTGAAAGACATTTAAATCTGAACCACTTCCTATGAAAAATAATCTTGTAAAGAGACAAGTCATGAAAGTGCAAAGCAAAAAGCATAGGAAGGCAAAACAAATACAACTTCAAGAGTTGTAACATAAAGAGGGGAAACTCAATATTGTTGAGATCCATCAAACCATGTTTCCCTCTCTCATCGTAACTTTCAGTAGCATCATGAATAGAAGTAACAATATAACTATCACATAAAGCATCCCTATCATGAGCCACATGCATAAAAGAATTAATACTCCCCACATGAACAATCGTAGTAGGAGCAGATTCAACAGAATAATTATTCTCATCACCATAATCATCAAAAACAGGAGGCATATTGTAATCATAACTATTTTTCTCCTCAAAAGTAGGTGAACTGAAAATATTATACTCATCATCATAACCATCATAAACTAGAGGTTTAGTATCATCACAAGCTAGAGAACAGCTATTTCGCAAAGCATATTCATCAAACATATCATCATAAGAAGGAACATGGATAGTACTAATGGTACAACAATTATTAACCTTAGAATTTGTACCAAAAAGATTTTCAATATCAAAAGTAGAGTGCTTTTCCCAATCATGATCACTAACATAGGTAACAGGCATGAGAACATCATCCCAATCAGAATTATCATAATCTATAGCAGGATCATAACGCTTAGGGGAAGATACCGTGTCCTCTCGCCTTTTACTCCTCTTCTTCTTCTTCATACTCTTCTTACTCTCTCCTTTAGGAGGGAGAGACTTGAAGGGCATCTTCTCCACATATCCTTTAGGAGGGAAAGGCATCTTCTCCACATAATCTGGTTTGCTGATAGAAACAACAGAAGAAACTTTGGAGGATTCCTCCTCTCTATTAATAAAATCGAAACATCTATTAGTCCTGTCATAGCTTGGCAAAATATCATGTTTTATAAGATTTTGTATGTAAGTATTTGCAAGACAATCTTTAGCACAATAGAGACGACAACCATGAAGGATGCTATTAATATCAACATCTCTCATATCAACCAAAGAAATCTTTCTAGATATCTCTTCATAATTCAAAAACAAAGTAAGCTCATCATGCTGATTGAGAGTAATCTTATCATCACAATACAAATCTGCGGTACACGTTCGATTAATTGGGCATTGAAAATTAAAGTGACCCATTTTACCGCAAAATTCACAAAGAAAAGGATAAAGCTCACAAACCTTTTCACCAAGCTCGTCTAGATCTCTCAGCCACATTCGGGTTTCTTCATTTGCGTGGTGGACACAATAATCTTCCTTGTTGTAACTCTGTTCACAAGGTCTATGTACTCCACAAAAATTAACATGCTTATAGGAAATAGGACTTTCAGAGGTTCGAGCATGTTTATTGCAATCATCAACAACAATATCATTTTCTACGCAAGTGTCCTTAAAAGGTTCATGATACACGTCCCCATTTCCTTTAGGAACATTAATATGGGAAGCAAAGGTTTTAAAGCAATCAATCATAATTTGAGGATCAAGACCATACTTAGCACTAAGCTCTTGAAAATTAGCAGTTTCAGCGAAAGACTTAATGCAATCAAACTCGTAATTCATACCTGATCCTTTACCTTTGTCGCTATCCCAACCTTCAATATTATTTTGAATTGTTTCAAGCAGATCCCACTTGGTGTCAACATCCTTGCTTGTGAAAGACCCATCAAAGCATGCATCTAGATAGTCCTTGTAATATCCTGAAAGCCTTGCATAAAAATTATTAATAACAATATTACGGGGAAGATCATGAATAGGACATTTGTGCATTAGTAACTTCAATCTTCCCCACACTTGGGCAATGCTTTCTCCCTCATGCGGATGAAAATTATAAATGTAATTCCTATCTTTATAAACCTGACTAGAAGGATAGAATTTAGAATAAAAGAGAGGTACAATTTCCTCCCAGTCAATAGATCGACCATCCTTCAGTGTTTTATACCATTCCTCAGCTCTGCCTTTCAGTGATAAAGAGAATAGCTTCTTCTTAACTCGGTTCATCGAAATACCTGAACACTGGAACAACTCGCATAATTCATGTATAAAGAGCAAATGATCACCAGGATGGACAGTTCCATCTCCTAAATAGCAGTTATTCATAGCACGGTCGACAATTTTCAAAGGTATTTTAAAAGGATGAGGAGCACAAGCATCATTAGAAACATCACATATGGGAGATAAAATATCATCAGAGCAAACTTTCTCCACTAAAGCTGGGGAACTAAAAATATCATGCTTAACAAAACCAGCTTCCCCAAGCTTAGACTTTTCTATAGCGTTAGCAATAACGGTATTCAAAGCATTCGTACTAATAACATTGCTATGCAAAATAAACTCCAAAGGTTTTTCAATTTTCTCTTCAAATCTAAACTCAGGAAAAAGACTAAAGAACTCTTTACTTTCCATTAAGCCTAACTAGTGAAAATTAAAAAAGAAACAAAAATATATAATTGCAGAATCTAAAGGAAATAACTGCGAGCACTCACCAGCAACTAAAAGACTTAGTAGCCGAAGAATGTGAGTACCTTTTACCTTTCCTCCCCGGCAACAGCGCCAGAAAAGTGCTTGATGTCTACGCACGCGTCTGTTCTTGTAGACAGTGTTGGGCCTCCAAGTGCAGAGGTTTGTAGAACAGCAGCAAGTTTCCCTTAAGTGGATCACCCAAGGTTTATCAAACTCAGGGAGGAAGAGGTCAAAGCTATCCCTCTCAAGCAACCCTGCAATTACGATATAGAAAGTCTCTTGTGTCCCCAACACATCTAATACACTTGTCAGATGTATAGGTGCACTAGTTCGGCGAAGAGATAGTGAAATACAAGTAGTAGTGATGATTATAAGTAGCAAATGTGATCTGAAATAAATATCGCTGCGAGCAAACATGTAACAAAACAGTAAGTAAACAGTGTGCAATGCTTGGATACAAGGCCTAGGGATCATACTTTCACTAGTGGACACACTCTCAACAAATATAACATAATTGAACCAATAGATACTATCATCCATATGCAACTCAAAACAATTCTCCAATGGAAAACGAACACTAATCATGCGTAGGGCTACGAAGCACTCCTCAAAGTCCGTATGTACCCAAACTAGATTGTCCCACACTATCACCGTGAATGCACTAGATGGTTCCAACAAACACCAACAATTCATAGAGACATTAACCAAAAAGATACACATGATGCACACACTAGTCACCTTTACACCATGATACGAGGTATCTCCGGAGAGTATAATAATTAAGCATAGGAGTAGCATAATATCTGAATAATAACATCTACCAATTCAACTAGATACAAAGCTCATGATCACATAAAGATCACATCATGGGAGAGAGAGGTGAACCACATAGCTACCGGTAGAGCCCTCAGCCCCGGGGGAGAACTACTCCCTCCTTATCATAGGAGACAACAAGGTTGATGGAGATGGCGGTGAGGTCGATGGAGATGGCGGAGACGGCGATGGAGACCGATGGAGATGGCTCTGGGGGCACTTCCCCATCCCGGCAGGGTGCCGGAATAGAGACTTTTGTCCCCCGAAATTCGTCGGTGGCGGCGGCGGAGCTGCGGAACTCTTTCTGGAAAATTGCCGACTCTCCTAGGGTTTTCTGTCCCGAGGCTTTATATAGGCGAAGGGGCGTCGTCAGGGGGCTCCCAGGGCGCCCTCACAATGGGTGGGCGCGGCCAGGGGCTGGGTCGCGCCCCCCTATTGTGTGGGCGGCCTCTGGCCCCCCTCCGGCTCTCTTTCGGTCTTCGGTACTCTTCCGGGAAAAATAAGACTTCTGGAACTTGTTTCGTCCAATTCTGAGAATATTTCCTGTGTAGCTTTTCTGAAATAGCTTTTCTGAAACACAAAAATAGCAGAAAACAGGGAACTGGCACTGTGGCGTCTTGTCAATAGGTTAGTTCCGGAAATCGCATAAAAACGCCACGAAGTGTAACGAAACACAAGGCAAATGGTGTAAAAACAAGCATGGAGCATCAAAAATTATAGATACATTCGAGACGTATCAACGACCTATTTATAGACGGGAACGGGGCGGGAAAATGAAGGAGAAGCGGCGGGAAGCGCGCGACATGGCATTCATTTCCCGCCAACGCGTGCTGCAACGTTACGGCTCGCTGCCCTGCTGCAAAGTTGTTTCCGTTTGCAGTGCCATTACTGGGCGCGGGAGACGAGACGAGTGGAGACGACGAAGCGTCGGTCGTGCCGCTGACAGTGGGCCACGCGGCGAGCCACGCATTTAGGGGGGTGGTGGCGGGGCGAGTGGAGATGCTCGTAGGTCGAGTACGCGACGGAGCTAAGAATAATAGGGAGGCGACTTAAAATCACCTTACGTGCTCGAGGCTCACCGCCGGCGATCTAGGAAGAATGCCGGCAAGGTTCCCTTGGAAGCGAGAGGAGAGTGGACAGTTTTCTCCGGGGACTAGGAATCGAGCGGCACTTACCAGCCTACCTGCAGTGGAGGAGAGAGGACGGTCTTCTCCGAGGACTGGATTACGGCGCCGCGCAGGGGATTTCGTTGCCGGAGCTGCTAGGGGAGGGTTTTTTGCAGCGCGCTAGAGGCAGGGGAGTTTGGATTTGGGAGAAATGATGGTAACAGTGGGGCTAGGGGAGTGGAGGCAAGGCAAAGAGGTGGGCGAGGAGCCCATGTTGCCACGCGGCAGCTAACCAGACGGCGTCGACGGCGGCTAACGTGTTGCAACAGCTGTGTCGATGACGAGTGGGTCCACGAGCGTGGCAGAATAGAACACAAGCCTTATTTATATTAGACTTGCTTTCGAATGAGCATAACTTATTCTTATAAAACAGAAAAATACATAATCAGCCCAAATTGTCTTATTTTATGACCTGATTAATAGGACCATAATACATGCCATATCTTGATGTAATAATTAGACCTCAAACAAATTTACATCAGTAAATAAAATTTAAAAATAATTATTATTCTAACAGTATAAATGCGATGTGATCATCGAAGCGGGAGCTATATCTTGACGACATGGTGTTGATCCATGGGGTCAGTGGGAATAATCGGTAAAATTGTATGCACCATACAAAAGGTCACACGTGCACCATCCCATTCATACATTTTTCCATGGAACCTCACCAGATCTCGGTTTCGCATCTTGATATAAACATAGCCGTCATCACCATTTTGGTGAGATTGGACGATCCGCCACCTGGCATCCTGCATCTTGCTGAATAGAACACACGCAACCACATAACCTGTTGGTTGTAGGTTCGGTGTTACAATGGCTTCCAGGATCTTAGTCTGTCGAACACCATATGTCACCCTTAGCTGATAGATGACTATACGGGAGATCCTAGCTTTCTTTGCGGATTTGATATCAATATTTGGTGATCGCGGCTCAGGGTCATTGTCTTCAGGGTCATCGTCTTCGCCATCACCTTTTTTGTTCCCTTCATCCCCTGAAAAATTTCTTGGATTTCCCCCGTCGAGAGAACCATACGGATCCGCGTCAGATTCAGGTTCCGGATCATAATCTTCTTGCACATCCTCCACCTCTACAACCTTCAGCTTCTGACATATGATACAACACGCGTTTAAAATCAAGAAATGTTCCTTTTATACATTTATACGCAGTACTAACATATTTTGAAAAAAAGACAGTCGTGTGTAGTACCTTGTCATCTTGGCTAACTCCTTTGGGAGAGCCCTCTCTGGCGAAAGTGCGCTTCTTACCTGCTCCTCCGCCCGCATCCATCGATCAATGGTTAAGTTCAAACTACAATAGGGAGTAAATCCTGACTTACAAGCGGGAATAAAAACTATACAAATTAACCCTAAAATATTGATACATACCTCTGTAGCTAGCTGAAGATGGTTTACCTATGTGGCTGAATTAGTGTTAGCCATCCGTCCCTTTTATAGAGACTTGCTAGGAACGGACGTCCCTATATTCATGTATCGGAGTAGTGGAGAATAGGAAAGGATAACGTTTCTATCCATTAATCTGTTGCAGAAATTTCGGCGGTGATCTAGTAAAAGGTTTTCTGCTACCCCCCATTGTAACATCTGTGTCGATGACGAGTGGGTCCCGATGTCTCGTGGGTTCACGAGCTGGGCAAAGTCGAGTGAGACAAACTAGTCCAGGTTTAGCATCTGAAGCGTGTGGGGACCCACTTGTCTGGGTAAGGTTTGTTCCGACGTGTGTCTAGGGCCCCAGTTGTCAACAGTGTTCCGGGCCTACACGGGGCCACATGTCATAAGGGTTAGAATTCGTGGCCAGTGGAAAAACCCAAGCAATAGACGCGTGGTAGCAAGTCGGGATGAGATTTGATAGGGTCAAGTAAATTGATGAGACACGCCGCAGTCTGACTAGGTGTGCTCAAGAGATGTCAGTTGCATCATCATCGCTCACTCTACTCTGGCGACTAGTTCAGTAGCCATAGATGGAGGAGTTCCCTGCCATGGGTAAACAAATAAATAAATGGCACATAGCACTTGCAATTCATCATTGCGACTCATTGGTTACATTAGGTAACATTAATTATGTAGTTCAGTAGCCATACTAAGTGTGCAGCAATTTAGTCATGTGCATCAATTATTTAATTACTTGCAGCAAGTTAGTCATGTGCATCCAATTGCTTTTAATTTCAAAACAGGTGCTTTTTTGTGAAGGGGCCACCACGGGCAGTGTGCAAAACATGACGACTCTAATTTTCATGGGTGGGGGACCTACCAGGGGTGCCACAGCTAGGAGGTTAGGAATTATCTCGGCCTGCTGCCATATAATGAATATTTTTTGCCCTAAATCCATTTAAATCCAATTTTGCACTGGGGCTACAAGAAATGCACACGAGAAAAATAGGGGGAAAATACAGGGAGGTCCCCTGTGGGTGTGGGACCCTAGAACCAAGACCAAACCATGGTGCCCACCCCACCTGGCAGACATCGATGGCACCGCGAGTTTTCCTAGATCTCGAAGGGGGGCCAGGGGAATTCAGAAAAAAAATCAAAAAAAATGGAAAAACAGTGCATGGAGTCATGGTGAGTGATGCATCACCTAGGAAAAATACCAAACATGCCATCCCAAGGGTTCACAGGTGGACTCTTTCACAGAGAGGTGCTCCCAGGCAGGAGTTCTCTTGGTCTTCCTTGCCAGATGACCATGGTTTGCGCAAGTTCCATAGCAAACTGTGGAACCATGGTCCCATTTTTGGTGGAGATGTGCATCTTTGCATTCCCAACAACTTCTGCAACTAGTGTTTTTTTTTAGTTTCCACATAAAAATGCATTTCCCATTTTTAGGTGGCCGGAGGGGTCAAAATAGGTGCTTTTTTGTGAAGGGGCCACCAAGGGCAGTGTGCAAAACATCACCACTCAAATTTTCATGGGTGGGGGACCTACCAGGGGAGCCACATCCAGGAGGTTAGGAATTATCTCGGCCTGCTGCCATATAATGAATATTTTTTGCCCTAAATCCATTTAAATCCAATTTTGCACTGGGCTACAAGAAAGAAATGCACACCAGAAAAATATGGGGAAAATACAGGGAGGTCCCCTATGGGTGTGGGACCCTAGAACCAAGACCAAACAATGGTTCCCACCCCACCTGGCAGACATCGATGGCACCACGAGTTTGACCTAGATCTCGAAGGGGGCCTGGGGAATTCAGAAAAAAAACAAAAAAAATGGAAAAACAGTGCATGGAGTCATGGTGAGTGATGCATCACCTAGAAAAAATACCAAACATGCCATCTGAAGGGTTCACAGGTGGACTCTCTCACAGAGACGTGCTCCCAGGCAGGCGTTGTCTTGGTCTTCCTTGCCAGATGACCATGGTTTGCGCAAGTTCCATAGCAAACTGTGGAACCATGGTCCTATTTTTGGTGGAGATGTGCATCTTTGCATTCCCAACAACTTCTGCAACTAGTGTTTTTTCAGTTTCCACATAAGAAATGCATTTCCCATTTTTCAGGTGGCCGGAGGGGTCAAAATAAGTGCTTTTTTGTGAAGAGGCCACCAAGGGCAGTGTGCAAAACATCACCACTCTAATTTTCATGGGTGGGGGACTTACCAGGGGTGCCACATCCAGGAGGTTAGAAATTATCTCGGCCTGCTGCCATATAATGAATATTTTTTGCCCTAAATCCATTTAAATCCAATTTTGCACTGGGTCTACAAGAAATGCACACCAGAAAAATAGGGGGAAAATACAGGGAGGTCCCCTGTGGGTGTGGGACCCTAGAACCAAGACCAAACCATGGTTCCCACCCCACCTGGCAGACATCGATGGCACCGCGAGTTTGACCTAGATCTCGAAGGGGGGCCTGGGGAATTCAGAAAAAATCAAAAAAATGGAAAAACAGTGCATGGATTCATGGTGAGTGATGCATCACCTAGGAAAACTACCAAACATGCCATCCCAAGGGTTCACAGGTGGACTCTCCAACAGAGAGGTGCTCCCAGGCAGGAGTTCTCTTGGTCTTCCTTGCCAGATTACCATGGTTTGCGCAAGTTCCACAGCAAACTGTGGAACCATGGTCCCATTTTTGGTGGAGATGTGCATCTTTGCATTCCCAACAACTTCTGCAACTAGTGTTTTTTCAGTTTCCACATAAAAAATGCATTTCCCATTTTTCAGGGGGGCGGAGGGGTCAAAACAGGTGCTTTTTTGTGAAGGGGCCACCAAGGGCAGTGTGCAAAACATCACCACTCTAATTTTCATGGATGGGGAACCTACCAGGGGTGCCACATCCAGGAGGTTAGGAATTATCTCGGCCTGCTGCCATATAATGATATTTTTTATCGTAAATCCATTTAAATCTAATTTTGCACTGGGGCTACAAGAAATGCACACCAGAAAATAGGGGGAAAATACAGGGAGGTCCCCTATGGGTGTGGGACCCTAGAACCAAGACCAAACCATGGTTCCCACCCCACCTGGCAGACATCGATGGCACCGCGAGTTTGACCTAGATCTCGAAGGGGGGCCTGGGGAATTCAGAAAAAATAAAAAAAAAATGGAAAAACAGTGCATGGAGTCATGGTGAGTGATGCATCACCTAGCAAAAATACCAAACATGCCATCCGAAGGGTTCACAGGTGGACTCTCTCACAGAGAGGTGCTCCCAGGCAGGAGTTGTCTTGGTCTTCCTTGCCATATGACCATGGTTTGCGCAAGTTCCACAGCAAACTGTGGAACCATGGTCCCATTTTTGGTGGAGATGTGCATCTTTGCATTCCCAACAACTTCTGCAACTAGTGTTTTTTCAGTTTCCACATAAAAAATGCATTTCCCATTTTTCAGGTGGCCGCAGGGGCCAAAACAGGTGCTTTTTTGTGAAGGGGCCACCAAGGGCAGTGTGCAAAACATCACCACTCTAATTTTCATGGGTGGGGAACCTACCAGGGGTGCCACATCCAGGAGGTTAGGAATTATCTCAGCCTGCTGCCATATAATGAATATTTTTTGCCCTAAATCCATTTAAATCCAATTTTGCACTGGGGCTACAAGAAATGCACACCAGAAAAATAGGGGGAAAATACAGGGAAGTCCCCTGTGGGTGTGGGACCCTAGAACCAAGACCAAACCATGGTTCCCACCCCACCTGGCAGACATCGATGGCACCGCGAGTTTGACCTAGATCTCGAAGGGGGCTTGGGGAATTCAGAAAAAAAGGAAAAACATTGCATGGAGTCATGGTGAGTGACGCATCACCTAGGAAAAATACCAAACATGCCATCCGAAGGGTTCACATGTGGACTCTCTCACAGAGAGGTGCTCCCAGGCAGGAGTTGTCTTGGTCTTCCTTGCAGATGACCATGGTTTGCGCAAGTTCCACAGCAAACTGTGGAACCATGGTCCCATTTTTGGTGGAGATGTGCATCTTTGCATTCCCAACAACTTCTGCAACTAGTGTTTTTTCAGTTTCCACATAACAAATGCATTTCCCATTTTTCAGGTGGCCGGAGGGGTCAAAACAGGTGCTTTTTTGTGAAGGGGCCACCAAGGGCAGTGTGCAAAACATCACCACTCTAATTTTCATGGGTGGGGGACCTACCAGGGGTGCCACATCCAGGAGGTTAGGAATTATCTCGGCCTGCTGCCATATAATGAATATTTTTTGCCCTAAATCCATTTAAATCCAATTTTGCACTGGGGCTACAAGAAATGCACACCAGAAAAATAGGGGGGAAATACAGGGAGGTCCCCTGTGGGTGTGGGACCCTAGAACCAAGACCAAACCATGGTTTCCACCCCACTTGGCAGACATCGATGGCACCGCGAGTTTGAGCTAGATCTCGAAGGGGGGCCTGGGGAATTCAGAAAAAATCAAAAAAAAATGAAAAACAGTGCATGGAGTCATGGTGAGTGATGCAACACCTAGGAAAAATACCAAACATGCCATCCCAAGGGTTCACAGGTGGACTCTCCCACAGAGAGGTGCTCCTAGGCAGGAGTTCTCTTGGTCTTCCTTGCCAGATGACCATGGTTTGCGCAAGTTCCACAGCAAACTGTGGAACCATGGTCCCATTTTTGGTGGAGATGTGCATCTTTGCATTCCCAACAACTTCTGCAGCTAGTGTTTTTTCAGTTTCCACATAAAAAATGCATTTCCCATTTTTCAGGTGGCCGGAGGGGTCAAAACAGGTGCTTTTTTGTGAAGGGGCCACCAAGGGCAGTGTGCAAAACATCACCACTCGAATTTTCATGGGTGGGGGACCTACCAGGGGTGCCACATCCAGGAGGTTAGGAATTATCTAGGCCTGCTGCCGTATAATGAATATTTTTTGCCCTAAATCCATTTAAATCCAATTTTGCACTGGGGCTACAAGAAATGCACACCAGAAAATAGGGGGAAAATATAGGGAGGTCCCCTGTGGGTGTGGGACCCTAGAACCAAGACCAAACCATGGTTCCCTCCCCACCTGGCAGACATCGATGGCACCGCGAGTTTGACCTAGATTTCGAAGGGGAGCCTGGGGAATTCAAAAAAAATCAAAAAAATGGAAAAATAGTGCATGGAGTCATGGTGAGTGATCCATCACCTAGGAAAAATACCAAACATGCCATCCCAAGGGTTCACAGGTGGACTCTCCCACAGAGAGGTGCTCTTAGGCAGTAGTTCTCTTGGTCTTCCTTGCCAGATGACCATGGTTTGCGCAAGTTCCACACCAAGATGTGGAACCATGGTCCCATTTTTGGTGGATATGTGCATCTTTGCATTCCCAACAACTTCTGCAACTAGTGTTTTTTTAGTTTCCACATAAAAAATGCATTTCCCATTTTTTAGGTGGCCGGAGGGGTCAAAACAGGTGCTTTTTTGTGAAGGGGCCACCAAGGGCAGTGTGCAAAACATCACCACTCTAATTTTCATGGGTGGGGGACCTACCAGGGGTGCCACATCCAGGAGGTTAGGAATTATCTCAGCCTGCTGCCATATAATGAATATTTTTTGCCTTAAATCCATTTAAATCCAATTTTGCACTGGGCTACAAGAAATGCACACCAAAAAATAGGGGGAAAATACCGGGAGGTCCCCTGTGGGTGTGGGACCCTAGAACCAAGACCAAACCATGGTTCCCACCCCACCTGGCAGACATCGATGGCACCGCGAGTTTGACCTAGATCTCGAAGGGGGGCCTAGGGAATTCAGAAAAAATCAAAAAAAAATGGAAAAACAGTGCATGGAGTCATGGTGAGTGATGCATCACCTATAAAAAATACCAAACATGCCATCCCAAGGGTTCACAGGTGGACTCTCTCACAGAGAGGTGCTCCCAGGCAGGAGTTCTCTTGGTCTTCCTTGCCAGATGACCATGGTTTGCGCAAGTTCCACAGCAAACTATGAAACCATGGTCCCATTTTTGGTGGAGATGTGCATCTTTGCATTCCCAACAACTTCTGCAACTAGTGTTTTTTCAGTTTCCACATAAAAAATGCATTTCCCATTTTTCAGGTGGCCGGAGGGGTCAAAACAGGTGCTTTTTTGTGAAGGGGCCACCAAGGGCAGTGTGCAAAACATCACCACTCTAATTTTCATGGGTGGGGGACCTACCAGGGGTGCCACATCCAGGAGGTTAGGAATTATCTCGGCATGCTGCCATATAATGAATATTTTTTGCCCTAAATCCATTTAAATCCAATTTTGCACTGGGGGTACAAGAAATACACACCAGAAAAATAGGGGGAAAATACAGGGAGGTCCCCTGTGGGTGTGGGACCCTAGAACCAAGACCAAACAATGGTTCCCACCCCACCTGGCAGACATCGATGGCATCGCGAGTTTGACCTAGATCTCGAAGGGGGGCCTGGGGAATTCAAAAAAAATCAAAAAAAGGAAAAATAGTGCATGGAGTCATGGTGAGTGATGCATCACCTAGGAAAAATACCAAACATGCCATCCCAAGGGTTCACATGTGGACTCTCTCACAGAGAGGTGCTCCCAGGCAGGAGTTCTCTTGGTCTTCCTTGCCAGATGACCATGGTTTGCGCAAGTTCCACAGCAAACTGTGGAACCATGGTCCCATTTTTGGTGGAGATGTGCATCTTTGCATTCCCAACAACTTCTGCAACTAGTGTTTTTTCAGTTTCCACATAAAAAATGCATTTCCCATTTTTCAGGTGGCCGGAGGGGTCAAAACAGGTGCTTTTTTGTGAAGGGGCCACCAAGGGCAGTGTGCAAAACATCACCACTCTAATTTTCATGGGTGGGGGACCTACCAGGGGTGCCACATCCAGGAGGTTAGGAATTATCTCGGCATACTGCCATATAATGAATATTTTTTGCCCTAAATCCATTTAAATCCAATTTTGCACTGGGGCTACAAGAAATGCACACCAGAAAAATAGGGGGAAAATACAGGGAGGTCCCCTGTGGGTGTGGGACCCTAGAACCAAGACCAAACAATGGTTCCCACCCCACCTGGCAGACATCGATGGCATCGCGAGTTTGACCTAGATCTCGAAGGGGGGCCTGGGGAATTCAAAAAAAATCAAAAAAAAAGGAAAAATAGTGCATGGAGTCATGGTGAGTGATGCATAACCTAGGAAAAATACCAAACATGCCATCCCAAGGGTTCACATGTGGACTCTCTCACAGAGAGGTGCTCCCAGGCAGGAGTTCTCTTGGTCTTCCTTGCCAGATGACCATGGTTTGCGCAAGTTCCACAGCAAACTGTGGAACCATGGTCCCATTTTTGGTGGAGATGTGCATCTTTGCATTCCCAACAACTTCTGCAACTAGTGTTTTTTCAGTTTCCACAAAAAAAATGCATTTCCCATTTTTCAGGTGGCCGGAGGGGTCAAAACAGGTGCTTTTTTGTGAAGGGGCCACCAAGGGCAGTGTGCAAAACATCACCACTCTAATTTTCATGAGTGGGGGACCTACCAGGGGTGCCACATCCAGGAGGTTAGGAATTATCTCGGCCTGCTGCCATATAATGAATATTTTTTGCCCTAAATCCATTTAAATCCAGTTTTGCACTGGGGTTACAAGAAATGCACACCAGAAAAATAGGGCGAAATACAGGGAGGTCCCCTGTGGGTGTGGGACCCTAAAACCAAGACCAAACCATGGTTCCCACCCCACCTGGCAGATATCGATGGCACCGCGAGTTTGACCTAGATCTCGAAGGGGGGCCTGGGGAATTCAGAAAAAAACAAAAAAAAATGGAAAAACAGTGCATGGAGTCGTGGTGAGTGATGCATCACCTAGGAAAAATACGAAACATGCCATCCGAAGGGTTCACAGGTGGACTCTGTCACAGAGAGGTGCTCCCAGGCAGGAGTTCTCTTGGTCTTCCTTGCCAGATGACCGTGGTTTGCGCAAGTTCCACAACAAACTGTGGAACCATGGTCCCATTTTTGGTGGAGATGTGCATCTTTGCATTCCCAACAACTTCTGCATCTAGTGTTTTTCAGTTTCCACAAAAAAAATGCATTTCCCATTTTTCAGGTGGCCGGAGGGGTCAAAACAGGTGTTTTTTTGTGAAGGGGCCACCAAGGGCAGTGTGCAAAACATCACCACTCTAATTTTCATGGGTGGGGGACCTACCAGGGGTGCCACATCCAAGAGGTTAGGAATTATCTAGTCCTGCTGATGACCCACAAGTATAGGGGATCGCAACAGTCTTCGAGGGAAGTAAAACCCAAATTTATTGATTCGACACAAGGGGAGCCAAAGAATATATGTAAGCCTTAACAGATGAGTTGTCAATTCAGATGCACCTGGAAACAGTCTTGCTCGCAGTGGTTTATTAGTAGCAACAGTTTTATAGTAGTGATAGTAGTGAAACAGTAACAGCAGTAGTAAAATAGCAGCGGTAATAGTACAGTAGTAAACAGTAGGAACAAATACTGTAGGCATAGGGATGGATTACGGGCGTTGCATGGATAAGATAATTCATGAAATCAATGAGACATGGGCATTGCAGATAAATAATGATAAAGCATCCTAGTACAAACAATCATAGGCATGTGTTCCGTATATAGTCGTACGTGCTCACAAGGAGAAACTTGCACGACATCTTTTGTCCTACCAGCCTGTTGCAGCAGGGCCTCAAGGGAAACTACTGGTAATTAAGGTACTCCTTTTAATAAAGTACCAGAGCAAAGCATTAGCACTCGGTGAACACATATGATCCTCACATCATAGCCATCCCCTCCGGTTATCCCAATTTCTGTCACTTTGGGGCCTCGGGTTCCGGACAACAATATGTGTATACAACTTGTAGGTAAGACCATAAACAACAAGTATCATCATAGAAATAATAACATGTTCAGATCTGAAATCATAGCACTCGGGCCCAAAGTGACAAGCATTAAGCACAAGAAGTTGCAACAATGTCATAGGCACAA
The DNA here is from genome assembly GCA_007115705.1 of Dactylis glomerata. Taxonomy (NCBI): domain Eukaryota; kingdom Viridiplantae; phylum Streptophyta; class Magnoliopsida; order Poales; family Poaceae; genus Dactylis; species Dactylis glomerata. The sequence continues at coordinate 4,792,758 of QXEO01000472.1, read as the reverse complement.
AATAAAGATACTAGGCACTATGCCCTAACAATCTCATATCAAATTACATGAATGATCTCATCCAATCCCTACCATCCCCTCACCTACAGCGGGGGAATTACTCACACATAGATGGGGGAGTCATGGATGGTCGATGGAGTGACGTCGGTGATGATGGTGATGAAGATCTCCTCCAAATCCCCGTCCCGGCAGGGTGCCAGAACGGAGTTTCTGGTTCCGAATCGCAGTTTCTGATGGCGGCGGCGCAGCGGAAGTCTATCTAGGAAAAATGCCATCTCCCCGATATTATTATGTCAGGGGGTATATGTAGGCGAGAGGGAAGGTCGAGAGGGCTGCTGGGGCCTCCTCACGCCAGGGTGGCGCGGCCAGGGCTGGGCCGCGCCACCTGTGTGTGAGGGCCCCTCGAGCCTCCTCTCCGTCCCGTCTTCTGGCTCCGTGGGTCTTCTGGTGAAATAGGATTTTTGATGATTTTTCCCGAATTTTTACTGAAAGTTGGATTTCTGCACAAAAACGAGACACCAGAGCAATTCTGCTGAAAACAGCGTCAGTCCGTGTTAGTTGTATTCAAAACACACAAATTAGAGGAGAAACAATAGCAAAAGTGTTCGGGAAAGTAGATACATTTTGGACGTATCAACTCCCCCCAAGCTTAGCTATTTGCTTGTCCTCAAGCAATTCAGTTAACAACTGAGAGCGATAAAAGAAACTTTCACAAACACATTTGCTTCATATGATGTATATATACTAACTATGTGATCAAGTACTCAGGCAATTCATAATAAGAAATATGCAACTAATGTCACCTCATAGTCAAGCAAGCTATGAAAGAGTGCCAATGCACTAATAACAAGTAACAAGTACATAAGAAGCTACAAGATTGCAATATGCATAAATGATATGAAAGAGTGGTATCCAGCTTGCCTTTATTTGTGGAGCAAAACATAAATGCTGAGGCACCTCTGAAGTCCAAGGGAAGACTAGAAGTTAAAGATATCAAAGATACAAGCATCAAAGTTATACCACAATTAACCGTGTTCTGGGACAAGCACATTATACTAAGAATAACAGCTATGCTCTCAAGAAGTGCTTAAAAGTTAGAAGATGAAGACTCAACATAAAAAGTAAGAGATAAGCCCTTCACAGAGGGAAGCAGTGATTTAACATGTGCTAGAGCTTTTCATTTGTAAAATAGAGATAAAAAATTTATTTTGAGAGGTGGTTGTTCTATGTCAACGACTAGCAATGGGGACTTGCTATCTTCCATAATAAACAAGTGAGAGCGGTTCCGAGTTCTTTGAAATTTTGGCACACTGGTGCTCTTTTTATAAAGCTTTGGCACTCCTCCCCACCTTTTTCCTTTCTCAAACCATGGCTAGCCGATTCCATCGGGTGCCCACCAACTTTCACATACCATGGAGGAGTGCTCTTTTTCTTTCTTTTTAGAATTAGATTATAATGGTCTGACCAGCTCCCTTGCAAAGTTAATGATGAGCAGATGAAGCTGCCTAGTCGAGGGGTACTTAATTTAATATGGAAGATAGCAATTCCGACCACTACGTCCCCATGAGCTAAAAACAGTGGCACAAAATGAGAAGTAGTTGAAAGTTTTGAAAGGTAGCACATGAAAATTTACTTGGAATGGCTTACAAATACCATGCATAGGAATTTATAGTGGACTCTTTGGAAAACTTGGTTTTTGGTAATTGGATGCACGAGTAGAGCTCATACTCAGTACAAGTGAAGGCTAGCAAAAGACTGGGAATAGACAATCGAGAGAGCAATAACTATCATAATCATGCTTGCGACAAAACAAAATTAATATAGGCATAAAAATGATACAAGAACTCTGAGGTAAAGTAAATCATCGAGGCTTAATTGACTTTTTGTTTAGTCATATGCATGCTTGAGCATATGCCAAGTCGATTCAAATGAAGCTTTCAGAGGAGGATACCACAATAACATACCATATTATGAATAAAACAATGCATGCAAGCGTCTACATGACATGCTACAAGCTAATAGTAAATTGAAACTAATCATATGAAAGCAAGAACTACAAAGCATCCATTAGATAACATATACCTTACATGAACCAACTAAGCATGTCCACATAAATGAGTATATGTACAAAAATGAAAACAAATAGAGTTCATACCAGCCTCTTACCACATCTCGGATTGTCGTATGTCGTCATTATTGCTCTGCACTTGTGTGGCTTGAATAATATAAAGTGAATACCAAGCTCCAATGGAGTAACGGGAGACTGAACTCTACAAAAACTTTACAAAACCGAAGAAGAACAACAAATATTTTTGGGGTTTTCGATTTTTGAAACAAAAGCAGAAGGAAATAGCAAACAAAGCAAAATATTTTTGGATTTTTCAAATAGCAAACCAAAAATAGCAAGTAAAGCAAACCAAAGGTAGCAAACTAAAAAGACAAACAAAGAGAAACAACGGAATTATTTTTGGTCTTTTTGTGTTTTGGAAAAGTGGAAATAAGAACGAGAACACTAGAGAAAGCAAAACATGGATATACAAAGGACCGACAAAATATGATATGTAGATGAGTGAATCGTCGGCGTACCTCCCCCCAAGCTTAGGCTTTTGGCTTAAGTGGAGATCAATCCCAACTCGGCCAACTCGGCCATGAGGTGGCGCCTCCGTAGTGTGACGAAGAAGCACCATCGTCCTGATATGAGCTCGAGGACGCCCCGGAGTGGTACGTGGTGAAGTGATAGGCCGGCTCCTCCTCTTCCTCCTGGACCACCGCACCGTGTTGGATATTGAAACCAAGCAACCTAAGATGATCATCCAACTCCTCCTTCGTGCGCGACCATGGCCTCACGTGAATGCTGAACAAGTTAGGCTGAGGCAAAGGAACTTCCCTTTCCTCTCCATCAATAAATAACATCCTGTAAACTAATTTCCCTGCACATGAGTTAGCGGTAACAAAATGATGGAGTTTCATGGCAGCAAGATCAAGCCTCTGTGGAGCCAACAATACATCATTAGGAGCAATAGAAAGTCCTAGCTCAGCAACAATGCGCGCGGCAATAATACCTCCATAAATAGGTCCCCTAGCGGCTAGGCGACGAGCAATAATAGCACTGAGGTTATACTTCCTACTAACATCAAGAGCGGTAGCTAGAAAAGCTAAATGATAGTTGGAGATATTGCTAGTGTTTTCTCTACCAAGTACACTAGTTGCAAGATAGTAAGTAAAATATCTAATAGCTGGGAGCTGAATGTTTCTTATCTTGCCACGCTGTGCGGTGCGGTCATCATCATTGGTCACCCCTCGGTAAAGCTCCAACAAATCAGCGGGGTGATTTTGTATCCTCTTGGCCGTTCCAAACATGGGAATACCTAAAATAGAACAAAACATCCCCAAAGGCATGGTGATATACTTATCATAAATCTTAAATGCAATGGAAGGATTGAAATGAGCGTTAGTAAATTAAAAACTTTCAATGAAAGTCTTCGTAAGTATAGCATATTGGTCACTTTCATCTGTCATGTAAGCAGTCAACCCAACCCTGTTAATAAGGAGTAAGAAATCATCAAGGATCCCTGCATCACTCAAAAAGTTAATACAAGGGAAGGTGGATGGATGTGCATCTCCATCGTCCCCTTCAAGGTTTGGTGACATGAGATCCTCATTATAAGACATCCTATATTGAGCAGTGGATCTTGAGGGCCTTGATGACCTTGGTGCATCACTTTCAAACACTTCTCCATATGTGAAGTTGTCCATCTCCTTTCTCTGATTTTTTTTAACAAACTCATAAAAGGTGATTTTAAGACAGGCAAGTGTAGGAAACTACTATAGTGAGTTACTAGAGAGCTACCATGCATCAAAATAACAATTCTAAACAATAGAACAAGCATGCATACTCATTTATCCTGCCACCTACAATGCTAAAATACTCAAGAAATATTCCACCAAAAGAAATTCTACTTGGACAAGTGGAGGAGTCACATACCGGAGAACAAATGCTCCAAATCTCAGCAGAAATGTTGGGCTGAGCAAGGAGATCGAAAAATCAAGGTGAAGAACAGCAAGAACTCGGGTTTGAGCTGGGTGTGTCATTGTTTTCAAGAGAGAGAAAGAGCAGGGGAGGAAGAGATAAGTGAGGGGCTAGGTGGGGCCCTCTCACACCTGGGTGGCGCGGCCAGGGCTGGGCCGCGCCACCTATGTGTGAGGTGGCGTGGCAGCCCCTCCTGGTGCCTCCCAAGTGTCTCTCTGCCCCAATTTTGACATAAAAATTTATAAAGAATTTTCTGGAATTTTTCGAGAAACTTTATTTTCGAGGATTTTTCTGAAATTGGCATATCGATAAAAAATTCAGAAAAATGAGGATAAAATGATTTCAAGCAAATCAAAACCAAGCATGCAGTAGCTCTGAGATACTCTTAATCATGTAACTAAACTAAAGGAATAAAATTGATGAAAGTAAATACAAGTGAGGTGGAGTGGATGCGGTGAAAACGAAGTTTCGTTCATATAAAATCACTTCGTTAACAAGGTTGATCAAGTCTTGTTCCCAAACTAACTTCATATGAGGCAAAACTTTGCACTTCACTAGAATGCTTATGTTACCTCAACTTTGATAGGTATAGTCCCAACCATAACAATTTGATATTCTTCCTTGGGCTTTTGCTCTGAACAAATAATTTGACCCACTTTGATGGTCTCAACATGCTTGATTGAATTTAGAGCATTCTTCCTATCAATCTTCTTGGGAAAATAAACCGTGTACTCTTTATCATTGACATTGAAAGTTACTTTTCCTTGATTGCAATTAATAACAGCACCTGCGGTGTTTAGAAAAGGTCTTCCAAGAATAATAGACATATTATCATCTTCAGGCATTTCGAACACAACAAAGTCAGTTAATATTAAACAACTGTTAGCAACTTGAACAGGAACATTTTCACATATACCTATAGGAATAGTAGTAGACTTATCAGCCATTTGTAAAGATATATCAGTTGATACCAATTTTTCTAAATCAAGTCTCTTATAAAGAGAAAAAGGCATGACACTAACTCCAGCTCCCAAATCACATAAAGCAGTTCTAACATAGTTATTTTTAATGGAGCAAGGAATAGTAGGTATACCTGGATCTCCAAGCTTCTCTAGAACTTTACCATCAAAAGAATAATTAGCAAGTAGTGTGGAAATTTCCTCACTAGGAATTTTCCTTTTGTTAGTGACAATATCTTTCATATACTTTGCATAAGGAGGAATTCTAATAGCATTAGTCAAAGGAATTTGCAAAAATAAAGGTCTCATCCATTCACAAAACCTGTTGTAGTGTTCTTCTTCCTTGGACTTGTGTTTCTTACTAGGAAAAGGCATTGGTTTCTGTACCCAAGGTTCTCTCTCTTTACCATGCTTGTTGGCAATGAAGTCTTCTTTGGTGTACTTTGCATTTTTATCAATCTTTTCTAGTTCCTCTTCAACTTCTTCTTTATCTTCTTCTTTATCGGAAGCATCTCCTGGTTCAGTTTCAGCATCAGAAATAGAAACACTGTTAGGATCTTTACCTGCATCAGAGGATTCTGCAGTTGTTTTATGCTTCTTCTTCTTCTTCTTAGAAGGAATATCATCACTTGCAGTTCGTTGAGAATCTTGCTCGACCCTCTTAGGATGTCCTTCAGGATATAATGGATCTTGAGTAGCAGCGCCACTTCTTGTGCGTATTTCACATGCTTCCTTCTCTCTTGCAGCATTAACTAGCAAGTCTTTTTGCACCTTGGTAAGCTGATCAATTTGTGTTTGAACCATTTGAAAATGTTTAACAAGTATCTTCACATCATTGGCGGTTCTCTCCACAATATCCTGCAACTTGTTAATTGCTCTAGAATTTTCCAACAGATGATTATGCACCATTCTATTAAAATTTTCTTGCTTAACAATAAAATTATCAAACTCATCTAAGCATTGATCAGGAGGTTTAGAATAAGGAATATCTCTTTCATCAAAGCGCTGGAGAGTGTGTACCTCAATAGTAGATGAGTGAGGGATTGGCTTACATAATTCTTCTATAGGAGGTAAATTCTTCACATCTTCGGCCTTAATACCTTTCTCCTTAAGAGATTTCTTAGCTTCCCTCATAACTTCATCATTTAATTCAATCATCCCTCTCTTCTTCGACGTAGGCTCTATAGATGGCGCAGGGATTGGTGCTGGTGTTGGCTCAACTAAAGTCCAATCATCATAATTCCGGCTTATTTTAGCCATTAATTCTTCAGCTTCAGCCGGAGTTCTTTCCTTGAAAACACAACCAGCACAACTATCCAAATATGACTTAGATTCATCCGTTAGTCCATTATAAAATATATCAAGAAGTTCATTTTTAGGCAATGGTTCTTTAGGCAAAGCTCTAATTAAAGAACAAAACCTTGTCCAAGATTCAGGCAATATCTCTCCTTTTCCCTGTTCAAAATCAAAGATTTTCTGCACAGCAGCATGTTGAGCACTAGCAGGAAAATATTTCTGAAAGAAAGCATTAACCAAAGCAATAGGACTAGTAAGAGATCCAGGAGACAAGCTATTAAACCAAGTTTTAGCAGCATCTTTCAACAAGAAAGGAAAAATCTTAGCAACAAAGTAAGTGCGGAGCTTAATATCATCAGAAAACAAGTTACTCAAAGTAGAAAGCTCATTCATGTGCCCCATAGCACTCTCATCTTTAGTACCACAAAAAAGGAGTTTTCTCAACAATAGATATGTAAGATAAATCCAAAGAGAAGTCATAATCCTTGTCCCTAATATTTATGGGAGAAGCAGCAAACTTAGGATCAGGAGACAAATTATATCTAACAGAACGTCTTGCAAGAAGTTCTTTAACATTACCAGCATTACGAGCAGCACGTGCTTCAGCAATAAAATCATCATTAAGCTCAATATAAGCATCATCATCATAATCATCACTAGGACATTCCCTAGACTCAGGTGAACTAACAGGTGTAACAGTGGTGTTTCCCAACTTAGCTCTAGCAATAGTAGCATCTAAAAAGGAACCTAGTGAACCACTCTCATCAAGCACAGTAGAAGCATCATCTAAATTATCAGTGGCATTTTCAATCTCAGCAGAAGTAGTAGCAGTAGCGTGTGTATGTGGTGGTGTAAGAAACTTACTCATAACAGATGGCGAATCAAGAGCAACAGAGGTGTTGAGAGTCGTACCTCTTCTTGTAGTGGATGGCAATATAGGAACTTTTCCATCACGAGGTTTACCCATGATGAAAGGATTGCAGCGAACAATATGAATACCAAGTAAACTTACAAATAAAGCTATGTTCCCCAGCAACGGCGCCAGAAAATAGTCTTGATGACCCACAAGTATAGGGGATCGCAACAGTCTTCGAGGGAAGTAAAACCCAAATTTATTGATTCGACACAAGGGGAGCCAAAGAATATATGTAAGCCTTAACAGATGAGTTGTCAATTCAGCTGCACCTGGAAACAGTCTTGCTCGCAGTGGTTTATCAGTAGCAATAGTTTTATAGTAGTGATAGTAGTGAAATAGTAACAGCAGTAGTAAAATAGCAGCGGTAATAGTACAGTAGTAAACAGTAGGAACAAATACTGTAGGCATAGGGATGGATTACGGGCGTTGCATGGATAAGATAATTCATGAAATCAATGAGACATGGGCATTGCAGATAAATAATGATAAAGCATCCTAGTACAAATAATCATAGGCATGTGTTCCGTATATAGTCGTACGTGCTCACAAGGAGAAACTTGCACGACATCTTTTGTCCTACCAGCCTGTTGCAGCAGGGCCTCAAGGGAAACTACTGGTAATTAAGGTACTCCTTTTAATAAAGTACCGGAGCAAAGCATTAGCACTCGGTGAACACATGTGATCCTCACATCATAGCCATCCCCTCCGGTTATCCCAATTTCTGTCACTTTGGGGCCTCGGGTTCCGGACAACAATATGTGTATACAACTTGTAGGTAAGACCATAAACAACAAGTATCATCATAGAAATAATAACATGTTCAGATCTGAAATCATGGCACTCGGGCCCAAAGTGACAAGCATTAAGCACAACAAGTTGCAACAATGTCATAGGCACAAAATAAAGATACTAGGCACTATGCCCTAACAATCTCATATCAAATTACATGAATGATCTCATCCAATCCCTACCATCCCCTCACCTACAGCGGGGGAATTACTCACACATAGATGGGGGAGTCATGGATGGTCGATGGAGTGACGTCGGTGATGATGGTGATGAAGATCTCCTCCAAATCCCCGTCTCGGCAGGGTGCCAGAACGGAGTTTCTGGTTCCGAATCGCGGTTTCTGATGGCGGCGGCGCAGCGGAAGTCTATCTGGGAAAAACGCCGTCTCCCCGATATTATTATGTCAGGGGGTATATGTAGGCGAGAGGGGAGGTCGAGAGGGCTGCTGGGGCCTCCTCACGCCAGGGTGGCGCGGCCAGGGCTGGGCCGCGCCACCTGTGTGTGAGGGCCCCTCGAGCCTCCTCTCCTTTCAAAACACTATATTTTTATTGCTTCATGCACTATGTGTTTCTCTTGGAGCGTCAGTTGTTTTAGTTTTCTTAGTTGGTTAGGTTTGTTTGTTTGCTGCAATAAATGGTTAGATCACATCATGTTTCTTTTGGAGGAGATGAACTCGCTTTTCATTTGCCAAGAACACTCCGTTTTTCATTCTTAAAATTTCACCGAGTGTTCTTCTTTTTCTGCTACTGCTTTTGGTTTTCGTTTTCGCCTTGATTTGCGTTCAGATCTTGTCATAAATTTTTATCAAGGTGTATTTTTGCCTCTGATCTTTATTGGTTTTCATCAAAAGAGGTGTCTTTAAAAATTTCAAATGGTGTTGGAAAAGAGAAAAAGCTTTGTGCAAAATAGTGGTACAAGAAGGAGCTTGTGTAGACTGCGGCTTAGGCTTTTTCATGTCATGCTTGATGTATTTTTGATAGTATGCTTAGTGGTTTTGCTGTAGCATGACTTGTCTCAAATAACTGAGATTGCTTAGTGAGCCTTTGAAAAAATCATGCGTTGTTTTTATTGTATGGAAGCATTATTTTGGTTTTCTCCTTGATGCTTTATTTGGGTTGACTTGGCGCATGCTCACACATGTTAGACTCTTACAAAGTCGCCATTAGCCTTCATGATCATTTAGTTTTTGACTTTTGATGCCATCGTATGCTTCTTTTAATGTCGCTTTGCATGATTATGGCCATTATTGCTCTCTTAGTTGGTCGCTCCCAGTCTTTTGCTAGCCCTCACTTTGTACTGAGTATGAGCTCTACTCGTGCATCCAACTCCTAAAAGCCAAAGTTTTCCAAAGTGTCCACCATACATACCTACTAGCAATTTGCTATTCCAAGTAAATTTGACTTGCTTTTATTTTCTCTTCAAATTAAACTCTTACCAGTGTTATGCGAAATTCGGTCAGTAAAGCTCTCACGAACCGGAAGGCACACTTTACTTTTTCCTGTTCTTAAAATTTTGACATTGTGGTCTTTTATGCTGAGTTGTTATGCTTGCAAGTTGTAAGTTGGATTCTAGCCCAGCCATGCTGTCATGGGGCAAGCTTTCAACATTGCACTTCTTTTTGAGTTGATATCGCGATCTTTTGTTTATGGATGCCCGCTGTGTGAAATGAATTGGGAATCTTGTGAGGATCATGGAGTTTTTATATGTGTTAGGGAAACGCCGGGCCGCCAATCTAAGCCATGCATAATTCATGGTGGAAATTTGCAGCATACCCATGGTGAACATTCGACGACGCATCTCACAATAAAAAGCTAAACAATATAGCAAATAAAAGAGATGTCGAGGTGTTCATTGTCTGCTTGTCCTGTCATTTTGGTGTGGGCTTGTTCCATGTCATCGGGCACGGAGGTACCCCATTGGCGGTTCTCAATGATATGCATATACCTACAATGACAAGAGCCTTGCTTGGGACTCTAAGTAAATTAGCATGGTTTGGGTACTCGTATTCACGGGACACGAAGTTTTCAACTTATGATTTGTCAAGCATATGCATCATAATTGTTCTCGCATTAACTTTAACCATTCAAGATGCTTATGATGGGGGCAATGAGAGCTCAAAGCCGGTAAGTACCATAATTTTTGAAGGTTATAAAACTTGCAATCACTGCTTCCCTCCGCGAAGGGCCTTTCTTTTACTTTTATGTTGAGTCACCACCTTTTTTCTTTATGCACCATTAAGAGAGCATAGTTGTCATTCTTAGTGTGATATGCATTGTCCCAAAGTTCATTGATTGACTCATATTGTTGGTTTCACTTGTTCTTAAATTATTTGTATCTAGTCGCCCTCTTAAACTTTGAGGTGTCCTATGCATTTATGTTTTGCTCTCTTTGAAGGACAAGCTGAAAACCTTTTGTATGTTTTTCCTTATGATTTGAACACACGTTTGACTTTCATTGTTTCATTATCATGATCTTTTGTTTGTGTTCATTTACATGTTTACAACATGGTTGCTAAGTTCTTATTGTCATGATTATATCTTTCATGCCCATGTTTTAAGTTCTATTGATCCCAGCTCACCAATGCTTGCATATATGATCAAGATTGTGTAGGTGCATGTCACCTCAAAAATTATTTCTTTTGTTATCACTTTCCTACTCGAGGACGAGCAGGAGTTAAGCTTGGGGATGCTTGATACGTCTCAAACGTATCTATAATTTTTGATGCTCCATGCTTGTTTTTACACCATTTGCCTATTGTTTCGTTACACTTAGTGGCACTTTTATGCATTTTCCGGAACTAACCTATTAACGAGTTGCCACAGTGCCAGTTCCCTGTTTTCTGCTATTTTTGTGTTTCAGAGTGATACACAGGAAATATTCTCGGAATTGGACGAAACAAGTTCCTGAAGTCTTATTTTACCCGGGAGCATCCAGACATCCGAAAAAGAGCCGGAGAGGGGCCAGGGCCTGCTCTCACACTAGGGTGGCGCGGCCCAGGCCCTGGCCGCGCCACCCATGTGTGAGGAGCCCCTGGCTGCCCTCTCGCGACGCCCCTTCGCCTATATAAAGCCTCGGGACGGAAAACCCTAAAGGAGTCGGCAATTTTCCAGAAAGAGTTCCGCAGCTCCGCCGCCGTCGCTGACGAATTTCGGGGGACAGAAGTCTCTGTTCCGGCACCCTGCCGGGACGGGGAAGTGCCCCCGGAGCCATCTCCATCGGTCTCCATCGTCGTCTCCGCCGTCTCCATCGACCTCACCGCCATCTCCATCAACCTTGCTGTCTCCTATGATGAGGAGGGAGTAGTTCATCCCCGGGGCTGAGGGCTCTACCGGTAGCTATGTGGTTCACCTCTCTCTCCCATGATGTGATCTTTATGTGATCGTGAGCTTTGTATCATGTTGAACAAGTACATGTTATTATTCAGATATTTTGTGTACTCTAGCAATGTTATTAAAGTAATCTATTCCTCCTGCTATGGTGTAACGGTGACAGTGCGTGCATCATGGTGGTACTTGGTTTAGGCTATGATTGTGATCTCTTGTGGATTATGAGAATAATTATTGCTATGATAGTTTGAGTGATCTATTCCTCCTTTCATGGTGTAATGTTGACAGTGTGTGCACCGTGTTAGTACTTGGTTTAAGTTGCAATGATATCTATCTTGAGTTGTGATCTGATTTGGATATCTCTATGAGTGGTGTTTGTCAAGTACTTGATGAACTTTAAGGGGTGCTTCTGTAGCCACTACACAATGATTAGTGTTATTCAATAGGAGAGTAATTCAGAGTGCCTTAGCAAAGAGAAGTTACTTGTTCAGTCATGTTATATTGTTGGGAGTGTGTCCACTAGTGAAAGTATGATCCCTAGGCCTTGTTTCCAAGCATTGCACACCGTTTACTTCCTGTTTTGTTACTTGTTTGCTCGCAGCGATATTTATTTCACATCACGTTTGCTACTTATAATCATTCATACCGCTTGTATTTCACTATCTCTTCGCCGAACTAGTGCACCTATACATCTGACAAGTGTATTGGGTGTGTTGGGGACACAAGAGACTTTCTGTATCGTAATTGCAGGGTTGCTTGAGAGGGATAGCTTTGACCTCTAACCTCCCTGAGTTCGATAAACCTTGGGTGATCCACTTAAGGGAAACTTGCTGCTGTTCTACAAACCTCTGCACTTGGAGGCCCAACAAGTGTCTACAAGAATAGAAGTGCGTAGACATCAAGCTCTTTTCTGGCGCCGTTGCCGGGGAGGTAAGGTAAAAGGTACTCGCATCCTCCTGTGTGAGTGCTCGGAGTTATTTCCTTTAGATTCTGCAATTACATCTTTTTGTTTCTTGTTTTTATTTTCACTAGTTAGGCTTAATGGAAAACAAAGAGTTCTGTAGTCTTTTTTCTGAGTTTAGATTTGATGAGAAAATTGAAAATCCTTTGGAGCTTATTTCGCATAGCAATGTTATTAGTACGAATGCTTTGAATCCTGTTATTGCTAATGCTATGGAAAAGTCTAAGCTTGGGGAAGCTAGTTTTGTTAAGCATGATATTTTTAGTTCCCCAGCTTTAGTGGAGAAAATTTGTTCTGATAATATTTTATCTCCCATATGCGATGTTCCTTCTTATGATGATATGTTTGAAGAATATGCTTTGCGAAACAGTTGTTCTCTAGCTTGTGATGATACTAAACCTCTAGTTTATGATGGTTATGATGATGAGTATAATATTTTCAGTTCACCTACTTTTGAGGAGAAAATTAGTTATGATTACAATATGCCTCCTATTTTTGATGATTATGGCGATGACAATAATTATTCTATTGAATCTGCTCCTACTACTATTGTTCCTGTGGTGAGTATTAATTCTCTTATGCATGTGGCTCATGATAGGGATGTTTTATGTGATAGTTATATTGTTAGTTCTATTCATGATACTACTGAAAGTTATTATGAGAGAGGGAAACATGGTTTGATGGATCTCAACAATATTGAGTTTCCCCTCTTTATGTTGCAAATCTTGAAGTGGCACTTGTTTTATCTATCCATGCTTGCTACTATGTGCCTCGTTGATTTATTTTCTTACAAGATTCCTATGCATAGGAAGTGGTTCAGATATAAATGTCTTTCATATCTGCTTTTTGATGCTCTCTATTGCTTTAAGTTTCTATATGGCGCCCACATGAGCATCTTTGCAAATTACTGCGCCTAGCTCAAAGGCGTTAAAGAAAAGCACTCTTGGGAGATAACCCATTGTTATATTTTCAGTAATTTTTCTTTTATTTGAGTCTTGGAAGTTATTACTACTGTAATGACCGCTCCTTATCTTGTTTATTTCGTTTTTGTGCCAAGAGAAGCCTCTAATTTGAGTGAGGTAAAGATTTGGGGATGTTGCTGTCCTGAAACTGTTTTCGGTGCTGCACCGTAAAAATTCGTATAAATTCTCTGTTTATCTTTTGGACCTGCGATTTCTTGTGCATATGCCCCAGGTTATATCCAAACTTTTGTTAGTTGAACAATTTTTGATTTGAGCAACAGAAAATCCCTCAAAAATTCGACCTTTGTCAGCTGTTCAGTTTTGACAGATTTCTGCCAATATTTGTGTTTGCCACTTTATCGCTTTCTTTTGAGTTCTTTTGATCACGGAACTTTTGGGGAGGTTGCTACAGTAGTATTTGCTATATATGTGGTGGTTTTGAGTTGAAACCTGAAGCAAAAAGGGGTTAAATATATTTTATGCTTACACTAATGTTGCTAATAGAATTGTGTTTAGTTTTGTATGAAGGAAGTTTTCAAGTGTAGGGATTGGAGAATGATGAGATGAGTTGAAGAATGGACAAAAGCTCAAGCTTGGGGATGCCCATGCATCACCCCAAGAAATATTCAAGAAGTACAAGCGTCAAAGCTTGGGGATGCCCCCGAGGCACCCCTTCTTCATCGGCAAAAATCAGGTCACCTTTCAAAACACTATATTTTTATTGCTTCATGCACTATGTGTTTTTCTTGGAGCGTCAGTTGTTTTAGTTTTCTTAGTTGGTTAGGTTTGTTTGTTTGCTGCAATAAATGGTTAGATCACATCATGTTTCTTTTGGAGGAGATGAACTCGCTTTTCATTTGCCAAGAACACTCCGTTTTTCATTCTTAAAATTTCACCGAGTGTTCTTCTTTTTCTGCTACTGCTTTTGGTTTTCGTTTTCGCCTTGATTTGCGTTCAGATCTTGTCATAAATTTTTATCAAGGTGTATTTTTGCCTCTGATCTTTATTGGTTTTCATCAAAAGAGGTGTCTTTAAAAATTTCAAATGGTGTTGGAAAAGAGAAAAAGCTTTGTGCAAAATAATGGTACAAGAAGGAGCTTGTGTAGACTGCGGCTTAGGCTTTTTCATGTCATGCTTGATGTATTTTTGATAGTATGCTTAGTGGTTTTGCTGTAGCATGACTTGTCTCAAATAACTTAGATTGCTTAATGAGCCTTTGAAAAAATCATGCGTTGTTTTTATTGTATGGAAGCATTATTTTGGTTTTCTCCTTGATGCTTTATTTGGGTTGACTTGGCGCATGCTCACACATGTTAGACTCTTACAAAGTCGCCATTAGCCTTCATGATCATTTAGTTTTTGACTTTTGATGCCATCGTATGCTTCTTTTAATGTCGCTTTGTCGCTTTGCATGATTATGGCCATTATTGCTCTCTTAGTTGGTCGCTCCCAGTCTTTTGCTAGCCCTCACTTTGTACTGAGTATGAGCTCTACTCGTGCATCCAACTCCTAAAAGCCAAAGTTTTCCAAAGTGTCCACCATACATACCTACTAGCAATTTGCTATTCCAAGTAAATTTGACTTGCTTTTATTTTCTCTTCAAATTAAACTCTTACCAGTGTTATGCGAAATTCGGTCAGTAAAGCTCTCACGAACCGGAAGGCACACTTTACTTTTTCCTGTTCTTAAAATTTTGACATTGTGGTCTTTTATGCTGAGTTGTTATGCTTGCAAGTTGTAAGTTGGATTCTAGCCCAGCCATGCTGTCATGGGGCAAGCTTTCAACATTGCACTTCTTTTTGAGTTGATATCGCGATCTTTTGTTTATGGATGCCTGTTGTGTGAAATGAATTGGGAATCTTGTGAGGATCATGGAGTTTTTATATGTGTTAGGGAAACGCCGGGCCGCCAATCTAAGCCATGCATAATTCATGGTGGAAATTTGCAGCATACCCATGGTGAACATTCGACGACGCATCTCACAATAAAAAGCTAAACAATATAGCAAATAAAAGAGATGTCGAGGTGTTCATTGTCTGCTTGTCCTGTCATTTTGGTGTGGGCTTGTTCCATGTCATCGGGCACGGAGGTACCCCATTGGCGGTTCTCAATGATATGCATATACCTACAATGACAAGAGCCTTGCTTGGGACTCTAAGTAAATTAGCATGGTTTGGGTACTCGTATTCACGGGACACGAAGTTTTCAACTTATGATTTGTCAAGCATATGCATCATAATTGTTCTCGCATTAACTTTAACCATTCAAGATGCTTATGATGGGGGCAATGAGAGCTCAAAGCCGGTAAGTACCATAATTTTTGAAGGTTATAAAACTTGCAATCACTGCTTCCCTCCGCGAAGGGCCTTTCTTTTACTTTTATGTTGAGTCACCACCTTCTTTCTTTATGCACCATTAAGAGAGCATAGTTGTCATTCTTAGTGTGATATGCATTGTCCCAAAGTTCATTGATTGACTCATATTGTTGGTTTCACTTGTTCTTAAATTATTTGTATCTAGTCGCCCTCTTAAACTTTGAGGTGTCCTATGCATTTATGTTTTGCTCTCTTTGAAGGACAAGCTGAAAACCTTTTGTATGTTTTTCCTTATGATTTGAACACACATTTGACTTTCATTGTTTCATTATCATGATCTTTTGTTTGTGTTCATTTACATGTTTACAACATGGTTGCTAAGTTCTTATTGTCATGATTATATCTTTCATGCCCATGTTTTAAGTTCTATTGATCCCAGCTCACCAATGCTTGCATATATGATCAAGATTGTGTAGGTGCATGTCACCTCAAAAATTATTTCTTTTGTTATCACTTTCCTACTCGAGGACGAGCAGGAGTTAAGCTTGGGGATGCTTGATACGTCTCAAACGTATCTATAATTTTTGATGCTCCATGCTTGTTTTTACACCATTTGCCTATTGTTTCGTTACACTTAGTGGCACTTTTATGCATTTTCCGGAACTAACCTATTAATGAGTTGCCACAGTGCCAGTTCCCTGTTTTCTGCTATTTTTGTGTTTTAGAGTGATACACAGGAAATATTCTCGGAATTGGACGAAACAAGTTCCTGAAGTCTTATTTTACCCGGGAGCATCCAGACATCCGAAAGAGAGCCGGAGAGGGGCCAGGGCCTGCTCTCACACTAGGGTGGCGCGGCCCAGGCCCTGGCCGCGCCACCCATGTGTGAGGAGCCCCTGGCTGCCCTCTCGCGACGCCCCTTCGCCTATATAAAGCCTCGGGACGGAAAACCCTAAAGGAGTTGGCAATTTTCCAGAAAGAGTTCCGCAGCTCCGCCGCCGTCGCTGACGAATTTCGGGGGACAGAAGTCTCTGTTCCGGCACCCTGCCGGGACGGGGAAGTGCCCCCGGAGCCATCTCCATCGGTCTCCATCGCCGTCTCCGCCGTCTCCATCGACCTCACCGCCATCTCCATCAACCTTGCTGTCTCCTATGATGAGGAGGGAGTAGTTCATCCCCGGGGCTGAGGGCTCTACCGGTAGCTATGTGGTTCACCTCTCTCTCCCATGATGTGATCTTTATGTGATCGTGAGCTTTGTATCATGTTGAACAAGTACATGTTATTATTCAGATATTTTGTGTACTCTAGCAATGTTATTAAAGTAATCTATTCCTCCTGCTATGGTGTAACGGTGACAGTGCGTGCATCATGGTGGTACTTGGTTTAGGCTATGATTGTGATCTCTTGTGGATTATGAGAATAATTATTGCTATGATAGTTTGAGTGATCTATTCCTCCTTTCATGGTGTAATGTTGACAGTGTGTGCACCGTGTTAGTACTTGGTTTAAGTTGCAATGATATCTATCTTGAGTTGTGATCTGATTTGGATATCTCTATGAGTGGTGTTTGTCAAGTACTTGATGAACTTTAAGGGGTGCTTCTGTAGCCACTACACAATGATTAGTGTTATTCAATAGGAGAGTAATTCAGAGTGCCTTAGCAAAGAGAAGTTACTTGTTCAGTCATGTTATATTGTTGGGAGTGTGTCCACTAGTGAAAGTATGATCCCTAGGCCTTGTTTCCAAGCATTGCACACCGTTTACTTCCTGTTTTGTTACTTGTTTGCTCGCAGCGATATTTATTTCACATCACGTTTGCTACTTATAATCATTCATACCGCTTGTATTTCACTATCTCTTCGCCGAACTAGTGCACCTATACATCTGACAAGTGTATTGGGTGTGTTGGGGACACAAGAGACTTTCTGTATCGTAATTGCAGGGTTGCTTGAGAGGGATAGCTTTGACCTCTAACCTCCCTGAGTTCGATAAACCTTGGGTGATCCACTTAAGGGAAACTTGCTGCTGTTCTACAAACCTCTGCACTTGGAGGCCCAACAAGTGTCTACAAGAATAGAAGTGCGTAGACATCAAGGAGGCCGCGGCGGCGGTCGTGCTGGGCGCGGGCGCGGTGGCGGTCATCGAGGAGGACGTGGGTCGGCGGCTGAGCCACCGTCTCTTGACATGTCTGTTCACATATCTAGGGATTCGTCACCCGAGCCCTCATCTGAGCCGTCATCTCAGAGACAGGCGCGATTCCTGCCAGGGTTCGAGTTCGCCCGGATCACGTTCGAGCGCCACAACTTGGAGCAGCTGCGGCTCCCACTAAAGTTCACGCGACAGCTTGCAGGTCATGAACCTACCGAAGTAGGTCTATGGGTAGCTGGTTGTGCCCGAGGTACCTGGCCTGTCCAGCTGTACGTGGATGCAGCAGACGACATGTACCTTGGGCGTGGCTGGGGTGCCTTTGCCCGCGTGCACGATCTGCAACTCAGGTACATCCTCATCTTCAAGTTCAACGGAGTAGATGAGTTCTCCGTCAAGGTCTACGACAACTGCAACTGTCGAAAGACCTATCACATAGATAGCGACGGCGAGTTCGATGACTCCGATGAGGAAAATATGTAATTCAAGTATCAGTTACAATCACTATTTTATTTTAGTTTCATTTCTAAGATTCCCTGTTTGAATGCCATGTCATGCATGGCCAAAAAAAAATCACGGGCATGGATGCACGCCGGGTGAGGAGATAGATGTACATGTACGCCTGGGCGTGCGCGTCGTGTCACCGCTTAGCTGGGACCCAATGCATAGTCCCATCGAGTTCAATGCCCAGTCCCATCGTGGTAGTGCGCAGTGAAAAAGCAAGGGGCTACTGCTTCCTATTCGTTCGTACCTACGGTGACCCTTCGTCGACAAGGTACCAAGGGCTACGCTTAGATTCAAACGGACGGCCGAGATTGCTTGAGATGGTGCCCAGGAGGCAAGGACATAGTGGTCAGCTGAAGCTGGTCCTTGACCGGGTAGCACTATTCTGCAGAAACCCACTTCCTCTTCTTCCTCCTGCCTTCCTTGCCCCTCCCTCCATTCTACGACGAAGCCATGCCTCCCAAGAAGCGGACCCGACCGGCGTTGAAGACCGATGGGGTCAAGACTAGGGCGGCGGAGAGGAAGGAGTTAACCCGCCGTTAGGCAGATCTCCATGCAAGCAGCCTAATCAGTCAGGCCGAAGCCGTCCTCTCTTTCTGCGCACCAACGGACGAGGGGGACGTTGTCTCCCCCGAGTGGGTTAACAATGCCTTGATATTCCGTTTGTTTGTTCTTTCCAACTTTGTAACCTATTTGATTTTTAGGCCCCCAAAATCCACGGATAAGAAGCTGCCCATGAAGACCCTGGACCCGTCAATGGACTTCCTGATCAAGCCCGTTCCCCTGCTAAGCAAGGTAATCGCATGCCATCTAGTCTACTTCCTGATCAAGCCCGTTTGCCATTGTTCATAACCTGCCTTTGGCAATGCGGCTAGGTGCTATGCATGTAGATCTGTATAGATTCACTCAATGTTAACCGTATCTAGTTTACTTTGAAAACTATAAAAATAACTATATATTTGTGAACAGAGGCAGTATTAGCATTGATTTCTTTTATTGCATGCCCTAAACTCCGGTGCAGGAAGTGAAGGAGAAGATCGAGGCAGATGTGGCCGCACTGAATGTCAAGATATAGAGCCAACTGGCCGAGAAGCATTCCCTCGAGCTGCATTGTGCTAGCCTAGGCTCACATTTGGATCAGGAGAAGGAGAAATCCCAAACTTTGGCGCATGAGGTTGACAAGCTTACAGCTGCGAAAGGCTTGCTATCGGGGCATATGGACTACCTTGTGAAGATGCAGGAGCAGATGAAAATGTTGCTGGACAAGGATAGGTTGACCATCAAGGCGCTGGAGGAGGAAAATCTGAAGCTCAATGCCACGTGCAGCGACCTTCGTGTGCAAATCACCAAGGGCCTCAAAGAGCAGATCAAGCAGAGCGAGAGGACCTTGGTAGCGTATGAGACTAGAGACAAGTCCAGAGATTACTTGAAGCTGATGACCGATAGCACTCGCAAAGCAGCTGCTCTGCTCGAGGCTGTTAAGAAGGAGAACGATATGCTGAAAGCCAAGATCAATGAGTTCGAGCGCCTCCAGCAGGATCAGATTGCCTCCAAGTAAGAGGAGATACGATGTAGTCTGCGCGCTACGTTTTATCGTCCTGTATGTCTGAACTTTGTGTTAACTAGCCTGAATCTTATGTTATCTGAACTAGTAGTGAAATGTTAACTGAACTATGATGGTGCGTTAATGCTCTCTGTTATATGGAAGCAATTGTTGTAGGTACGCTATTGCTTTTAGATAACTTGAAATGCTGAATTACATAGACATAACTTATTCATCTAAAATTTGTTTCAATCTATCTAACTTGTCCTTATTAACTGCTGCTTGCTTCAAGAGATCTGCAATGCAGTTCTCTAGCCTTTTTTTCTCCTCCTTCAGCTGGTCCCTCTGCTTTTCTGCCTTGAGCTTCAGAAAGATCTGAATATCTAGAAGATTTTCGAAATAGATCCCACCTGCCTATCGGTCATTGTTTTCTGGAGTTCTTCAGCCATATTGTTGTTTATTTCTTTGAGCTCCTTCTTATCCTGTGATAGCTTGTAACATTCATCAGCAGTGATACGTCCATTTTGCATCACTATTTTGTATCATAATTTACTGTTATTCATTGATATATTTCACATTTAGAGATGATACTTATGTTATTTCCTCTGTTTTTACATGTTTGATGATCATTGGAGGATTTGCTGCCGGAGTCAGGATTCTGCTGGAAAAAGGACCATCAAGGCACCATATTTTGAAGATCAGGAAAATTCCAGAAAAATACCAAAAAATTATATTTTACCAGAAGACTGAAGAAGCCGGAAGGAGAAGGCGAGAGGGGCCACAGGGCAGCCTCACCACCAGGGGGCGCGGCCTAGCCCCTGGCCGCGCCCACCTGTGGTGAGGGCCCCCTGGCCCACTTCTGCCATCGCCCCTTCGCGTATTTCATCGTCCCCGAAAACCTAAGTCAAGGGGGGGCTCAGAGATAGACACCGCCGCCTCTGCGGGGCAGAAAACACCAGAGAGAGAAAAGCTCTCCGGCAGGCAGGAATCTGCCAGGGAAATTCCTTCCCGGAGAGGGGAGATCGTCGCCATCATCATCACCATCGCACCGGACTTCATCGGGATCATCATCATCTCCATCACCAGCATCTTCATCTCCACCATCACCACGCCATCCCGCTGTAACATCTTGAGTTGGATCTTGTTAAATTCTTAGGGGAAACTTTCCCGGTGTTGATTACTTTTGTGGTTGATGCTATTGAGTGGAACCGTTGAATTAAGGTTTATGTTCAGATTGTTATTTACCATTATTTCACCTCTGATCATGATCCATATGATGTCTTGTGAGTAGTTCGTTTAGTTCTTGAGGACATGGGAGAAGTCAAGTCGTTAGTAGTGGAATTATGTTGAGTAATATTTAATGGTTTGATATTTAATTGTTGTGGTGCCATTTCACTAGTGGTGTCATGTGAACATCGACTACATGATACTTCACCATTTATGGGCCTAGTGAGATGCATTGTGTATTTGGCTACCAATTGTGGGGTTGCTGGAGTGACAGAAACCTAAACCTCCGTTGGGAAACCATTGCACCAGGGAGCGTAGGATCTTAGAGTTTAAGGCTGTGGTTAGATTTATCTTAATTACTTTCTTGTATTTGCGGATGCTTGCAAGGGGTATAATCACAAGTGTGTATTTATCCTAGTAAGGGTAGTGCGCTAGCACAGGTTCACCCCCATAACACTTATCAAACCAGTAAAGATTATTTAGCGGTATGAAGCGAAAGCACTTGACAGAAACTCTCGTGTGTCCTCAAGAACGTTTGGTCATCATAAGTTACACAACCGGCTTGTCCTTTGCTCTAGAAAGGATTGGGCCACTTCAGCAATTATTGTTATTGTCCTTTATTTACTTGTACTTTATTTACTTGCATTACCAAATACTCCTGAAAACCCGTTTGCTAGTATTTATAGTGAATCCTTGATCAAAATCACTTGTCAACACCTTCTGCTCCTCGTTGGGTTCGACACTCTTATTTATCGAAAGTACTACGATACACCCCCTATACTTGTGGGTCATCAAGCAGCAGCACAACCATCACTAATTCTCCCAATACTTTCTGATTTATACAACTCCCATAACTTGACCAAACATTTCTTCAGTGGGCCAGGCCACTCCGGATCAATCCACTCCACTATTCCACACATCGGACCATCCTAATGATCAGCAGCATAGTATAACAAATAAAAGAAACTATGAAATGAAGAGATAACAATGCTATTCAAACATTAATTTTGCAATATAAATAATCCAAACCTCCTTTGCGCATCCTATAAACCTTTTCCATGTGTTAGTTCCTTCGAAGGCAACAAATTTCCTTAGTTTCAACCCATGGTCACATGGTGCCTCCCTCTCGATCGCCAAACCATCCCAATCTGGGTCGTAGATGGTCTGTGGCACCTAAAACAAAACCTAAACCTAAATTCCTAACCCCATAAACCAAGACGTCGAACATAAGGAACTCACATTGGTCCGGCAGTAGTCGAAATCGGAGAGAAGGCTATCGCTGTCGTAGCTTGTATCGTTGCCATCATTACAAGACGGCATGGTGAAGGAAGGAGAGAGGGGGTAGAACTAGAGGAAGGAGAGGGGTGGTGGTAGAGCCGGCGTGCGAGGTAGTGACTCAACGGTCAGTTTGAACATAAATATCTTGTTCTGCCTACTACCCATGCCTCAGTGGAAATAAATAATTTATACCCTTTCAAAAGGAAAACAACACATTAGTTGGCAATTGAGTTTGGATAAATCAGGTAAATTATGCAGAACATTGACTGTCCCCCTACTAGTTGGTATTTTTTGTAATATTTGATTTTTAGTTTTTAATATTTCAATTATGCATAGTTTTACTCTTCAAAATTTGAAATGTATTTTACAAATGTGAATCTACACAGTACAAGGCATGTAGATACACGACATGATTTGTTTATAATATAAGACAACAAGTGATGTAAACAACGCTTATTATTTCAGCAGTCAATATATTACAACATCTCAATATCCCAGAAATGAATTTATTACATTCTCTCAACATAGTTCTACAATAAATTTACAAATTGACACTAGTTTTCAGAAGAAGTTTGAGGCAGACAATATGAGATACAACATTTTCTAAGATACAACAGCTTATTGCATGGAGCAGCTACAGCACACTCACAAACATTTACAGAGTGATGCGGAATGAAGGAGATGAATCAAATAGTGACCAGAATTGGGTTGCACTTCTCACTGTAACATATCATCACCTATGAAGCGGGAAGCTCAAAACTTCAAGATGACAGCTCTACAGCAGTCTCATCATCTTCTACCATTTCTGAAATTGCAACAACAAAAAATACCTTCTTACTCAATTTCTTCCTTCGGAAAACCTGCATGAGATCGTCATCTTTAACAATTTCGATAAAATCCCTCTTCTTAAAGTGCCACCAACCTAAACGTGCCTGCTGATTAGGGCCCCAAGGACATCTCTGCTTTAGCTGCTCAAGAATCTGGTCAACAGTAACTGTCTTGGGATCTACCATTATTTCCATATGATCGTTCTGCACAGCAAATTCTTGGCCATCATCTAGTACTGCAGTGTAAGGATCCACTTGCAAAGCAATTAGATACAGTTGTGAATGGTCAATAGCTGCTAGTTTACAAGCATCCATACCACTGGGAGCACCACCATCTGGATCAACACCTTTGGCACCTAACTGTGCTTCTAGTGCATCAACATTATCAACCATAACAAAGAGATCCAACTGACGAGTACCCTTATACTTCTCCCAAATCTGCAACAGCTGATGGGAGTGCTCAAGTTGTTCATACACCTGATTCATGTTCATCCACACAAACATAGCCTTCTGTTTGGATCCCCAAGGAATCCTAGCATGAAGAATGTCAACAAGCTGTGAAACAGACACAATCTCACTGCAATTCACATTCATTTGCACAAACTGCGAAGCCACACACCTCTCCAAGCCATAATCTAATCTAGCAATGTACTGATGCACTCGGACATTTATTTTGTATGTGTTCTCTGAATCATCACTGTCTCAAAAATATTGGGAAACAAAAGATACAAATTAGTTTTCTGCTTTCACTGTCTCACTGCAATTCACATCGCTCTCTAATTATACCACAATTTGGGAAAACATAAGACAAAAAGTATGTTTTCTGCTTTTGGATAAATTAGAGCCTTCAAATCTGAACATAATTTGAGATGACTTCCATAAGATAAAAAATTTTGGGTTTGCATGTTGGTTGGTTTGATAGAGATTGAGGATTACTTGCATACAAAATAATATCACAATTTCGGAAAACATATGATAAAAATCAGTCAGTTTCTTCTCTACAATTGTTCAGATACTAATAGTTACTCCTGCCGTTCCATAAAACATCCTAGTGCTATCGGGATGTAAGAGAAGGATCTGAAATATTCACCTCTGCTTTCTGGCGCTCACACTGACAGTAGAAGGCCCAATTCCGTTTATCTTTGGGATTTGTTATTTTCCTCCAATCTGCAGGCGGCGCCGCGCCAGCGACGCCGGAGGGCTACCGCTCTGATTGCTCTTGGTCGGCGGCGCCACCGCTGGGCCGGCTCTTTGCTTGGTCGGCGGCGCCACCGCCGTCGGGCAAGCTTTCCGCTTCTCGCTGCTCCCGACTGCTGGCTTGTTGCAAGATCTCTGGCTGCTTTCCTGGCTAGCAGCTCCAACAATCGTCGCTCCTGGCGGCGATGGTGCCTCTCGTTTCCTGCTGGTAGACATGCGCCGCCGCCGGAATTCGACACCGACCTAGGGGGGTCTAGGATTGGAAGGACAAGAAAGGGAATTTGTTCGTACTGAGAGTTGCAGGTGGAGTTGACATACTGTCAACTAACGAGACAACATAATAGAGATTCCTGACAAGCAGGACCCACTGGCTCGGCACATAATGGAGAAATACTGACATGCGGGACCGCAATGGGCCCAAAACGGGAGAAGTCACGGCAATATTTGGTTTGCCCTCATTTCGTTTAAAATATGCCCTCTGAGGAATTATCTACCCAACTTTTCAAATGGCGTCTATTACAAGCAACAAAGGTACCTGTGAGCCTGTGCCAAGGAACTCAATGACCGCAAATAAAATCACCCCGAAAAACGAGAAAAATCATCAAACGTCCCCGCGTGGGCGTGCACGTATCGATCCTGCTAATGGGCGATAAATAGGTAATGCCTCTAAAAACAAGAAAAAAAACACGAAAAAAGGCCTACGAGTAATCGGAGAAACGTCCAACAAAAAGCCCAAACCAAAATTGAAAAGACAGCCAAGCCCAAAACAGTTGATCGACATTTCGAGAGACAAAATCTCGGTTAGAACTAGCAAGGGTGTACTTTCTTTCCCTCAAAAAGGAAAGCAACGGTGGAGAATTTTTTTCAGATGCCTCGCAGTTTCACGGACACGATGAATGTCGTACAAATCCGATGAGTAAAATTTAGACACTGACAATCCTGCGAACACTATACCAGTGCACAATCTAACGTGCCTACATGTCTGCACATCTACGAGACACTACTGGAATCGGCATAGCACCTCGATCATCGCCCATGTCAACTGCTGCCGATCTTCACGTCCGGGTTACGCACCGTCTTGAGCCACATCCCGGCGAGCACCCTGGACGACAGGCTCCATACCACGTCGGGCCGTTGCAGCTGCCTCGCCTTCGCTGCCTGAGACGACGGCGGCGTCTGCACCCTCTTGCCGGCACGGCCCGGACCGTGGGCCACCGTCCACTGCATCGCCGTCAGCTTCTGCCGCTCCGCGCGCCAGCTCGCGCTCCCGCCGACACCCGACGAGCTCCTGGCCTGCACTCCGCCGACGTGCAGGCTCCTCACTTTGAACCTCCCGCCACCGATCCCGGCTGCGCCCAGCATCCGCGCCGACTGCACGACGGCGACCATCGGCGCGCCCACCGCCTCGTAGCGCCGGGAAGGGTCGCGGAGCTGGATGGCGGTCACCACCGTGACGCGGCCGTCCGAGACGCCGCGGGCCTCGGACCACTCGTCGGACGGCACGAGCGCGTCGAACACGTCCACGTCCCCCGCGGCTGGCGCCACCTCGAACGGCGGGTCCTCGTCGGCCATGTCGGCCTGGATCATGAGAGCGTCCACCGCCATGGCCTCTAGCTTCTGCAGGGAGAATGCGAGCACCTCCTCTAACGTCTCCGGGTCGCTGCCTGCGCTCCAGATGCCGGTGGCGACGCGCTCCCTCCGGCCCTCGGACACGGCGGCCGCGAACTTCCGTACCAGCCGCACCGACCGCGCTGCGCTCGAGCTCGCGCCGCCCTCGGTTCGCCGTCCGCCGATAACCGCCTCCGCGATGCCCTCAAAGCCCACCTGCTCGGGCGTCTTTCCGGTAAGGCTTTCCATGGATCCAAGCGACGCCACCTTGTCCCGGACCTCGTTGGGGCCGCCCGCGGCCGCCATCTTCTGGAGCACGTCGAAGCCAGTCGCGGCCATGGCGCTCGGCAGCACGAATGGCCTGGACAGCTGCATGGCGAGCATCGGGGGAACGTCTCTGCTCGCAAGAGGCACGTTGAACGGGTTCATGGACAGCAAGAACCCACCGTCGCGCGTCTGCACAGCCGGGCCAAGGCTCTGTCCCAAGTCCGGCACCACCGGCGGAGTCGTCGCCGCCGCCTCTCTTGATCTCGGCGTCACGGGCTGCTTCAGCTTCCTGTACTTCTCGTCGTCCACCGCCTCGAGCTTCCTAAGGAACTCAACGGTCACCATTTCTTCATCAGCGTCGAGGCGCGGCTGCGGACCCGCTCCCCTGGGCGACTTCCTCCCGCCGCTGGCCATCAGCGCCTCGACGGCCTCGATCTGTTCGGCGATGGAGTCGAGCTCGCGGAGCACGTCGCGCTCGGCCTGGAAGTGGACGACCTCCTTGACCGTCTCGACGCCCTTGTCGACCACCTCGTACTCCGGGATGGCGTAGTCCGCGTCGCCGCCGGCGACGGAGGAGAGGTCGTCGTCGTCGGCGCGCTTGTCGACGTTTAGCCTGTCGACCAGCTGCCGGTAGGCTCTCATGGAAGGCGAGATGGACGCGTCGGACGCCGAAAGCTTGGGCCCGGTACTCGAGATGCTGAACGAGTTCTTGCTGTGCACCCTGGCACGGGCGGGCGACACGGACACGTCCCTGGACGACCTCCCGGACCCAGCCGCGGCCTGCGTGTAGAGACGGAGCCCCGCGTCCTCCATGAGCTGGAACCCGAGCCTGAGCAGGAGCTCGCCGCCGGCGGCCTTGCCGGCGAGACCGTACGCTCTCTCGAACCACCGCACGCGCCTCCCCTCGGAGCTCTTCTGGAGGGAGTCTCGCACGAGCTCGCTGACGTCGACAGCGTAGGTGCCGAGACTGATCTCCGGCGCCTCGACGGGGATGACGGACAGCACGAACCGGCGCGGCTCGAGCTTCAGAGGTTTACCCGTGCCTGGGCCGCCGGTGAAGTAGAGGCTGCACTTCACGAAGAGCGTCTCGTCGAACTCCGCGGTGCCGTCGCGGGAGACCCGCGCTGGCATGGTCTGCATCGCGCCGTCCCTGGTCTCGGCCTTCCGGACGGAGACGGCGAGACGGAGCCCGTCCATGGTGGCCGGGACGCCGCGCACGGCGGCCACCTCGACGGAGAAGAGGCACCCGGCCCGGCGCTTCCCGATTCGGGCCAGCGCGCGCACGGGCTTCCAGCTGCTCCACCCCGACGGCGCGGGCGGCTTCGCCGCGCCGCCTCGCTCGGGCGTAGGTTCCCGGCTCCTCGAGTCAACTGACGCCGTGTCATCGGCTTGTGGTGGAGGCCTGGAGCGCGGGCCGAGCCAGGATGAGAGGGAGAGGCGTGACGAGCGTGCTCTTCGGCCCTCCCGCCCTACTCCATCAGTGATACGCGGGCCGTCGTCGCCGGACCGCGCGATGGCGAGCGACGCCGTGCGCCGGTGGATGGCGTTCGGGCGGTCGAGGTAGTCGCTGATCCCGAGGCCGCCGCCGCCCTGCCCGGCCATGTGAGCGCACGTCGAACGTGCCTAGCTCTAGCTGACTAGCTAGCTAGCTCGCTCTCCCGCCGCCCTCCTCGACCGGCCGCCTATCCACAATTCCACTTGCACGCACAGCTCGATCTCAAAGCTTTTCTGGAATCTCAGAGCTGGACCAGGAGGTCGCGGTGCGGATCGCGATAGATATAGCTTTCGATCCGCACGCCTCTGCCGTCGTGTACCTCGTTGGCGCCAAGGGAAGTTGAATAAAACGGGGCCAAGCTAACTAACTACCGTACCGCGCGCCGGCCAAATCTTCCGCAACGTCGTCGGTCGTTCCCGATTCGCCCCCGTCCGCCCGTCGTTGGTTCGATCCACGGCCCAGGAGGCCCGAGCGTCGCCCGATGGCTATGGCTATGGACTTCCTGTGATCACCGGTCAGGGCAAAAGCTGATGGCGATCCGGCGTAAATGCGACGGGAAAAACACGCATCGTTTTTGTCCACGATTCGAGCCACTGGAGCCGGATGGGCGAGCGTGTCGTCTTCCCCCGCGAGCTCTCGCTGTCTCTCTCGCGGTCCCGGGGAAGCTGGAGAGAGCCGGCCATGGCGCCGCGCGCTTGGATTACGTAGGCGACGCCGGGATGGTGCACGTTCGTGTGTCTAGCAACCTGTGGATAGGACGGGATCATGGGAACCCTCCGATTCGTTTGGCAGGTGCTTTCAAGGAGCAGTGCCGGTTGCCTGGTGGGTACTGGATCAATTGATATGTGTACGTGTGCACGCAATAAGATTGAGGATCTTTTTAGTCGTCGAAGTGGCACAGACAGGAGATTTGACGGCGTACCTCACTGATCCAAATCCATACAGACCAGGTCTCTATACACGACTAGTAGTCGCTTCATAGAGCACGCCATGTTTTTCTTGTCAAACATGTTATCTGCGTCGAGGAAGTCTGATAGTCAGCCCAGCTGTTAAAGATTGCGAATTTTTTTTTAAAAAAAATTGAGGATCTTTAAATGTCAACTATTCAGTCTGTTCCGAAGAAATTGCACATTTCACCATGTCGTGCTCCATGTGTTGCACAAACCATCACTTAGTCGGAGTTTTTGCAGTTCACACCAGTTAATGGTCTAATCTATTACGATTTCCACTACTTGGTCATCTGATCAACTATTTAACTTCGCTAAAAGAAAAATTGACAGTGACCCCTCATTTCAATGCTTCACTTAAGTAAAAAATCATGTAAGCTTTTAACAAATAAAAATTGACTGTCCATCCAAAATTTTGTTTTTTGTGGATGCCCACTAGGTGTAACCGACAAATTTCATAGGAAGGATCAATGGTTACTAAAAAATAGTTCATAAAGGTTTACAAATCAAATATTAGTGACACGGTAAACAAATCATAGGAAAATAATTGTCTATCTAAAAATCATGCCTTTTTTGTTGACCCATTATAGGGTATAACAAACCGGCATTAATTCTCCATCCAAAAATTTGAACAAACACTCTTGGATGGAAAATTTATGAGCTTCATGTTATGCAAATTTTTAGATAAAACTTATGTATGGAAAATTTATGTTAAAAAATAGGTACATCACGCCCTATAAAGCATCTACAAAAAATCATATTTTTTGTAAATATATTTATTCTCCTATGATATGTTTAGTGGTTATGTGTATTTGTTTAAAACACAAGTACATTTTAAATTTAAAAGTCAACGATAATATAGGTCGCAGTATACTCCATTTTAGATTGCACAAAAATACTATAAACTTTTGGGAGCAATTAACTGTTTATAAATATTTAGTCTTTTTATTTTTGTACATTAATTGGATTTTTTACAGTTTCCACCAGGTTGTGGTCTAATATATTGTTGTTTCCATGACTTGGTCATCTGATCAACAACTTAGCTTCACTGAAAGCAAACATGGCAATGCTTTAGTTGAGGGCAAATAATTTGTCTAATCTTTGAACAAATAAAAATGATTATTCATCCAAAAAAAAATCTTGTGGATATACACTAGGGTGTAAGAGACAAATTTCATATGAAGGATCAATGGTTACTAAAAAATAGTGTATACAGTTTTTCAAATCCAATATTGGTGACATGCTAAACAAATCATAGGAAAGTAATTGTCAATCCACAAATCAAGAACCTTTTTGTCAGTCCCTTATAAGGTATAATAAACCGACATTAATTTTCCATCCAATATTTGGATAAATACTCTTGGATAGACAATTTATGAACTTCTTGTTACGTGAATTTTTACATAAAACTTATGTGTGGACAATTTATGTTTAAAAATAGGTACATCACACCCTATAAAGCATCAAAAAATATATCTTTTGTTCCTTATAAATTATTTTCCTATGATATGTTTAGTGGTTATATGTATTTGTTTAATATATAAGTACAAATTTGTTAAAAAAATTAAAAGTTGATGACAATATACTATAATGCAGTCTACTACATTCTAAATTGCGTAGAAAAAATTATTTTTTTGGTAAACAATTAACTATTTATAACTATTCATGTTTTTAATTTCTTGTATATTAATTGGAGCATCGACATGCAGAGGTTGAGCTGTCATCAATAGGGTTGATAGTTGATTAGATGAATAAGTGGTGGAAATTGCACTATATTAGACCACCATATCGTGAAAAGCGCAAAAAAGCTACCTAGGTGGTGGTTTGTGCGAACACGGAGGTGGAAGATGCAATTTCTTTTCAGCGTTGTTCACGTTGGCAGATGCGGGGGATTTGAGGGGCGTTTCTGGGTGGGAACGTATCATGTGAAAACGAACTAGATCGTGCAAATCTGAAAATTTTGGTCGCTACTGTCGGATTAAGTACCAACGGTCAGATCTGACCGTTCTGTTTCCACCAGACCACCACCATTATATTTGCAGAAAACCCCCCTTACATCTCTATTCTCTACATCTTCTATCCCTGGACAACAATCAGTACAGAACCACGACGAGATCCCCTTCTTCTCCATCTCTCATCTCGCCATTCCCCATCTGAGATCGAGCAGGGGAGCACCATGGGTATGGTGCACCAGCCGGCCTAGTCTACCAGGCCACCACCGCATCAGATAGTTCCTCTCTGGGGCTGCAGCTGCTTGCCTCATTCCTCCGTCTCCCTGCGTCGATCTGCTCTCGCTCGACGCCTAGAAGCTTCGCCAATCGTGGCACAAGGGCGAGCGCCGCCTTCACAAGTAAGAGCTCTGCATCATCCATCCCCAGATACCTCTGCAAGTTCACCGCCAGTTCAACCTCGAGCTCCAGGTAACTGTTTCTGGTCGCATCTTCAGGCATTTCTACTTAATTTTAGATCTCTTCAGATAACTCATCCGGCAATGTTGGGTACTGTTGTGTTAGTTTCGTTCGAATTAAGATGCTAATACTGGTAGCACTATGCGTATCCCTTACATGATTACATTGGTTTCATTCTTTGCAAACCATGGCAAAGTTTTGTATCTAGTATGTGCAGATAGAATATGAATTTATTTATGACATGCACATTGGGAAAGTTGATCATATATCGTTTCAGAATCACAATCTTTTATTGATCAAAAAAATGTATCCATTAAAGATCTGATCCCGAGTTCATGCTCTTGAACATGACTGCTCTACCATTACTATATAGCCAATAAAAATTCAAAAGCACGAGTAATAAGTTTTCTGGTTTAACTGAAACAAACTGTTGCTACGTAATTTTCAGCTCTTCCAAGAGGTAAGTCTTTCATTAGCACACAAGTAAGTTGGACAGACATATCATTAGCACACAGAAAGCACATAAGCACATACGTGATAAAATAGTAAGCTAGAAATACTGTATTTTTCTATAGAAGTGACGTGTTGAGACAAAGCACATAAGCATATTTTGTTGCATGTGATGCTGCACATGGACGATTTGCTAAGCTTTTAGGTGTTTGTGCTGTTGTGCATCTCAAGTTAAGGCAGATTGAAAACCTGTTGTTGCTCTCGTAATAAATTCTAAAGGTGTCTTTTTTATGGAATTACGAATGGCAGCTTGCATGGATCTCATGGAGAGTGAGATGTCATCGTGTCCTATGGAAACAAATGATTGTGATGATGCTGAATCCATCGTTGTCGAGAGCACTACTATATCAGATTGCTTCACTACACCAACAATCAGCAGGAACGTTCCATTTTGTGTGCGTATCTCCGGACTTTAATATGTTGTTTTATCTCTCGAATGCACGTGGTTATTGATACTCATTTGATATTATAATCACATTTCAGTTTACCTCGTGGACTCCTGAATGTGATGAGGCAAAGAAACCAGCCATAGGCATGGAGTTCAAAGATTTGGGTGATGCTGAGCACTTCTACAAGTCATATGCCCATAGTGTTGGGTTTTCTGTACGGAAAGGGCAGAGTAGAACTGTTGGAAATGAACAAGTGTGGAAGAGGTTCTATTGCAATAGGCGTGGATGGCGATCAGAGAAAGATCAAACCAAGATTAAGCGCAAGACAAAGATTACTAGGTGTGACTGCCAGGCAATGATAACTCTAAAATGGAAAGGCAATAATTACATTGTGACAGCATTTTTTTAGGACCATACACATGAGTTAGCCTCGCCTAGCAAACATCAATTCCTGAGATCAAATAGAGAAGTTAGCGATAGTGCAAAGAGTTCACTGTTCACATGTCACACAGCAAGCATTGGCACCTCTGCAGCCTACCGGTTACTTCGTGTTGGCGATGGTGGGTTTGAGAAAGTAGGTTGCACAAAGAGAGATCTTCAAAATTATCATCGTTACTTGAAATGCGCCATAAATACCTCAGATGCACAGATGTTCGTTGACAATCTAGCAAGGAGGAAGGAAGCCAACCCAACATTTTTCTTTGATTACATGCTAGATGAGAAGGGGCGATTGGTGCATATATTTTAGGCTGATACAACTTCTAGGAAGAACTACGCACATTTTGGAGACGTTATCTCTTTTGATTCAACTTATACAACTAATCAGTATAATATGATATTTGCACCTTTCACTGGAGTGAACCACCATAAGCAATCGATTTTCCTTGGTGCAGCACTTATCGCCAATGAGAAGGCAGAGTCATATATCTGGGTGTTTCAGACCTTCTTAAAGGCAATGGGAGGAAAGAAGCCTAGCCTTATAATAACAGATGAAGTTGCTAGTATTAAGAGTGCTATTGACAAAGTTCTTCCATCAACTACGCATCGCCTGTGCATGTGGCACATAATGCGAAAAGTCCCTGACAAGGTGGAACCTTCTTTGAAGAACAATGATGATTTCTATGCGCGCCTCAATTTGTGTGTTTGGGGGTCCGAAACTGCAATAGAATTTGAGGAAACATGGTCTGCCCTAATTACTGATTTTTCTTTGGAAGACAACACCTGGTTTGCTGATAGGTATTCAATTCGTGAGTCATGGGTGCCTGCATACTATAAGGACATACATTTGGCGGGAATTCTGAGGACCACCTCTAGGTCAGAGAGTGCGAACAGCTTTTTTAGCCATTTCATTGGTTACAAGTATGCATTAGTTGAGTTCTGGCTTAGGTTTATAACTGCCTTAGAGGAACAACGGCACAATGAGTTGATTGAAGAAAATGTCAATTCACAATCGATGCCTGAGCTGCGAACATCATGGAAATTAGAGAAGCATGCAAGTGTTGTTTTCACACACAAGGTGTTTGATGCATTGCAGAAAGAGATCCTCGCAGCTCGTGAATATTGTGTTGTTGAGAGCATGAGGCATGAGGGGGAACAGAAAATCACAGCAATTAGCGATGGCCGATCTTCCAAGGTTCGAGAGGTAGTATTTAACACAAAAACAATGGATGCTCATTGCACCTGCAAGCTATTTAAGTCTCATGGTATTCCATGTCGTCATGTTATTCTTGTTTTGAGAGGTGCAAGGATTGATGAAATTCCAAGCCAATTTGTTCTGAAAAGATGGACAAAAATGTGCAAAAAAGAAGCCATATTTGATGAAGATGGAAACCTCTTAGAAGAGAAGGCCAAGAGCCCCTTGGATTTAGCAATGCAAAAGAAAACTTCTAGTGCACGCAAGGACTTCGAGGAATCCATTCGCTTGGCTGGACACTCAATTGAAACGATGGACATAGTTACAACTTGTCTCTCAAATCTCTTGGATACTATTAGACAAATGATTCCAGCAGACAAACAAACAAGGAAGGATGAATTTGAGTCTTTCCTCGGCTGTAGCATTCCTTCTCAAATTGAAATATACCCACCATCTGATGTTCGCTCTCCTGGAAAATGCAAGAGAATTAAAGGGCACTTGGACAAAGGTGGAAAAAAAACAAGGTTGCAGGGAACAAGGAGAAGGGAAAGACAATACGTATGTGTTCCTTATGCCACCAACTGGGTACGCATGATAAGCGCACTTGTCATACAAAATCTACACAGCCAGGTAATGTATCCATTTCTCTCCATTTTTGTTTGCAAGTTTAAAATGGCAACTCATTTAATCAAAGGCTTGTCAACACATTCTTGCATGTTAAATCATCGTATATTACCCAAGGTAATAATATATAGGTGTACCTTAATTATAAGACATTGAGACTACCTAGCCCTGCTGTCGTTTCTTTGGAATTGGACGGTGGATTAAGTTAATTACTATACCTATACGGTAATAGCTCTACTACAGATAGTGAATAGATTTGCTGACTTAAACCTTCATTTTATCCTTCTTTTTTAACTCAAAAAAGGATACTTGCTTGCTTGCTTATAATACATGCCATGAAACATTACATTATTTATGTGTGTCACATAGATAATTTCCTGGAATTTAAAGGACTTTTCCTTTTGTCCTCTCATCATTGTCTTCACAGGAAAATTGTGCATTTCTTTTTGCAGATATTTGAAGCACTACAAGCACTCCACTGGGTTCATTCAGAAGCTTGGCGTTGGATAGTAGCTGACAGTTGTCTCGTAGTATTAGAAATATGTATAAATTATTTGGAATGTATTAATTGACACTTCCTAGAACTAATCTGAATGCAAGCTTTGTACCTGTCGCTTGTTGGCTGATGGCATGTTTCATAATCTACACGGTGGTTTCAGAAACCGTAGAGATGCTTAATTGATATCTTATTAATTATGGGTTCAAGATTTATGTTGTTTGTAAAATACCTAGATTTCAGAAAACGTAAAGGAAATGTAGAGTTCGATTTATTCAGCTCCCCATTGATACAAATGCTTTGCCAGTGTCAACCCAAAATATTAGTGCTAACTAAGATATTACACACTGAAGAGTATTAAACTGAAATTCTTTTATCACGTACACACAAGATCATGTCAACCTTTCAAATTTTAAGTGGTACAGGAAGGTCCAGGAACAAGGCAAGTGGCACAGGAGGTCCACAGACGTAAGGCACAACATGTACCAGTCGGCTTGATTCTGTAAGCAAACATCTATGAAGGACCTTATTGCAAACTGTATGGAGTCCGTGCGGGTGGTTTTCTGTAAACTGACAAGAGGAAGAGTCAAACAAGATCTAAACCATTGGTACATGATCCTACGGTCCATAATGAAAATTTTCAGATTTTCAGGATCTGTCCACTTCCACCTGATACACCCCCGTTTCTGGGTGCTTGGTCAAAGGTTTTAATACAGTATTTTGCAGGCTTGCAGGTGAAGGCAGTAGTTGACGGCAAAGGATCAGGTGAGGAGGCCGTACCGTGGCAACTAGATCCCGTTTACGGACTTCCCGCAATCATTGACCTGTGATGATTTGCCACGTGGAGCTACTGGGATGGACGTACGGATGGACGAGCGCGTGGTCTGCGATCGTGCCGGACTGCCTCAGGCTGGGAACGGGGCAAAAGCCGCACCGAACCCTGCACCAGCCCACCACGTACGTAATTCTTCTGACCCCACACCAAAGCTAAACCACAAATTAGTCTCTAGGATCCAACCCGCACTCAATTTTCCCCCAAGCCGCCCCAACCCGTAGAGCCTGCTGCGGTTTCAAACAGGTTCACAACCATATTACAGTACAAACCATGGATCCAATAATAAGTGGGCCAGCCTTGTCAGCGTTATCTTCAACCTTAAGCATCTGCCTGAGGACTGCCAGCAACACATTTTACACGCGCGTGCTTGTCATCGGCAGGTATATATGGCGGTTCAGTTTGAGTGTTTGACCTTGGTGTGCTGGGCAACCTGCGGTACGGTGGATGGGTATGGGATACGGCAGGATGATCATGGGAACGTGCCGGGCTCTCTCTATCTGATTGACTGTGCACCGGTAGATGATCATCGAATATTTTCTAGATGCCGAGGTGCGGTGGTGGTGGATCGGCTGAGGTGTGATCATGGCTCTCAAGTTTCAAAAAAAAAAAAAGTTTCAACTTCTTTATAGACATGCAGGTGTGAGCCCACATAATAGTAGTCCGTACGGTGTGCACGGATTTTGGGGCTGGAGTTCGGTTCCAGGCCCACACCCGGAGATCGTTGAGCATACAGGCTCTTGGTCGCCTAGATCGGAGATGGAGGCAGGGTGATGGCCCGAGGCGAGCTCGTGGAGCTCCATACTTCGGTCGCCTTCAAGATCCAACCTCCTCGTTGATGAGGCAGTAGCTGCCCTCTTGGTCGTCGACGAGCCATCACCAATTTCATGGCCATAGCTGACCACTGCGTCATCTCTAGATTAGAACTACATGTCGCCGCGACTCAGTAAAGCTAGAGCCGCCGCGTGATGTCTGGGTCAGGAATCACTCGCGCTAGGTCTTAGGAGAAAGAAACAAAGCTCTGGGGTGTTTTCTACAAAACAGAGGAAACAGTTTGGGTTGGGCGAAATTGATTGATGTGGACCGCAGGGTCTAGATTCGACGATGGTTTCGAGGTTTTCATTGAAACCTGGTTTGCACCGGATACTTTCTCAGCTGGTCTAATATTTGACCTTGCCAAGTTAAATTGTCTTAAAGGGTATCAAAATCTCTACTATATTAAATGGTTAGAGGTGGTGATTGTTGGTACATCGTCCAATCTCCAGCTAAGCTTGTTGCTGGCAAACTTACCGACGAGAAGGTGCTCTTCTGCGACGCAGCATCAGCGCCAGAGAACCCACCACCACCAGATCTGCAGCTGCGGCAAGCTCTCCCAGCTTCTCTCCTCGCCGCCACGGCTGGCCAGAGCATGAGAGAAAGCCACGCAATTGTGGATACAATGGCGAAGACCCAAAGAACATAAGACAGAGAAAGAGTCGCCCCAACTCCTCTCCCCACCGCCACGGCCGGCCAGAGGATACTCGGCGACTCCAGCAAACTGCTTTAGCTCCTGGGTCCGCGTATCCATCTTATTGAGGGGAGCGTGGCCTCGGCCATCACCCACCAGCTCCGACTGGAGGAGCAAGGCGGCGACGGTGAAGACAGATATCTGGTTCGACGCTCCAAACTACGGGCAAAAGGCCCAGACTAGTACTACACCTACTTTGTACAGATCGGCGATGACGGTCCCCACCCACTCTGGCTGGCAGAGTCGCGGGATGAGAGGGGGAGAAGCCCCGGGAAGACACGGGAAGCTCTCAACTAGAGCGATGAGGAGAAAGAGAGGGGGGGGAGGGAATGAGCGTTCGATCTGGAGAACATAGGAGTCTTCTTTTTAGTACAGAGTTTGTAATCAGCATGCTAATAGTTCTCATCTGCTACACACATTTTTTATACCTTCTCATACCCATACTTAATATGTTTGAAAAAAGTTTTGTAGTAGTTCAAACTGTAACAACGGTAAGTACTTCCATTTGGATTATAGAATGGAAGAATGTGTAAGTACTAACTTTGCAAACAATTTGGATAGTGAAT
Source organism: Dactylis glomerata (assembly GCA_007115705.1). Classification (NCBI taxonomy): domain Eukaryota; kingdom Viridiplantae; phylum Streptophyta; class Magnoliopsida; order Poales; family Poaceae; genus Dactylis; species Dactylis glomerata. Next base: position 4,755,201 of record QXEO01000472.1, on the reverse strand, counting down.
TCTTGTGCATAACCAACACCTCCATTACACATACATCATTTGGTGCCCACGACGAATCAGGCAAGGGTTTATTTCTGCTATTAGACTTTAACTTCCTCTCCATGTAAATTAACTGCACTTTGTAGTTTGTACTAATATGCAAGGACCATGAAGATAATAATCTACAAGTGCTCAAAGAATGAGGATAATCTATATCGTCTTGGTTACAACTGCAGGAGCGTGAGAAACATTTATTCTGTCATGTTACTTGTCATGTTACTGACAAACTGAACTTTTGGGGCCTTGAACATGTTGGTACTTTCAAAGGGTTAAACAATTCTTAATGCCCTGTTTTGAAGCATCTCAAGTCCCCAGCCCTGAAAGATTACTACTTCAGGGCAAATCATCAAAAAACCTTTCTCTACTAGTTCATCTAATCTAAAGCAACAAAATCTGGGATATCTAGAATATTAACCGGACATAATCATATCAAAGTTGTAGAAGAAGTCGAATTCCAAAAAATTGGGCAACATCACATTACTTCTATCATCATCTGGCCATCCAAGATCATGAACCTCCTACCTTAATTTTATCTTCTTTTTTTTGAAACGGAGGCAAAAGATTTGCCTCAATCTATTAATTAAGAAGAAGAGAATTGCCCAGTTAATTAACGTAAAACCGGGCGAAAACCGTTACAACAAAACACAAGAGAAAACACCAAAAGCCTGCAACCTCCTACCTTAATTTTATCATGACTAGTACCGATGTATTCTAATTGTTTCAAGTAGGCAAGGAAAGGTACAGATTTCTAATTGCTTGACGTTTTTTCTGCTGAGATGCTCTTTGCTGATTGCTCAGGAAGTATGGGGCAGAAGAGATCTCAAGTTTTTCAACCAGCCACGTCACTGATCCGGACCTCTCAGCTCAAACCAACAGAAGCCCTCCATCCCACATCCAACGCCTTGCGAATCAGGGTGCAAGTGGGACCGTACGCGGGAGCCCGCTTATGTGCCGCATGGGCCCGCAATAGATACTCGGGACAACGCGGTGGCCCGCAAAAGGTTAATCGCAGTTATGCGGTGCCCGCGTTTACCCACATAGTATTCAGTTGTTCAGGTGTACGAAGAACTCTGCTACTTCCTACTACTAGTATGCTGGAGTAACGTATATGCTGCAGAATGCAGATCGAGCGGTACTCGTCTGGAAACGGTAATTGCTGGCAGCTAAGCGTACAGGTAACACCGACGCCTGTCCTTCGCAGCCCTGCAGGCCTGGACACCGCACTGTCCGCGACGGCGCCCAATGTCGAACTTCCGTCGAACTCACCCAGCCTGACGAATTTCAGATGGACACTACTAATCTTGCAATTTCTTGTGTATTCTGATCCAATCCTCGTCTCTGCGCACATACCTCCTGTTGGCAAGAAATTTCCCCACCCCTGCCCTCCTCCTCCGAGCTGCTTCGCCATGGCCACCGGCGATGCCGCCTAGTTGCCCCCGCTCCTGTCGTATCCCGAGGTACTCGACAAGATTCTCGGCCTGCTGTTTCTCGCGGTGTTTTCGTTTCTTGATTTGACGGTGATTCTGAAGAATATTATCTTGTTGGTTTGATACTGTCGGTGTTCTGGATACCGGGTATCTCGGTCCACCTGCCCCTAGGCCCCGTCATCGGCCCATCTTCAGCCCAGGGGAGAATCGACGACCCAAGCTACGAAGAAGACCCTCACGAGGAGGCGCCTCGTGAGGAGAACGACGGTGAAAAACGCAAAGGACCAGAAGACCTCCTCACGAGCCCCCGCTGATGAGGAGAAGGACCAAGCCCACGCCAGCTCAGCACGTTGGCGTGCGGAGCAAGAAGATGAAGGACGAAGACCGCGTACCGCCCACGCTACCCCCGACAGGGAGGAGACCAACTTTCGCTGTGCCTGCCCAAAGCGGCACAATGGTTGTTGGCCACCCCCCTAAAATAGCGTGGACGGTGCAGGGCGCCAGAGGAAGACGTCAGCTTCCTCCACCCACTCCTGTGGACCAGCGCCACTACCCTACGAAGACCATGTCTACAGAAGAGTGTAGTCTACAGCTGTCCACCCTCCTTGGCCGTGTGTGTGGCAACCCCTTCCCCAAGAAGATAAGGGGAAGGAGGACCTGGGCGCTATAAAAGGAAGGGAGGCCACCCCTTAGATGGGATCTGATCTTCTCCAAGTTGCTAGCTGGGCACGCAGGTTCTTCAACCTCTGGCCAGCTAGAACTTTGTAACCAAGACCTTGTACTCCTCGCGAGGTGCCGCGTTGCAATACAAGAATGCAGGAAGTAGGGGTGTTACCTCACCACGAGGGCCCTGAACCTGGGTAAAGCTCGGCGTCTCTCTCTGCAGTGCGTAGTGCGTTCGACAGCTCGAGGCTTCCGTCACCGTGCTTCGTTGCGATCTTAGATCTCACACGTTCAGCCCCCTGCGTTCGAATCTTTGGGTCCGTCGCGTGGTACCCCGTGTTCTTGCGACACGAAATCCATCGACATTTGGCGCGCCAGGTAGGGGGCTGTGGTGTGTCTTCTTCCAGATCTGCTTCGACATGAGTGATGATCGTCGTCGTCGTCTTCGCCGTCGCGCTGTCTACGCGAGCCGTCGCCGAGGTCGTCTTCAAGTCCTTGATGGCCTGGAGGCCATTGGAGAGGGTACGCCAGCGCCCGGCGACCTCGGCTTCGAGGGCTTCGCGGCGCTTGGCGGGCCGCTTCGCCGCGCGACATGGCCGTCTTGCTTCCGGCCGGAAATCGGGGCGCGTTATGACGGAACCTCCGATCCCGTGGAGTTCTTGCAGCATTACGCGGCCGCCGTACGGTCGGCAGGAGGAGACGGGCGTGTCATGGCCGGTTGGTTCATGATGGCAACAAAGGGAGAGCCTCGCCGGTGGCTCTACGGGCTACCGCCAAGATCCATCTCGTCCTGGAGGGACCTCTGCGAGCGCTTCCTCGACAGATACGCTTCCCTGGGACCTGAGCCAGAGGACGCGTAGGCCTGCGCCGTCCTCGATGGCCCCGTCCCCAGGTGCTTGAAGATTGGGCAGGGGGGCTTAAGGGACGTCACCCCCTTGCCTTCCACTTAGGAAACGGAGCTCGTCGTCTGCGCATGGAACAAAGTGTAACGGCAACCTCACTCGCCATTGATCTTTTCTATTCTGTAGAAACTGCCTGGAATCGTGAGTCTTGGCTCCACCAGCCTCGCAATTTCAGCTAACTGTGGCTTAACGTGAACGTGAGTTTTCGCTCGACTGCCTTTCGAGAAAGAGTCGGAGCACGGTGTCCGCGCTGGGGCCTTCGCCCGGAAAACAGCAGGCCCGCAAAACCCAGAACGGATCGAGCTCTGACTAGGGAAGGGACCCGCTACAGTCATCTCATACGATCCATGGTGCTCTCTCCTCTCGAGCGACGCTCGAATGAAAGCGCATGGGCGCGTGGGGGTCGCACAATTCGTGCCAATTTCTTCAAATACTCTGCTGTCCTTGTCTGCGGCCTTGTGTTTCTTCTCCTGGAATCGCCTTTGTTGTGTTTGGACGCCAGGGGGGGTGCAGGGAAATAGTCCTGTGTGCCATTACAGTCACCTCTGGAGCGCCAGCGCCCGCTAGCCTTGCACCACGAGCTGCATACTAAGCGTCAGGCTGCTGTCCCGCTCGGAGGCTGGCCCCTGAACGGCGTAGAGCATTCCCCAGACAAAGACGAGACAAGGAAAAATGTGCAAGGGTGCAAATAAGGACAATTTGGCGAACGACGCCTTAAGTACGATTACAACTTAAACTGGCCCAACAGGGCAATGTCTGACAGCTGCCAAGTGTGCAGCTAACTCAATTCTTCTGGAGGAGATCTAGGAGGAGTTTACTGGGCGACCGCTGCGTCGCCCTCGCCATCGCCGGTGCCTTAGCTGGAGCCTGAGGACGCCTCTCCGCTGGACTCCGACGCTCCGTCGTCTTCCTCCCCAGCTTCCCCGCTGCCGGACTCCCCGGAGCCAGAGGAGTCGCCGCTGGAGGAGCTCTCCTGGTCCGCGGCGGCGGGTGCTCCAGGGCGGGCGTAGATGGCCTGCAGCCGTCGCAGGGCAATATGCAACCGCTCTGCCCTGGCCACCACCGCGCGGTCGGGAGTTCCCGACGGCAGAGGCGACGACCTCCGCAGAACCTCTTCCAGGTTGAAGTCGGGGCGGAGGCGCTGGATGTTGGTGAAGATCCGCGTCCCTGCGAGCCCCAGCAGCTCTCGGCACTCGGCGTCGATGAGCTCCAGGACCTTCGCCGATGCGCCGTCCAGCTGTTCAGCCAGCTGGCTGAAGAAGAGCAAGATCGACCCGTTGTCCTTAGGGACGGTGGGCAGGTTCAGCCCGTGGATGCCCAGGCGGTGCGCCGCCGCCATGACGCGGGCTGAGAACCCGCGGAACATCTGCACCCGCTGCCTTCGCAGCACGCGCGCTTCCGCTTCGGAGTCCATAGCCTCCTGGAGCTCCCTGGAGGTCTCCACGCCCTGCAGGACCGAGGCCAAGTTCTCCTCCTCAAGCCTCTGCACGTCGTGCCGGAGCGAGGCGATGGTGGCATCGGCTTCAGCAAGGGCGCGCTCGGCGCCCCGGCGCACCTCGTGCGCCCCCTTCAGCTCAGTCTCCATGTCGCGGACCTGGCGCTCCAGGATCTCGCGCCCCTGCTTGTACCTCAACAGGGCGGCGTCAGTCTTGGAGCGGAAGTCCGCGCGGCACGCCTCGGTGGTCTCGATGCGCCTCCGCTCGAACTCCTGCTCCATGCTGACCCGTCGCTGGTTCAGCATGTGGTCCATCCTTCCCTGGAGGGAAGCCTCGCGCTGGTTCAGCGCCTCTTGATGCCGGGTCAGCTTAGCGGTGGACTGGCTGACCATTGCCTCCCGGCTCTCGAGGGCTTCTCGCTCCCTGTTGAGCCGATCCTCGAGGGCGTGGAGCTGCTCCTCTCGGAGGCGGAGTCCCCGCTCGCGCTCGCGAGCCTCTGCTTCTCGGACAGCGAGCCCCGCCTCCTGCAGGCTCAGGCTCTCCGCCCGGGAATCAGCGCTCTCCTCGCGGGCGTGGAGGAGGGCCTCCCGGTCCTCGACTTCGTCAAGCCTCTACTGGGCGTTGGCGAGGAGACCATCGGCATTTGTTCTGGCCTGGTCCAGGAGGTGCTGAGCTGCCCGCTTGGCCTCCTCCCCGGCCAAGGCTGGGTTGGGAGGCCCGACGGTGGGGGGATCTTCTGGCGCGCCTCGGAGAGGATCTCCATGGCCTCGTGGTGCGCCCTGGCCAGGACCCCCCTCGCCGACTCCCTGGCGTTCGCCAGAGCTTCTTCGGCCTCCTCGACCGCGCTGGCGCGGATCTCCTCCGCCTCCTTCCTCGCCTGCTCGTGGCGCTCGGCGGCACGTTGGTCCAGGAGACGGCACCTCTCCGTGGCTTGGTGCAGCAGGGCCCAGCCCTCATCGATGCGCGCCTCCTCAGCGGTGCGCGCCCTGATGACCTCGTCCCAAAGGGCGCCGGTCATGGCCGCGAGCACTGATGTCTACGCACTTCTATTCTTGTAGACACTTGTTGGGCCTCCAAGTGCAGAGGTTTGTAGAACAGCAGCAAGTTTCCCTTAAGTGGATCACCCAAGGTTTATCGAACTCAGGGAGGTTAGAGGTCAAAGCTATCCCTCTCAAGCAACCCTGCAATTACGATACAGAAAGTCTCTTGTGTCCCCAACACACCCAATACACTTGTCAAATGTATAGGTGCACTAGTTCGGCGAAGAGATAGTGAAATACAAGTGGTATAGATGATTATAAGTAGTAAATACAATCTGGAATAAAAATCGCTGCGAGCAAACATGTAACAAAACAGCAAGTAAACGGTGTGCAAAGCTTGGAAACAAGGCCTAGGGATCATACTTTCACTAGTGGACACACTCCCAACAATATAACATGAATGAACAAATAAATAACTTCTCTCCACTATGGTACTCTGAATTACTCTCCTATTGAATAACACTAATCATTGCGTAGTGGCTACAGAAGCACCCCTTAAAGTTCATCAAGTACTTGACAAACACCACTCATAGAGATATCCAAATCAGATCACAACTCAAGATAGAAATCATTGCAACTTAGACCAAGTACTAACACGGTGCACACACTGTCAACATTACACCATGAAAGGAGGAATAGATCACTCAATACTATCATAGTAATAATTACTCTCATAATCCACAAGAGATCACGATCATAGCCTAAACCAAGTACCACCACGATGCACGCACTGTCACCGTTACACCATGGCAGAAGGAATAGATTACTTTAATAACATCACTAGAGTACACTATAATAATTAAGCATAGGAGTAGCATAATATCTGAATAATAACATCTACTTGTTCAACATGATACAAAGCTCACGATCACATAAAGATCACATCATGGGAGAGAGAGGTGAACCACATAGCTACCGGTAGAGCCCTCAGCCCCGGGGATGAACTACTCCCTCCTCATCATAGGAGACAGCAAGGTTGATGGAGATGGTGGTGAGGTCGATGGAGACGGCGAAGACGGCGATGGAGATCGATGGAGATGGCTCCGGGGGCACTTCCCCGTCCCGGCAGGGTGCCGGAACAGAGACTTCTGTCCCCCAAAATTCGTCGGTGGCAGCGGCGGAACTGCGGAACTCTTTTTGGAAAATTGCCGACTCCTCCAGGGTTTTCCGTCCCGAGGCTTTATATAGGCGAAGGGGCGATGTCAGAGGGCTGCCAGGGCCTCCTCACACAGGGGCGGCGCGGCCAGGGCCTGGGCCGCGCCAGCCCTGTGTGAGGGAGGCCTGTGGCCCCTCTCCTTCCTCTCTTCGGATGTCTGGAAGCTTCCGGGTAAAATAAGACTTCAGGAACTTGTTTCGTCCAATTCCGAGAATATTTCCTGTGTATCACTTCTGAAACACAAAAAACAGCAGAAAACAGGGAACTGGCACTGCGGCAACTCGTTAGTAGGTTAGTTCCGGAAAATGCATAAAAGTGCCACGAAGTGTAACGAAACAATAGGCAAATGGTGTAAAAACAAGCATGGAGCATCAAAAATTATAGATACGTTGGAGACGTATCAGCATCCCCAAGCTTAACTCTTGCTCGTCCTCGAGTAGGTAAGTGATAACAAAAGAATAATTTTTGAGGTGACATGCACCTACACAGTCTTGATCATATATGTAAGCATTGTGAGCTGGGATCATAAGAACTTAAAACATGGGCATGAAAGATATAATCTTGACAATAAAAACTTAGCAACCATGTTATAACATGAAAGTGAACACAAACAAAAGATCATGAAAATGAAACAATGAAAGTCAAACATATGTTCAAATCATAAGGAAAAACATATAAAATGGTTTTCAGCTTGTCCTTCAAAGAGAGCAAAACATAAATGCATAGGACACCTTCAAGTTTAAGAGGGCGACTAGATACAAATAATTTGAGAACAAGTGAAACCAATCAATATGAATCAATCAATGAAAACTTTGGGACAATGCACATTATACTCAGAATGACAACTATGCTCTCTTAGACGGTGCATAAAGATAGAAGGTGGTGACTCAACATAAAAGTAAAAGAAAGGCCCTTCGCAGAGGGAAGCAGTGATTAAACATGTGCTAGAGCTTTTCATTTGTAAAACAGAGAGATAAAAATTGGTTTTGAGAGGTGGTTGTCTTTGTCAACGACTGGCAATGTGGTTCTTACTATCTTCCATACAAAAATGAAGCAAGTTTTTGAGAGAGAGATTGGCACTTTTGTGCTCTTTTTATAAAGCTTGGCACTCCTCCCCACCTTTTTTTCTTTCACAAACCATGGCTAACCGATTCCATCGGGTGCCCACCAACATTCACTTTCCATGGAGGAGTGCCTTTTTTCTTTCTTTTTTTTCTTTTTTTTTTCTTTTTGGAATAAGCAATATGGAAGATAGCAAATCCGACCACTACGTCCCCATGAGCTGAAAACAGTGTCACAAAACGAGAAGTGTTTTGAAGGTTTTTGAAAGGTAGCACATGAAAATTTACTTGGAATGGCTTACAAATACCATGCATAGGAATTTATAGTGGACACAATGGCAAACTTGGTTTTTAGGAGTTGGATGCACGAGTAGAGCTCATACTCAGTACAAAATGCGGGCTAGCAAAAGACTGGGAGCGACCAACTAAGAGAGCAATAACGGCCATAATCATGCAAAGCGACATTAAAAGAAGCATACGATGGCATCAAAAGTCAAAAACTAAATGATCATGAAGGCTATTGGCGACTTTGTAAGAGTCAAACATGTGTGAGCATGCGCCAAGTTGATGCGTGGTAAATGACCAGCCCGTTGGGAACCCCAAGAGGAAGGTATGATGAGTATAGTAGCTCGTTTTCCCTCAGTTAGAAACCAAGGTTTATCGTTCAGGAGAAAAGCAGACAAATGACAGCTGAAGGTGATGCTTGCTAGTTTGCGACAGCAGCGGACAATTTATATATGGCGCCTCGTCCAAGCTTTGCTTGCTAGCTGCAACGTGAAACCTGCACACACACAAACAAATACTTTGCTCCCAACTTACGATGAGGTTGTCAATCTCACCGGTTTGCTTGAAACAAAGGTTATGAGTGTATCGAGTGGAAAACAGTAATAGTATGCGAGTAAAGTAAACAGTGCGGGAAAAGTAAACACGTGATTGCAATATGATTAAAATAGGACCGGGGTCCACAGTTCACTAGTGGTGTCTCTCCATAGATAAAATAACATGTTGGGTAAACAAATTACAGTTGGGCAATTGATAGAATAAAGATAACGTGATATGTCAAGAAGATCACTATGAGATTTACTCTGGGCATTACAACAAAATACATAGGCCGCCATCCAACTGCATCTATGACTAATAATCCACCCTCGGGGATATCAATCCGAACACCCCAAAAGTATTAAGTTGCGAACAACAGATAATTGCATTAAGCAAAGTGTGTAATGTAAACAAAGCATATGCCCTTGAGCATATGAATGTTGTTTTATCCCTAGTAGCAACAGCACATCTACCACCTTAGAGGTTTCTGTCACTCCCCCAGGTGAAATAGAGACATGAACCCACTATCGAGCATAAATACCCCCTCTTGGAGTCACTAGCAACTACTCGGCCAAGATAGCTACTAACAACGGAGAGCATGCAAGATCATAAACAACATAGAGATAACAAAAGATATAATTCAGTACAGCAACTTAATCATAAACACCAATATTCATCGGATCCCAACAAACCAACATCATAGAATTACATAACGGTGATCTCAATCATGTAGGGCAGCTCATGAGATCTAAACATGAAGCACATGGTGGAGAAGACAACCATCTAGCTACTGCTATGGACCCATAGTCCAAGGTAGACTACTCACTCATCGCTCCGGAGGCAAGCATGGCGATGAAGAAGACTGAAAGGATCGTATGAGCGACTAGAGGGGGGGTGAATAGGAGCTACCCAATAATTTTAATTCTTTTCAAGTTAAGGCTAGACAAGAAGGTAAATTCTCTAGATGTGATACTAAGTGAATTTACCTAGAGTGACAAGCAAGCTAGCAATAACAATATAAGTAAAGGTACAAGTAAAGGATAGAGGTCACCGCAATGGAGACACGAAGACACGAGGATGTATTCCCGTAGTTCCTTCCTTGTTACGGGAAGTACGTCTACGTTGGAGAGGTGTGGTGCCACAAAGGCCACCAACGCCACAAAGGCTCACCCTATTCTCCGGTGAACAAGCCACAAAGGCGAGTCCACGCTCCACTAAGCGATGCCCTTGAAGGCGGCACGACTCCTTTACACAAAGTATTGGGGCAAGCTCCACAACTCAATTGGAGGCTCCCAATAGGTCCACCAAGCTCTTACACACAAAGTCAAGCTTGGGGGACGGCTTCTTCCGGCTAGGAATCCGATGAATCACACAAGTAACAAGCCCCTCAACAAAGAGAGGGGGGAAATCAAATCGCCTTGGTGGAAGTGTAGATCTAGGTCTTCTCCCTCAAATCCCAAAAGGGCTTTGAGTTCTATTGGCTAGGGAGAGAGATCTTGAGCTTTGAAGCTTTGAAACAATGGAGGAGAGAGAGTGGAAGCCGCAGCCTTCTCTTGAGGAAGAAGAAGGCTTTATATACTCCTCCTCGAAATGTAGCCGTTGCTGGTCGACTAGGGCCGGAGTCTCCGGCCAGGAGGGCCGGAGTCTCCGCCCTAAGTGACTCCAGGGCCAGAGTCTCCGGCCAGAGACAGAAGTCTCCGGCCCAACTCCGGCCTGGTCACTGCTTAGACCAACTCACTAGCCCACCCTTACCTGGCTGGCCAGACCGGAGTCTCCGGCCGCTGGGACCGGAGTCTCCGCCCCACCCGGAGTCTCCGGCCAGAGACAGAAGGTCTCCGGCCTAACTCCGGGCTGGTCACTGCTTAGACCAACCGGGAGGATTGCTAGGGCGACACTCCTAGGCCGGAGTCTCCGGCCACCAGGGCCGGAGTCTCCGCCCTAGAAGTAGCAATAGCTGTACTTCGAGGATCCCCTCTCCACCAATTCCACCTTCGCAAAGCACCCTATAAGACAACTAAACCCTAACTCCACTACTGGACTACGGGCTTCGATCTTTTCTTCCTTTTTGGGGTGAACCTCCGCGAGATTCTGAATTAACCTAGAAAATCTGCAGAACTTAAATAGAATGGTTAATTCACCAAATGTTGTTAACAAACACCAAAATACATTTATTAGGGAAATGCCCTTTCAATCTCCCCCTTTTTGGTGTTTGATGACAACATAAGGATTTGCAAGATATAAACACAATAAAATGAAATATATAGCAAAAGCTCCCCCTACTTGTGTGCACAACACCATTTGCATTTGAACATGAGCCACACAAGTAAGAATCATCACTCCCCCTATATATTTCACAATTATACCAAGTGCAAGAAATAATATATGAGACTAACCAATAAGCATATAAGTAAGACTAACAATATAGCACACATTTAATAGTCTTACTAAGCAACATAAGAACTTAAGTCTCACACACATAACGTACCACGCACATTTAAAAGGTTCAACACTAAGATAGATGAGACACAACAAGTTGTGTCTCGACCAAAGCAAAGCAAACGAAGTAGTGCAAATCCAAATAACCACCCCATGCAAATCCCAACGAAGACAACCTAGTAGAGCTACTTCTCCCCCTTTGGCATCGAGACACCAAAAAGGGAAAAGAGCGATGCTACACGCCCATGAGATCACTCATCGTCTTCATCCTCGGGCTCGTCCGCGGAACCGGCATTGAAGTCCTCATCACCTTCTTCAAGGTCATCAGAAGCCATGGGCTTCTTGCCATGACGCACATTGGAGGTGCCAGAGGTGACCTCCTCAAAGGCTTGCCAGTCAGTCAGTCCCTTGCTCCACTTGCCATAGCTGTGAGTACCGGATGATGAAGAGGAAGGAGGTGATTCCACATAGCCCGGTTGAGACTTTCTAAATGCCTTGTGAAGAACAGCTTGATTGTCATTGATGTGCTTTTGAGAGATGTAGCTCTCATATTGCTTGTGACGGATGTCCACATTCATGCAAAGCACATTCCTTTGGAACCAATTGAGCTTCTTGTACTCTTGAGCAAACTCATTGTTGGAGCTAGAGCCGGCATTGCTAGCATGCTTCATCCTTGGGCCCCTTCTAGTGGACACTCCCTCGGCAAAGGCATCATCATCTTCACCTCTCATCGGAGCAAATGGTTCTTTGGAGTGACCGGTGGGTTCTTTGCGTTGAAGCTTCACAACCTTGTGATCCACAAGGTTTGCCGTGAGGAGAGGAAGGTTGAGTTGTTGAGCAAGGATGAGCTTCATGATAAAAGGAGCATACAAGGGAGTCTTCTTGTTGAGAATGCAATCATTGATCTCCTTGTGAATGAAATCCATCACATCAAGTGGCTCAACATGTGCGGTCTCTCCTTTGCAATAGACTTCATGAGAGTAGGCCAAGAGATTCACCAAGGCCCCACGAATAGCATCAAAGTTGCCGGCTTGAGGGGCAATGGAGGCCCGGAATATGCGGAGCAAGATGTTGGACCGTTTGGACAGCCCAAGAGTGCCCCCAATGACAATCTTCTTGTCATCCCCGGTGTAGAGAGGAGCAAGCTTCTTCTTCTCATAGTACTCCCCATCCACATGCATCCTTATGCCACTAGGAGTAGTAGCACCACGAAACTCATATCCAAGGAGAGCAGCAAAGTCCATGAAGTTGGAGTGACAAATTTCTTCTCCGGTCATCCAAGTCATGGGGATCTCCTCACCGTCTCCAAACACCAAGGTGGCAAAGAACTGTTGGACCAATGTGATGTTGTAGGGCTCTTGAATCTTCATGAGTGGATGGAGCCCAAGCTTGCGAGTGATCCACACAGCCTCTCCGAAGTATACACTGTACTTGGCAAAGTGAGAGAAATCCATCACCGTCTGAGGGCAAACCGGGTACTTCTTGAGAGAAGCATAGAATTCCTTCATGATCATCTCTTGCTCTCTGCGGACGAAGCAACGGTCACGGGAGTTCCGCGGGAGAGTGTACATATCCCTCTTCCTCATCTCAACGAACTCAGATGCTGATAGCCCTTCCAGAGTCACAAGACTATCAAACTTGACCTTCTTAGCTGCCTCAGCTCGTTCCTCTTCAGCCATCCTTGTCTTGAGCCTCTTAGCATCTCTAGCTTGCTGAGCAATGACTGACCTCTGAGCAAGCTCCCCTGTGGCGGGATTCACAACCAACTTGTCCTTGCTATGAGCTGCCGGCTTCCGAGAACCACCTGCACCTGTGAATGAGTGAGGAAGATAGCAAGGTTGAGGTGACATGTCCTAGAATCCAAAAATAAGCAACTATGCTGTGAAAGAGTGCACTCTGGCCTGATCTAGCCGGAGTCTCCGGGGACTCGGGCCGGAGTCTCCGGCCAAAACCGGAGACTTTGCGTCCAGACCGGAGTCTCCGGCCACAGGGGCCGGAGTCTCCGGTCAGATGCAGGAGCCCGAGTCTAGGAGACTACTTTGAACAAATCGAGTGCAATGACCACAATAAAGTTGCTAAGAAGATGATTGATAGCCACTAGAAGGTAATGCACCAGATCAAACTATGGGAAACATGCATATCTCGTAGATCTAGATAGAACTAGATGGAGGAGATGAGGAGCACATTTACCGGAGTCCATTGGCGCAAATCGGTCGGTGGGGAGGTTCCCACAACCTCAAGGGGAAGATTGGCCGGTGGCACGGCGGATCCCGGGGCTTGGGAGAGCTCCGGGCGTCGATCTACGAAGAGGGGCGGCAGGGGGCGAGTATGGGGCACGGGGGTGGATGGGGAAGAATGAACCGTTCTTCCCAACCCCGTGCCCTAAGTGTGTTTTTGGAACTGCCCGGGCCGGAGTCTCCGGTACTTACCCCGGAGTCTCCGGCCCACCGGAGTCTCCGGGCTGTGAACCCCGGAGTCTCCGGCCCCCCTCGACCAGATCACATTTATGGTGTAGAAAGGACATGCCATTTAGAGATTAGATATGTTTGAGGATGAGATGGGCTTGGGATGGACACATTGTCACTGTGTGGTACAAAATGCTCAGGTTTGCAAACATGCAAACAAAATCAAATAAGACCAAACATGAGCATCTTCCCATAAAAAAAATAAGGCAATAAAATCAAATGGGAAACTCCTCCACTAGGGAGGTTGGTGACCAAAGGGCCACCATGTATGAGTACAAAGGTATGGCACCGCGAAGATATATCTTGGGCCCAAAACCTAGACTCATCGATTAAGCTCAAAAGTGTCACAACTGACAAGATAGAACAATACGCTTACTATGGGCATTATGGGGGGAGGGATAGCCCAATCAATTAGGACCGCACTCCCCCTATATCCATGCCCACATCTAGAACAACACACACGTTAGAGTATGGGAGTAAAAGCACCTAGCTCAAGCCACATTGCTTGAATCAATGATATTTAGTTCATGCCTCAATTCCCGGAATCTTGCTTCATCAAGAGGCTTCGTGAATATATCGGCAAGTTGCTCATGAGTACCAACATAAGATAGGTCAATTTCTCCTCGGTTGACATGATCCCGAATGAAATGATGACGAATCTCAATATGCTTCGTCTTATTGTGTTGCACCGGGTTGTGAGCGATCTTGATTGCACTTTCATTATCACATAAAAGAGGCACTTTGTCAAAGATGACACCGTAATCCTTCAAAGTTTGCCTCATCCATAAGAGTTGTGCACAACAGCTAGCCGCGGCTACATATTCGGCTTCGGTGGTAGAGAGAGACACACAATTTTGTTTCTTAGATGACCAACACACCAAGGACCTACCAAGAAATTGGCAAGCCCCGGAGGTTGATTTCCGTTCCACTTTGTCTCCCGCCCAATCCGAATCTGAGTAACCTACAAGATCAAAACTTGCTCCCTTCGGGTACCAAAGACCAAAGTTAGGGGTATTCACTAAATATCGAAAGATTCTCTTGACCGCCACTAAGTGGCTTTCCTTTGGTGCGGCTTGAAAACGTGCACAAACTCCCACACTTAACATAATGTCCGGTCTAGATGCACAAAGGTAAAGCAAGGAACCAATCATAGATCTATAGAGTTTTTGATCCACTTCTTTACCATTAGGATCGAGATCAAGATTAACCTTTGTTGGCATGGGAGTCTTTGCACCTTTGACTCCTATCATCTCGAACCTCTTGAGCATGTCTTGGGTATATTTGGCTTGGTTTACAAAAGTCCCTCCCTTCAATTGTTTAACTTCAAATCCAAGGAAGAACTCCAACTCCCCCATCATAGACATCTCAAACTTGTCGGTCATGAGCTTGGCAAACTCATTATTGAAAGCTTTGTTAGTAGAACCAAATATAATATCATCAACATATAATTGGCAAATGAAAAGCTCCCCATTGACCTTCTTAGTGAAAAGAGTGGGATCGATCACCCCAATTTCAAAACCACGATCAACCAACAACTCTTTAAGGTGCTCATACCACGCACGTGGGGCTTGTTTGAGGCCATAGAGTGCCTTATCAAGTTTGTAAACGTGGTTAGGAAACTTAGGGTTTTCGAAGCCCGGGGGTTGCTTCACAAAAACCAATTCATTTAAGGGACCGTTGAGAAATGCACTTTTAACATCCATTTGTTGAAGTTTAAAGTTATGATGTGATGCATATGCAAGTAAGATGCGAATGGATTCAAGACGGGCAACGGGAGCGAAAGTTTCACCAAAGTCAATACCCTCAACTTGGGAGAAACCTTGAGCTACCAATCTTGCCTTATTACGAATGACTATGCCATTTGCATCTTGCTTGTTCTTGAAGATCCACTTGGTCCCAATGACATTACGGCAATCTTTAGGCCTTTCTACTAGAGTCCACACATTGTTGCGCTCGAAGTTGTTGAGTTCCTCATGCATGGCATCAAGCCAATCCGGATCCTCAAGCGCCTCATAAACTTTCTTGGGTTCTACACAAGAAACAAAAGCATGATGAGAGCAAAAGTTAGAAAGTTGCCTCCTAGTGGAGACACCTTTACGAACACTCCCAACCACATTTTCCAAGGATATGCTTCTTCGACGAAGAATGGACTCAAGCTTCTTCTCACGGCGAGTGCGAGCCTCAAGAGGAGATTCTTGAGAGACTACTTGATCATCTTCATGATCACTGTTCTGGTCCTCGCCTTGACCATCAAGTGGATTGCCTTGATCATCAAGTGGCCCATAGCCACGGAATTCCGAAGGATCTTCATCAAAGGCTTGATCACCCCCGGAGGCTCCGGTATCCATACCCGGAGACTCCGGTATAGGCCGGAGAGTCCGGACCACAGGGGCCGGAGACTCCGGGCAAGATTGCTCGGTGGGATGATCTTGAGGTTGAGGGTGTGCAGCTTGTCTTTGGTCAATGTCCTGTGTGTGTTCAGTAGGTGAAGGCTCCACATGTGTAGAGCATTGTCCTTCTCCTTTGGCCAAAAGGTGTCCCTCAATGGGCCGGAAGAATCCGACACCCATTCTTCTTATGGCTTGGGGAGGAATTTCGTCACCTACATCACGAACACAACTTTGTCCCACAAAGGAACCATTATCCTCATCGAACTTCACATTACAAGTCTCTATAACATGCCCGGTGGACTTGCTATAGATCCTATAGGAATGTGAGTCCGTGGAGTAACCAACAAAGATACCCTCTAAAGCTTTAGAATCAAATTTTGACAAACGAACACCTTTCTTGAGATAGAAACACTTACAACCAAATACCCGGAAGTACTTGATGTTGGGCTTTTGCCCGGTAAGAATTTCATATGGAGTCTTGTTCAAGTTCTTGCGGAGATAAAGCCGGTTGGTGGCATGGCATGCGGTATTAATAGCTTCGGCCCAAAAGTTGTATGGAGACTTGAACTCCGCCAACATAGTTCTTGCCGCATCCATAAGAGTCCGGTTCTTCCTCTCGGCAACTCCATTTTGTTGCGGGGTATATGCAGCGGAATATTGATGTTTGATACCCGCATCACTAAGAAACTCATTTAAGGAATAGTTCTTGAACTCGGTGCCATTGTCACTTCTTATAGTCAATATGGTGGTATTGAATTGACGCTCAACTTCGGTGGCAAAGTCTTTGACGGTTTGTTGGGTCTCACTCTTGAACTCAAAGAAATAAACCCAAGTGTATCTTGAATAGTCATCGACAATCACCAAGCAATATTTCTTGCCACCAAGACTTGCATAAGTGGGAGGTCCAAAGAGATCCATGTGAAGGAGCTCCAAGCACCTCTTGGAAGAGATAATAGTCTTGCTTGGATGACTTGTTTCATGCATCTTTCCTTCAATACATGCCCTACAAACACGATCTTTGGCAAAAGAAACATCCTTTAGTCCGAGTATGTGGCCGCCGGTGTAGAGATTTTGCAAAGCTCTCATATTGACGTGGGCTAACCGGCGATGCCAAAGCCATCCCACGTCGGCCTTAGCAATTAGGCATATCGCGGCCGTAGTGGGTTTCTCCGAAAAGTCCACCACATACAAGCCGTTTTCGACATACCCAACAAAGGCAACCTTGAGAGACTTACTCCACATGACGACCACAATATCAACATCAAAATATGTGGCATAGCCCATAGTAGCAAGTTGATGAACGGAAAGTAGATTATAACCAATGGTTTCGACAAGCATGACATTCACTAGGGACACGTCCGGAGTGATCACCACCTTACCGAAACCAAGTACCTTAGAGGATGAATTATCACCATATGAGACCGTGACATTTGAAGTATTGGGCTTTAGATCTACCACAATATTTTTGCTTCCGGTCATGTGGCTTGTGGCACCACTATCAATAATCCATTTTACTCCTCCGGAAGCAATGTCCTACAAGAGATTAATTCTTGGTTTTAGGTCCCCATCTTTGAATTGGTCCTCTTTTGTTAGTCACAAGAATCTTAGGTACCCAAATAGCATATTCAATGAAACCATTATAGGGACCAACATATTTAGCATAGACATCACCATAATAGTCCCTAAGAAGAACATAATGAGGATTATATTTTCCTGCAAAATTATTATGAGAAGGGCCGGAGACTCCGGTCTTTGGGGGCGGAGACTCCAGGGTAGATGAACTAACCGGAGACTCCGGAGCCTTTGACCCGGAGACTCCGGTCTCCTCGATTTTCTTCTTTCCATTCAGCTCCTCCCACTCCTCCTCGGTGTAGCAAATATCAAAGGGAACATGAGGAGTAGGAGCAGCAGCAGGCTTTGTCTTCTTCTTGTTCTTCTTGTTCTTCTTCTTCTTTGAGGACTCGGCCACCAAACAAAGATCCCCTTTCTTTGAGGACTCGGCAACAAAACCGAGGCCCTCCTTTCCCTTGAACAATCTTTGATTGTTCAAGAGATCATTGAGATTCTTCTCTCCTTGAATGCAAGTAGCAAGGCCCTTAGCAAGATCGGCCTTCAACCTATTGTTCTCCTCAATGATATCACTATGATCACAAATAGAGTTAGAAGAACAAGGAACTTCAATAACTTGCATTGGTGGGACTTTAGATTGTTCAATAGTTAGTTGAATTTGAAGTTGTTCACGAATCTTGGTGAGATGAGAGAATTTGCCCTCCAAAGCCTTGTGAGCTTCTTCAAGCTTCTCAAACTTCTCATGAAGATCATTATGACCAACGTCAAATTCAACTTTCTCCTTTTTAAGCAACTTGACCATAGCAAGAGCATGGTCACGTTCTTTAGTGAGTTTTGACAAGATTAGATTATGAGACTCTTCTAGTCCCAACAATTTCTCCTCTAAAGAGACCCTCAAGTTTTGCTCTTCTTCGAGCTCAATTGATAGAGAGCCAATATCATCGGCGGCTAATCTTTCCAACTCCTCCTTCTCCTTGATAGTGTCATGGGCATCACCAAGTTCACACATTAGTGTCTCAACGTATATCTTGGTTTGCCCCTTCATGTTAGCAAGAAAATCATCACAAGAAACTAGTTCTTTCTTAATTATAAGACTACTCACATCATCCATAGAGGTAGCATTGGAATGTGATGATGAAGGAGTCGGTGATGAGATTACCTCCGAGGCCTTAGCCATAAGACACTTGTGAGTGGTGATGATGGCGTTCTCATTTTGTGAGTTGAAGAGGGATGTAGGTGGTGTGGAGACAATGGCAATGGCGGCCACTTCTCCATTCTCTTCATCAACGGAGTCATCATCATCGGACTCGGAGTCATACTCCTCATGAACCACCAATACCCTTTCTCCTTTCTTCTTGTTATCCTTGTTCCCATGCTTCTTGGATGGGTAGAACTTTGATGACCGGCGCTTGGGGACGAGCCGGCCCTCATTGTCCTCCTTGTTCTCATAAGGACATTCGGCGATGAAGTGCTTGATTCCTCCACAATTGTAGCAATGCCTCACTTTAGAGTCACCACCTTATCTTGGAAAGGATTTGAACTTGGATCCCTTCGTCTTGTGCTTGTTGGCATCCCAAAAGGCATTTGCATTGAGAGCCAAGTGTTCATGGAGTGCAAACTTGAGATCTTCCGGAGACCAACACTCTTCTTCATATATTTCTTCTTCTCCTTCTCCTTGCTTGGACACCACCTTGGCCTTGAGAGCAAGATTGTGAACTCCTTGTCCGGCAAGAACATGGGCTCTAGTTTCTTCCGCGTTCTTCTTCAAGATAGACAAGGCGGTGAACTCGCAAAGAACTTCATTTGAGGTCATACTCCCAAAATCCGGTCTTGAACGGATTATCTCGGATCGCATGGGTTCTCTTGGGTTGATGGAGGTGATGAACATACGCTTGATATAGTCATCACCATTGTCTTTGCACCCAAACCCGGTCAAGGCCGTTGCAAGAGCCAAGATCCTTTGGTACATCTCATCGGGAGTCTCATTATCACGCATAATGAAATCCCTTTCTTCACTTTTGAGCTCATCAAACTTGGAGGACCGAATACTTTCATTCCCAATGAAGAGCATAGTGAGATAGTCCCATACTTCCTTGGCGGTGTTCAAGTTGTTGATGTGTACCGCATGAGTATCCGGTACGGCTTGTTGAAGGAGATGCTTGGCGGTGGCATTGAGTTGCTCATCAACTTCTTCCCTTCCGGTCAAGTTGAGAGGATCATGAGGTGCAAAGCCATTTTGTATGACCCTCCACAAATGAGTAGATGAGCTAGAAATATGAGATTTCATTAGTCCTTGCCATTTAATAAAATTGCGAGAATCAAGCTTAGGAGGGGAACCCATGTTGTTAATGTGTGGCATAGGATAATGGACCGGCGGAGGTGAGTAAGTGTTAGGGGGTGGAATGTTAGCACCCTTTGCCGGACCATCATCTCCCTTAGGAAGGTCACCTTTATTCTCGGCGGAGGTGGAGCCATTGTTAGGTGGCTTCACCTTAGCCAAGGAGAGTTCCACACTAGGAGTGGTGTTTGGGTCGGTGGGCCCGGAAGGTTTTCTTCCAAAATATTCCTCAAACATAGCCTTCATCTCCAATCTCATAGTGGTTTGCATTGTGTCCAAGGACGCCAAATGCTCCTCACGTGAGATTGAAGAGCAAGAGATAGATGGAGGAGTATCTTCGGGAGGAGTTTCATTACCCTTATCCCCATCCATAGTTGCTCAAACTCTTAGGCGGTTAAGCCCGAATAAGAGACCACGCTCTGATACCAATTGAAAGGATCGTATGAGCGACTAGAGGGGGGGGTGAATAGGAGCTACCCAATAATTTTAATTCTTTTCAAGTTAAGGCTAGACAAGAAGGTAAATTCTCTAGATGTGATACTAAGTGAATTTACCTAGAGTGACAAGCAAGCTAGCAATAACAATATAAGTAAAGGTACAAGTAAAGGATAGAGGTCACCGCAATGGAGACACGAAGACACGAGGATGTATTCCCGTAGTTCCTTCCTTGTTATGGGAAGTACGTCTACGTTGGAGAGGTGTGGTGCCACAAAGGCCACCAACGCCACAAAGGCTCACCCTATTCTCCGGTGAACAAGCCACAAAGGCGAGTCCACGCTCCACTAAGCGATGCCCTTGAAGGCGGCACGACTCCTTTACACAAAGTATTGGGGCAAGCTCCACAACTCAATTGGAGGCTCCCAATAGGTCCACCAAGCTCTTACACACAAAGTCAAGCTTGGGGGACGGCTTCTTCCGGCTAGGAATCCGATGAATCACACAAGTAACAAGCCCCTCAACAAAGAGAGGGGGGAAATCAAATCGCCTTGGTGGAAGTGTAGATCTAGGTCTTCTCCCTCAAATCCCAAAAGGGCTTTGAGTTCTATTGGCTAGGGAGAGAGATCTTGAGCTTTGAAGCTTTGAAACAATGGAGGAGAGAGAGTGGAAGCCGCAGCCTTCGCTTGAGGAAGAAGAAGGCTTTATATACTCCTCCTCGAAATGTAGCCGTTGCTGGTCGACTAGGGCCGGAGTCTCCGGCCAGGAGGGCCGGAGTCTCCGCCCTAAGTGACTCCAGGGCCGGAGTCTCCGGCCAGAGACAGAAGTCTCCGGCCCAACTCTGGCCTGGTCACTGCTTAGACCAACTCACTAGCCCACCCTTACCTGGCTGGCCAGACCGGAGTCTCCGGCCGCTGGGACCGGAGTCTCCGCCCCACCCAGAGTCTCCGGCCAGAGACAGAAGGTCTCCGGCCTAACTCCGGGCTGGTCACTGCTTAGACCAACCGGGAGGATTGCTAGGGCGACACTCCTAGGCCGGAGTCTCCGGCCACCAGGGCCGGAGTCTCCGCCCTAGAAGTAGCAACAGCTGTACTTCGAGGATCCCCTCTCCACCAATTCCACCTTCGCAAAGCACCCTATAAGACAACTAAACCCTAACTCCACTACTGGACTACAGGCTTCGATCTTTTCTTCCTTTTTGGGGTGAACCTCCGCGAGATTCTGAATTAACCTAGAAAATCTGCAGAACTTAAATAGAATGGTTAATTCACCAAATGTTGTTAACAAACACCAAAATACATTTATTAGGGAAATGCCCTTTCAATCTCCCCCTTTTTGGTGTTTGATGACAACATAAGGATTTGCAAGATATAAACACAATAAAATGAAATATATAGCAAAAGCTCCCCCTACTTGTGTGCACAACACCATTTGCATTTGAACATGAGCCACACAAGTAAGAATCATCACTCCCCCTATATATTTCACAATTATACCAAGTGCAAGAAATAATATATGAGACTAACCAATAAGCATATAAGTAAGACTAACAATATAGCACACATTTAATAGTCTTACTAAGCAACATAAGAACTTAAGTCTCACACACATAACGTACCACGCACATTTAAAAGGTTCAACACTAAGATAGATGAGACACAACAAGTTGTGTCTCGACCAAAGCAAAGCAAACGAAGTAGTGCAAATCCAAATAACCACCCCATGCAAATCCCAACGAAGACAACCTAGTAGAGCTACTTCTCCCCCTTTGGCATCGAGACACCAAAAAGGGAAAAGAGCGATGCTACACGCCCATGAGATCACTCATCGTCTTCATCCTCGGGCTCGTCCGCGGAACCGGCATTGAAGTCCTCATCACCTTCTTCAAGGTCATCAGAAGCCATGGGCTTCTTGCCATGACGCACATTGGAGGTGCCAGAGGTGACCTCCTCAAAGGCTTGCCAGTCAGTCAGTCCCTTGCTCCACTTGCCATAGCTGTGAGTACCGGATGATGAAGAGGAAGGAGGTGATTCCACATAGCCCGGTTGAGACTTTCTAAATGCCTTGTGAAGAACAGCTTGATTGTCATTGATGTGCTTTTGAGAGATGTAGCTCTCATATTGCTTGTGACGGATGTCCACATTCATGCAAAGCACATTCCTTTGGAACCAATTGAGCTTCTTGTACTCTTGAGCAAACTCATTGTTGGAGCTAGAGCCGGCATTGCTAGCATGCTTCATCCTTGGGCCCCTTCTAGTGGACACTCCCTCGGCAAAGGCATCATCATCTTCACCTCTCATCGGAGCAAATGGTTCTTTGGAGTGACCGGTGGGTTCTTTGCGTTGAAGCTTCACAACCTTGTGATCCACAAGGTTTGCCGTGAGGAGAGGAAGGTTGAGTTGTTGAGCAAGGATGAGCTTCATGATAAAAGGAGCATACAAGGGAGTCTTCTTGTTGAGAATGCAATCATTGATCTCCTTGTGAATGAAATCCATCACATCAAGTGGCTCAACATGTGCGGTCTCTCCTTTGCAATAGACTTCATGAGAGTAGGCCAAGAGATTCACCAAGGCCCCACGAATAGCATCAAAGTTGCCGGCTTGAGGGGCAATGGAGGCCCGGAATATGCGGAGCAAGATGTTGGACCGTTTGGACAGCCCAAGAGTGCCCCCAATGACAATCTTCTTGTCATCCCCGGTGTAGAGAGGAGCAAGCTTCTTCTTCTCATAGTACTCCCCATCCACATGCATCCTTATGCCACTAGGAGTAGTAGCACCACGAAACTCATATCCAAGGAGAGCAGCAAAGTCCATGAAGTTGGAGTGACAAATTTCTTCTCCGGTCATCCAAGTCATGGGGATCTCCTCACCGTCTCCAAACACCAAGGTGGCAAAGAACTGTTGGACCAATGTGATGTTGTAGGGCTCTTGAATCTTCATGAGTGGATGGAGCCCAAGCTTGCGAGTGATCCACACAGCCTCTCCGAAGTATACACTGTACTTGGCAAAGTGAGAGAAATCCATCACCGTCTGAGGGCAAACCGGGTACTTCTTGAGAGAAGCATAGAATTCCTTCATGATCATCTCTTGCTCTCTGCGGACGAAGCAACGGTCACGGGAGTTCCGCGGGAGAGTGTACATATCCCTCTTCCTCATCTCAACGAACTCAGATGCTGATAGCCCTTCCAGAGTCACAAGACTATCAAACTTGACCTTCTTAGCTGCCTCAGCTCGTTCCTCTTCAGCCATCCTTGTCTTGAGCCTCTTAGCATCTCTAGCTTGCTGAGCAATGACTGACCTCTGAGCAAGCTCCCCTGTGGCGGGATTCACAACCAACTTGTCCTTGCTATGAGCTGCCGGCTTCCGAGAACCACCTGCACCTGTGAATGAGTGAGGAAGATAGCAAGGTTGAGGTGACATGTCCTAGAATCCAAAAATAAGCAACTATGCTGTGAAAGAGTGCACTCTGGCCTGATCTAGCCGGAGTCTCCGGGGACTCGGGCCGGAGTCTCCGGCCAAAACCGGAGACTTTGCGTCCAGACCGGAGTCTCCGGCCACAGGGGCCGGAGTCTCCGGTCAGATGCAGGAGCCCGAGTCTAGGAGACTACTTTGAACAAATCGAGTGCAATGACCACAATAAAGTTGCTAAGAAGATGATTGATAGCCACTAGAAGGTAATGCACCAGATCAAACTATGGGAAACATGCATATCTCGTAGATCTAGATAGAACTAGATGGAGGAGATGAGGAGCACATTTACCGGAGTCCATTGGCGCAAATCGGTCGGTGGGGAGGTTCCCACAACCTCAAGGGGAAGATTGGCCGGTGGCACGGCGGATCCCGGGGCTTGGGAGAGCTCCGGGCGTCGATCTACGAAGAGGGGGCGGCAGGGGGCGAGTATGGGGCACGGGGGTGGATGGGGAAGAATGAACCGTTCTTCCCAACCCCGTGCCCTAAGTGTGTTTTTGGAACTGCCCGGGCCGGAGTCTCCGGTACTTACCCCGGAGTCTCCGGCCCACCGGAGTCTCCGGGCTGTGAACCCCGGAGTCTCCGGCCCCCCTCGACCAGATCACATTTATGGTGTAGAAAGGACATGCCATTTAGAGATTAGATATGTTTGAGGATGAGATGGGCTTGGGATGGACACATTGTCACTGTGTGGTACAAAATGCCCGATGACATGGAACAAGCCCACACCAAAATGATAGGACAAGCAGACAATGAACACCTCGACATCTCTTTTATTTGCTATATTGTTTAGCTTTTTATTATGAGATGCGTCGTCGAATGTTCACCATGGGTATGCTGCAAATTTCCACCATGAATTATGCATGGCTTAGATTGGCAGCCCGGCGTTTCCCTAACACATATAAAAACTCCATGATCCTCACAAGATTCCCAACTCATTTCACACCGCGGGCATCCATAAACAAAAGATCACGATATCAACTCAAATAAGAAAGTGCAATGTTGAAAGCTTGCCCCATGACAGCATGGCTGGGCTAGAATCCAACGTACAACTTGCAAGCATAACAACTCAACATAAAAGACCACAATGTCAAATTTTTAGAACAGGAAAAAGTAAAGTGTGCCTTCCGGTTCGTGAGATCTTTACTGACCGAATTTCGCATAACACTGGCAAGAGTTTAATTTGAAGAGAATATAAAAGCGAGTCAAATTTACTAGGAATAGCAAATTGCTAGTAGGTATGTATGGTGGACACTTTGGAAAACTTTGGCTTTTAGGAGTTGGATGCACGAGTAGAGCTCATACTCAGTACAAGGTGAGGGCTAGCAAAAGACTGGGAGCGACCAACTAAGAGAGCAATAATGGCCATAATCATGCAAAGCGACAAAGCGACATTAAAAGAAGCATAAGATGGCATCAAAAGTCAAAAACTAAATGATCATGAAGGCTAATGGCGACTTTGTAAGAGTCTAACATGTGTGAGCATGCGCCAAGTCAACCCAAATAAAGCATCAAGGAGAAAACCAAAATAATGCTTCCATACAATAAAAACAACGCATGATTTTTTCAAAGGCTCATTAAGCAATCTCAGTTATTTGAGACAAGTCATGCTACAGCAAAACCACTAAGCATACTATCAAAAAGACATCAAGCATGGCATGAAAAAGCCTAAGCCGCAGTCTACACAAGCTCCTTCTTGTACCACTATTTTGCACAAAGCTTTTTCTCTTTTCCAACACCATTTGAAATTTTTATAAATACCTCTTTTAATGAAAACCAATAAAGTTCAGAGGCAAAAATACACCTTGATGAGAATATATGACAAGATCTGAACGCGAATCAAGGCGAAAACGAAAACCAAAAGCAGTAGCAGAAAAAGTAGAATGCTCGTTTTTTAATAAGAGTGAAAACTAGAGCATTCTTTGCAAATGAAAACGAGTACATCTCCTCCAAAGGAAATTTGTTGGGCTCCAACCATTTATTGCAGCAAACAAACAAACTAAACAAACTAAGAAAACTAAAACAACTGACGCTCCAAGAAAAACACATAGTGCATGAAGCAATAAAAATATAGTGTCTTGAAAGGTGACCTGATTTTTGCCGATGAAGAAGGGGTGCCTCGGGGGCATCCCCAAGCTTTGACGCTTGTACTTCTTGGATATTTCTTGGGGTGATGCATGGGCATCCCCAAGCTTGAGCTTTTGTCCATTCTTCAACTCATCTCATCATTCTCCAATCCCTACACTTGAAAACTTCCTTCATACAAAACTAAACACAATTCTATTAGCAACATTAGTGTAAGCATAAAATATATTCAACCTCTTTTAGCTTCAGGTTTCAACCCAAAACCACCACATATAAAGTATATACTACTGTTGCAACTTCCACAAGAGTTCCATGATCAAAAAGAACTCAAAAGAAAGCGATAAAGTGGCAAAAACAAATATTGGCAGAAATCTGTCAAAACTGAACAGCTGACAAAGGACGAATTTTTGAAAGGTTTTCTGTTGCTCAAATCAAAAAGTTTTCAACTAACAAAAGTTTGGATATAACCTGGGGCATATGCACAAGAAATCGCAGGTCCAAAAGATAAACAGAGAATTTATACGAATTTTTACGGTGCAGCACCAAAAACAGTTTCAGGACAGCAATAACCCCAAATCTTTACCTCGCTCAAATTAGAGGCTTCTCTTGGCACAAAAACGAAATAAACAAGATAAGGAGCGGTCATTACAGTAGTAATGACTTCCAAGACTCAAATAAAAGAAAAAGTACTGAAAATAAAACATTGGGTTATCTCCCAAGAGTGCTTTTCTTTAACGCCTTTGAGCTAGGCGCAGAAAATTGCGATTCAAGTAATATCAATAGATGAAGTGCTAGGAGCAGCGCGTGCCTTACGTCTTGCTTTCTTACCTTTGCTCTTGACTTTAGGAAAGACATGGTTATTGCAAGGTGGAGAGGTAAATGTTATATTGCCTTTTCCCACATCGATGACGGCGCCCAGGAGCTTCAAGAGGGATCTTCCAAGTGTGATTTGTCCTTTCCCTACACATTCAATAACAAGATAATCAGTAGATATCATTCTTCCTAGGACTTTTGTAAAGACTCCTTCAGCAATTCCAAGGGGAAATATAGTGGCATTGTTAGTAAGAGAAATTTCTTCTCCCCCCTCAGAAAGCTTCCAAAGGCTCAAAGATTCATAAACATCCTTTGGCATGAGACAAAATTCAGACATAATATCACAACGAGCATGAAAAGTTTCACCACTAATGGTGATTTTTATCGTAGGATACCAACTCGAAGGCTCAGAATTTATAGGCACATAATCAAAATGCTGGTGCAAAGTATTGTAGCAAGAATTCAAACTAGCAGTGTGAGTCTCAAGAGTATTAAGTCTATTAAAAATGCACACAAGAGAGGAATCAAAATAGGTTGGCATGCTATAAATTGTGATCAACTTTTTTATAGTATTGAAGGCTTGATCTCCATCAGTATGAAGGAAATCTCCTTCAGAAGTAGCATCTAAAGCATATCTATAACGAAGAGAAAGTCCAAAGTAGAAACTACTAAGAAGCAAACTCAAAGCCATTTTAGGTTCAGTTTTTCCATGCCAATCATAAATTCTAGACCAAGCTTCCTTAAAACTTTCCTCATCCTTTTGCTTAAAAGTGAAAATCATGTCCTCGGGAGACATAGTAGTGGCAACGGAACTAGACATAGTAAAACAAAAGTAAACAAGTAAAAACAACTACCAAGGATTCTAATTTTTTTGGGTTTTTGATATAAAGCAATGCAGGTAAAATAAATAAAGTAAGCAAAACAATAACAAAGTAAAGGATGTGTGTGCGAAAAACTCCCCTCGCAGAAGTCTTCCACTTTTCCCCGGCAACGGCGCCAGAAAAAGAGCTTGATGCGTGGTAAATGACCAGCCCGTTGGGAACCCCAAGAGGAAGGTATGATGAGTATAGTAGCTCGTTTTCCCTCAGTTAGAAACCAAGGTTTATCGTTCAGGAGAAAAGCAGACAAATGACAGCTGAAGGTGATGCTTGCTAGTTTGCGACAGCAGCGGACAATTTATATATGGCGCCTCGTCCAAGCTTTGCTTGCTAGCTGCAACGTGGAACCTGCACACACACAAACAAATACTTTGCTCCCAACTTACGATGAGGTTGTCAATCTCACCGGTTTGCTTGAAACAAAGGTTATGAGTGTATCGAGTGGAAAACAGTAATAGTATGCGAGTAAAGTAAACAGTGCGGGAAAAGTAAACACGTGATTGCAATATGATTAAAATAGGACCGGGGTCCACAGTTCACTAGTGGTGTCTCTCCATAGATAAAATAACATGCTGGGTAAACAAATTACAGTTGGGCAATTGATAGAATAAAGATAACGTGATATGTCAAGAAGATCACTATGAGATTTACTCTGGGCATTACAACAAAATACATAGACCGCCATCCAACTGCATCTATGACTAATAATCCACCCTCGGGGATATCAATCCGAACACCCCAAAAGTATTAAGTTGCGAACAACAGATAATTGCATTAAGCAAAGTGTGTAATGTAAACAAAGCATATGCCCTTGAGCATATGAATGTTGTTTTCTCCCTAGTAGCAATAGCACATCTACCACCTTAGAGGTTTCTGTCACTCCCCCAGGTGAAATAGAGACATGAACCCACTATCGAGCATAAATACCCCCTCTTGGAGTCACTAGCAACTACTCGGCCAAGATAGCTACTAACAACGGAGAGCATGCAAGATCATAAACAACATAGAGATAACAAAAGATATAATTCATTACATCAACTTAATCATAAACACCAATATTCATCGGATCCCAACAAACCAACATCATAGAATTACATAACGGTGATCTCAATCATGTAGGGCAGCTCATGAGATCTAAACATGAAGCACATGGTGGAGAAGACAACCATCTAGCTACTGCTATGGACCCATAGTCCAAGGTAGACTACTCACTCATCGCTCTGGAGGCAAGCATGGCGATGAAGAAGACCTCCGGTGGCGATTCCCCTCTCCGGCAGGGTGCCAGGAAGAGCTTCTGGACCCTCCCGATCTTCGGGTCGATGGCGGCGGCGGATCGCGATGTGTTCTGGAAATCTGATCGGGTCCTTAGGTTTTTTCCGTCGGGGGGTACTTATAGGCGAAGGGGCGTCGTCAGAGGTGGAGCCAGGCTCCCTCACACAGGGGTGGCGCGGCCAGGGGCCTGGCCGCGCCGGCCCTGTGTGTGGGGCCCTGGTGGCCCCTCTCCGTCTCTCCTTCGGATGTCTGGAAGCTTCCGGGAAAAATAAGACTTCAGGAACTTGTTTCATCCAATTCCTAGAATATTTCCTGTGTATCACTTCTGAAACACAAAAACAGCAGAAAACAGGAAACTGGCACTGTGGCACTTGTTAATAGGTTAGTTCCGGAAAATGCATAAAAATGCCACTAAGTGTAACGAAACAATATGCAAATGGTGTAAAAACAAGCATGGAGCATCAAAAATTATAGATACGTTTGAGACGTATCACAAGTCAACCCAAATAAAGCATCAAGGAGAAAACCAAAATAATGCTTCCATACAATAAAAACAACGCATGATTTTTTCCAAAGGCTCATTAAGCAATCTCAGTTATTTGAGACAAGTCATGCTACAGCAAAACCACTAAGCATACTATCAAAAAGACATCAAGCATGACATGAAAAAGCCTAGGCCGCAGTCTACACAAGCTCCTTCTTGTACCACTTTTTTGCATAAAGCTTTTTCTCTTTTCCAACACCATTTGAAATTTTTATAGACACCTCTTTTGATGAAAACTAACATGGACCAGAGGTCAAAATACACCTTGATGCAAAGATAAAACAAGATCTGAACAAAAATCAAGGCAAAAATCAAAAGCTAAACGCAGTAGCAGAAAAAGAGAACACTCGTTGAAACAATAAGAGTGAAAAACGGAGTGTTCTTGGCAAATGAAAAGCGAGTTCATCTCCTCCAAAAGAAACATGATGTGATCTAACAATTTATTGCAGCAAACAAAACAAAACTAATACTGAAAACAAAAACAACTGACGCTCCAAGAAAAACGCATAGTGCATGAAGCAATAAAAATATAGTGTTTTGAAAGGTGACCTGATTTTTGCCGATGAAGAAGGGGTGCCTCGGGGGCATCCCCAAGCTTTGACGCTTGTACTTCTTGGATATTTCTTGGGGTGATGCATGGGCATCCCCAAGCTTGAGCTTTTGTCCATTCTTCAACTCATCTCATCATTCTCCAATCCCTACACTTGAAAACTTCCTTAATACAAAACTAAACACAAATCTATTAGCAACATTAGTGTAAGCATAACATATAATCAACCTCTTTTTGCTTCAGGTTTCAACCCAAAACCACCACATATTAAGCATATACTACTGTAGCAACCTCCCCAAAAGTTCCATGATCAAAAGAACTCAAAAGAAAGCGATAAAGTGGCAAACACAAATATTGGCAGAAATCTGTCAAAACTGAACAGCTGACAAAGGTCGAATTTTTGAGGGATTTTCTGTTGCTCAAATCAAAAAGTGTTCAACTAACAAAAGTTTGGATATAACCTGGGGCATATGCACAAGAAATCGCAGGTCCAAAATATAAACAGAGAATTTTCACGAATTTTGACGGTGCAGCACCGAAAACAGTTTCAGGACAGCAACATCCCCAAATCTTTACCTCACTCAAATTAGAGGCTTCTCTTGGCACAAAAACGAAATAAACAAGATAAGGAGCGGTCATTACAGTAGTAATGACTTCCAAGACTCAAATAAAAGAAAAAGTACTGAAAATAAACAATGGATTATCTTCCAAGAGTGCTTTTCTTTAACACCTTTGAGCTAGGCGCATTAATTTGCAAAGATGCTCATGTGGGCGCCATATAAGAGCTTGAGGCAAAGGCGCTATATAAAAACTTAAAGCAAAAGAGAGCATCAAAAAGCAAATGTGAAATACATTTATATCTGAACCACTTCCCTATGCATAGGAATCTTGTAAGAAAATAAATCAACGAGGCACATAGTAGCAAGCATGGATAGATAAAACAAGTGCCACTTCAAGATTTGCAACATAAAGAGGGGAAACTTAATATTGTTGAGATCCATCAAACCATGTTTCCCTCTCTCATAATAACTTTCAGTAGCATCATGAATAGAACTAACAATATAACTATCACATAAAACATCCCTATCATGAGCCACATGCATAAAAGAATTAATACTCACCACAGGAACAATAGTAGTAGGAGCAAATTCAATAGAATAATTATTCTCATCACCATAATCATCATAAATAGGAGGCATATTGTAATCATAACTAATTTTCTCCTCAAAAGTAGGTGAACTGAAAATATTATACTCATCATCATAACCATCATAAACTAGAGGTTTAGTATCATTGCAAGCTAGAGAACTACTATGTCGCAAAGCATATTCATCAAACATATCATCATAAGAAGGAACATCACATATGGGAGATAAAATATCATCAGAGCAAATTTTCTCCACTAAAGCTGGGGAACTAAAAGTATCATACTTAACAAAACCAGCTTCCCCAAGCTTAGACTTTTCTATAGCATTAGCATTAACGGTATTCAAAGCATTCATACTAACAACACTATTAGCATGCAAATTAAGCTCCAAAGGTTTTTCAATTTTCTCTTCAAACACTTCATATCTAAACTCAGGAAAAAGACTACAGAACTCTTTGTTTTCCATTAAGCCTAACTAGTGAAAATAAAAACAAGAAACAAAAAGATGTAATTGCAGAATCTAAAGGAAATAACTCCGAGCACTCACACAGGAGGATGCGAGTACCTTTTACCTTACCTCCCCGGCAACGGCGCCAGAAAATAGCTTGATGTCTACGCACTTCTATTCTTGTAGACACTTGTTGGGCCTCCAAGTGCAGAGGTTTGTAGAACAGCAGCAAGTTTCCCTTAAGTGGATCACCCAAGATTTATCGAACTCAGGGAGGTTAGAGGTCAAAGCTATCCCTCTCAAGCAACCCTGCAATTACGATACAGAAAGTCTCTTGTGTCCCCAACACACCCAATACACTTGTCAAATGTATAGGTGCACTAGTTCGGCGAAGAGATAGTGAAATACAAGTGGTATAGATGATTATAAGTAGTAAATACAATCTGGAATAAAAATCGCTGCGAGCAAACATGTAACAAAACAGCAAGTAAATGGTGTGCAAAGCTTGGAAACAAGGCCTAGGGATCATACTTTCACTAGTGGACACACTCCCAACAATATAACATGAATGAACAAATAAATAACTTCTCTCCACTATGGTACTCTGAATTAATCTCCTATTGAATAACACTAATCATTGCGTAGTGGCTACAAAAGCACCCCTTAAAGTTCATCAAGTACTTGACAAACACCACTCATAGAAATATCCAAATCAGATCACAACTCAAGATAGAAATCATTGCAACTTAGACCAAGTACTAACACGGTGCACACACTGTCAACATTACACCATGAAAGGAGGAATAGATCACTCAATACTATCATAGTAATAATTACTCTCATAATCCACAAGAGATCACGATCATAGCCTAAACCAAGTACCACCACGATGCACGCACTGTCACTGTTACACCATGGCAGGAGGAATAGATTACTTTAATAACATCACTAGAGTACACTATAATAATTAAGCATAGGAGTAGCATAATATCTGAATAATAACATCTACTTGTTCAACATGATACAAAGCTCACGATCACATAAAGATCACATCATGGGAGAGAGAGGTGAACCACATAGCTACCGGTAGAGCCCTCAGCCCTGGGGATGAACTACTCCCTCCTCATCATAGGAGACAGCAAGGTTGATGGAGATGGTGGTGACGTCGATGGAGACGGCGAAGACGGCGATGGAGATCGATGGAGATGGCTCCGGGGGCACTTCCCCGTCCCGGCAGGGTGCCGGAACAGAGAATTCTGTCCCCCAAAATTCGTCGGTGGCGGCGGCGGAACTGCGGAACTCTTTTTTGGAAAATTGCCGACTCCTCCAGGGTTTTCCGTCCCGAGGCTTTATATAGGCGAAGGGGCGATGTCAGAGGGCTGCCAGGGCCTCCTCACACAGGGGCGGCGCGGCCAGGGCCTGGGCCGCGCCAGCCCTGTGTGAGGGAGGCCTGTGGCCCCTCTCCTTCCTCTCTTCGGATGTCTGGATGCTCCCGGGAAAAATAAGACTTCTGGCTTTTGTTTCGTCCAATTCCGAGAATATTTCCTGTGTATCACTTCTGAAACATAAAAACAGCAGAAAACAGGAAACTGGCACTGTGGCACTTGTTAATAGGTTAGTTCCGGAAAATGCATAAAAGTGCCACGAAGTGTAACGAAACAATAGGCAAATGGTGTAAAAACAAGCATGGAGCATCAAAAATTATAGATACGTTGGAGACGTATCAAGCACCCCCGCCCATGGGTCAGCGGCGTGGGGCTCAGCTGCGATCCTCGCAGGCCTCTCCAGGATCTCTGGCAGGGGAGGCGATGGAGCTTTGGAGGGCCCCGACCCAGTGGAGGCCGTCCTCCTCTCGCCGCGCGGCTCAGGGGCTGCCCTCATGCCGGACGGCGCGGCCGCGCTCGTCGAGGGCGCCTCCGGGGCGGTGGTGGTGTTGGCTGCAGAGGGGGCAGCCGCAGCTGCCCCCGCGATCTCTGGTGTGCCTCCTGCGCTAGGGGGCTCGGTCGTGCTGGGAGCCGAAGCGGCTCCCGGGGCGGACTTCACGTCCGTAGACGCGCGGTCCTCTTCTTCTCCGGCGGCGCGCGGCGGCGTCGTCGGTGTGGCCGTGGCGGCCGGGTCAGGGCCCGGTGTGGCCTGACCAGTCTTCCTCTTCTTCCTCCTCTTCTTCTCTTCCTTCTTCTCCTCGGTATCCCTGGAGAGGAGAAGGGGGGGATGAGGTTAGGGGTAAGGTAAGACGAAAGGTAAAGGTCTTTGTGCAGGAACACTCACGAGGCGTCCCGCTCCACCCATCCTCTTTTGCTCAGTAGGGCGGAGGGTGGCGGCGGGGGCGCGGAAGATTGGCCCGCCGGTTTCTTCCCACGGGAGGCCGCAGCCTCGGGTTGCCGGCTGGCGCGTTCATCGTTAAACTTGGAGCGGCGCTCTGCCTCTAGGCGGGCTCGGCGCCCCTCCTCCTCCAGGCCTCGCGAGGAGGACGCATCGGCGTCTCCCCCGGTGGGCTGGTCCGTCGAGGCGGAGTCATCATCGGAGGAATCTGAGAGCACCACGGTGCCCTCGGGACGCCTCCGGCGGACCAGCCGCTCACCGGACTCCGCGTCGTCGTCGTCGCCATCTCCAGAGGCCGTGGGCCCCGTTCCCCTTGCTGCCGAGTCCTGCTCCGAGCTGGCCGCGGGTGCGCTCGGGAGGGGACCAGGCACGACGCCGTCGGCAAGGAACGGGCCCCAGGCGTTAAACTTCAAGATCCCCGCCGTGACGTGGCTGGTCTCCCGAGCGCCCAGACTGTAGATCGGCAAGCCATTGCGCGGGATGGCGGGGATGGCGACGGAAGAGAAGAAGGCTCTTATTACCTCCTCCCGATCGTCGGCGTTGAGCTCACTGACGTGGAGCCTAAGGTCGTCCCCGGCCCTGTGCCTCCAGATCTCCCGGCAGTGGTCCTGCAGGGGGGCGATGCATCGGGTGACGAACTCCACCCCGACCATGGTCCCTGTGACGCCGGCCTCCCGGAGATCCCAGATTCGCGGGCGGAGCGTCCTCAGTGCTTCTTCAGGAAGGGCCTCGCTGGCCCAGGAGGTGAGCTTGATGGGAGGGATCCCGGTGACGAGGAAGAGCTCCGATTCTTCGAGGATGTCGACGAAGAACCAGCGGCTCCGAAAGTCTTCAACCTTCTTCATCCACTTCAAGTCGATGAAGTCGCCCTTCGTTCCAGCGGTGGCGATGAAGGAGACGCATCCGGAACTCTGGTTCAGCCCAGAGGACCGGAGGGAGAAGAGGTGGCGAAAGTACGCCACCGACGGCTTGATGCCGATCCAGGCCTCGCAGGCGTAGGCAAAGACCGCCAGCAAGGTGACGGACTTGGGATGCAGGTGGATGGTCTGGATCCCGTAAGTCCCCAGGATCGCCAGGAAGAAGGGGGAGAACGGCGGCAGCAGGCCGGCGAAGACGGAGAAGAGGAAGAAAGGCTGCGGCGTCGGGGGAAGAGTGTCCCGCGGCGCGCGGCCGTGCCAGATGCGGGTGGCACCCCACTCATTGTTCTTGCTCCCGACCATCTCTCGGACGGTCTAGAGCTCGCGGCTGCTCTTGATGCGGGAGTCGAGCAGGGGCGCCGCCGGCCGCGGCACGGCTGCGGAAGACCTCGCCGCTCCAACGGCCCTGCGCGGTGCCATAGCTCTGGGCGGGGGCGAGTTGCAGCGAGAAGATTGGAGACTAGAAAGATTTGGATGCGCAAGATCTTCAGGAGGGAGGTGGCGGCGGCGGTGTGCTGTGGGAAAGAGGAAGGAGCCTTCTATGCAAGCTTTTAAGGGGACGGCCAGGGCGCGGTTTCCGAAGCGTCGGCCTTGACGCGACGGTTCAAAAAATGCACGTTACCCCACCCACTACGCACGATCTCCACGCCGCTTCGCTTCGCCAATTGCAAGGGCGCCACGTGCCCACGACCTCCGCTTCTTCACATGGTCCTCTGACCGCGCGGTTGACGCGTGCCGTTGGAGGGCCCAGCAGCTTCGGGGGCCCCGGCCCTTCGCTTCCTCGAGAGGGCGCGTTCACGGGCCGGGCTCCCGGGGGCTACTGTCGGTGTTCTGGATACCGGGGTATCCCGGTCCACCTGCTCCTGGGCCCCGTCATCGGCCCATCTTCAGCCCAGGGAAGAATCGACGACCCAAGCTATGAAGAAGACCCTCACAAGGAGGCGCCTCGTGAGGAGAACGACGGTGAAAAACGCAAAGGACCAGAAGACCTCCTCATGAGCCCCCGCTGGTGAGGAGAGGGACCAAGCCCACGCCAGCTCAGCACATTGGCGTGCGGAGCAAGAAGATGAAGGACGAAGACCGCGTACCGCCCACGCTACCCCCGACAGGGAGGAGACCAACTTTCGCTGTGCCTGCCCAAAGCGGCACAGTGGTTGTTGGCCACCCCCCTAAAATAGCGTGGACGGTGCAGGGCGCCAGAGGAAGACGTCAGCTTCCTCCACCCACTCCTGTGGACCGGCGCCACTACCCTACGAAGACCACGTCTACAGAAGAGTGTAGTCTACAGCTGTCCACCCTCCTTGGCCGTGTGTGTGGCAACCCCTTCCCCAAGAAGATAAGGGGAAGGAGGACCTGGGCGCTATAAAAGGAAGGGAGGCCACCCCTTAGATGGGATCTGATCTTCTCCAAGTTGCTAGCTGGGCACGCAGGTTCTTCAACCTCTGGCCAGCTAGAACTTTGTAACCAAGACCTTGTACTCCTCGCGAGGTGTCGCGTTGCAATACAAGAAGGCAGGAAGTAGGGGTGTTACCTCACCACGAGGGCCCTGAACCTGGGTAAAGCTCGGCGTCTCTCTCTGCAGTGCGTAGTGCGTTCGACAGCTCGAGGCTTCCGTCACCGTGCTTCGTTGCGATCTTAGATCTGACACGTTCAGCCCCCTGCGTTCGAATCTTTGGGTCCGTCGCATGGTACCCCGTGTTCTTGCGACACGAAATCCATCGACAGATACGGAGCTAGATCTGTGACGCCGCTCTGGTATCCTGGAGAATAGAAGATACTGTCGGCCCTCGAGTCGCTGAATAAGGTTGGGTCGAACGGCGAAGGAGGTGCTACGGGGACAGAGGGAGATAGGGGTTGGCTTGGAGCCGACGAGGAGCGACGGTAATGGCGGATCAGCCCCACGGCGGTCCGGCAGGGCCGCCGTAGCCCGTCTTATGTAGGATTAAGTAGGATTTGCGAGCTAGACGTGGGCCGACCCGCATATCCTGCTTATTTTTATAGATGTACCGTGGGCTCCCGCAGAAGTAATTAAGCGGGATTAATTTTGCGGTGCCGCCGAAGTCCCGCGTCCGCTTGGACCCTTACTTGCGAGTCACGGATCAGTCCCCTCCTCCCTCTTCTCGCAGCCACGTCACTGATCCATTCCTAAGAGCATCTCTAGTGGATGGTGTAAATTTGGACGTGTATATCTCCATATACACGTCCATATACACCTTGCTAAATTATACACCTCCCAGTTTTTTAGTAGAACGTGTAAATTAGGACGTGTATATTCCAACGGCTATATTTCCA
The DNA here is from genome assembly GCA_007115705.1 of Dactylis glomerata. Classification (NCBI taxonomy): domain Eukaryota; kingdom Viridiplantae; phylum Streptophyta; class Magnoliopsida; order Poales; family Poaceae; genus Dactylis; species Dactylis glomerata. The sequence continues at coordinate 4,718,290 of QXEO01000472.1, read as the reverse complement.
ACGGCTATATTTTCAAACGGCTATATTTTCAACGGCTATATTTCTGATCTATATAAACCACCGCTACCACTTCTCTTTCAGCACACTTCTAGCTGTGACTTCTCTTCTCACCTAGATTTCTCTATCGTCTTTCACGGAACACAATGAACACATCCACTTGGGACATGAGTTCTTCGTCATCTTCATCAGGCGACGATGAACTCATACTTGCAGCATTCGCTGAGCGCGAGGAGGAAGAGAGGAAGAATGCTCGACGCCATGGCGGTTCCAAGCATGGACGTCAGTCAATCGATCGAGGAAGAGATGCCGGATTTCTTGTTCTGTGGGCCGACTACTTCAAAGAAGTTCCTCGCTTTCCCGAATATTTGTTTCGATGAAGGTTCGTAATTAGTACACTTCTCTGCTTTGGGCCTTTTTTCATTTCCCCGTCTCATTTAGTTTTTATGCACAGATTTAGGATGTCGCGTACTTTGTTCAACCGCATAGCTGATGGTATACTTGAGCATGACTATGATGGTTATTTTACGCAAAAAAGAAGTGCTTCTGGAGCTCTTGGGTTACATCCTCTGCAAAAGATGACCGCGGCAATGCGGATGCTAACATATGGAATAGCAGCTGATGGTGTTGATGAGTACATCCGGTCCGCTGAGGCTACTAATTTAGAGTCTTGCAAGAAATTTGTGATCAAAGTCTGTGAAGTTTTTGGGGAAAAGTACCTGAGATCTCCAAATGAAAAAGACATTGCTAGGTTACTTGCAATAGGGGAGGAAAGAGGATTTCCCGGTATGTTAGGGAGCATAGATTGCATGCACTGGGGGTGGAAAAATTGCCCCAAAAAATGGCATGACATGTTTAGAGGCCATGTGAACGAGCCCACTATGATCTTGGAAGCAGTTGCTTCACAAGATCTTTGGATTTGGCATGCTTATTTTGGTTTACCAGGGTCTCTGAATGATATAAATGTTCTTCAACGTTCTCCTGTTTTTACAAAGCTAGCCGAAGGCCAAACTCCTCCAGTGAATTATAGCATCAATGGCCATCAGTACACAATGGGGTATTACCTTGCAGATGGTATCTATCCACGGTGGGCAACATTTGTGAAGAGCATACCAGCTCCAACTAGCAGAAAGCATAAAACGGACGGACGAGGGACCGGCTCGGCGGGAAAAAAAATTACCTGTAGGTCGGCGGGCGGAGAGGACGATTTTCGTCGGCCGAGCTCCTCCGATGCTTGCTCCGGGCGGGCTGCGGGAGGACGATTTCCACGACGACCTCCTCCGATCTGGTCTCCAGGGCGAGCACACGAGCGTGGCTCGGTCGTGTTTACTTCCACGCCTCGTACCGTCGTGGATAGGGCGTGGATATTTACACGCCCTTTTACACGAGCCACTGGGAGCAAATTTTTGATGTCCAGGGTGTATATTTGCTATACACCTCCATATAGAGGATCCACTAGAGATGTTCTAACCATCTCCACGAATCACAGGCCGGGAATCGAGCATCACGCGGATCAGTCCCCAATCCCCACCCCACCATATATACCCGAACCCCCAGCTCGCAGTCTCCAATTCTCCATCGCCTCTCAGCTCCGACCGCCCCCAAATTCCCAGATCCCCTTCAACCACCTTCGAGCTTCACCCAGCAGACGACCTCAGCCATGTCGGGCCGCGGCAAGGGGGGCAAGGGGCTCGGGAAGGGCGGCGCGAAGCGCCACCGGAAGGTGCTGCGAGACAACATCCAGGGGATCACGAAGCCGGCGATCCGGCGGCTCGCGCGGCGGGGCGGCGTGAAGCGCATCTCGGGCCTCATCTACGAGGAGACCCGCGGCGTGCTCAAGATCTTCCTCGAGAACGTCATCCGCGACGCCGTCACCTACACGGAGCACGCGCGACGCAAGACCGTCACCGCCATGGACGTCGTCTACGCGCTCAAGCGCCAGGGCCGCACCCTGTACGGCTTCGGCGGCTAGGCTGAGCACCGGGCGGGTCCTCCTCGCGTCGTGTGTGTAGGGTTTCGATGGGATGGATTAGGCTCGTCGCCGTTCGTTCGATGTGTGTAGCTGCGTACCGGTGCTTGTAATGAGTTTCCCCTTCTAGTTGAAAACGTGCTTTAAGTGATTGTTCATCTCGCAATCCAGCGATGTTTCCTCAGTTTGTTATGACCACTTTAAGCTATTCAGAATTCAGCTCTAGTATTCAGAATTAGTGCCTTTTGCTAATGAGTATACATGTTATGCTTGAATTGTGCGCTCCATAATCTTAACTATTGACGAATTACTTACTGCTTGTCAGGTAGTATTGACGCTCGTGAGTAGTCATTCAGGAAGAGAAGGAAACTGTGAGCTATCCTCCAGGGACTCCTAGAGGAGCGAAAAGACATGGTCACCTGCCGCCAATGGCAACGGCGGCATGGTGTGCCACGTCCATCGGCAGGGGCGGTGGTCTTTCAAAAATTCAGAGGAGCGTGAACACTTGCAGAATTGATCAGTCACAGTTTTTATATCGGTTTATGCGCCGTTTCAGATTAAATAGTTTTGAACTTTTGACGAGCTACTGTTCGTCAGATACTCAGATGATAGAACCCTCTGAATGTTGATGCCACGGAGTTCTCTCAAGAATTGTGCAGTTCACCTGTATCGATGCTCTGGTACGAATGAATGCAACACTTTCATTAAGGATTTAAGGTGTGCACAGTTGTGCATAATTGTGCGTGTTCCTCGCAACTCCCAACTTCTAGCTTCCCTAAAATTTCGCTGCAGAGCAGCATCGAACACCGGAACTCTACGAAGCTAGATTTTGAGAAAATTTCTGAAAATTATGCAAGACTGCCACAGCCAAGCGAGAGTAATGTTTCGCTGGTACTACTGGGCTAGTCCTCGGCCTCGTCTCCAGCAAATCCCCAATCGTGTTCAAAAAATATAACAAATCCCCAATCGTCCCTCCCGTGACCGAATTTTTGGCAAGAAAGACCACATACTCCAATAAAATACCAAAAAAGACCACCTATAAATAAATTTGTCAAAAAAGACCACATGCCGCCACCGTTGTAGGCGGCAGGTCCATGCCGCCAGCCCTGTCAAGAATTACCCTGCATTCTGGGTTTAGTCAAAGTTAAACTTTATAAACTTTGACTAAGCATATAAGAAAAAATATTAATATTTATAATATAAAATAACCATCATTAGAATTGTCATAAAATATATTTTTATATTGTATGTATTTGGTTTCATAGTTATTGATAGTTTTACCAATATGTTTAGTCAAAATTTGAAAAATTTGACTTTAACCAAACACAAAATACAGGGTAATTCCTGACGGAGAAAGTAGCACTACTAATTTGCATGCAGGCACGGGCAGGGTAGGCTAGAGGAGGGAGATATTTTTTATTACCACGGTTCCAAGCAAAGTGAGGCCAGCTACATTACACTACACAACGATGCACTTGTGAGTTGACTTTTTAATAGCTGTACTCTAGGCTGCTGGCGCTGGACGCACGAGAGCACGAGAAGTGCCACGTCAACCTGCCGCCTGGGTCCCATCACATTCAAGTATTTGGCCACTTCCCTTCTCCCCTGCTCCCCTGCTCTTGCTCCCTCCCCGTTGAGAGGCCCTCCAGAGAGACCGGGCCGCCCTCGAGCTATCTCCGCCGGCGCTGCTGGCTGGAGATGGCGGAGGGGTGGTAACGGAGTAGGAAGTAGTAGCAGCTATAGGCTGGTAGTGGGCTTCTTGCCCTGTAGTGGGAGAGGAACTCCGGATCTGAGCAGCCAGATCCATGGAGTGTTAGGGTTTCTTCTGCTCGCCTCGGTGCTCCTCTGGTCGGAGATGGGGGTGGAGGGGAGAACCACCGTCTCCCAGAATAAAGCTGCGTCCGTTGACGTCTTGGCGCTGCAAGTCCTTGAGCCTCTCATGGCCGACCGAGGTGGTGGGGGTGAGATGCGCGGTGGCGAGTGTGGTGTTGCTGTGAAGCTGCTCCCGTCCTGCCGTGGCGGTGAGGGGGAGCGGAGGAGCAGCACACCGTTCTCTGCTTCGTCAAGTCAAACCCTAGATCCAGATCTAGGGTTTCAGGCCAGTTTCTGCAGGACGACGGCGGGGGTCTCAGGTGCGTGCCGTCAACGTCTCTCTCGTCGAGGTGGAGAGGTGATGGTGTCGCCCGTGCTCTGGTTCGCCTCGGTGTCGGGTTTGTGGCTTGGGAGCAGAGAAGCAGCTCCCGGGAGTGTACCAACGGCGGCTTCTTGTCAGCCGCTGTACTCGAAGGTCGTCGGGCGACCGCTCCCTCCCTCTTCGTCGGCGACGGCTTCCCCCGGCCGGCGACAGCAGGTGTTCTTCAACCTCCAGGCCAAGATGCCGTTTCGGAGGCCCTTTTCCTCAGGTGTAGAAGGCTCCCGGCGCCCCACCACAAGTGGTATCGTCCCCGGCGGTGCGGTGCTCGTCTACGCTGTGAGCAGCTCGAGTGGTGATGGCGGAGCTGGACCTGATTGCTTCTTCATGATTTTCTTTGGGGTCCTTTGTGCAAAAAGTATGGACTTGTTTGTAATTTCTACTTTTCTTGCAGTCCTCCTTGTAATTCTGTCACCGCTTAATGAATGCTTCTAGGTCCCTCTGGGACCGCCCCTGTTCAAAAAAAAAACCTGCCGCCTGGGCCGGCGGCGGCAGATCCATCTGGTCTTTTTTTACAAACGAGTAAAAGTGCACGTGCCACGCACGTGTAATATAGAACATCATGAAATCATGATTCAAGTGTAATATCATTATCCAAATGAAAACCAAAAATAAAACAAAATCATCACACCTATGTAATAATGTACTGTACTTACTAAATGTTCATGCATGTACTTGTGCTCAAAATAACTGTATCGAAAACTTGATTTGAAAACTTCAAAGAAAAAATCTATCTCAATCGATGAGCTTGACCAGATCTTGTACAACTTGGAACACGTTAGCTTTATATTCCTTGTCCTTATACAACACCAAGTTTTATGAGTCGTATTTCTGAATCCGTGAAGATGGATTTGAGAACCTCCGCATATGCTTGCCATGGTGCTTCAAGCGAGTTTTCGGAACCTGGACAGTACCAATTCTGACAACACAATAGCATTTCTCTCTAGCTTATCTTCATAGATGGAGGGTTGCTTTTGTACCACATCAGCACATGACGTGCTGTTTTCTCTCTGTAGTTACAGGTGATCATTAGATTGTTATGGAAATTGGTTTTGCAAAATAATAGCTGTGTTAGACAAGGTTTCTACAAGTAGACAACTAAGAATAGTTCAGAAGGCTCCAAATCGATACAAGGACAAATAGCTGCATAAATATGATTTCCACAACATAAAGGTGTATGGCGCTACCATTATTGTAAGATAAATCTTATAGATTTCACAACTCATAAGATGTTTGGGTCGAGGTTATGCTGTAAACTAATTCCAATATTTAAGCACTAACACTATATCAAAACTATTTCACAAGTAAAGGATCCATATTCAAATACTTACCATTTAATCATCCACAACTCAAACGCATTGAACTGTTATCAGAATGCAAGTGACTTCAAAAATATTTATTGCTTTAAAATTCCATTGAAATGCTAGCTATGTTTTCAGGTTTTGTCAGATTTCTGGCTGCACAGTTCTCGGAAGTTTCAAAAATTCAAATTAACTCCGAATGAGCTGAAAGGTTTACATTATGTCATTTGGTTGCTAAAAAAAATTGCAGGTTTTTTTTTTGCAGGTAAACTTGAACAGAACTAACCTGTAACGAACCATGAGTGATGAGTCCATGACCCTACATCCAGTAAATCCAATGCTTCAGAACTCGATGCTGGACGCTGGAGGCCGCCAGATCGATGCACTCTGCCTGGGATTTACCTTTGCAGATCCTTGCCTTCAGGTATAAAACACTTCTCCAGCTTACCATGTCCGATTAATGGCATCCAGCGCCGCCGTGGACTTTGGGTTCAATGACTTTGGTCAGGACGGCAGCGCCAGGGTGGCGAGACCCTCGCGACGCTCCAGCGGCATCGACGTAGAGGACAGCGGTGCCGTCGACAGTACAGGGCAGGGCGGACAAAAGGTTCGAGGAGGCGGCGTCATCGCGACGGCCCACCTGGTGACGGGCGGCGCCGTCCTGGAACACGGATTCCTCGCGACGGCCTCGCTGGTGATGATCGCGGCGTCCTAGAACACGGTGTCCTCGCGAAGGCCTCGCTGGTGACGGTCGGCGGCGCCCTGGAACACGGATCTGGGAGGGACGATCGGCGGCGGCCTGGAACACGGATCTAGGAGGGACGGCGGCGTTTCGGCAGGGCGACGGCAACGACACGACTGCGTTTGGGACATGCTGCGGTGCGACGCTGGGAGGGTCGGCGGCGTTTGGCACATGCAGCGGTGACGGCCGTGTACTGGATGTGCGGTGGTGCTGCGGGTCTGTAGGGGAAAATTAGCGATGCTTGATTAGCGATTTGTAATTTGTTAGCAAGGCGAGTTGTCCGTCCGTGCTGTTTTAGCTATAATTACGGGTGATGTTTTGGCCAATAGATGTTAACTAGTAGTTATGCACGCGCACGCGCGTCTTATAAAATCAATATTATTCTCTATCCAAAAAACCAACAATATGTCAAAAACCATGATCATTTTTGAGACTTTCACTCAAAAAGTCTACTATGCTTAACAATATATGCACATTAGTGGATGACTAAGAGAATAACTGAAATCTTATATCTCTACTATTACCTGTATCTTGGGACATCTTGTAATGGATATATATGAAAACATAGCAGTTAATATGACGGAAGAAAAGATACAAAATTAAAACCAATTGTACCTGCTCCACTTATTTGATAACATATCATAACATTGAACATCCGTGGTGGCACCAGCAAGACCTGCAATCAAGGAGACTGATAAGCAAATCAATTTTATGTACGACCAGTCTGACATTCTCAACTTGAACAATGCACTGTCCTGAATTCCTGCATATAGGAGTTATCTGTTGCACTAATCATAACTTTGGTATTTTCGCAAAAAGAACCATTTGGCATGTACGTAAAGAAACGTGCTCCGAGGGAAAAATCAACATCAAATCAAAAGAGCAACAAAAGTTGTATTAATATAGACTCATCTGGGCACAAAGTAAAACCTTGAAGTAAAAAATGGGCCTATAACATAAATCTCATGTTTCAACAAAAAAGATAGTGTGTGGACAAAGTGCTATGTTTCCTCTTAGTTTCCGTATCTGCAGGAAATGTTCTGAATAGTACCAGCATACATTTGTAAAGGAGATAATGAATCTGACAAATAACCAGTATAATTTACCATGATTACATACAGAGCAATTTTTGTAGTACCTAATTTGAATCAATAGGAAAGCAAAGCATAAGAAAAACGATGTCTTCAATTTTAAATGTAAATGGTCAACACCATCCATGTAAGATAGGGTTGGGTAAACTTCTACCAGCAGGTTATGGTGTATACTATCATAGGGATCCTTCTCCCAACAAATAATATATATACTGATTCAGTTCAGTTCGTCATCCATATATCTGGGAGACTGGAATAAATACTTGTACAAAGTTCAGCGGTGATACCACGTACAGAAGTACACAAACTGCAATTTTTATTACCTTGTCTTATGAATATTATCAACGCCCCTATTGTTCACACTCTACTGCAACAGGGGAAGTTAACAAGGCACCTACATGAAGTAAAAAAAGAATCATGTTATAGAAAGGTCAGTATACTTGAAATAAAACATATTTATCTCAATTTCACTGAAATCTGCTTCTCGAAGATCCATGAGGGGTGAGGCCGTGGGAGAAGCAGGGCATTTTTTGAAGAAAAAATTTCCCTCTCAAATAACTTCATTTAACCCCTCTCGGGTAGATCGTACAAAGAATATCAAATTTGTTGTGTTTTCAAAAGGAAACTACTGGTGTCTCGAAATAGAGGTATGCCTTCCCTGCAAGCTACACAGACAATTGGAGTTGTTGCAGTGCAGGGTCCAGCTGATCTCACCGGACTTATGTAACCATGCTCTCGTGGAATCAATTCTTGTACTGTTTATTCTAGTGTCTAGAGATCGCAAACGAATTAACAAAGTACCAATTTCTCTGCATGTTTGAACAACGAACATATCAAATTCAGAGAGTAAAGGATCATTTGGCAAGTTGCAGAGCTAAACTGAATGCAGGCACCTACACATTTTGTGAAGCACTTAAGAGAACAAGCAAATATGTGAGTTAATTATTGATTACCAATAGAGATGATGAGGTCCACACGCTGTCGTGCGGCCATGGAATCCACGCGATGATGTGAGTCGCTGTCAACCTTGAGACAACACCAGCTGCAGAGCCTCTGTCGTGATTTGCCAATGCAGCATGCAACTCCGCGGAGCAAGGCCAGTTCATGGAGATACAACTAATAGCGGTGGAAAGGATAGTGCAAAGGTGTGGCTAATAGTGGCTGCTGATACCTCGGAGGCGAGCAGTGGTAAGTGCGTGTGCTATCCAGTTCAGGGTTCGACGACGCGGAGATGAGGGATCTGGCTCTAGACGCGGAGGCACCGCGACGATGCGGAGGTAGGGCGTTGACGGCCGAGTTGGTGACGGGCGGCGGCGTCGGACGCGCTGGTGACGGGCGGCGGCGGTGACGGTTTCAGCACGGCGACGGCATCGGGGACATCCAGTTTGGGGAAAAAAATGGCACGTTTCGTTACTGGAGGCGGACGAGGGCATGGTCCAGGAACTCGGCGAGGGCGTCCTACAGGAACTCGGCGAGGGCGTCAAACACGTACGCTCGCGGTGGTGGCGCCGTGCAGGGTCCCTTCCGGTGATGGCGAGATTATTTGTTTCCTTGTTTCCCGTTCGTGTGATTTGTTTCCTCATTGGTCAGAGATCAATTTTTTATGCGGGATGAGTATTCAGTCCGTCACTCTAAATTGCGAAGTGCACACGGGGATCTGATTAGTGGGTCTGCCGTGTAGATTTGTGTGGTATTTACTCCTTCCGTGTATTGTTTACGGGGTGCGTCTAGCAAAATTTTTGTTGGCACCTTTATAAGTAGTAGTAGATAGTAGATTTCCCGTTCGTGTGATTTGTTTCCTCATTGGTCAGCGATCAATTTTTTATGCGGGATGAGTATTCAGTCCGTCACTCTAAATTGCAAAGTGCACACGGGGATCTGATTAGTGGGTCTGCCGTGTAGATTTGTGTGGTATTTACTCCTTCCGTGTATTGTTTACGGGGTGCGTCTAGCGAAATTTTTGTTGGCACCTTTATAAGTAGTAGTAGATTGAGTGGCTTAGATTAGTTGGATCTGCCCCCTTCTCTCCCTTTTTATATTGGTATAGGAATTTTTGACACATAAGACCACCTGCGCGAGTGAAATGCTAGAAAAGACCACCTGCCGAAAAATTTGTCAAAAAAGACCCCCTACGGGTGGCGGCACGTCTGGCCCGGCGACACGTGGAACGTGCCGCCTGGGCCGACGCCGGCAGGTGCATGCCGCCACAGCCAAAGCCGGCATGTGGCTTGGCTGGTGGCTCCGTCGACCACTGCGGGCCCTGCCGCCATCGCCGTTGCCCTGGCAGTGGCGGCATGCACCTGCCGGCGTCGGCCCAGGCGGCACGTTCCACGTGTCGCCTGGCCAGACGTGCCGCCACCCGTAGGGGGTCTTTTTTGACAATTTTTTCGGCAGGTGGTCTTTTCTAGCATTTCACTCGCGCAGGTGGTCTTATGTGTCAAATATTCGATAGATTTATTTATATGTGGTCTTTTTTGACATTTCATTGAAGTAGATGGTCTTTCTTGCCAAAAAATCCCCCGTGACCTAGCCGCCGCCAGCGCACGCGTGCTCCACCACTGCCGCCTCGCCCTCTCCTCCGGCGAGCACGCAGCCGCCGCCTCGCCCTCTCTCCGGACGCCGCCGAGCGCCACCGCGACCCCTGCGTCTCCCGTATCCCGTCGAGCTCTGCGCGGCCGGCGATTCTCCGGCTCCGCCCTCGTCGAGCAGCAGCAGCGGCGACCGTCGCCGCGTCCTCCTCGACCCCGCCCTCAAGCAGCAGTCGGATTCCCCCATCCCGACCTCCTCCTCGGCCCTGCCCCCACGCAGCAACAGCAGCGGCCGGTTCCCCCGTCCCCGACCTCGCCCTGAAGCCGGCGTTGAACTACAGCAGCAACGACGTTCTGCCCCGGCGTCCTCCTCCAGTAGCTCAAGGTGAGCTGCAGCGCTAGATTATTTAGTTAGTGTTCACAGAAATTGCAGAATATTTTGCCATTAGTCACTGAAACAGCACTGTATTTTGGTAATGCGAACTGGAACTGCAGTGTATTTTGGTATGGTGACTGAAACTGTTGTGTATTTTGCTATATAAGATTGCTATACTATCTGAAATTGTTGTGAAATCATGCTATAGAAGTGACACCAGTTTTGTAGACTACCGTCAAGAATGGCTGCCGAATGGACCGAGGACAACACTAGGATAATTGTTGATTTGTTTGTCAAACAAGTGCGGAGGGGTACTAGGCCAAACACTCTAGACACCCGATGCATATAAAGAGGTTGCTAATGAATTCAAAACGATAACCGACTGGAGTACAAGCAGCCTCAACTAAAAAATAAACAGGACAAACTGAAAAGTGATTTCAACATATTCAAGAAACTTAGACTGAGGGGGACTGGTGGTGGGTGGGATAGCGAGAGAAACACTGTCAAACTAGATGCTGAGTGGTGGAAGAAGGCAAAAAAGGGTCTGCAGTCCTGCCTATCCCACTTGGATCATTACGTCGCTTTGGGCTGCAGCGGGCCATCTGGCATTGAAAATACTTTTGGGCCACTTCCCTCTTGCTGTGCCATGTTTCCTAAAAAGAGAGAACCAGGCGACGCCCAGAGCCAGAGAGGAAAAAAAGCTTGACTACAATCAGAATCTCCCGTAGTCTACCACCGCTGTGCCCTAGCTCCCGCCGCACCGTAGGCCCGTAGCTTACCTTCACCGCTGGCACCGGTGCCTCACCTTCCTAGACCCCTCCATCTCTCCCCCGAGTCGCCCCCCATCGCCGTTCCCCGTTCCGCCTCATTGCGCCCCTGCTGTTCCTCTTCGTCCGTGGTCTCGGACAAGGTATGGCGTTCTAGTCGCTCTTAGGTATTGGTTTGTGAATTCTCAAAAGCAAACTGAGCTCCACAAATTTCGGCACACCATATGGATTGGCCCCTGGTTCTAATCACCAAGTTACATCACCCTGCCTACCAACTTTTTGTTGTGGTACAAAGAGAGGAGCACTGCCCTGTTCCGATTAACCCAAACAAAACCAGTGTTGGTGCTTGGAATCACAAGCTGTTATGTCAAAACTATAAATTCAGCTTAAAAGTAAGCAAAGTACACTTGAAAGTAGTAGAACACAAGCGGCAGAGCTGAATCGTGTGCAGAGATGAATCAGTCATTGCTTACCACCACCACTGGCCCAGTCCAAACGATCTCTAAACTTGTGCACACACGATGAATCGAGTGCAGACCCAAATAGCTGAAATTTATAAGTGCCCATTAGCAAGCTGTGAATGTGGTGGGGAATCTTCTCGTGCATTTAGGGAAAGAATTTAACAAACTAAATATATAACCCTTATAATTAATCACTTTAAAATAACTTTCTCGGAGTAGGAAGAAAGGGTTCTGCTTCTTGGGCATTCGTTGGTCTTCCGTTGGTAAACATCCTGAGAAAAGGTTATTTTACGTTATGTTTGTCCAAGATGATAGAACCGTACTGTGTTGATACATTGTCGGATGTCATTCAACTTACCAATATATACTGCTAGTCAAATGGTGTCTGCAATGGTTCCTTTAAATGCCGTGTTGACCTCCAGAGATGACATATATAATGGGCCTTTTGTCGTAGACAGCAATCTTTGCACCAAGTGAAAAACTTTTCCAAAGTTCGTTTTCCCTCTTACTTTATTGCTTGGCTTAAGATTAAAACCATGTTCTCATGCTTTTCTTCTCTCCATCTCTCAAGGTTTCTACATTTCCGATGGCACTTGTGGTGATGTGTGGGCAGCCCTGCAGCGGCAAGTCAGAGGCTGCAGCTTGTCTCACTGCCGCTCTTCGCTCCTCCATGGCTGACATTACTGTCCGCGTCATTGATGAGTCATCGCTCCATCTTGGACGCAATGATAGCTACAAAGGTATTATCGATTTCTAGTCAGCATGTTTCTCTATGCTACTATTCATATTTGTAGTTCTTCTACCATCGCTCATTTTTTTCTACCAATTTACTGTGTTAATTTTTTAGATATGGTTGTGGAGAAAAACTTAAGAGGAGTTCTGAGATCAGAAGTTGATAGGTCTGTGTCACGGGACAGCATAATCATCGTGGATTCGTTGAACAATATTAAGGTGATGCCAGTACCAAGTCCTTAATTTTACTGCTGCAACCCATGAGATTAAGGAATGACAGATTGCTACCTTACCTAGAGCTGCATGCATTCCATGATCGAGTATTCCAGTGGTTGGTATTTGCTTATCATATGTTACAGATCAAAAGTTGCCAAATTTCGTTTAAAGGTGTTCTGTCACCTATTGTCCTATTCTGAATAAGTTAAAAGTATATTTGGATATGTATAACCTATAAGTGGTGTTGTACATAAACAAGTGAAGTATGCTTGACACAGTGTTCTCGATCATTGTGGGGAACTTGGGATCATAGCTTTGGAGGTAGTACCTGTGGAAATAGTGGTTTTAGGCCATTAATCGTGGGAACCGGGTAGCGTAGCGGTCAGCTAGGATAAGGGAGCGAGAGAATAGAGAAAGCAATGCGAGACTGCTTCATTGCTTGATAATTATTATAACCCAATGGGTCCTCTCTATAAATAGATAGCCCAACTCCAATCTAGATACTATAGGGAACTTGTCGCTATTTGGTTGCACTGGCTGGACCTAACGCCATTTGCTGGCCTTCTTGGACCATGGGGCACACATAGGGAATTCGCCATTTTGACATTGCATGCCGCCAATCCCAGCTCCGGCACTGGAATTCCCCCACATAAATCATTATGAAGTAAGGTCCAAGTCAGATTTTTTTTGGACTGGGAGTAGAAAGAGGGACAAAGAGCACAATAGAGAGTGCAGTTTATTGTCTATACGCATGGCAGAATTCTTAGACTAATGAGGAAGGCGGCGGGTAGGCTAGATCTTGTGAGACCCACATCCACTCGCTTTGCCACCTCCTCTCTTGCTCTTAAGAGTTTGGTCAAGCACAAGCAAGCTTTGAGGAGTCTATTGACATGTGAAGCATGGGTTGGAAACAAATTGGCAAAAACACAAGCTGGTTTGAATGTGCAAGAAATTGTGCTTTCCGCGGAGTGGTGGCATTCAATTGAGATTCCTGACATGCCAGGAATTGTAGCACTATTGAGCTATGCAAAGGAGAGGATCAATCAAGGTTTCCCCCAGAATTTTTTTCCCTATTGTCATGAGTGGTGATGATCCCCTAGTTGGGGAGCTAAGAAGTTGATTCAGTGATGTGCTTGCCAGAATGGTACTTGATGTCAATCTTTGCAACAAGATTGATCAACAAGCCTTTCTCTACGACATGTCTACCCCTTTCTTTTCCCTTACTCTGCACGCCCAATTTCCCTCCCTTCCTGCCACAGTTTCTGTGTCCGACTCGACCTGGCACCTGCTCCTCTGTTTTCCTGTCGACCTGCACAGTACTCTGTTCGTGGTGTCCAAAACAGCTCAAAGCGCCGCCTTACCCACCTCACAGATGCTCTGGATGGTTGTAATCCTTTTCAAGAAGTTTATGAAAACAAATCTTGTAGGAAATAAAAGGACAGACCCAGCGCATAGAAGCTCCCACACAGGGTGGGGTCTGGGGAGGGATTATATGAACCTAGTCTTACCCCTGCAAAGTGCGATGCAGAGAGGCTTTTTCAAACCCAGGACCTCTTGGCACAAGTGGGGATGACTTCACCACTGCGCCAGGCCTGCCCTCCAAATCTAGTAGGAAATATGAGAGATTTTTTTTTCTGTCGAGTGCTTCAGTTTAGCCCTGGAGCCTCAGTAACTGGCCCTTGAGAAATCTTTATGTATTCATTCAGATAGGTACCACATAGATCAATGAGCAACATCTAGTTTATGGATGCGTGCAGCTTTATACTCGTTTTATTGTCATCGGTGCACCTATATGCTGTATGAAATTAACGTAACTTGTAGTATGAAGTAGATTCCGCAATTTGTGCTGTGTTATAATACAAACATGAAGATTTAAACCTTTAATATGCAGGGGTACCGGTATGAGTTGTGGTGTCTTGCACGTGCTTCAGGAATAAGATATTGCGTGGTAATCACTTGATATCTTTTTTATGTAATATTACTTCCATTTTAAATAATAGTTTTGCACTATTACTAACATAGTTTAATGAAAGCAATCATGATGTGTAGATGGCATTATATGTTCTGAAGTATTGTTTTTGCTTAGCAGTAGAATTCAGGTACAAAAGCAATCTGGAGACAATCAAATAATCACTAATGGCACATAAAATGAGAGCTAGCATGACAATGGAAGACCCACCAACATAAAAAATGTCAGTTTAGGAGCTATGTAAATATGAGAATTAGAGGGGAGGGAATTGACATCTGAGCTGGATTCAGTTCTGTCCACAGATCTGGTTACCATGTGTTAGCATTTGCTCGTTTTTCTTCATGATAAACTTACCTTTCAAAATGAAAATGTAAGATATCATTAACAAAGCGATGTCACTGAAGTATTTTTTGTTGCATAATTTCAAACAATAGTTATGTCCTAATGAGTAATCCTTTTGAAGAGAGCACATGTAGACTCCATTGGCAAGTATACTACACCTATGCACCATTTAATATTGGAACTGATATGATAGAAAGTGATTTCCTTCATACTTCATCTTTTATTTTCAGTTCTTTTGTGATACAGAAGTGGACCATTGTAGGGAATGGAATATCAAGCGTCAGGAGAAAGGAGAACCCTCATATGATAGTAATATGTAAGTAAGATATTTTGTCGTGTGGCTCTTGTCTACCTGTTGTTTGCAAAATGTAATAGCTCTATGCTGCACAGTACCTTTGTTGCATGTGATCACAAATTACACGTATGTTTTATATATACTTGGCATAATTTTCAAATCACTGAAGTAGTTGATAGGCTATATTGGGTTTATGGGAAAATATTGAACTGTTTGTCTCCATCCATTTACCAAGCAGGCAGGTGTCATTGCATCATGATTTCTTTTGTTTTGGCAGATTTGAAGATCTGGCAAGGAGATTTGAGAGGCCTGATAGGCGTAGCCGCTGGGATTCTCCACTCTTTGAATTGGTTCCATCTAGAGGTAATCAAATCGTTCTTGTTTTGTCTGATTAGTTTATTTTCACGGTATGCATGTTATGAATGAGAACCAATCTTCTATGTTCATGTTAAGTGATTAAGTCTATTATTGTCTAATTAGCATCTCATATATCTAGTGCCCTGTGCAGTACCGACCATAGTAAATGTTCTGTCATTTTGTTATTCGGTTGAACCTAAAAAATTTACCTCTTGTTATTGTCGAACACTCATAAAACGTCGTGCGCATGTGATTGGTTGGATGGGTAATTTTTGTAGTCTAATCATAGCAAGACAGAAAACTGCTGGCATCTTTTCACAATCCTTTCTGTCCAGTTTTGTATTGTTTACACAGGTAATTTATTAGGAATTAGTAATACCTAGCAAATCGTTACTATACTTGCCTAGTGCTTGCCCCCTATTTTCTTTACTTAATTGACATATCATCCGATTGATTGATCTGTTTTGTCTACTCTTTTCAATAGAGGAAATTGTGGAATCGTCCCCTGTTATTGCTGAGGCTGTATCATACTTGACTAAGAAAGTGGATTCAAAAACAAGAGATGTAAAAGTGCTCCAGCCTACAATAGCCACTCAGTCTGTAAGTATAAAATGTTTTTCCAACAAAGATTTAATTCTTGAATCATCATTGACTGACTGCAACTGCATGATATCTTCTAATCCCAACGCAATACTTTCAGAAATATTTCGTAATGTGTTAATACCTGCATAAATATTTTTCCATATGTTGTTTGCTTTAATCTCAACAATCCTACTTTTGGATGTTAGTTACATCCTAGAGAAGCCCCTGCAAAAATCTGTGGTTGTTACCAAAGTGCTGTTTGTGCATGCTATTCTTGCCCACTAGAGCGAACCGTTAGATTTTAATAAATCCTGACTTGATAAGATTGTAGGTGCGGACTACTGAGGCTAATTCCCTCTATGAGATGGACAAAGCAACACAGGTAATGGCAGTTTTCTTGGTTGATATTTTAGTCCTTGGAAATGTGTGAACTTTTTTAGAAAAAACTGCAAACCTGTGATATGAACTGTACTTTGCAGGAGGTGGTCAGTGCAATTGTTGAGGCGCAATCTTGTGGTCTTGGGCTAGCGATGAATAAGATTTCTCTTGGGCCTAACTTGCCAACTATATCCTTTACTGCTTGAGGAAATATATAGCAAATTGTATCGTTGAATATAGTTCTAAGTAGAAATATCTGTCTTTGTGTATTGCAAGGATTATAAATAAACATATTCTCTTTGTGCATCTGTAGGTTCTGTTCTATATGTAGTTATAGCATGGAGATCTAGCAATCATAACAAATTCCCTATTCAAAATAACCTTCTGATATCATACATGTAATGTGCTCTGTACATAGCTGTCATGTATACAGATTTATATGTGCATACCACTTCATTTTCGAACTTGCAAATGACTTAAAAAATCAAGCATGGTCCCAACAATCTAGAATTGGATTTCTTTTTTGCCATAAGATGCATATCTAAGCTTAAGAGACATGCCTTCATTGAGCCCCAACTGCCTTCTATATGCATAGTATGTAATGAAGAGAAGAAAACATCTGCTATCTCCGGATGTTACTATCGTGTCGTGAGATCCTTAACTGACTGTTACATTAATCTCCAAAGATCGGTTGGCCTGCCTGAGCTACGAAGCATCCGACGCACTTTCATCAAGCTGGCAGGGCAGTACAGCTTGAGCGGACCACCCCCACCAACGGATGCTGATAGCTCAAAGAGGATGTTTGTTGACTATTTGAACCGAGAAATCGGTGGATAATGGTGTTCTCTCATCTCTGTCGAGTTAGTCCTGCCCATGATGTACTTACAAAGGAAAAACCTACTTGTTCAAAAGATGGCTACGGCGAAGGGTGCTCTTCATCAGGCTTCTGTCTGGGCAGCTAGAGATAGTTTTGCATTGCCTGAACTTCACCTCTAGTATTCTCATTCGAAATGTTACCAGGCTGTGCTGCTCTTATACCATTTAGTAGTTCTGGCCAGTTTTGCAAGATGTAAACTACTCCTGGAGTACATAGTTGGGCAATACTATACTACCAAATCTTTTTTGTAACTATTGCGACTTGACTCGTGGCAACGTATCTGAAAATTTGCTACGGATCATGTGTCCATTCCCCTGGATTATCCCCCTTATCTTCTAGCTTTCTTATTCTTTTTGGATATAACATCTCCATCCATTCTTACATTTTCTTCTGCCGATACGAGGTTCCAGCCTTCATTAAACTTAACATTGATTCTGTCATGCAGAAAGAATGAACAAGAACAAAATCTGTTTCAAACTGGCTGGGTAAGGGGCAACAGCTCTGCTTTTAGAACATTGATGGGACAGGATGGTCGGGGAGTAGTGTAATTTAGAATGTCAAGTATACTTCGGTGTTGAGATATAGAGAATTTTGATACAATCAATGTTCTAAAGACACATGGATAGTAATAGTGGTCGGCCTGTGAGAACCAACTTGTTAGGCATTGTTCATCCTTGGAGTTGTCATCGTCATCATGGGTTCTTAACTCTGAATACTAGATATGACCCAAAAATAACAGGGATCAAGGTCAGCCTGTGAGACGATGGAGGATAAGCTTCATCGTCAAGAGGGAAATAGCATGAATCACCAGCTAAGGCCTCTAAATGACCGCTTAGTGATAAAGGAGGAGGAGGAGGGGGGGGGGGGGGGGGGGGGGGGGGTTGGTGGTGTAAAGACAACCAGGAGGTTTGTCAATGAGCAGCCACCCTTCAAAGAGTACGTAATAGCTCGCTCATCGAGTGTTCTTGCGCTGAAGATGAACAAGGCAAAAGGTGAAAGGGAAATAGGGATTTTTGAACCATTTCCTATAAGAGAATGTTTTAATTACTTTGAGAAATGAATTCTTATATCAAACTATAGCTATTGTATTAAAAAATAATGTTTCAAAACTACCAGAAGAAAACGTAAGAATATATGGAGATCATGAGGCGGGGTCATCATCTAGCCGGCACCGCCAGCGCAACCCCTCCTCACCAGCGCGTCCGGCACTACGTGCTGGTGAGAACATCACCTTTCCATTGGACGACGGGAACGCCTATCTCATAGCCAGATGTGACCCTCCCAACGGGGTGACACCTCAACACGAGGAGGGTGCCAGTCCCGCCCGTGCCGAGGGTAGGGCTTGAGAGGATACGGGAGATCTACCGCCGGCACCACCTTCCCCGTCCTGAGCTCCGCCATGACCCGGCATTCGACATCAACTCGAGGGCCTGGGACATCTTCGCATAGTCGGAGTGAAATCTGAAATGGATCGGCCGAGACGATTCGAAATCATGCGAAATTTTGCTTGCAGTTTATGTAAAGAATATATCCCCAAGCTAAGGAAACACAAGAAACAGGAAGGCAATAATCTTGGGATTTCACAACTGACACAAAAATTGGTGCCGAACCGAGCCGGCCACATAGCCCTGTGCTGGAGCTGGACTAGATCCACGCCGGCGCAACGCACGTCACGTCCGCACTTCACCGCCTCCCTCCACGGCACCAACGCGCCGGAGCCACCGACTGCCGCTCCGCTGTTCCCATCTCGCCGACCTCCCCTCCGCTCCACCTCGCACCCTACCCCACCACCGCTCCACCAACCCACACCATACGGCGGCCCTACTTCTCGCGCCGATCGCCCAACCTCCTGCCGTCTCGTGCCGCCCCGTTCGGCCCAGATCTGGTGGACCTCGGCCTTGCCACCGCTTGCGAACTCAGCCGTGGGGGGCCGGCCAGGTCGGTCCATGGTTTCCGCCGGGGCGCAGGTGGGCGTGCTTGCGGCGTGCGTGGTGCTCTTCGTCCCCATGGGCCTCGCCGGCTGGCACCTAAGCCGCAACAAGGTCCTCTTCTTCTCCGGCGCGCTCTTCGTCTCCCTCGCCGTCGGGGTCCACCTCTCCCCCTACCTCCCCTCGCTGCCCCACCTCTTCGTCTCCTCCTTCCACCCCCTCCACCCCGCCGCCCCCTCCTCCTCCTCCGCCTCCTGCATCTCCTTCCTCCACCGCGTCTCCTGGTCCGACGCCGCCGACCCCACCACCACCCCCAACGCCCGCGCCTGGTCCTGGCCGCCCACGCTCGCCTCCACCTGCGGCTTCGCTCGTCTAACCCGTGACGACGCTTCCACCCTCCTCAACGGCTCCTGGGTCATGGTGGCCGGGGACTCGCAGGCGCGGCTGCTCGTGCTCGCGCTGCTGCGCCTCCTCCTCGACCCGGTCGCCGCGGCGGCCGCCGAGCCGGAGCTCTTCCGCCGCCACAGCGACTACCACGCCGCCGTCCCCGCGCGGGGCATCTCCGTGGACTTCATCTGGGCGCCATTCGAGAGCAACCTCACGCGGCTGCTCCGCGAGGACCTCCGCCTCGCGCCCCGAACCCCCGACGTGCTCGTGCTCGGATCCGGCCTCTGGCACATGCTCCACGCCACCGACGCCTCGCAGTACGGCGACGCGCTGGCGTCCATCGCCGACGCGGCCAACTCCCTCCGGTCGCCGCTTCCCGTGCCGCCGCCGCACATGTTCTGGCTCGGCCTGCCACACCTGGTGAATCCTATGCTCAACACCGACGCCAAGAGGGCGCACATGAATGACACCATGCTGCAGGCCTACGACCGCGAGGTGGACGAGAGGTGTATCCTGCGCCGTGACGGTGGCCCTTTCCGGCTGCTCGATGTGGGGAAACTCACCCGGGGATGTGAGCGGCAATGCACCGCTGACGGGATGCATTACGACGGCGTGGTCTACGACGCTGTCATGCATATCATGCTCAATGCGTTAGTGATTGAGTCGCAACAGAGGATCTGATTACTGGTAGGGGTTCTTGATGAAGCAGGTGTGCTCCCAACCCCTCTTCTTTTGGATCGTTACCATATGCGGGTAATTAGAATGTGCTGTGAAATAGGAAGGTTCTTTTGATTGCTTCAGCGTTTTGGCTGCGTGCCAGAAGTCGCCATTGGATGGCTCAACATTAGAGTGTAATATAGGGACATCTTAGAACCACACTGTTTTTGGCTGAATGGCAAACTGCAATGATGTACTGTGTATGCTTTCTCTCTCTGGTAATAACTAAGATGGTGACTCTGACATGTAGGAGAGAACATATTGAGTAAATACTAGGAAATATTCAACCTCCTTTTTCTGATAATTGGTGTTTTTAAAGTTATTAGTCATCCATGGACGCTTTCCGCATTCGGATCGGAAGTCAGAATCACAGACTTATCCAATTTGACAAACTTGAGATATACGCGTAAATGTCAAGTTGATTCTGAGATGATAATATATGTACTTGTATCCTTTCGACATAGTTTATATATAACTTATCACCATTAGTTGTGTATTTTTAAGTTCTAACGGTCTTATCCAATTTGACAAACTTGAGATATATCTGTAAATGTCAAGTTGATTCTCAGGTGACAGTATATGTACTTATATCCTTTAGACAGAGTTTATATACGACTTATCACTATTGGTTGGGTATTTCTAAGTTCTAATGTTCTTATCCAATTTGATAAACTTGAGATATATTCGTCAATGTCAAGTTGATTCTCAGATGACAGTATATGTATTTATATCCTTTCAACATAGTTTATATATGACTTATCACCATTAGTTCGGTATTTCTAAGTTGTAACGTTGACATTATTTTGAAGCTATAATCGTATGACTGTACTACATGATGAATGCATCACATGATATTTATTTATTTATTGCG
The DNA here is from genome assembly GCA_007115705.1 of Dactylis glomerata. NCBI lineage: Eukaryota > Viridiplantae > Streptophyta > Magnoliopsida > Poales > Poaceae > Dactylis > Dactylis glomerata. The sequence continues at coordinate 4,697,216 of QXEO01000472.1, read as the reverse complement.
AATATGCATCACATGATATTGAACACACGCTATAATCGTATGACTACTTTGTAAAGAAGGTTACATGTAGAGTACAAAGGATGGATGCATACTATCCCAGTAGCTCTAGTCATATTACTCTTTCTTATTTTTTGAGAAAAAATTCTGTCCATGAAGAAACATAATTTTGTTGCTTGCTTTGTGTTGTCTTAGGTCTTCTGTCCTTCCTGGTAGCTAGTTTATCCCGAGACCTTTACAAGGAAAATATTCTTAAAATGAAGTATTAAGTGTTAACACGTGCAGTAATAAAAATGTATGCTCTGCACACTTCCTCTGCTCTGGTTTGTTCTATTAATTGGCATTCTCAGTTTCAATTTGCCTAGCTGCAAACTAGGTCCACTAGAACTGCTGAGGAGCTAATGCTTCTTTCGGTTTTGGCAGAAATGCCACATGAAGCTCATTGCGTGTAGGAATATTTTGGTTTATCTAAAACATATTACCTTCTTTATTAGATGTGCTCTTTCCTTTTAGATTCCTGTTAGCAACATTCCCAAGCTAACTGCATGGTCAATCTTGCAATAAACGTAATCCATCTTTGCCTGAAAGTACTGTTTGGCCTATATAGCATGTAACAGATCTTTGGGCCATCTCTTTTGGCAACATTTTCAACCTAACTGCATAGATATCTTGCAGTAAAGGTCTTCTACTTAACTTTTTTTTTGTTTTCTATGTAAACATCGATGTTTAAGATAAACTATGGTATACTTCCCGGGCTGCTCACAATTCCTTTGTTTCAGTTGCCGTTCTCCATTTCTGGTTCACCTTGTATTTCCTAGTTTACCACTGAAGGGTTGAGTAAATATATACTACTACATCCCTTCCAAATTTTAGACACATTTTAATGCTAGATACATCCGAATCTAGACAAAGTTGAGTCAGTTAATTTGGAATGGAGGGAGTAGCTGTTTCGCTACTAGAAGACTGCATAAACAAATGATTGTCAGTGTATGATCTTATGCAAATGTGTCATTCCTGCTCTAGCCAACCTTGTTAACCAAGCCTTGGTAAGGCTGGCTAAGATCAAGACTCCAAGAACAACCGGAGTGTTCTGACAACAAAATCAGCAGCGCAGGACTGATGTATTCACTGAACCAGACGCGCTAGAACAAAGCATTATGATCCTGTTGTTCAGTTGTTTCACTCTCCTATGTACCCTAGCACTTGAATCTGATGTGAGCTATGCCTGAACCCTGTTGCTGGATTAAATTATATATACACATTTTCTTGTACTCTTATTCTTTCTCTATCTGTTCTATTTATCTTCTGTTAAGGATGCGATCATACTATGCTGGATATGTGAACCACTGGCTGAATATGGTTTGGTTTCTTATTAAACAGATTATGTCCTCAGAATCCGTGATTCCTAGCAGAAACAGGCTACCAATCTGAAGAAAATATCATACTGAAGAAACTCTTGCAGTGTCTAGGAATTACATCAACTGAATGTCAGAATAACAAGGTCACTCATGGCCATGCACCTTACACCAATGCCCAACCCCCTAACAACACAGCTGATTCACGGTGCATAACAATCTTCCAGTGTATTTCCTTGAGAAATAAAACTAAGAACCAGCCGTTGATGATGATCCGTGTTGCCCAGATCGTCACTTAATTAGAGTACCAGTCATCGAACCAGGGCAGGAAGCTGTCAATCTGGTCGAAACCGGCGATCCAGGGCAGGTCCGGCTCCATGAACGGGGGCTCGCAGACCATGTCCATCGCGAAGGCCTGATCACCAGTCGGCGCCGGTGCGTTCTCCAGCAGAAGCGCACGCGCCACGGCCGGCTTCCTCTCAGTCCACGCTATCTCACCGACCTCCTCTTTCACCACGTTGCCGGCGGCGATGGCCAGCGGTGGCCACGCCGGCGGCGGGCCTGCGAGGATGGGCGTGTCCACCATACCGCCGGCATGGCATGGCGAGCCTGTCGTAGCGCTCTCCTCGTCGTGGGCGACCAGCGCGAGCTCGTCCTGCTTCGTGGCGTCCGACGTCGTGCTGGCAGAGGGGCGCTGGCGCTTGCGCCGCGCGGCGGCAGCGCTGCTCGCGCCGGTGAGCCTCTTGGCGATCGTGCTGTGCCAGTAGTTCTTGACGGCGAGGTCTGTTCTTCCCGGGAGCTGGGCGGCAATGACGGACCAGCTGTTCGATCAAATTGCAACCAAAGAAAGATCAGATTAAAAGTGTTTAGAGCTCAGATAAACATTTAACTTCTGAAGAACCAGCACTGGAGATGGCAGAAGAAACTGCCATATGTGCAGTGCAATCTAGGTTGTCGATGGCAGTAGGACTTGGTTCCTTTTTTCTTTCAGGCTTACCTGCTTCCCCTCTTGCTGTACATCTCGCAGATGATCATCTCCTCGGCCGGCGTGAAGTTGCCGTGCTTCAGCCCCGGACGGAGGTAGTTCAGCCATCGCGATCGGCAGCTCCGGCCGCAGCGCTGCAGCCCTGCCAATTCGTGAAGAAACTAATCAGAAATGATGCTTCAGCAACAGTGGTGAGTGTCGATTAGCTTATGCACGCACTGCCAAATGCCAGTGATCATGTCAAATTTGAACTTGAGAGGTGTTTGTGTGCAGGACGCTACTGGTTTTCTGAATGGAAGAAACGGCCAAAGAACAAGTACAAGACTGGGATTATCTGTCTCAATTCTTGACAGCAACATTGGAAGTGCAAAATCGATATGAAACATCTCAAGTAATTCTAAGATAAACTGGGAATATTAGAAACGAAATCAAAGTATGCACTATGTGCAACTAAGACAAACCTATTTAGACCATAAAAGCTGAACCAGTATCTACCGTATGTATCCTGAATTAAAACATGCTCGGAAACAACAGTAAGTTACATGACTAGTACTTGCATTATCCAAATCTAACTTTTTAGGAAATCATTTGCGAGGCAAACAAACAACTGCATCACATTAAGCGGCCTGTTTTCTTTTTAAATAATTATAAATGGAGGTATACATGGGATTGCGGAAATTAATAGAGATAGGCCTAGTAGCAATATGAACAGTTAAAAATGTATGTCATGCGTGAAAAGGAAAAACTAACCTAAAGTTTCAGCCAATGTTTGCCAACTACGGCCAATGCCATACTTCTCAATGTGGTTTCTCATCAAGTTATCCTCTTCCTTTGACCACTTCCCCTTCTTCATCCTCCCCTTCTATTTTACCACTGAACTATTTTGCTTCTCTACTGGACAGAGTTTTTGCTTGTCTCCAGTAGGGGCACAAGAATGCAAACGGGTGGCCCGATGGCTTGGCTTATAAATACTAGTTACATAGTGGTGTGAAATGCCTAATGCGTGATAGGTTTCAAAATTTCTTCCTCTTGTCGTTTTATTGTGTTTGTCCTGTATCTAAACCAACGATTCCTATATTCTCAAAAAAGAGAAAAGAGATGGGGTTAGGGGAAAGGGAGGGGTAAAAGAGAGGGATGTTGACAGAAGAGTGATGAGACTGCAGAGGTAAAACGGTAAAAAGGAAAAAAAGAGGCAGTGATGGTAACCCAGTCCTGATGGTATTTCTCTCAAAAAAGAAGTCCTGAAGGTATTGTGTGGCCAATATATTCTCTTCTCCGTATAGCTTATCTAGCCAATTTTACACAGCAAATGGTAATTACTGCCCATGTCGGGTATGGCGGTACGCATATTAGTACTGAAAATGGAGATATGACTATATGGCACATTAATTATATCTTACCGTGCCCAATATGAGCTCCCTCTCTCTTGTAGATAACTTGCCAGATCAGTTTAGATAGTAGGGTACATGTGAAAAATCAGAATATGTACATACCCCTTCTAGCCATAGATTTGACGTTATTATCTTCTGTCCACCCTCTTCAAATGAGATTGTATTTTATGAGAATACTTCTTTTGGTATCAACCATAGAAATCTTCACCTCAACTCGTGGCCAGTGTGTCGTGGCTCGATGACACAGACACACAGGTCCAGACGAGGCCACCTCACGCCCGCCTCACACACAAGGTGTTCGTCCGTTCGCCTAGCTTTGTTTCTTTAGTTTTTTTTACCTCAGAAAAGGTAGATAGAGTGTTCGGTTTTTTTATTCATAGACTATGGATAGCAATGACGAGTTGATGATTCAACAATGGATGTAGAGGAAGCAAATGCCACCACCGATTCTTAAGAAAGGATTCTGTTATACAAACGCGATTGAATGTCTCTCCTAGGCATGGAGGACCGAGGGTTAGGAGGAGGAAGACCAAGGATGGGCAACAGATGGTTGGTGCATTGATTGCTGAGGCCGACTATTTTTTCGACGATTCAGGACATACGACCAAGGACTTTCGACGACGTTTTAGGATGAACAAGGAGTTGTTCATGCACATTGTGTATGGTGTGAGAGAGTATGATGACTAGTTCGTGTGCAAGAAATACTACACCAGATTGAATGGTTTCTCATTTGTTTAAAAATGCGTGATTGTCTTGAGGTGTATTGCATATGGAGCTGCTCTAAATGCATAAGATGACTATTTACGCATGTTTGAGACCACATGCTTTGAGAGTGTGTACAAGTTTTGATGGGTTGTTGTGGCAGTGTTTGGTCTGACCTATTTGAGAGCACCAGACAAAGAAGACTTAAATAGGATCTTGGCACAAAATGAAGGGAGACAATTTTGTTGGATACTTTGAAACATTGATTGCAGACTTATATTAGGGATGGAAGAATTATCGATTCACTTGGCAATGGTTGTACGAGAGTCATAATGGGGAGTACAATGTGGTACTTGAAGTTGTGAATTTGACACGCTTTCTTCATGGAGGGATCTCACAATAACATTAATGTGTTGCAGAGCTCTCATATGTTTGCTAGACTTGTAGAAGGCCATGCTACAAAAGTGAACTATGAGATCAATGGCTACACGCACAGGAAAGGGTACCATACAGGTGATGACATCTATCTAAAATGGTCAATATTTGTGAAGGCAATCCCTACCTCTTTTATCTTTTACTGAGATAACAAATCTAGGTTTGCTACGTGTTAGGAGAGATGTAGGAAGAATATCGAGCGAGCATTTGGTATACTCCAAGCTTGTTTTGACTTTTTTTTTGGTATACTGCTCTATCTTGATCGACATATCAGATGTGAAAAGTCATAAAAATGTTGTGTCATTAAGTTATAGGGCCCTCTTGCCGAAGTTCATCAGTATCAGACCAAGTTTGTGATTTTCCTCGTCATGCATCAAAAAATCGATGGAACATGTTCATTGCGAGCTGGAAGTTGATCTAGTTGAGCATCCGTGAGCATGCACTGAAAATGTCACATGAGTCTTAAACTATTTGACTTCTCAAATTTTAATTTATTAAAATTATTAGATAAATTATATATTTTTAAGTTATTGTAAACTATGTATTTATTTATATGGTTTACATTATGTTTAAAATATATTTATATTATTATAAGCGTCATGTAAAAAACGTCGCCCTAATAAAGTGATAAGATATATCTACATTCTAATAGAGCTAAAGAGCTTGTCCAGTGCTGTTGTCGAGACTATTGGAGATGCCAACTAAGCAAAATAGAGTGATTGCAGTCAGACAGACCAATCTAAGGAATTAGTTGGGTCCCAAAATGCAACGACCAATCATAATTCATATTTCAGAAGGTTAGAGGGAGTACTAAACATATGATTTAATTCTCCAAACAACACCGCAGCGAGCCCCCTCGCACTTGACGCCGCGGCAAAATGCGGTGACCATTCAAGAAGTCAAGTAGTTGAAAACTTATGTGACAACATGAGCATGCAGAGTGAGCACGCTGCTCTAGCGATTAATGACCATGTCTTTGAGTTACAGGGCCCTTTTACCAAAGTTGATCAGTATCTGATCAAATTTGTGGTTTTTCTCGCCATGCATCCAGAAATCATGATAAACATGTTCATTACAAGCTGAAAGTTGATCTAGTAGAGCATCCCTAAGCGCGTATAGAAAATGCCGCATGAGTCTTAAACTACTTGACTTCTCGAATTTTAATATATTAAAATTATTAAATAAATTATATATTTATAAGTTATTGTAAAACTACGTATTTATTGATATAGTTTACATTATGCTTAAATATATTTATATTAAAATAGCATTAAATATATTAAAAATGTTCTGTAAAAAATACGGCGCCAATAAGATATATCTACGTTACAATAGAGCTACAGAGCTTGTCGAGTGCTGTTGCTGAGGCCACTAAAAATGCCAACTAAGCAAAATAGAGTGATTGTAGTCAGACAGACCAATCTAAAAAATAAATTAGAATACAATAGAGCTACAGAACTTGTCGGGTGCTGTTGCCGAGGTCCCTGAAGATACCAACTGAACAAAATGAGGTGATTGCAGTCAGACAGACCGATCTAAGGAATTAGCTGGGTCCCAAAATGCAACGACCAATCAGAATTCAGATTTCAGAAGTTAGAGGGAGTACTAAACCTAGGATTTAATTCCCCAAATAGCACCGCAGCGAGCCCCCTCGCACTCGACGCCGCGGCGAAATGCGGCCTCCAAACGACGCCGCCGGCGGCGGCGACGCGGGCGATTGGAGGCGCAGGGACGATCCCGCGGAGTGCTCCCACGCGTTCGAGGGCAGCGACGACGAGCCGCACCAGCCGACGCCGACGCGGGTCTCCTCCGGCGACTCGGAGTGGCAGTGGCGGAGCCAGGGCCTCTCGGAGGTGGTGCTCTCGTGGTCGGTGGACCAAATCCTCAACAAGGACCTGCTCCGCGATAAGGTAACGAGCCGCTAACTTCCATCCCCTCCTCCCCCCTCAGTTCGCTGTCTAGCTACTTGGTGGGTTGCGAGTGGTCTCCGTGGATCTGAATAAAGGTGTGCCTTCATACCCCTGAACTGGGGTTTATACTGGGGGAATTTTGAATTACTTTGTAGCCATTTTGGGTGCTTGTGCTGTGCATAGGTAGAGAATTTTGCGTGGAGCTGGTAATTATGCCGGGCACTTGAAAAATATAGAACTTTTGATGCGCTTTACTGGTAGAGGTTTTCACTTTTAAGGGGAGCATTGACGCACATTCCTATATGCCCGATGAATGAAAAATGTGTAGTAGAACTGCAGGAAATTGAAATGCTTAACTACCTTAACAAAGGAAGCCCAGTGTCATGCTGTTTACGAGCTATATGAACTTTGTTTTGCCAATTGCCTAAAACAAAACTATGGATTCATGGAATGAAATTTCGTCACAGGTGTCCAAGATCCCTCAGAAATTTCACAGCATGGATCATTACATGACATCGTTTTTTGGACCACTTCTAGAGGAGGTCCGAGGTGATATGTCCTCAAGCATGGAGGACATCTCTGGAGCTCCATATGCCAGATTGCTGTCAATCAATGCAATGAGAAAGAGGAAAGGAATGTATGAAATCAGGTTCGACAGATGGAAGGGAGTGTTTCCTGGTGGTGGGGCCGAAGGATATAGGCCAAAAGCAGCAGATATTCTACTTATTTCAGAAAGAAGACCAGCAAATCAATCCGATATCCTCAAACAGTCCAAATCCTGTGTCATTGTATGGATTAATAAGGTTCAGGGTAATACAATGACCGTCAAGGCATCACGGCGGATGGAGATTGGGGCTGATGGAGATGAGCGGCAACAAATGGGTGTTAACAAGTACGAGAGGTTGTACGCTGAAGATTTGGACGAGTCGTGGAAGATATTGGATCAAGAAGCAATGCAGAAATCCACAAACTCGTCTTTAAATGAAAAAATCAGGAAAGAACCACCAAAAGATAGAAAGTGCCTTGAGAGGTGTAGTGACCCGCTGGAACAAAATGACAAAGGGATGTGTGAAAATTCATCAAGGCGATGGTCCTTTTATGCTATGCACCTGACTAATATGATAACATATGATCGTGTTTGGATTTCGCTCCGAAGGGGGCTGACAATGGAATCAGAAGTCATTCGTAACATGCTGGGCAAAAACAATTATGTAAGTCTTTCAGTTTCAGTGTTTCCTTCCATGATTATTTTGCACCCGCTCAAGTGATTAAACTGCTTTGGCATGTAAAAAAAATGCACATGGAATTTCGATCTGATATGCGCTGTGTGAATGTACCTAAGGATCATCTAGTTCCATATCTTATATACCATGTGAATGAAGTGCGTATTCTGATACTAGTTCATCTTTTTATCTCTCTTTTTGCACAGAATGAAAGAATATATTGATTTACCTATATGCTAGAGCCCTTGTTTTACCATGCACATGAATTTGCATAATCTTGCTGATGTAGTTGCTATATAGTCAATGATATATCATATATGGATATCAGAAGTATGTAAAAGATTACTTCCCAGGTCACATAGTATGGTCAACTCCATCTTACTTTTTATCCATTAGTGTCTGATTTAGCTGTACATCAGTACATGTTGTGGCATATTGTATGTCATCCCTATCCTTACATTGCTACCATAAAAATTAACACTTCAGCCGTCATGTGCATTATCGTTTGTTAGTTAAGTAGCTAGATACATTACAAAAGGGGGTACCCAGTGCCAAAAGCTCCCACACATTGCTGGGTGTGGGGAAGGATATTTCTAGGCAGTGCTTTTTTATGCAAAGAAGCTGATTTGAACAAGCTAGATATGCATTCTTATTGTAAAAACTGAATGTGATGTATGCTTCGTCATACTGTTCCACACTTTGGTATTGATACTATTTCTCTTCTTTGTTTACATAGTCCCTCTATGCAACTGTTGTGTCCTTCACTCCTGCATTTTGTATTGAGTGCTGAATTTTCAAATTGATGTTTTTGCAGGCTATGAGACATTGTAGGGACTGCAGCGATAAATCACATGGTGAAATCAAGGATGATCTCTGCAATTTTAAGCTGAATGACTCGCAGCTTGATGCAGTAGCAAGTTGTATTTCAGCTAGTAATTGTCCTCATAGATCTTCTTCCGTGGGGCTAATTTGGGGCCCACCTGGCACCGGTAAAACTACAACGCTCGCAGTTATGCTCCACATGCTTCTGATGAAGAAACAAAGAATTCTTGCATGTGCTCCAACCAACATGGCTGTCTTGCAAGTAGCTTCTCGTCTTATTGGGTTGGTTGAGAGCTCTCTAAGCCATCATTATTCCTTTGGTGACATCATTTTATTTGGTAACAAGGATCGTTTGCACATTGACAAGGAGTTGTCAAAAATATATTTGGATGATCGTGTCAATAGTTTGCTGAGGTGCTTCAACCGGGAAGTTGGGTGGAAGCATTGTTTGGATTCTGTCCTGAAATTCCTAACAAATTGCATTTCACGGTACAGAATGTCCCTAGACATAGAAGCAAGCAGTGATGATTGCAACCCCACTTTTAAGAAGTATTTTACAAGTAAATTCAGCACTTTAGCAAAAGAACTAGTAGCATGTATTGATACATTCTTTAGCCATCTTCCAGCGGATACCCTGGGCAAGAACTTTCGCAAGATGATGTTTGCGAAAAGCTTGATATATAAAGTGCAGCAGCTAGTGTGTGCAGATGATGTCTCTGATGAACATCTTTTTACAATTTTCGAGCCCTCTGACGAACTTTCTGACCCTTCTGTTAGTCATGATGGCCTGAAAGATGATGAAACTGAGGATCTTCCTGACTATGACATCTCTCTAGATAACCCTTTGGAGATAAACTCTATGTGCATAAAAATTCTGATGGATCTTTCGAAGATGCGGCTTCCTTGTGAAGAGAATGAATCTTCAATCAAGGACTTGTGTTTGAAGCAAGCGAAACTTGTATTTTGCACTGCTTCTGGTTCGTTTGAGTTGTTCAGGCTGCAAGGTGTGATGCCTATAAGCATCGTAGTTATTGACGAGGCAGCACAACTAAAAGAAGCTGAATCACTGGTTCCTCTCTTGCAACCAGGAATAAAACATGTGCTGCTAATTGGGGATGAAAACCAGCTATCAGCATTGGTGAAGAGCAAGGTACCCTTAAGTTTGTAAGAACATTTTGAGTGTCATATTATCTGTTATCATCTGCATATGCTATTGATTATATTCACACTTCCATAGTTGCTCATACTTTTTCTTTGCTGCTACTCGCTAGATTGCTAAAGATGCTGACTTTGGACGAAGCCTGTACGAGAGATGGTGTGGAATGGGTTACAACAAGCACTTGCTTCAAATACAATATAGAATGCATCCTTACATTAATAAATTTCCAAATGCTAACTTCTATGGTAACCGAATTTTGGATGGCCCCAGTGTCAAAGACTATACAAAGAGTTATCTCCCTGGCCGTATATATGGTGCCTATTCATTCATTCATATTGAAAATGATATGGAAACGCTTGATGACCTTGGCCAGAGTTCAAAAAATATGGTGGAGGTTGCTGTAGCAGCCAATATTATTGAAAGACTTGCGAAAGGTAATATCAAAAGCTTCAACTTTACATACCATCTTAGATGAGCAAGTTATTGCTAAGCTGCAGGATTTTAATAAAGCTAATTACTGTTTGTGTAAAACTACTGTAGAATGCTGGGAGAAGAGGCAGAGAACCAGTGTTGGTGTTATATCTCCGTATACTGCCCAAGTGATTGCAATGCAAGAAAGAATTGGAAGAAAGTTTGAGAAACATGAGTTTCTGTCTGTTACAGTAAAATCTATCGATGGATTTCAAGGTGGTGAGGAAGACATAATATTAATTTCAACAGTAAGGTCCAACAAAGATGGGAAAGTAGGTTTTCTCTCTGATGCTGGAAGAATAAACGTGGCTTTGACAAGAGCAAAGTAAGTTTTCCTGATTCGGTGATATTCAAGAATTAGTTTCTGCCTTTTCATTGAAATATCTTTATGTTTTTCGACAGGTACTGCCTTTGGATCCTTGGAAATGGAACCACTTTGCTTGCTAGCAATTCAATATGGGCAGAATTAGTCAAGGATTCAAAAAAACGTGGGTGTTTCTTTGATGCTCTCAAGGACAGGAATTTGGCAGAAACAATGTGGCTTGCAACCAAGGTAATGCCCTTGTTGTGTAAAAATAAAGGTCTTTGTATATATCCTGCTAGTTAGGTGCACGTTTATGTTGCCTAACAGTTTGTGACGGTTTTAAAATCTACAGCTTCTGACTACATCCTTTAGGTCGCATTATTTGGCCAGTACTCCTTATGGCTACTCATTTGAGGATACATGCAGGGCTAATGGCTATGCAAGTGAGAGCCAGTGAATTGATACTGCTGGTGGAGCACTTGAGTCATGCAGGCCCTGCAGAGTGGTGTCAATATTGCTAGAACACTGCTCTGCCAAGAGTCCAGTGAACCCAATTTCCTAAAATAACAAAAATAGTAAAAAGGAAATGGAATCTAGTATGTACTAAAGATTGAACTAGGTTGATGTTGCTAAGTGCTGACTATTTTCTTGTTTCTGATCCTTTGTTCAGTCACATTGTGTTATTCAGTACAATTGACCTAGTCTTCTGCATTCTAGACCGATAGAAAGATTAGGAGATTCTTTAAAAAAATGCTTACAGTATTTTTTTTTTGCACTTATCAGAGAAGTGGCCGCAAAATTGATGCAACTGGAGTGCCATCTTGGTCAGTAAGGGCAAGGGGTGATTTAACTGTGGCTGGCAGTAGCCCACCGATAAGACGGAGTCAGCTTCCAGCTTCTGGCAATGCACGGAGCATGAATAAATGTTATGATTCACAACCAAATGGCCATGATTTGCGGCCAAATGCTAGTTGCCCGAACAGACCTAGTTTGTTAGCTCCTAGAGGGGACATGCAGAGAACACACTTTCAGCCGCACAGAACCTTTTCTGGTGGTGACTACAATAATCAATCACGGGGTGTCCCTGCTAATCAATATTGGCCCGATAGGTACAGACCTTCCTGTGACAAACATGGTGCTCCGGAAGGGTTTAGAAGACAGGCTGAGCGGCATCCCGGGCAGCACTATCATAACAGAACTGTTCAGGAACCCTTGTGCAGTACTTCTCAAACAGGTAATGGCAGGTTTAATCCTGGATCAATTCGGAGGGCAGGATCACACAACCCCACCAGCATTCTTGGTGAATGGCAACCTTCAGGAGGTTACCGCAACAGGGATTTTCAGAACAGGACTGCTTGTCCGTTATGGCCAGTTTCTTCTCAAAGAAGGCCCAGTTCATATGGAAATGCTGATCCTCATCTTTGGAGTATGAACAGTGAGAGGCAGCTCGGTAATCATCAGCGAAGAGCACCATACACATACAGGGGACAAGCACCACACAGGGGAGTTGGTGTTCGAGATATAGGAAGGCCTTCATTTCATGAGACAGTAACTAGGGGTGGCCAGGATGAACATGCCAGTAACAATCGGATGGAAGAACCTCATAGTGGGGGGCAGCATAGCAGTTCTGAAGCCGTGCCAGTTCCGGGGCAGCGAGGGATGAAAAGAGACTGGTGTGAAGCAGAAGCATCAGATTCACCTCACCAGAACAACACAAAAGTAAGGCTTGCTGTTGAGAGTGCAGATGGACCTCATCGTCAAGGGCAGGATTGCAGTTCCGGTGCTGCATCCAACAAACTGACAGTTCCTGAGCAGTCTGAGATGGAAATAGAGGAGTGTAAAGTAGATGCATCGGATCCACTCCACCAGGACAACACAAAAGTAAGATCTGAAAGTGCATATCAACCTCAGGATGTCGGTTTTGGAGCCACTCCCCGCAGACTGCCTGTGCCAGATCATCCTGAATGTAAAGCAGATTCATCGTGTTCACCCTGCCAGGACAACACAGAAGCGAGGGTCGGAAGTTCAGCTCAACCGCATGGTAATCCACAGGATACCAATCCCGGAGCCGCTCCCCACGAACTGCCTGTTCCTGATCAGCCTGAGATGAGCGGGGAGGAGTGTGAAGCCATGCCCCATGATTTGCCAGTTCCTGAGCAGCGAGGTATGAGAAGGGACTGGTGCGAAGCAGGAGCATCAGATTCACCTCGCCAGAACAATACAAAAGTAAGGCTTTCTGTTGAGAGTGCATATGGACCTCATCGTCAAGGGCAGGATTGCAGTTCCGGTGCCAAACTGGCACTTCCTGAGCAGCCTGAGATGGGAATAGATGGGTGTAAAATAGAAGCATCGGATTCAGCCCACCAGGACAACACCGAAATAAGATCTGAAAGTGCATATGAACCTCATCGCCAACCTCAGGATGGCAGTTCTGGAGCCGCTGCACACAGACTGCCTGTGCCAGATCATCCTGAACGCAAAGCAGGATCATTATGTTCACCCTGCCAGGACAACACAGAAGCGAGGCTCGAAAGTTCAGGCCAGCCGCATGGTAAGCCGCAGGATACCAGCACGGGAGCCGCTCCACACGAACTGCCTGTTGCTGATCAGCCTGAGATGAAAGGAGAGGAATGTGACGCAGAACCATCAGATGCAACCCACCAAGGCAACCCAGAAGCAAGCCCCGAAAGTTCAGATCAGCCGCCTCGTCAGCCAGAGGATACCAGTTCTGGCGCTGCTCCCCGACAACTGGCTGCCTCCGAGCAGAGAGGCATGGAAACAGACTCGCGGAAAGCAGAAGCAACCGTCATACCTGACATTAACATTAGACTCGAGAGAACCAGATAGTAGCTAGATAGGCTCTGAAGTTTGATATATGCTGCCTGTCCTATATTTTTTTCTCTGTATAGGCTAGTCATATCATCTTCCCTTTGCGTTCTTACTTGTATAAACATGTGGCGCGTTTGTTTGTGTAGATAACCTTTTTGCGGGCTGTGGTAGGGACCTGGAAGCTACCTGAATTGTTGTTTGCAGCCGGGGGAAATAAGAGCCTTTTTACCTTTGCAGAATATAAATATTGTATTTTTTAAGTGTCTGAGTTTCTGGGCAAACTGTGAACTGTGACAGTATTGTTCTGTTAGTTTTGTTCATTTGTTGTTATGCTTTCTCCAGGCTTCGGCTTGGTTTGGGAGCTGAGGTTGCTGATCTGAATGTACAGTAACAGTGTGCAGAGTCATCCGTTCCATAGAGAACGCGGCGGAACGGCAGTTGGGTTGTTAGGTTGGACTGAAGCAGTGTAAAGCCACCATCCAGTGCCAACTCGAAGACGATGCTTCTCTTTTCGGATGCTGATCCCCATCCCAGGGGAAGCAGCGGCGAGGCCGCACCGCAGGCTTCCCACCGGCAGTCGCGAGCCGAGCCGACGGCGGCCGACTTCAGTGCTGCACGGGCATCCGTCGCCGGCATCCGTGCCTACGCCAGTGGACACCGTACGTTCCTGTTCATCTGAATCTAATGATCGACGTGCTCGGTAAAAGCTCTTCTGCACGCCGAGCCTGGTTTGCCTCATCGGTCTGCAGTGTGGATCTGTTTTTCTCTGAAACCTCCATTTTCGGAGGTGGGGTGCTGAGTGGTATGTGTAGCACCCCTTCCAGCGAATACAAGGGGTCCAGCTTGATTCATCAGATGAACACAACATCCACTGAATCCGGAAATACAGCTCACACGTCGGAAAGGCAGAGACGAGGAAGAGCGGTCAAAAAAACAAACATGCCAATCCTGTGACGTGTGCAGGGCTACAGAGATTAAGCACCGAGGAGAACAAAGGTATTAACATAGAGATAACTTACAACTTCTAGACCTGTAAACAGCAAGACATTGCATTTTTTTCTCCTTTTTTTTACATACAATAGTAACCTTAAATCCTAAGGGCTTCCTCGCATAAAACCTGGGCAAGCTTGAGAGCAAAGTGCGGTGATTTCCACGTTGCCGTTCCTGTATTTACCATGCTGTATAGACTATGTAAAAAGACATTCGTCTGTACCAGCCAGGCCTGCGCTAATGGATAGGATGGTACTGCGTGATCCCACGTTTTGGTGGCAGTTTCCTTAGGATAAACAGAACCATAGCTGAAGGTACGATCTCGACCAGCTGCAAAACAATTTGGTGAATCCAGTCAGCAATCAGAAAATAGTTTGGTTCTGGAGACAACTAATCATGCACAAATGATATCTCTCAAACACTCCAAGAAGATTCAACTTATGTACTCTATTTCAAAGAGTATGTCAAATGCCCTAACAATCCCTTTTATCTCGACAAGCACCCTGAATAATACCTTTTTGTTTAACTTTCTGTTTTTTAGCACTTTGATTCAGTTGGCATGCCTAAGCATGTTCATATGTACATAAAACCTGTCGCTGCAGGCTCTTGTAAAAAAATGGCATTCCTTAACCTTAATTTCTCTGATCTGCTATGATAATAGTGGCATGCAGGCTAAGTTACACGTGGACCTATGCTATCTGCAGACAAATCTGACTAACCCCGACAACTAAAACTAGGTTGTCTACCCATGTGGCCATGCACATTAGAGAGACACCATGCGCGGTAGTAAAATTCTCCATCCGGCACAATTGCACGAATAATTATACTAATGAAATTTAGCAATGCATAGCACATCAGTGAGGTTAGAATTAGTTCCAACACTTCTAAGATTATTGGGATGCCTTGGTATGTGCCATAGACCAATTTTTTTATAATTGTACTCTTAAAAGTGATTGATGTTCATATCTCAATGTCTTGATACTGGTTTGGACATAGCACATAAAGATGCAAGTCAGACTGCATAAGGTGATGTACAACATAACTAAATGGAATCATACCAGGTAATAAAAGAAATTCAGAATCGGATGGCTCAGAACATCAAGATCAGCAGCTTTATCAAATGCGTTGAGGCACATCTGGAAATTGCACACTCAAGTTAGCAGATTCATCTTAACTAACTAACCTTAATTGGGTATAGAAGGATAATTTAAAGTAGCTGCCAGCACTTCTTTTGAGAGATTTGCAATCACTTTTTTTGAGGGATTTGCAAGCACTTACCATGACACATCTGATCAAGAAACAAGTAAAGCAGATTGTAGTCACATAGCCAACCTGCAAGACAGGATACGACATTTACCATATAGTTGTCATAGACAAACCTCCAAAATTAAGACTAATTGGACACGAAGTATACCTCCTGCAATTTCTTACGTCTTCCTTTTGATTCTACAGGGAAACGCTGCAACATGAGGAATAACCTACAGCAATAGACAGAATATCAAATACCGTATCAGTCATTAAAGTTTTACTGCTAGCCATACTGCATGCATTTGTATGCTTGTGACACTTTCTGCGCCCTAGTATGGCACAGAGTGACACTTTCTGCGCCCTAGTATGGCACAGAGTGACACTTCCTGGGGATGCAAGCAGACTAGTTGTTTTAGAATGCAAGTGTTGTCCAGATTTTTCGCTGGTAAATTATTCCAGTTTATGATCCAACCAATAAAAGATATAGCTAATCATCTACAGGAAAATGCTGTGGTAATATCATGGTGTCCAATCGTAGAAGTTGTCCAAGAGATTTTTAATACCGAATATATCTGGTCTAACATCACAAAGAATGCATGACATTAGGAGAACAGCTTAGCAAGGAAAGTATTACCTCCCACCATACAGAAGGAACCCAAAAGCTGCAAACAGTGACACTCCTGAAAGTTATAGAAAAATATCAAGCTCTCGAGTTAGATAATATTCTAGTAGTTGAAAACTAGCACCGCACAAGATGTCAAGACAGCTACGTCCATGACACTATTTACATTGGCAAGACGCCAAGGGAGAGAAGAGAGCAAATGAAGCAAGTATTTTACCTGCAAAGAACATCTTTGACAATATGATCATAACTCGAACTGGTTTCCACCACAACAACAACCATAGAATTATCTGAAATTTGGAACTCATCATATCAGGGCATCTCTTGGATGTGCACACTACATAATGTTCCTAATTTGCACGTGTCACTTGAACAGTCAAAAATACAAGATAGAGCATGATCACATTTCCTTAACAAGTGGTACTAGGTTCTCTAGAAAAAAGGATACATTGGACTTCTCGGTGCAATCAAGACATCAAAAAAATCAATTACAGCATGTATTAGATATTTCAGGATACTGACATACAATTGATTGATTTCAATAAACTATAGGTGAATTAGGGCAAAGAAACAAGAATATATTATCTCGCATAAAAGGAATATATTAAATATGTTATAACTACCATTTATCTAGTGGCAGCGATAAAAATAGGGCTATGTTAATCTCATTGGTCATATCCACACAATTACGACTCTCCTAGGCATCTAAAACAATTTCTAACCATCACAGGCTCACAGGTACTAAGATGTAGTTAATGTCTAGATATCCATCCCAACATGCCAGCATACGATAATCTTTGCGTCGTTTTTCTTTCCAGTTATCAGTGCAAAAAGTTTCACGCATGAGCTAACTGAATCAAGTTGCAAATTACATTGTAATGAGAAATTTTATGCAGCAGGTTACCTGAATTGCATAGACCACACCATTGATCCAATAGAAAGTTGGCCTGAGCCCATCAGTCGACATCGCACGTGCCTAGCGAACAACATCACAGATTAATAGGTGCAACAACAATGATGGAACATCACAAGAAACAACCGAACACAAAGACATCCAGCACCTGGTAGTAAATCTCAGCCCAGAACAGCACCAAAAGCGCGTAAGTAGTGAAGAACGCAAGCCCAGGCATATCGAGAACCACATGTTGAAGTATCTGCAGGACCACATTGCTTAGCTACCCATTATCCCACAATCAATTCAAACACCACTATGATCATCAAATCAGACACAAACCTCTGGCTGTACCAGCTGCACATCTCGCCGCAGCACGAACACGATGGACCGCACTGCAGACCACAGATGGAAAAGATCAACCATCAACACTGGAAAGGTGAACCAATGGAACTGCGCAAATGTGTTACCCACCGCCGTTCACCACGCAGTTGAGGAAATGGAACACCTTCTGCGTCGTCCACCCGTACTCCGGCACCCTACACTCGATTCTGATCAATTGGACCTGCAATAGGGATGGAGCTCAGGAAAGTTAATTTTTTTTATAGCATTCATGACTCCGCCTCACAATTCCCCCAAATTATGAAATCAAGCACCCCCGGATCAAGCCAGCCCGCGCAATTGAGGCGAAAGAAACGCACGGGCTCGCGTAATCACAGGATCGGGCCGGGACGTGACGGATCAGAAAGCAAATTTGGGTCAGGCGGGGCGGGGGGCGGGCTTACAAGGGCCACGACGGAGACGATGCCGTAGAGCACGGCGAGGGCGTGGAAGATGCGGTCCTGCCACATCGGCGACTCGTTCACGTCCTTCCACCAGTCGACCGCGCCGTTGAGCGCCACCGCCGCCACCGACGCCGACGAGGCCGCGGCGGCGTCCGCCGCAAAGAACCGCCCCATCCCGCCGCGACAACGAGACACGGGGTGGCGCCGCCGGAAGATTCGAAAGGGGGGCGGACGGCGACGGGGCGGGAGACACGGGCTCGC
The DNA here is from genome assembly GCA_007115705.1 of Dactylis glomerata. Taxonomy (NCBI): domain Eukaryota; kingdom Viridiplantae; phylum Streptophyta; class Magnoliopsida; order Poales; family Poaceae; genus Dactylis; species Dactylis glomerata. The sequence goes on along the minus strand of QXEO01000472.1, from coordinate 4,678,835 downwards.
CTTCTCCCAGGGGGTTCGAAACCGAAAGAAATGGAATTTTGGGAGGATTGATTGATTTTCGGTTTCGTTCGCGTTGCGTGGAGGCCAGGAGAAGGAGGGAGGAAGGAGAAAGAAGGTTCGAGCCGAGCCTCCGGCGGATGGTGAGGATGACCGGGCGGTGAGCCGATGCAGGGTGTACGTGCAGAGAGAGGGCTTCTTTCCGTGAAGCTGGTCTACGGTGGAACTGACGAGCGTGGGGGACACGATGTCCCTTCCGGTGTATGGACCTAGCCCAGCGGTTGTCTTGGAGAAGCGAGCCTTGGTCCAGCACGGCGCGCCGGTTGAATGAGGTGGCACGCCTGGACACTGGACAGGGGTATTTTATGGGTCGTACCATTTTCGATCTTCCTTTTGGCTTTGACCATGTTCTATGATGATTACGCTGGGCGAGTCAAAATCACCCTGGACAGGTATGGTAAGAAGAGGGCAATCAGGCAGGCTATTGTCGACATAAACCGTCCCTCTGATTTCGTGGTATTTTGTCTGTTAAAAACTACATAAACGATATCAATAATGAAATGTGTATTTACACAAAGCAAAATTGACAATTCTTGCTTTTGTTTTTGTTACAATGTGTTTAAACTCTGGAATGTATGTTTGGTTTCTTTTTTTAAAACACGACTGCCCCTAATCCCAGAGAAAATGATATGGGTTAGCGGTGTCAGATAACCTCCATCTTTAATGATTTTGACAAATAAATACCTGTGTTTCAGACAGATTCACAACAAAGAACATTGATTGCTCGGTTTAGTCATGTTAACATGTTTTCCTCACAGATAGACCCACCTAGTGGGTCCACATCGTAAGAAGAGAACACTTGCCCCTTCCAATTTTATAAAAAAGACCTTTATAAATTGTGTCTTCTATTTTTATATCCTCTAATTTTTCACCCATCGATATTCTCCCCTCTTCCTCCCCGTCCGTGACAATCGCCAGCGCTAGACCATGGGACTCGAGACTTGGGCTTATACATGGCCACATCCTTGAGCCTCTTCATTAGCTGATGTTGATCGATGGCTAACTCACCGGAGTTGGAGAAGGAGAGGGAGCACCAAAGGAAGGCCCTAAAGGGCCAATTGTACAACAATGACATCCATTCAGCTACTTAAACGAGACACTAAATTGCTGTAGATGAGGTCCTAGTTGCATGAGCTCGCCTACGGCCTGCGTCGGGTGATGTGCAACTAGAGCTGGGCATCGTCCATGTGATTTTTCTTTTTTTAGATGGGTGGTTTTTTTGGAATGAGGAGTATAATTACACAAGACCATGATTTTTTTTTTAAATCCTAGACCTAATTGTTGTCTCATTTGACCGTATTCCTTGTATCACGTAGACCTGACAGGTGGGTCCGTCTTGTAAGAAAATGTGTTAACACGTGCCGACTCCATTCCATGGTTACTTGTGCTTTCTAGTCGGAGTAATCATGCAAGGACACATATGAGTTGCGATGGTTGTATGGGATTGTGATCCAGGATTAGCGGGACATGCAACCGATTAGGAAAAACTTTACGAGATTGGTACTATTTCATCTATACCAAAATAAGTACACATTTTCATGGTTAGATATATCCATATTAAAAAAGTCAGGGTCAATTATTTTGGAACAAACAGAGTAGCAAATATGGAAAGAAGTGCAACCTCATTGGAGCAACATAACCCATCGGATACGAGAGGATACATGCTGAGATTGATTGTTCATGGGGATGGAGATAGAGAGGAGATAGTGGAAATTGAGAAGAGAGATAAGCCAAAATTTAGAAACCATAAATAATCTAACCAAATGGCTCTACTTTGACATTAGGACATATATAATAGGGTGATGTCATCCTTCTCTTATGGTTGTCATGTTGTATTTTTGTTTAGTTAAAGGAGAGATAACGAAAGAAGAGAATGTTTTCTTCCCATAACTAATGAATGATCTTTTATAAAATAAGGGAAAGATATTTTCACAATTGTATCATATGCCCCCCTTAGTAATATAATTTTCTTCCAAAATTTTATTGATTCTATTAATTGCTAACAATAAAAGAGAATGTATTGTACACCTTATATTTTAATATTTTATCCAGATTACCTATAGAGCTTTTTAAAAAATGCACAACTTCTCTACCATTTTCTACATGCCCTTAGTGCAAGACTACGAGTGTGGTCAGTCTCTGCTGGATTCATCCAATCAGTTGATTTTTTCATCGCAGGGTTCTTGTTTGGGGTGATGTGGGCAACCAAGGTTCTTCCAAAATGGCATCCGTGTAGGCATCCGGAAGAAGCTGCAAATGAGTCCTTTGTTGAAACCAATGGAGATAGTTGTTGAAAGCAACATCAGAATGGTCCGCTATATTAATTCCTTTTGCCCGCTTAGCCTCCGCCACACGTTGTTGAAACGTCCTAATATGCTTCTTGTGAATATTGGGCCAATCCGTCTTCCGATGTTTGATCCTGTCATAGCTGCATATTAAAATAGCACACTGTCAATAAACAAGAAGTACATTACAAAATGGCGGAACGGCGGAAATAGGATTCATACCGGTGAAGCATACGATCCGTGTCCTCATACATCGGCGGGTACTCTTGAAATAAATCAAACTGCCGCATAACCCGCTGCGTCAAGTGAAACTCAACAGCCCACATGCATATCAACGGGCAACGCATATACCACAGATTTCTTTCAGCCATGCAAGCAGGGTTAAGCTGCCAGGCAGCGTCACCGTAAGAATATCCTTTGCCATATGGTTGCCATATCACCTACAACATGCCCAATAATGAAGATCCTACATACCGGAAACGAGAGAGTGAGGGAATAGAGTTTTTTACCTGCTCAGGGACAAGGTTGTCAAACTCGTTGGTGTATTGCTGATATGCTTGTTGTGGGTCAGAAGTAAACTCAGAATGGACGTCCCAATAGTAAGCAAATGTGGGAAACCGGTTGGGGTTGTCACCATCGTGCCATGTTTTACGAGGACCAATTTTCGGCCGTCCAACAGGGAATCGTTCCCAACTCCACACCGAAAGAAGAAGCAGCGAACCACCAATACAAGCTTGTGGATCTGTCCTACAACAAGCATCGTCAAGCTGCACATGGTATAAAAGCAAACATCAATAACAAGAATGTAGCCAAAATGGAGAGCAAATGTACGGAGTGGACAAAACAACTCATTACCTGACGATACAACCAAGCCAAAGCAGCAGTGCCCCAGCTCCACTTCCTATCCATGACGGTGAGTGCCTTCAGCCAATGCCAGTGCGCGGTCTTCCCACTAGCGTCATTGAACAGAGTCCGTGTGATAACATACCACACGTACACGCGGGCGTAGATCTTGACGACATCCTCGTCGGCATCCTCAGGGCAGGTATTGAAGTTATCTGAGATCCATTTGAAAGTAGCCCCGACGGCGACCCTCAACTTTACTCCTTCCTTGTTGAGAGTATCCCCGGGGCACTTCCCAATAAGATCTACCATCTTTCCGCGCCAATCATCACAGGCTGTATCGATACAAAGAGGAGCCCCCTCGATGGGGAGCGCAAGTATCATCGCCATGTCCTCTAGCGTGACCGTCATCTCGCCGGTCCGGAGGTGAAAGGTGTGGGTCTCCGACCTCCACCGGTCCACAAGCGCGGTGATCGCGGCAGGATTCATGTTGAGTGTGGACCGGGTGACCATATGGATGAACGGTAGAAGCCCAAGATTGTGGATGTAGGGGGTGTACCGCTCATCGTAGTTCATCGGCGTTGCCGACATCTGGTGGTACCTAAGTCGCAATGGTCCAAGAACCTGCACGGTGACGAACATATACACACGGTGTCACATACCAATTCAAGCATACCAATATTACATTTGAGTACTTAGTTTTTTAATTACCTTCTTCTTCTCGGTCATCATATAGGCACGGTGACGAACATCAACTTCATCCTCGAGAATGCTTTCATTGGTTAACTCCTCTATCCTAAACAATCCGACTATAATGTGAACATATATGCACATAAGTCATACAATTCTTCTATAACAATTTATCTCCAATATTTCATCTACAACTATACAATTCATCTAAAATTAACTTCAACTACAAAATTCATCTACAACTCATCCTATTAACATATATGTGAGCATATATGCACATAATCAAACAATTAATCTATAACAAATCCATATAATATGCAAATAATAATTCTACTAATTTCATACATATGATGAAGCACACAAATTGCACATCACAAGTGAAAGGACATTTGTCCCTTTCTACTTTTTTGGATTTACAATGACATGACTATGTTTTGTGTGAACTAATATTTGAATTATATGCATACAGGTTTAAGTTCACAGGTGAAGGGTTTCTAATGCATAAAAAGAAACTTGGTGGAATCGCCTGCCGAAAGTGGTCAAAGTTGGTCTGGCCGGCCCCCAGACCGGACCACCCGGCGGCAGACCGGACTGGCCCAGCGGGGCCGCCGGACTGATAGTCTGATTCGGTTTTCGGCGGGGCGCCGGATCCGCCCGGTCCACCACCGGACCACCCGGCGGCAGACCGGACTGGCCCGGCGGGGCCGCCGGACTGATAGTCTGATTCGGTTTTCGGCGGGGCGCCGGATCCGCCCGGTCCACCGCCGGACTCCCGGCGAAGTGTCCGGTCCCGCCGGACTTACCGCCGGGCCGTCCGGCCCAGAGGTCGGCGGCGCCGGACTTATCACCGGGATTGCTGCTGTGTGCTCCCTCCAACGGCCAGATTCCCACCTACCTATAAATACCCCTTCTCCTAGCTGGGGTAGCGTCAGAACTTCACCAACCATTGTTCATCCTTGAAGCTCTCACCTACCCCCATTGGAAAAACACCAAATTCCATAGATCTCCCCTTCTAGCCAACCAAAGCTCTTGATCTTTGGAGGATTGAAGGAGGAGGCACCGATCTACATCTTCATCGAAGGAATTTCATTTCCACCTCCATTTGCTTGGAGGATTTGCACCTTGGGGCTCTTGTGACCCTAGGTGTTGTAAGTGGTTGATTGACTTGTCTTTGTGGTGATTCTTGCCTCCGTGGCTTTCTTGGGAGCCTCCAATTGAGTTGTGGAGCTTGCCCAATACTTTGTGTAAAGGTGTCGTGCCGCCTTCAAGGGCATCGCTTAGTGGAGCGTGGACTCGCCTTTGTGGCTTGTTCACCGGAGAATAGGGTGAGCCTTTGTGGCGTTGGTGGCCTTTGTGGCACCACACCTCTCCAACGTAGACGTACTTCCCGTAACAAGGAAGGAACTACGGGAATACATCCTTGTGTCTTCGTGCCTCCATTGCGGTTACCTCTATCCTTTACTCGTACCTTTACTTATATTATTATTGCTAGCTTGCTTGTCACTCTAGGTAAATTCACTTAGCAGCACATCTAGAGAATTTACCTTCTTGTCTAGCCTTAATTTGAAAAGGAGTAAAAATTTGGGTAGCTCCTATTCACCCCCCCCCCTCTAGTCGCTCATACGATCCTTTCATTTGGTATCAGAGCGTGGTCTCTTATTCGGGCTTAACCGCCTAAGAGTTTGAGCAACTATGGAAGGGGATAAGGGTAAAGAAACTCCTCCCGAAGATACTCCTCCATCTATCTCTTCCTCTTCAATCTCACGTGAGGAGCATTTGGCGTCCTTGGACACAATGCAAACCACCATGAGATTGGAGATGAAGGCTATGTTTGAGGAATATTTTGGAAGAAAACCTTCCGGGCCCACCGACCCAAACACCACACCTAGTGTGGAACTCTCCTTGGCTAAGGTGAAGCCACCCAACGATGGCTCCACCTCCGCCGAGAATAAAGGTGACCCTCCTAAGGAAAATGATGGTCCGGCAAAGGGTGCTAACATTCCACCCCCTAACACTTACTCCCCTCCGCCGGTCCATTATCCTATGCCACACATTAACAACATGGGATCTCCTCCTAAGCTTGATTCTCGCAATTTTATTAAATGGCAAGGACTAATGAAATCTCATATTTCTAGCTCTTCTACTCATTTGTGGAGGGTCATACAAAATGGCTTTGCACCTCATGATCCTCTCAACTTGACCGGAAGGGAAGAAGTTGATGAGCAACTCAATGCCACCGCCAAGCATCTCCTTCAACAAGCCGTACCGGATACTCATGCGGTACACATCAACAATTTGAGCACCGCCAAGGAAGTATGGGACTATCTCACTATGCTCTTCATTGGGAATGAGAGTATTCGGTCCTCCAAGTTTGATGAGCTCAAGAGTGAAGAAAGGGATTTCATTATGCGTGACAATGAGACTCCCGATGAGATGTACCAAAGGATCTTGGCTCTTGCAACGGCCTTGACCGGGTTTGGGTGCAAAGACAATGGTGATGACTATATCAAGCGTATGTTCATTACCTCCATCAACCCAAGAGAACCCATGCCGTCCGAGATAATCCGTTCAAGACCGGATTTTGGGAGTATGACCTCAAATGAAGTTCTTTGCGAGTTCACCGCCTTGTCTATCTTGAAGAAGAACACGGAAGAGACTAGAGCCCGTGTTCTTGCCGGACAAGGAGTTCACAATCTTGCTCTCAAGGCCAAGGTGGTGTCCAAGCAAGGAGAAGGAGAAGAAGAAATATATGAAGAAGAGTGTTGGTCTCCGGAAGATCTCAAGTTTGCCCTCCATGAACAGTTGGCTCTCAATGCAAATGCCTTTTGGGATGCCAACAAGCACAAGACGAAGGGATCCAAGTTCAAATCCTTTCCAAGGAAGGGTGGTGACTCTAAAGTGAGGCATTGCTACAATTGTGGAGGAATCAAGCACTTCATCGCCGAATGTCCTTATGAGAACAAGGAGGACAATGAAGGACGGCTCATACCCAAGCGTCGGTCATCAAAGTTCTACCCATCCAAGAAGCATGGGAACAAGGACAACAAGAAGAAAGGAGAAAGGGTATTGGTGGTTCATGAGGAGTATGACTCCGAGTCCGATGATGATGACTCCGTTGATGAAGAGAATGGAGAAGTGGCCGCCATTGCCATTGTCTCCACACCACCTACATCCCTCTTCAACTCACAAAATGAGAACGCCATCATCACCACTCACAAGTGTCTTATGGCTAAGGCCTCGGAGGTAACCTCATCACCTACTCCTTCATCATCTCATTCCAATGCTACCTCTATGGATGATGTGAGTAGTCTTAAGATTAAGAAAGAACTAGTTTCTTGTGATGATTTTCTTGCTAACATGAAGGGGCCAACCAAGATATACTTTGAGACACTAATGTGTGAAATTGGTGATGCCCATGACACTATCAAGGAGAAGGAGGAGTTGGAAAGATTAGCCGCCGATGATATTGGCTCTCTATCAATTGAGCTCGAAGAAGAGCAAAACTTGAGAGTCTCTTTAGAGGAGAAATTGTTGGGACTAGAAGAGTCTCATAATCTAAGCTTGTCAAAACTCACTAAAGAACGTGACCATGCTCTTGCTATGGTCAAGTTGCTTAAAAAGGAGAAAGTTGAATTTGACGTTGGTCATAATGATCTTCGTGAGAAGTTTGAGAAGCTTGAAGAAGCCCACAAGGCTTTGGAAGGCAAATTCTCGCATCTCACCAAGATTCGTGAACAACTTCAAATTCAACTAACTATTGAACAATCTAAAGTCCCACCAATGCAAGTTATTGAAGTTCCTTGTTCTTCTAACTCTATTTGTGATCATAGTGATATCATTGAGGAGAATAATAGGTTGAAGGCCGATCTTGCTAAGGGCCTTGCTACTTGCATTCAAGGAGAGAAGAATCTCAATGATCTCTTGAACAATCAAAGATTGTTCAAGGGAAAGGAGGGCCTCGGATTTGTTGCCGAGTCCTCAAAGAAAGGGGATCTTTGTTTGGTGGCCGAGTCCTCAAAGAAGAAGAAGAATAAGAAGAATAAGAAGAACAAGAAGAAGACAAAGCCTGCTGCTGCTCCTACTCCTCATGTCCCCTTTGATATTTGTTACACCGAGGAGGAGTGGGAGGAGCTGAATGGGAAGAAGAAAATCGAGGAGATCGGAGTCTCCGGGTCAAAGGTTCCGGAGTCTCCGGTTAGTTCATCTACCCCGGAGTCTCCGCTCCCAAAGGCCGGAGTCTCCGGCCCTTCTCACAATAATTTTGCAGGAAAATATAACCCTCATTATGTTCTTCTTAGGGACTATTATGGTGATGTCTATGCTAAATATGTTGGTCCCTATAATGGTTACATTGAATATGCTATTTGGGTACCTAAGATTCTTGTGACTAACAAAAGAGGACCCATTCAAAAATGGGGACCTAAAACCAAGAATTAATCTGTTGTAGGACATTGCTTCCGGAGGAGGAAAATGGATTATTGATAGTGGTGCCACAAGCCACATGACCGGAAGCAAAAATATTGTGGAAGATCTAAAGCCAAATACTTCAAATGTCACGGTCTCATATGGAGATAAGTCATCCTCTAAGGTACTTGGTTTCGGTAAGGTGGTGATCACTCCGGACGTGTCCCTAGTGAATGTCATGCTTGTTGAAACCATTGGTTATAATCTACTTTCCGTTCATCAACTTGCTACTATGGGCTATGCCACATATTTTGATGTTGATATTGTGGTCGTCATGTGGAGTAAGTCTCTCAAGGTTGCCTTTGTTGGGTATGTCGAAATGGCTTGTATGTGGTGGACTTTTCGGAGAAACCCACTACGGCCGCGATATGCCTAATTGCTAAGGCCGACGTGGGATGGCTTTGGCATCGCCGGCTAGCCCACGTCAATATGAGAGCTTTGCAAAATCTCTACACCGACGGCCACATACTCGGACTAAAGGATGTTTCTTTTTCAAAAGATCGTGTTTGTAGGGCATGTATTGAAGGAAAGATGCATGAAACAAGTCATCCGAGCAAGACTATTATCTCTTCCAAGAGGTGCTTGGAGCTCCTTCACATGGATCTCTTTGGACCTCCCACTTATGCAAGTCTTGGTGGCAAGAAGTATTGCTTGGTGATTGTCGATGACTATTCAAGATACACTTGGGTTTATTTCTTTGAGTTCAAGAGTGAGACCCAACAAACCGTCAAAGACTTTGCCATCGAAGTTGAGCGTCAATTCAATACCACCATATTGACTATAAGAAGTGATAATGGCACCGAGTTCAAGAACTACTCCCTAAATGAGTTTCTTAGTGATGCGGGTATCAAACATCAATATTCCGCTGCATATACCCCGCAACAAAATGGAGTTGCCGAGAGGAAGAACTGGACTCTTATGGATGCGGCAAGAACTATGTTGGCGGAGTTCAAGTCTCCATACAACTTTTGGGCCGAAGCTATTAATACCGCATGCCATGCCACCAACCGGCTTTATCTCCGCAAGAACTTGAACAAGACTCCATATGAAATTCTTACCGGGCAAAAGCCCAACATCAAGTACTTCCGGGTATTTGGTTGTAAGTGTTTCTATCTCAAGAAAGGTGTTCGTTTGTCAAAATTTGATTCTAAAGCTATAGAGGGTATCTTTGTTGGTTACTCCACGGACTCACATTCCTATAGGATCTATAGCAAGTCCACCGGGCATGTTATAGAGACTTGTAATGTGAGGTTCGATGAAGATAATGGTTCCTTTGTGGGACAAAGTGGTGTTCGTGATGTAGGTGACGAAATTCCTCCCCAAGCCATAAGAAGAATGTGTGTCGGATTCTTCCGGCCCATTGAGGGACACCTTTTGGCCGAAGGAGAAGGACAATGCTCTACACAAGTGGAGCCTTCACCTGCTGAACACCCACAGGACATTGACCAAAGACAAGCTGCGCACCCTCAACCTCAAGATCATCACACCGAGCAATCTTGCCCGGAGTCTCCGGCCCCTGTGGTCCGGACTCTCCGGCCTATACCGGAGTCTCCGGGTATGGATACCGGAGTCTCCGGGGGTGATCAAGGCCTTGATGAAGATCCTTCAGAATTCCGTGGCTATGGGCCACTTGATGATCAAGGCAATCCAGATGGTCAAGGCGAGGACCAGAACAGTGATCATGAAGATGATCAAGTAGTCTCTCAAGAATCTCCTCTTGAGGCTCGCACTCGCCGTGAGAAGAAGCTTGAGTCCATTCTTCGACGAAGAAGCATATCCTTGGAAAATGTGGTTGGGAGTGTTCGTAAAGGTGTCTCCACAAGGAGGCAACTTTCTAACTTTAGCTCTCATCATGCTTTTGTCTCTTGTGTAGAACCCAAGAAAGTTTATGAGGCGCTTGAGGATCCGGATTGGCTTGATGCCATGCATGATGAACTCAACAACTTCGAGCGCAACAAAGTTTGGACTCTAGTAGAAAGGACTAAAGATTGCCGTAATGTCATTGGGACCAAGTGGATCTTCAAGAACAAGCAAGATGCAAATGGCATAGTCATTCGTAACAAGGCAAGATTGGTGGCTCAAGGTTTCTCCCAAGTTGAGGGTATTGACTTTGGTGAAACTTTCGCTCCCGTTGCCCGTCTTGAATCCATTCGCATCTTACTTACATATGCATCACATCATAACTTTAAACTTCAACAAATGGATGTTAAAAGTGCATTTCTCAACGGTCCCTTAAATGAATTGGTTTTTGTGAAGCAACCCCCGGGCTTCGAAAGCCCTAAGTTTCCTAACCACGTTTACAAACTTGATAAGGCGCTCTATGGCCTCAAACAAGCCCCACGCGCGTGGTATGAGCACCTTAAAGAGTTGTTGGTGGATCGTGGTTTTGAAATTGGGGTGATCGATCCCACTCTTTTTACTAAGAAGGTCAATGGGGAGCTTTTCATTTGCCAATTATATGTTGATGATATTGAAGGGTTTCGCAGCATAGTAAATCAAAAAAAATTCCTACGGATGCGAACAAGAAAGCCAAGATCTAATCTAGGAGATGTAATCAACGAGAGAGGTAGATGAGATCTTCATACCCTTGAAGATTCGCACAGCGGAAACGTTCAATAGAACGTGGTTGACGTAGTCGTACTCGCCGTCTCCTCCTCGCGATCCGATCCGATCCTACGCCGCAAGTGGCGGCGCCTCCGAGAGTTGCACACGTGCGGTGCAGCGACGTCTCCTCCTTCCTTGGTCCAGCAAGTATGGTGGAGAGATAGATTGGATCAGTAGCACGACGGCGTGGTGCTTATGGTGGAGAGTTTCTGCGGCAGGGCTTCGCCTACGCGCAGTCGCGAGAGAGAGAGAGGGAGGGCAGCAGTTGGCGGCTAGGGTTTTGGGTTAGGGTGTCGAGAGGGCTGCGCCCTTGCCCCCCTATATATAGAGGGGTGGCCGGCCAGCTTGGCCTCTCCCCAAACCCTAGGGCGCCGACTTGGAGTAGGAAGAGTGGGGGGCAAGTTTCCCCCCCTTCCTTCTTTGAAGACTCCCTTAGGGTTTCCCCTTGGGCTGGCCGGCTGGGCCTTAGGGGCCTTGTGCGCCTGGCCCAGGGCGGCCAGGGCACTTCCCCTTAGGCCCACGCAGGCCTCCGTCAAGTGGGCCCACGTTGGTCCCACTCCGGAACCTTCTAGGACCTTCCGGTACAATACCGATAAACTCCGAAACCTTTCCGGAATCCAAAAACTGCTTTCCTTTATATGAATCTTATTCTCCGGACCATTCCGGAACCTCTCGTGACGTCCTGGATCTCATCCGAGACTCCGAACTAAAACTCATAAACCAATTATCCATTCTATCCTAGCATCGATACACGTTAAGTGTGTGACCCTACGGGTTCGAGAATATGTAGACATGATCTTCTATCAATAATCAACAGCGGGATCTGGAAACCCATATTGACTCCCACATATTCATCGATGATCATATCGAATGAACCACGATGTCAGGATTCAATTAATCCCGTATATGTATTCCCTTCGTCACACGATATTTTACTCGCCCGAGATTTGATCGTCGGTATCGCCATACCTAGTTCAATCTCGTTCAGCAGCAAGTACTTTACTCGTTCCGTAATCCGATATCACTTTGTGATTAACTCATTAACCACATGCTTGCAAGCGGTGTTGATATCGATTACCGAGTGGGCCCGAAGTATATCTCTCCGACTTGGGAGGGACAAATTCCATCTCGATACATACAACCCAACAAGTACTTTCCGATCACCTGAGAGACACCTTTATTATCACCCTCACATAGGATGACGTTTGATGACTTCAAAGCTTTCTTCCGATACTAGGGAGTTGTATTATCTCATGGTCTAAGGAATACAATACATGACATAGGAAAAGCTTCGCAAAGATGAACACGATGACACGATCTAATTGCTCTGCTTTATTTGGGTCTATCCATCATATCATTCTCCTAATGATATGATCTCATTATTAATTGACAACTCATGTCTATGGTTAGGAAACCTTAACCATCATTAATCAATGAGCTAGTCCATAGAGGCGTACTAGGGACACGGTGTTGTTCATAAACCACACAAGTATTAAAGTTTCCGCTTAATACAATTCTAGCATGGAATATAAACATTATCATGAACAAGAATTATAACAATAACATCTTTATTATTGCCTCTAGGGCATAATTCCAACAGTCTCCCACTTGCACTAGAGTCAATAATCTAGTTTACATCTGGCAACAATCTAACACCCATGGCATTAAGGTGCTGATCATGTTTTGCTCGTGGAAGAGGTTTAGTCAACAGATCTGCGACATTCAGATCCGTATGTACTTTGCTAATCTTCAGATCTCCATCTGATATATAATCTCGAATTATATGGAAACGGCGGTTGATGTGCTTGGTTTTTGGATGATATCTTGGTTCCTTAGCCAGTGCTATGGCGCCAGTGTTATCGCACAATATCTCCAGTGGGTCCAAGGCATTTGGAACCACACCAAGCTCAGTGATGAAGTTTCTGATCCAAACTCCTTCACTTGATGCTTCTGAAGCAGCCATGTATTCCGCTTCTGTTGTAGATCCCGCGATCACGCTTTGCTTGCAGCTTCTCCAGCTCACAGCTCCACCATTCAAAATATAAACGTATCCTGTCTGAGATTTAGAATCATCCGGGTCGGTGTCGAAGCTAGCGTCGACGTAACCTTTTACGACGAGCTCCTCATCACCTCCATAGACCAAGAACATTTCTTTGGTCCTTTTTAAATACTTTAGGATGTTCTTTACGGCTGTCCAGTGTTCCACTCCTGGATCACTTTGGTATCTGCTCGTCAAACTAAGAGCATTGGACACATCCGGTCTAGTACACAACATGGCATACATGATAGAACCTATGGCCGAGGCATATGGCACTTTGCTCATAGTTTCTCTATCTTTTACCGTAGCTGGACACTGAGCCTTGCTCAATATCTTACCTGACAACATGGGCAATGAACCTTTCTTTGCTTTATCCATTCTGAACCTCTTCAGAACCTTGTCCAGGTATGTACTTTGGCTTAAAGCTATTAGGCGTCTTTCTCTATCTCTATAGATTTTGATGCCTAATATATAAGCAGCTTCCCCTAGGTCTTTCATTGAAAAACATTTATTCAAATAACTCTTCACATCGTTAAGCATACCGATGTCATTTCCAATAATCAATATGTCATCCACATATAGTACTAAAAATGTCACCGAGATCCCACTCACTTTCTTGTAAATACAAGCTTCGTAGCAATTTGGAACAAATCCAAAACTCTTGATCACTTGATCAAAACGAAGGTTCCAACTCCGAGATGCTTGCTTCAGTCCATAAATGGAACGCTGAAGTTTGCACACCTTATTAGCATCCTTAGGATCGACAAAACCTTCGGGCTGCATCATATACAACTCTTCATCAATGTTGCCATTGAGGAACGCAGTCTTGACATCCATCTGCCATATTTCATAATCATGAAATGCAGCAATTGCTAATAAAATCCGAATGGACTTAAACATCGCTACGGGAGAGAAAGTCTCGTCGTAGTCAACACCTTGAACTTGCCGAAAACCTTTTGCGACAAGCCGAGCTTTATAGACAGTAACATTACCATCCGCGCCCGTTTTCTTCTTGAAAATCCATTTGCATTCAACGGCCTTACGGTCGCTAGGAGGGTCTACCAAAGTCCACACTTGGTTTTCGCTCATGGATCCCAATTCGGATTTCATGGCTTCTAGCCATTTCTCAGAGTCTGGGCTCATCATTGCTTCCTCATAGTTCGCAGGTTCGCTGTTGTCTAACAACAAGACGGTTAAGACAGGGTTGCCGTACCATTCAGGAGTGGCACGTGACCCTGTCGACCTGCGAAGTTCAGTAGTAGCATCGTTCGAAGTTTCATGATCTTTATCATTAGCTTCCTCTCTTATTGATGCAGGCGGCGCCGGAACAATTTCTGGTGCTGCGCTACTCTCCAACTCGAGAGAAGGTTCAATAACCTCGTCTAGCTCTACATTTCTCCCACTCACTTCTTTCGAGAGAAACTCCTTCTCAAGAAATGATCCGTTCTTAGCAACAAACACTTTGCCTTCGGATCTGTGGTAGAAGGTATACCCAATCGTTTCCTTAGGGTATCCTATGAAGACGCATTTCTCCGCTTTGGGTTCGAGCTTGTCCGGCATCAACTTCTTGACGTAAGCTTCGCATCCCCAAACTTTAAGAAACGACAACTTAGGTTTAGCACCAAACCATAGTTCATACGGTGTCGTCTCAACGGATTTAGATGGTGCCCTATTTAAAGTGAATGCAGCGGTTTCTAATGCATAACCCCAAAATGATAACGGCAAATCTGTAAGAGACATCATTGATCGCACCATATCTAATAGAGTTCGATTCCGGCGTTCAGACACACCATTGCGCTGTGGTGTTCCGGGTGGCGTGAGTTGCGAAACGATTCCGCTTGCTTTAAGATGCGTGAGAAAATCATAACTCAAATACTCACCTCCACGATCGGATCGCAAAAATTTAATTTTCCTGTTACGATGGTTTTCCACTTCGTTCTGAAATTCTTTGAACTTTTCAAACGTTTCAGATTTATGTTTCATTAAATAGATATACCCATATCTACTTAAGTCATCAGTAAAAGTGAGAAAATAGCGATATCCACCGCGCGTCGAAATACTCATTGGTCCGCACACATCGGTATGTATGATTTCCAATAAGTCCGTTGCTCGCTCCATTATTAAGGAGAACGGGGTTTTGATCATCTTGCCCATGAGGCATGGTTCGCACGTGTCAAATGATTCAAAATCAAGAGACTCTAAAAGTCCATCAGAATGGAGTTTCTTCATGCGTTTTACACCAATATGACCTAGACGGCAGTGCCACAAATAAGTTGGATTATCACTATCTACTTTGAATCTTTTAGCCTCAATGTTATGGATGTGTGTTTCATTGCTTTCGAGATTCAGAAGAAATAAACCATTCACAACAGGTGCATGACCATAAAAGATGTTATTCATATAAATAGAACAACCATTATTCTCAGATTTAAATGAATAACCGTCTTGCAATAAACACGATCCAGATATAATGTTCATGCTCAACGCAGGCACATAATAACACTTATTAAGGTTTAAAACTAATCCCGAAGGTAAAACTAAGGAGAGCGTGCCGACGGCCATCACATCAACTTTTGATCCATTGCCAACGCGCATCGTCACCTCATCCCTTGCTAGCCGTCGTCTATTCCGTAGTTCTTGTTTCGAGTTACAAATATTAGCAACTGAACCAGTATCATATACCCAGGCACTACAACGAGCGCTAGTAAGGTAGACATCAATAACATGTATATCAAATATACCTTTGATGGTGCCAGCCTTCTTGTCCGCTAAGTACTTCGGACAGTTGCGCTTCCAGTGACCCTTGACCTTGCAATAGAAGCACTCAGTGTCCGGCTTAGGTCCAGACTTGAGCTTCTTCTCAGCAGGGGCAACGCGCTTGCCGCTGCCTTTCTTGAAAGATCCCTTTGCTCCCTTAGCTTTCTTAAAGCTAGTGGTCTTGTTGACCATCAACACATGATTGTCTTTCTTGATATCCACCTCCGCAGCTTTCAGCTTAGCGAAGAGCTCAGTGATCGTATCAGTGGAACCAATTTGATTATGAGTAACTACAAAACCTTTGTAGCTAGGAGGGAGTGATTGCAGAACTCTGTCAATCTTGAGCTCCTCTGGAATCTTGCAGTCCAGTTGCTCAAGGCGTTGAGTGTAGCCCGACATCTTAATGGCGTGCTCACTAATGGAACTCCCTTCTTCCATCTTGCAGTTAAAGAACTTCCCAGAGATCTCATATCTCTCAGAACGGGCTTGAGTCTGAAACATGGTTTTCAGTTCCTCAAGTATCTCATAAGGCCCGCGGTACTTCTCAAAACGATTTTGAAGTTCCGGTTCCATAGAAAATAGCATGGTACTCATAATCGCATCACAATCATCTCTACGAGCATTGAAGTCAGCAAGTTCTTCAGTTTTCGCAGTTGCAGCAGGGGTGTCACCTAGCGCTTTGTCAAGTACATAGGCTTTTTGTCCGCCAGCGAGTATGATTCTCAGATTGCGGAACCAGTTGGTGAAGTTAGACCCATTGTTCTTAAGCTTTTCTTTCTCAGCAAAGACGTTGAAGTTGAAGTTGGACTTAGCCATTTGATCTACAACATTGCAAGTACAATTTAGACTATGTTCATGATAACTAGTTCAACTTAATCAAATTACTAGATGAACTCCCACTAAATTCAACATCCCTCAAGTTGTTTAGTGAACACGATCCAAATTCACCACACCTAATCCGATCTTCACGAGAAGAGATGTGGTTTCAATGGTGGACAACTCAGTGTCGATCATATCATTCATATGACTCATGATTAACCTTTCGGTTCATGTGTTCCGAGGCCATGTCTGTACATGCTAGGCTCGTCAAGTCAAACCCAAGTATTTTCCGCGTGTGCAAAACTGGCTTGCACCCGTTGTATGTGAACGTAGAGTTTATAGCACCCGATCATCACGAGGTGCTTGAAAACGACGAACTTTCGCAACGGCGCATACGAGGGGAGAACACAATTTTATCTTGATCTTTAAGTGAGGAATCATCTTATAATGCTACCATCGCGATCTAAGCATAATAAGATACATAAAAGGATAAACATCACATGCATATAATTTTATGTGACATGGTATAGCCAATCTCCGCGCCATGATCTCCATCTTGTGCGCGCCGGCATGATCTCCATCACTCCACCATGATTGCCTCCACCACGAATAGCAACTACAACTATTGCTAACTACTTAGCGATAAAGTAAAGCTATTACATGGCGTATAAGAAGTTGACACGCAGGTCATACATAATTATAAAGACAACCATATGGCTCCTGCCGGTTGTGAACTCATCGACATGCAAGTCGTGAAAGATTACAAAACATGATCATTGCATACAACTCAATTCATACTCATCATGTCTTGGGCCATACCATATCACAAAACACTCCCTGCAAAAACAAGTTAGACGCCTCTACTTTGTTGTTGCATGTTTTACGTGGCTTATGGGAGTAGCAAGCTAAGAACGATTCTTACCTACGGAAAGCCACAACGGTGATATTATGGTTGCTAACATCCGATGTAAGTCCCATGACTACTATAGTGAGAGAAACTGGCATCCACCAGCCGCATGTATGGAACAAGCCACACGTCAAGTGCGGAGCCGGTCTCGCGAACGCGGTCGCGTAAAGTTGGTCTGGACCGCTTCGATCTCACTATACCGCGCCATAAGAAATACACAACAAGAGGTTTGGAACAGAAAACATCAACGCCCGCAACAAGCATGTTGCGTTCTACTCGTGAAACACATCTACGCATAGATCTAGCTCTGATACCACTGAAGGGTTTCACAGCATAGTAAATCAAAAAAATTTCCTACGGATGCGAACAAGAAAGCCAAGATCTAATCTAGGAGATGTAATCAACGAGAGAGGTAGATGAGATCTTCATACCCTTGAAGATTCGCACAGCGGAAACGTTCAATAGAACGTGGTTGACGTAGTCGTACTCGCCGTCTCCTCCTCGCGATCCGATCCGATCCTACGCCGCAAGTGGCGGCGCCTCCGAGAGTTGCACACGTGCGGTGCAGCGACGTCTCCTCCTTCCTTGGTCCAGAAAGTATGGTGGAGAGATAGATTGGATCAGCAGCACGACGGCGTGGTGCTTATGGTGGAGAGTTTCTGCGGCAGGGCTTCGCCTACGCGCAGTCGCGAGAGAGAGAGAGAGAGGGAGGGCAGCAGTTGGCGGCTAGGGTTTTGGGTTAGGGTGTCGAGAGGGCTGCGCCCTTGCCCCCCTATATATAGAGGGGTGGCCGGCCAGCTTGGCCTCTCCCCAAACCCTAGGGCGCCGACTTGGAGTAGGAAGAGTGGGGGGCAAGTTTCCCCCCCTTCCTTCTTTGAAGACTCCCTTAGGGTTTCCCCTTGGGCTGGCCGGCTGGGCCTTAGGGGCCTTGTGCGCCTGGCCCAGGGCGGCCAGGGCACTTCCCCTTAGGCCCACGCAGGCCTCCGTCAAGTGGGCCCACGTTGGTCCCACTCCGGAACCTTCTA
This sequence comes from Dactylis glomerata, assembly GCA_007115705.1. Taxonomy (NCBI): domain Eukaryota; kingdom Viridiplantae; phylum Streptophyta; class Magnoliopsida; order Poales; family Poaceae; genus Dactylis; species Dactylis glomerata. The sequence goes on along the minus strand of QXEO01000472.1, from coordinate 4,660,346 downwards.
GAACCTTCCGGTACAATACCGATAAACTCCGAAACCTTTCCGGAATCCAAAAACTGCTTTCCTTTATATGAATCTTATTCTCCGGACCATTCCGGAACCTCTCGTGACGTCCTGGATCTCATCCGAGACTCCGAACTAAAACTCATAAACCAATTATCCATTCTATCCTAGCATCGATACACGTTAAGTGTGTGACCCTACGGGTTCGAGAATATGTAGACATGATCTTCTATCAATAATCAACAGCGGGATCTGGAAACCCATATTGACTCCCACATATTCATCGATGATCATATCGAATGAACCACGATGTCAGGATTCAATTAATCCCGTATATGTATTCCCTTCGTCACACGATATTTTACTCGCCCGAGATTTGATCGTCGGTATCGCCATACCTAGTTCAATCTCGTTCACAGCAAGTACTTTACTCGTTCCGTAATCCGATATCACTTTGTGATTAACTCATTAACCACATGCTTGCAAGCGGTGTTGATATCGATTACCGAGTGGGCCCGAAGTATATCTCTCCGACTTGGGAGGGACAAATTCCATCTCGATACATACAACCCAACAAGTACTTTCCGATCACCTGAGAGACACCTTTATTATCACCCTCACATAGGATGACGTTTGATGACTTCAAAGCTTTCTTCCGATACTAGGGAGTTGTATTATCTCATGGTCTAAGGAATACAATACATGACATAGGAAAAGCTTCGCAAAGATGAACACGATGACACGATCTAATTTCTCTGCTTTATTTGGGTCTATCCATCATATCATTCTCCTAATGATATGATCTCATTATTAATTGACAACTCATGTCTATGGTTAGGAAACCTTAACCATCATTAATCAATGAGCTAGTCCATAGAGGCGTACTAGGGACACGGTGTTGTTCATAAACCACACAAGTATTAAAGTTTCCGCTTAATACAATTCTAGCATGGAATATAAACATTATCATGAACAAGAATTATAACACTAACATCTTTATTATTGCCTCTAGGGCATAATTCCAACAGATATTATATTTGGTTCTACTAACAAAGCTTTCAATAATGAGTTTGCCAAGCTCATGACCGACAAGTTTGAGATGTCTATGATGGGGGAGTTAGAGTTCTTCCTTGGATTTGAAGTCAAACAATTGAAGGGAGGGACTTTTGTGAACCAAGCCAAATATACCCAAGACATGCTCAAGAGGTTCGAGATGATTGGATTCAAAGGTGCAAAGACTCCCATGCCAACAAAGGTTAATCTTGATCTCGATCCTAATGGTAAAGAAGTGGATCAAAAACTTTATAGATCTATGATTGGTTCCTTGCTTTACCTTTGTGCATCTAGACCGGACATTATGTTAAGTGTGGGAGTTTGTGCACGTTTTCAAGTCACACCAAAAGAAAGCCACTTAGTGGCGGTCAAAAGAATCTTTCGATATTTAGTGAATACCCCTAACTTTGGTCTTTGGTATCCAAAAGGAGCAAGTTTTGATCTTGTAGGTTACTCGGATTCGGATTGGGCGGGAGACAAAGTGGAACGGAAATCAACCTCCGGGGCTTGCCAATTTCTTGGTAGGTCTTTGGTGTGTTGGTCATCTAAGAAACAAAATTGTGTGTCTCTCTCTACCACCGAAGCCGAATATGTAGCCGCGGCTAGTTGTTGTGCACAACTCTTATGGATGAGGCAAACTTTGAAGGATTACGGTGTCATTTTTGACAAAGTGCCTCTTTTATGTGATAATGAAAGTGCAATCAAGATCGCTCACAACCCGGTGCAACACAACAAGACGAAGCATATTGAGATTCGTCATCATTTCATTCGGGATCATGTCAATCGTGGAGATATTGATCTATCTTATGTTGGCACTCATGAGCAACTTGCCGATATATTCACAAAGCCTCTTGATGAAGCAAGATTCCGGGAATTGAGGCATGAACTAAATATCATTGATTCAAGCAATGTGGCTTGAGCTAGGTGCATTTACTCCCATACTCTAACTAGTGTGTTGTTCTAGTCTAGATGCGCATAGTTGAGGATAGTCATCGTGTCAATTAATGGCACGATGCATACTCAATTGTGCGACATTATAAGATCACTAATGTCATTTGAGCCCAAGCATGTCTCTTCGCGGTGTCACGACATTGGTGATCACACATTGGGGGAGAAATCCCCCACCATTGCATGTCTTCAAATCTCGTGTGTTTGTTGTTGTGCTTCTTTGGAAGGCATGCAATCTTAAGTTGATTTTCTTGCAAACAAGTTTGATGGTTGTTGATTTCTTTCGCACACCATGCTTTTCTTGTTGATACATGTCACATATCGACAATTGTCAAAACTTTTCTTGTTGTTCTAGTCTAGTCCAAAAGGTGTTTCGGCGGCCTGCCCGGCGAAAACCGGATCTGGCGCCGGACTGCCCGGCGGCCCACCGGGCCAGCCCGGCGGATCCACCGAACTGGCATTCAGTATACCAGTTCGGCGGGCTCGCCAGAATGGCCCGGCGGCCCGCCGGACCGTCCGGCGCATGGCCCGGTCCCGCCGGACTTACCGCCGGACTGGCAGGCCTATATAAATTCGTGGGGAGGGTTCCTTAGGCAGTTTTCCCCACTTCCCTCCCTTCCCACGCCCGCCCCCAACTCCATTGGCGCCGCCCCATCAAGCTTCTCCCCCCCTAGCCTCTCCACCCAACCAATCCCTTCCAAATTTAGATCGGGTGTAGATCGGGGTGGTTTGAAGCTTTCCTCCGAAGATCTTCGCGTTTCGTCAACCGCATTGGGAGATCGGGATTCTTCCCCATCTTCTTGTGCACCATGTCTTCGGGTAACTCCCTCGTTTTCTCTCCTTCCTCTAGCCCTTGCCTCACACTCCGTTTGTTCATGCTCTTGTATGAGTAGATCTAGTGTGTATCTAGGGTTAGATTCATCTTCTTGGGATAGATTCATCTTGTCTAGGGATAGATCCTTTTTAGGGTTTCGTTCCTTGTTAGACTAGTGTGTGTTCCTTGGCATCCTTGTACCTTTAAAGTTTGTAGTGACAAGTTGTTGAGTCAAGATTGCGGGTAGTATGACAAGTGTGTGTTTCGGCGAAAGATCCGGCGGCCGCCGGACCTGGCACCGGATCACCCGGCGGACCACCGGACCATCTCGGCGGACCCGCCGAACTGGCATTCAGTATACCAGTTCGGCGAGCTCGCCGGAATGGCCCGGCGGCCCGCCGGACGATCCGGCCCACTGCCCGGTCCCGCCGGACCTGGCGCCGAACCTCACTGCCATACTACCTCTCCATCTTGCACTTGTTTCTTCTGACCTTGAGTTCCTTTTTCCGTGACATGTATCTTTATCTGGTGTTGCTTTGCTTTGCTTGAGTTTTCAGACTCTTTCTCGACTGAGGACAGTGATTACCGGATTGAAACCGCAGAAGAGCTTCGCGCATTTGAAGCCAAGAAGAGGAAGATTGATGAGGTTGAGGGGCAGTCTTCACGCCGTACTCGTCAGACAGGGAAGACCGCAGCTGAAGGTGGCAGCTCTGCAGCTGCAGGGCCGCGGATGAGGTCCAAGCTTGTTTACACTCGTGGACCTCATCCACCCTGGAAGGGTAAGGGGGCTCGTGGCCCGGTGGATGTGGAGAAGGAGCAGGAGATTGAAGGGAACTTGGGTACAGCCAATATCAGCATTTGGTGTAAACTTCGCCTTGCTAACCCGTACCGCTTTCAAGATTCACTCCGAGGCGCCCTTTACCGTGGAGAAGATCTCTTGCATTTGCTATCCAGATGAGCCATCCCTCCCTGCTCCTGCCATTTCAGGGATGTACTACTACTACAATGCTCTTGCCAAGCTCTTCCGTCAGAATCTGATAAGTAAGGCTGGAGATGATGCTAGTGTCAGGGGCTATCACAGGAACCTGCTATACTATTGCTAGCCCGACAAGCTTCGGAAGATCGATGGTTGTGACTTCATTTTTCAGGAAATGAAGAGATCCTCTCTCAAGCGCATGACTCCCAACTTCTGTCAGTATGTGTAGCGTTTGATCAACAGGCAGCCCCGGGCTCAGACTGCTCAGGTGCGTGGACAGATTCTGGAGATGGAGACTTTCTCAGTGGGTTTCCAGGGTGGTTTTGAAGAGGCTCCCGGCTTGCACCGTGCCAGGGCTAGAGGTCGCTCCATGGATGCTCCTGATCCTCACCATGCCTCTGGCTCTGGAGCTAGTCATCGTCGTCGTCATCGCCATCATCGGTCCTCTCGCAAGAAAGGTGTTGCTGCTTTCTTCAAGAATTTGTGGGAGATGTGTCGCAGCACTTATGATGTAGCTCAGAGGAGCATGGAGATGAGTCAGGAGACTCGGAGGAGGCAGAATGAGTTCTTGGCAGCTAGAGGCGGTGCAGTTCCCCCCGTTGGACATGAGCTGGATCCGGTCCCGTATGTCAACTATGTCATGCCGCCTCTTGATGATGACATGTTTGCTGGTATTGAAGACTTTGAAGACTTTGAGCCACCCTCTGAGCCAGACGATGCTGATGACGATGAAGGTGCTCATGGAGAGGATGATCCGGAGGGTTCTCCTGTCCCCAGTGAAGATTTTTGAGCGCTAGCATCGTCTCCTCTCTTGTCCCTTTTTGGTGTTTCGATGCCAAAGGGGGAGAAGAGTGTAGAGTCTCTAGGAATAACGTCGCATGACACAAGCCTCGCTTTCATTTTCCTTGGTTCTTAAGTGGCTTGTGTCCATTTGCGTTTTATTTGCCGTTTTATCTCTCAAACTCCGTGAAACCCTATCGTGTGTGGACAAGTGTGTACTTTAATTATGCACTATGCACTTTATGCTTATGTTTGGATATGTCTATGCTTGCTATATTATTATCTATCCATGATATTATCTTGTCCATGCCATGCTTGGTTCCTATTGATGGTGGGGGAGCTCCCTATAATTTAAATCTTGCACTTTGCATTCCAAAAGCAAATTCTACCATGTGCATGTGTTATGGGGGAGCACTCTCTCTATTCATTAGATACCATGTTTTGGTTCTCCTATGAGACTCTAACATAGTTTGTCATCGTAAATCAAAAATGGGGAGATTGAAAGGACATTTGTCCCTTTCTACTTTTTTGGATTTACAATGACATGACTATGTTTTGTGTGAACTAATATTTGAATTATATGCATACAGGTTTAAGTTCACATGTGAAGGGTTTCTAATGCATAAAAAGAAACTTGGTGGAATCGCCTGCCGAAAGTGGTCAAAGTTGGTCTGGCCGGCCCCCAGACCGGACCACCCGGCGGCAGACCGGACTGGCCCAGCGGGGCCGCTGGACTGATAGTCTGATTCGGTTTTCGGCGGGGCGCCGGATCCGCCCGGTCCACCACCGGACCACCCGGCGGCAGACCGGACTGGCCCGGCGGGGCCGCCGGACTGATAGTCTGATTCGGTTTTCGGCGGGGCGCCGGATCCGCCCGATCCACCGCCGGACTCCCGGCGAAGTGTTCGGTCCCGCCGGACTTACCGCCGGGCCGTCCGGCCCAGAGGCCGGCGGCGCCGGACTTATCGCCGGGATTGCTGCTGTGTGCTCCCTCCAACGGCCAGATTCCCACCTACCTATAAATACCCCTTCTCCTAGTTGGGGTAGCGTCAGAACTTCACCAACCATTGTTCATCCTTGAAGCTCTCACCTACCCCCATTGGAAAAATACCAAATTCCATAGATCTCCCCTTCTAGCCAACCAAAGCTCTTGATCTTTAGAGGATTGAAGGAGGAGGCACCGATCTACATCTTCACCGAAGGAATTTCATTTCCACCTCCATTTGCTTGGAGGATTTGCACCTTGGGGCTCTTGTGACCCTAGGTGTTGTAAGTGGTTGATTGACTTGTCTTTGTGGTGATTCTTGCCTCCGTGGCTTTCTTGGGAGCCTCCAATTGAGTTGTGGAGCTTGCCCCAATACTTTGTGTAAAGGTGTCATGCCGCCTTCAAGGGCATCGCTTAGTGGAGCGTGGACTCGCCTTTGTGGCTTGTTCACCGGAGAATAGGGTGAGCCTTTGTGGCGTTGGTGGCCTTTGTGGCACCACACCTCTCCAACGTAGACGTACTTCCCGTAACAAGGAAGGAACTACGGGAATACATCCTTGTGTCTTCGTGCCACCATTGCGGTTACCTCTATCCTTTACTCGTACCTTTACTTATATTATTATTGCTAGCTTGCTTGTCACTCTAGGTAAATTCACTTAGTAGCACATCTAGAGAATTTACCTTCTTGTCTAGCCTTAATTTGAAAAGGAGTAAAAATTTGGGTAGCTCCTATTCACCCCCCTCTAGTCGCTCATACGATCCTTTCAACAAGTAATCTAAAATTGCTAGTTCAATAACAAGCAACATAAATCAATCACACATATCCACCACACAAATCCATCCATATGAATCAAACAAACATATCCATCCATTTGAATCTATCATACAAGTCCACCACACTAATACATCCATATGAATCAAACACACAAATCACTAACTAGGATTTCCAAATCCATCCATCAAAAACATCCATTTGAATCAACCATATCAATCCATGCATCACTAACTAGGATTCAAACTAGGGGATTAGAGAAGGGGAAGAGGGAGAAGAGCAAGGGGATTGGAGGGAGAATACCTTGGTGAAGATCTTGAGGACACCACTTCTTCTTCTTGTTGGAGATTTAGAGAAGGGAAGGAGGGAGAAGAGGAGCAGCCGCCGCCGCCATGGATGAGGGAGAGAGAGGTGGGAAGGGAGAAGTGAGGGAGAGAGGGGTCGGGGTCGAGCGCGGGCGGGTTTTGCTAACCCTAAAGTGCCGCGCCACCGAGGGTGGCGCCGCACGCACGCCTGCCGCGCCACTGCGGGGCCCGCCGTGCCAACGTGGCTGCCAGAGCCACGCCACTGCCAGTGGCGTTGCAACTTCATCGGCCGCGCCACCGTGAATGGCGCGGCCAAAAAGAGTTTTTTTTTGAAATAATACCATGATATATTATAGCAATGAACAGTACATGGGAGAGATACATAAGCTGTCTTCAGCAATTACAAAACAAAGTCTAAGAAAAAACGAGCTAATCTTCGAGGTCTTCAAACTCTTCTTCTTGCATGACACAATATGGCGCGGCCAAAAAGAGTTATTCGGGTGAAATTGTTTCGTCGATGGTTTATTTTTTACGATTGTATAAGTTTAGGTTTTTGTTTAAATTGCCTTCTTTGTTGGGGGTGATGTGGGCAACCAAGGTCCAAGCACGCATTGCTCAGCCCACCGTTTACCAGAGCAGTCGCACGTGTCTCGCAGGCCCCTCCGCTCCGCTCCACCCCGAATCCCCCATCCCGCAGCCGCTCGTCGCCGGCGAAATGCTTACCTACCCCGGCGATCCTCGGGGCAATCCCCCGCAGCACGTGGCGCTGTCATCCTTCTCTACCTCCGCTGCACCCTTCGCTGTCGACGGGCCCCATCCCCCGGGCCCAACACAGCCCAACCCTAGCTTTGCTGTCTCCGCCGCCCCTTCCCTCAACGCGGCCGGCGGGTGGGGGGATCCGTCGTTGATGGAAGCCCCCGCGAGATTCATGGCCCCGGAAGCTGCCTCTGCTCCCTCGCTAGGGTATACTGGTAACGCCTTTACCCGATATCAACTCCAGCTACTATTGCCTAGTGAATTTGTGATCGGTAGATGCGGAAATGTCTTAGCACCCGTTACTTGCTTGAGGTTCATGCCTCGCATATGTCTGTTCATATGATTGTTAGGTGAATCCACTCAGTGCTTTGGTCCATTGTTGAATGGTGGTACTTGCAGGCAGTAGCATAACATATGCAAACAACTGAAACCCAGACAGCGTTTAGCCGTTTACACGCATAAAGCAGTCTGTTACAATTTTACTCGCGTGCTTCTGCAAGTACGGAAGTACCAGAGTTGGGAGAGTATGGTTCCGATGTTACATCTTGCCGTTTTGGCATATCGGAGGCAGCTATGTAAAGTGTCGTTTTCTTTTTTCTAAGAGCCCTAGTAGGCAAGCTACACGCACTATGGTGCAAAGATGGTCCTAGAGCTCCAAGCCGTATGGCCGGGCTGGGTTTCTACCTTTGCCCATGTTCTTGTTGCCAGCGATCTTGCTGCGCAATCTGGTTAATAGATATGGTTTCCATCTAAAAAAAAAACCTTAATCTCCTAGCTAACTCCCTCTCTAAACTCCCAGTTCCTTTCCCTCCTCTGAACCAAACAGGCTGTTAGTGCAAGACTACGAGTGTGGTCAGTCCCTGCTGGAGTCATCCAATCAGTTGATTTTTTCATCGCAGGGTTCTTGTTTGGGGTGATGTGGGCAACCAAGGTCCAAGCAGCATTGCTCAGCCCACCGTTTACCAGAGCAGTCGCACTCGCACGTGTCGCGCAGGCCCCTTCGCTCCGCTCCACCCCGAGTCCCCATCCCGCAGCCGCTCGTCGCCGGCGAAATGCTTACCTACCCCGGCGATCCTCGGGGTAATCCCCCTCAGCACATGGCGCTATCATCCTTCTCTACCTCCGCTGCACCGTTCACTGTCGACGGGCCCCATCCCCCGGGCCCAACACAGCCCAACCCTAGCTTTGCTGTCTCCGCCGCCCCTTCCCTCAACGCGGCCGGTGGGTGGGGGGATCCGTCGTTGATGGAAGCCCCTGCGAGATTCATGGCCCTGGAAGCTGCCTCTGCTTCCTCGCTAGGGTAATACTGGTAACGCCTTTACCCGATATCAACTCCATTTACTATTGCTTACTGACCTTGTAATCGGTAGATGCGGAAATGTCTTAGCACCTATTACTTGCTTGCGGTTCATGACTCGCATATGTCCGTTCATATGATTGTTAGGTGAATCCACACAGTGGTTTGGTCCATTGTTGGAATGGTGATACTAACAGGCAGTAGCATAGCATATGCAAGCAAATGAAACCTAGAGAGCGTTTACACGCGTAAACCAGCCTGTTAAAATTTTACTTGCATGCTTCTGCAAGTGCGGAAGTACCAGAGTTTGGAGAGTATGATTCCGATGTTACATCTTGCCGTTTTGGTATATCGGAGGCAGCCATGTAATTGTTTCTTTTTCTAAGAGCCCTAGTAGGCCAGCTACACACACACACTAAATTTTGTAAGAAGCACACTGTGCTGTGCCAGTAGAGGATTTTAACTGAAGGATATGCATATGTGTGTCATTAGATACTGTCCTGGTGAAGAAAAAAGAAGAATTGGTGGTACCGACATATTTTCTTTTTGTTTTGTTTTGTGACGTTTTGTCATAAGCAACTGAAAATATCTGTTTAGATACATGCGAGATATGTATACTCATGTTATTTAGTTAACAGAACCAAACAGCGCTTGTACCTGATCATGTTGGTTTCATGATTTCTGGCAATGTTGTACATATTGCAGGTGAAGTTTTTGATACTGCCCCATATGGCATATACTCCGACTATCACTTCGGTAACTTTGTTGATCCGCATCCCTTAAGATCAGAGAGCTCAGAGTTGATAAGTGAGAAGCGTCCAGGAACTTGTGGAGAAAGTTCAGAGGCCGCCTCTAATGGTTTTGGACTATCATCTCACTGTCAGCAACGGAATGCCTTGGCAAGCAAATTATTTGATGATATTGGTGCTGAATGTCTAGGATGTTATCATCCGCGACCTGTTCCAAATCAGGATCCTTCAGGCTCTGCAACAAGTCTCTTCAGTGGTGCTCATGCAGTTCCTGTTAATAGTCTGACAAGTGAAAGCGTACCTGGAAATGTTTCTTCTCAAGCAGCACAGGCAGAAAAAAACGCACTCACTCAAATACTTACAAAAGAAGGTAAAGAACACTCTCACTGTCATCCAGATGCCGAGGAGAACAGGTTGCAGATGTCTGACTCCAGCTCTAGGAATCAAGCAATATTTATAGAGCTAATGCACAAGTTGTCAGTAGCGCTTCTATCTACTTGCAATGGTGGTTCTTCATTACAGGAATATGAAAAGGAAAATCTGAAATCAGTTATTCAAAATCTTAAAGCTGTTAGTTCCAAAGGAGGCAAGGTACGCTGTGCAAATGTTTTTATGTGACACTCATTTTACTTGTATCATAATTTTCTAGACCATAGATCAGCAAAACTGCCAGAGTACAGAGAGCTAACCAAACTAAGTACAATATGAATATATAAATGATAATTTGATTTTCTAATTCTGCAGTCCAAAACACTAGACCTACAAGATAGCTCCAATAAACAGGAAAAGGAACTCAGAAACAAAACTACAAAAATGATCATACTAAATTTCAGAGAACACTATATGTTTGCCCAAACTACTGCCCTAAATTATATTTCATGAAATCCACTATGTAGAGCACTTGATGTTTTCTACTTAAAATCAATGATAAAATTCAGATATATTGATTTTATAACGGATGGATATTATGGAAGTTGTCAGAACTTCCAACATTAGTGCTTGTCATATGAGTATATGATTCATATTTATAGAAAACATCTTACTGTTACTTCTTTGGCCTGGTACAGTGTTTTTATATGGAGGTTCATCCAGCATCATATGTGCACAAATTTGGTTGCATGACTATGATGCAAGACCTTTGCAATCTTATTCTATTCACACTTTTGTCTGTTTGATGGTGACAGTAAGAATTCACTCTAAGTGTTCTAATAGAATCAATAAATGGGCATTTATAACTCCTTTGCTAGTTCCCCTTTGTGGCTTGGAGAAAGAAATGCTGCTTTTTAGAAATTAAATACTGATAAGGATCTTTTGCTGGTTAGTTTTACTCATTGCTTTTTTTCTGTCTTGTACAAGGCTGCATTAAAAGGCGATGACTGTTTGAGAAACTCCAGTCAGATAAGTTGCTTGAGGAACAATTTCGTAGTGGCAATACCTGAACACTCAGTGTCAGAGAAGACAAATTCAGAAATTAATACCTATTTTTCACAGGTAACTTTTGTCACTATTTGGATGTGATACTGATTCTTGATTTGGACCAAAGTTACCTTGTGTTCATTGCATGTACAATTTGGGATATGACACTGCTTAATTCAAACCGCACTACCTTTTGTCCAGTGCATGCACCTTATGTTGTACTCTTGCCTCCAGGCTCTTCCTAAGCTCCCAGAGGATAAGATGCTTGATGATTCTGATGTTTCTCAAATGTCAATCTACAAAAAATTGTGGATTGAAGCAGAAGCTTCGGCGTGTAAACTCAAATACGAGCTTCAGGTTGCCCGTATGAAGCTTGCAACAAAGAAAGGTCATAACAATACAGAAACAGGTACCACATATGATTGACTGTATTTGGATATTTTTTTGAGAGTCTCTATATGCTTTAATATCCTTGCTTACATATGTAACTTCTTTGGTCAATGTAGTTCCTGCTGACCCGGCTCCATTGGAAGTTCTAGAATCTCGTATCGACAATCAAAACAAGTGTAAGGAGCAGAAAAAAGCTAGCAAGGAATCACATGCAGTTGAAGATGGTGTTTTGGTGGGGCTGAGTATTGTGAAGTCCTGCACGGATAATATAACCTCTTTGAGTCTGGAAAGCAATAAACCTCAGCTAGACACAAGCACAAATGCAACAGATGATGTTGATGATGATGCAGTTGATGAAATGTTTGCTCGACTGAAAGTTCTAGAATCCCGCATTAACACTTTTAGCTCTTTGGGTGAGAACAAGTATGAGGAGCAGCGAAGAGAGAGTGAGGGATCATATGCAGTTGATGATGCTGTTTTGGCAAGGTTTCGGATTTTGAAGTCCCGTGCTGATAATATAACCTCTCTGGGTCTGGAAAGCAGCAAGCAACCGAGAGATGCAGGCACAAATATGTCAGGTGAGATTGATGATGCGGGTGCTGAAGTGTGTACTCGCTTGGAAGTGCTAGAGCGGAATTTAAGCTCATTGGGTGATAACAAGTGTGAGGAGCAGCAAAACGAAAGCAAGGCATCATCTTCAGTTGGAGATGGTGTTTTAGCGAGGCTACAAATTTTGAAGTCTCGTGTTGATAATATAATCCCCCCGGTTCTGGAAAGCAGCAAGCAGCAGCTAAATGCAAGCATGGATATAGCAGATGTGGTTGATGATGCTGTTATGGCTAGGCTTAGAATTTTGAAGTCCCATCCTAATTTGGAAGCATCCTCAATTGGTGGGGATGTGGAGGGTGTTGAGGAGGACACTTGTGCTGTGGGGCTGCCGATCTCTAGCCGCCAACCATCTCCATCACCAGCTACAGTGTTAAAGCAAACAACATTGCCATCAGCGACCAAACCACTAGAGGTGACTGGAGAGACAGCGACCCTGATCTTGCCATCTATCGAAGTACCACCTTTGTCCCCTCCAGCGCTGGAGAAAGATCATTCAAGGTTGGCAGACGATGCCCTGCCTCCAGCGCCATTGTTTAGTGTGCCCCAGGAAGCCGGGGGATCGTTACAGAAGATTGCAAAGGTCAAGCGCCTTCCGCATGGGCCTACGCCAAGAAGTTTCCGTATACCTCCCACCATCAGAATAAAACGTCCCATCTCGGAGCAGGGGGCACGGGCCATATTACTTGGGAAGCTGGGCATGATAAAAGACGATGAAGTCGATGAACAGGCCATGGACAAATGTTTGCAGATACTGGAGGCTTCGTTTCCTAAAAGCTTGGTCCAGGCTATTTTCTGCGGTTCAGACATGGTGAAGGGTGGTGAGCTGTGGGGTATCTCGGCTTCCGACGTTGTCTTCTGATTTTCAACTCCCTGTTTGTGGTGCAACTGTGCAATAGCTAGGGGTCTTCGTAAGCCTCCCCCTTAGCGAGGACTCGCTATGTGTTTATAAGTTGTGTTATCTGTGTGGTTTTACGTAGTGCGCATCCCGACGGGTAAGATAGTTTTGTTGTAAACCAAAAACTTCTTGGCGTTCAACCCTAGGGGACGCTCATGTTTGCACTGCAGTGTTTCAAGAATTGCCCTCGATCTCCTCTTCAGATTACCAGTATGATGTATTTCGGCCTGTGTGAGCATGTTCTCGAGGAGAACTTCCATGCTGGACCTATCCTTGAGTCATTTTCATTCATCTGTATGATCCAAGAGGTTGTGGTCTATATATCCTACTATTCAGTTTCCTGCACATTAGCTTCACTTACCAGAGGAAAAAGTCGGTGCATTGGTATATCACCAGCTACGAGTCGTACGTACTTGCACAAACATGGCAATGGCCGTCTGAACCTGAGGTATGAGCTGTTAGTTTTGAGAGCCACGTAGTATGTACACAACCCACGGGCTAGCTGAAGGCTCTTGTTAACTCTGGCACGTTATGGTCACTTCTCTAGATCCTAAAAAAAAATGCAAATGTATATTCCCGGCCAGGACCTGGATACATTTCATCGATTAATTTCATTTTTTGAGAGGAAGAAGAGTGTGATTAGTTCTTAGTAAGATGATATCATCGTCGCAACTCACTATTAACATAAATCACGAAGTAATTTTAACGTCTAGAGGTTTTCTAGTTGCAAAATGAGGATACACCCACTCTAACTAACGACACACTGAAGACCACACAAGGGCACAAGGGCACCAAACAGACGAGCACAACAAACGTTAAACCGTTTCATCGAACTAGCCGATCTCCTACTACTGCCAAAAAGAAGAAGTTGTGTTTGCTATAAGAAGAACAGACCTCTAGGACGCTCCACAAAGATAGAGAAGGTTGCATCCACAAGACCATGCGCTAGAAAGTGGTGCCATACATAACGACGACTAACACCGAGAACCATCTCATCACGCACCTTCAAAGTTGTTGAACACTCCACCCCTGTGACTTTTCCAATGCTCTCTCGCACTTTGTACGGTCAGAACCTCCACCTTCCGAGGCTCAAGCTACATAGGGCAACCGTCCGCAAACCACGACCATCACATCATCTCACCAGAGGCTGTCGTCCAGACATGAAGTTCGACCGCCTTCTCAAGAACGCGTCGACACAGCCGACAATACCGCCGCACTAGCGACACAACATTGCCTCCCAAGCCATGACGAGCCGCGACCCTACCTCATAGGGATCACTACCCACGATGATTCCGAAACAAAACTCGGGGGTTCATCGATGCAATTATAGGAAAGCTTATTTGAAATACACTCTCTAGCTAAGGTTTGCGCCACATTATTTGCTCCCCTCACACGCACAATGACATTATAAGAAACCTTACCAATCGAAAGCACCATGTCTACACGGTCAGCGAAGATCGCCGCTGATTCTCCCCACCAAGATTCTTCTCCAGAACACGGCTGGATAGTTTCCATTGAATCCGATTCAGCTTGTATCCAGTTACGTCCCGTCTCATTACCTAAAGCCACACCTTCTTTCATTGCAATGGCCTCTGCCATGCCTGCTGAAGCTACATGAGGTAAAAACTTACACTTTTTTGAAGATGAACTTGCACTTTCATCTCATTAGCGCGCATGCATGCATGCCGCATGCGTGGTTCTGTCCAGGCCCGAGGGGGCACACGGGAATAAGCCAACACGGTCACTACTGTATATATGCTGTCATGGCAGCCAGCGCCGCCCCAGGCTGGTCGCGTACGTACCGGCCGGCCACAGATCGATGCCGATGCCGTTGCCAGTGTCAGTGCATGGCATCTCAATCCTCTGTCCGCAGCGCCAGCGGCAGCTAGCACGCGCGGCACCGGCCGGCCCCCTTTTGATCGATCGGAGGAGTACGTACGTCCTTCTGCGGGCTGCCCCCTGCCATGCCGGTAATCAGTGTCGGAGCTAGAGAAGAAAACTGATGATACGGGTGCACAGTGGTGCCAAAGCACCTAAAAAATACATTTTTTAAAGGGTGTCACAGGTAGGGGTGTAAACGGATCATATCTGACTAGCAGAATGCCCGTGCGTTGCTACGATATATTATTATTCCTTATAGCTCATGTAAATATAATGCACGTAGATATTCTCATGCTTATAGAAAAGATCATAAAAAATATTATAAAACATGGAGAAGCCATATTATTGAAGTGTATTTTGATGGAAGATATGATGTCGTATGACAGTAAAGTAATGGCTTAGATTATGCTATATTATTAGGTTATATCTTCTTCCTCGCACACTTTAAATATGACAAGTCAAGTCGATGGTTAATGACATCAAATGTATATACAAACGACCTACCCTGCTAGCCACCTTCAGAAGAACAATACACAGATTAGCGAAAAACTGAAAAATTAAGCTGGCAATTCATCTTATCTACCCAGTATATTGCTAGGCTCCTCTTCCACTCGATAAACGTACGAGATATGTAGCAACAAATTACGAAAGAGTACATCGTCAACCATATCTGAAGTGCTGCAAAAATTTGCATCGACCTGATTGCTAAGAGGAGAACCATCACCAGCTCGCAGGATACCCATTAAACTACAGGATACAGGAAGAAGAAGTTCCATCGTCTAGCTCCAGCAGGCAGAAGAAGAAGTTCCATCGTCTAGCTCCAGCAGGCAGCAGCACAACGCGACTAAAATAAAAACTCAGGAAGAGATAAGCTCTCCATCGTCATCCTCTTCGTGGGCACAAATTGCCTGAGCCAAATCCCCACGCTCTAATCTTTGTTTATCTCTCTCCATCTACTACCTACGTTTTCATCCCAATCACAGCATATATACGAATTAACTTTCACCTGATTGTATTTAAAAAAACTCTCAACCAATTATCCTCTTTTTTTCATGCGAGTTGGGACCATTGTTGACCGGAATCGATGTTAGAAGATAGTTGTTGGCCAAAGCTGAACCAAATGGACACACCTAGCGCAGCCTGTAGGGCACCGCCGCGTCAACGCCTCTCCTGAAGGTACCGCGCAACAGAGCAAACAGTAAGGAGACGCTCGCAACAGCCTGGAGGTTGCGTTCGTGATGGAGCCGATGGTGTTCCGAAAATCCAGAGGGAGAAATCCGGACTGGAAATTGGACTTTAATATGTCTAGTTGCCCATAGAGTGCGGCCTCCTCCGGCAAACTGCCTCTCCAGCAGGTTGATCGCCCGAAGCCTCCCATGAGACAAATATCGACCGCGTCTTTCTCTGGCTCAGCCGATTCCTCTTAATTTTCTCCCTCAGATCCAATCGATGGGGGATTTCTAAAAGATGAAGGGGTTATATGTAAAATGTCACGACGTACGTACGACCATACGTACCGGTCGCATCGTGGCTTTATTAGAGAGATAATACTCTCCCTATATCTTTTACCATATTTTTTTTTGTTAAATTCGGACCAGAGCGAATAACGATCGGACACGGAGTCGAATGCGGATTATATTCAGATCTGAAATGGAGCGATCTTGGATTGGAAACGGACAACGATTATCGGATAAATACGAGCATCAGGACATATTTTCACCACTGTGAAAAAAATGAACAAAACATATTCAGAGTGGCAAATCGTTAAAATTTTATTAATGTTAAGATCTTAGTACTTAATAGCATTACATAAGACCAATGCCATACTAAATAATACTTACGTAAATTTTATGTTACGGTTTTTTGTGAAGAAATAAAAATAAGTTACGGCTAAGTAGGAGGAAACAAGGAGGCTAGAATAAACGAATACGATGCGATGATTATGTAATAGGTGGGGTTATAATCTATATATAAAGATGGCAATTTAGGCACTAATCTAATACTTAGACTGTTTTTTAGATATGCAAATCGAATTATCCTAATAGAAAAGGTCGGATAATCCGCGAAAAATGACGAATAATCCGTATCCGCCGGATAATAACATACTATATCCGCTACCATATCTGTCGGATATCCGCTTAGACAATATCCGTATCCGCTCCCATATCTATCGGATTTGAAGAATTGCATACCATATCCTTAAAAAAAGAATGCAAATGCAAATTTGGAGCGAAAATTATCCATACCATTTACACCCCTGATCACCTGGACACTAATGATGATGATGCATCGTGCAAGGGGCTATTTAGTTTGCGGTCACCAAGTTGTTTGCCACAGGCTCACATGTGCCTTTCTTCGCTGCAATCACCAAGCGGTACCGCAAGTTCATGGGGTCAATCACTGAGAGGGTCATTTCTGGGTCAAATTCGAATAGCCCAAATAATACCGGTTGGAATCGTTTGAACACAAATATCTCCGTTACGGTGACGACTCGGCGCTCCACTTGGCAGGATACCCCCGTTATTGCTTTGCCACCGTGGCTGCCAGGTGGCATACCTCGTCCACGTAACCTTTCTCTTCTCCCCCCATTGTTCTTCAAGCTCCTGCTCCAGCTCGCCTACCGAGATCTTAGAGTACCACAGCGCTGCTGGCGCCGCGCAGGGGACATGGCCTCGAGGTTGAAAGCGGCTTCTCCTCGCTGGGGATCTGGCAAGATCGGGATCGGGAACTGGGAAGATCTGGAGGAGGCTGTTCTCGTGCTGGAGAAGTTGGGGCAGAAGCCACTGATCATGCGGAGGTTGTTCTCGTACTGGAGAAATGGAGGCTGTTCTCAGCATTCCATCAATTCCAGCAGCGCTAAGAGAAATGGAGAAGTAACAGGTATGCAAAATCTGAATTCTCTCTGAATTTGAATATATACGATGAATACTCTCTGAATATGCACATATACGCTGGATTCTATTATATTGCTCTTGCTCTCTGGTGAATTGCAGATTATCATGTTCCAGGCCAGCATCATCCTCTTGCTCTACTATGTCCTAAACTTACTTATGATCATCAACCTTTCTGTCAACTATAGCATAAAAAATGTCATTATCTGCGGCATATTTTTGCCAAGTATCCTCATCTGCTTCTCCTTCTTGACAAGTAGATTGTTCTGCTTCCGGTTGTGTTTCTTGTCTAGTTCTATGACTTGTATGAATATCTACTGGTGGTTGTGGTTCTTGAGTAGTTCCATGACTTCTGTGAAATATTAGTGGACACCAATTCCTTGAACATTTCTCTCATTTCTCTGATGTGATCCAGTAGATATTATTTTGCCAAGTAGATGATCAGTCTGACTGCTGGCTCATGTGCCCTTCCATGCTTGAGCAAATCACTTCTCAAACATTGCACAAAATTTGTGTGATCAGCATATAGGTTCAGTACTGTCAACTATCAGTCGATGTCAACTATCTGTGTATCATTCACCAAATTACTATTTTCTGATGCTGGAGTACTTAGATCATGTCAATTTAGCAAATCCACCAACTGAACATCAATGCTTTGCACGATAACTAACACATAAAAATCAACAAAAATGGTGCATTTTCTGAATCTTGCAAAGAACAGAGGGAACATGACAGCTTCCAGAGAAGGCTAGAGGGGGAATTGGCAGTACCAACATGACAGCAGAATACAGATAATCATAACACAACAAAATATGTCAATTTAGCAAATCCAAACAACAGAAGATTATTCCATTGCTTGGTCAAGCAGATAAACATAACACAACAAAATATGTCTGTTACAAGCAGATAATCAATCACAGAGGCTTTACACATCATCATACTAGTGTTCATTAACTTAAGTTTAAAAGTAGAACACTTGAAGGTAACTAGTCTTCTGGCTCTCCCCAACCTTGGGCGTCAGGATGAGTTAGGGGAGCCCGGGGCATTGTTGGGAAGATCCACATTGGCGCCTCCCACTCATTGTAAAAAGAGGGTTGGTATATCAGTTCTGATCCTATTGCCGGAGCTCCTCCATTGATGTGTATACGGCTCCAATCTGGCACTGGCCGAAGGGTGTAGGGACGGGCTCGATGGTATGCAGCAAACACACAGTCTCGTTGTAACAAGGACATGCCTTGTCCAGCAGATGGACCAGCTTTTGCAAAATCATAACAGGGTTCTCGGTGGAAGATTGGGTTATTGATTCCAAGAAATACTGAAAGCCCGTGCAGATGATTCTGCCCGATCCACACTGGACCATCAACATGATCTTCTTCTTCCAGGCCAAGATTAAAGGGATGTCTTGCGAAAACGTGGCACCGTAGACTAGGATAAGTGCTCAACCGTATCCCATCTTCAAACTATGCAGGAGCATTGCTGTGTCTATCACCATCTATCTGGATCCAAAGTAGATCGAAATTGCCATAATGGTAGGTATTGGATACCAAGAACCAGGTAGTTTGTGAATTAACCACTACTTGATCTGCATCTTCATCAACGTCTTCATCCGGATCGGCAGGAAATGCATCTCCTTCAGCCGCATCGCCAGCAACTACAGCGGCTTGAGCCGCATCGCCAGCAACTGCAGCGCCTTTAGTCGCATCCCCTGCAACGGGATCCTCGATGTTTGGGGCAAGTATTATAAGCAGGCCTTCATCTGTGCCCGCGTACGGAAGAAGATAAGCCACAATACAACAATGCAGTAAGCAGGTAGAACTACCTGTAAATTCAGATAGGAAGAGGGCATAACTCACCCCAAGTATGTGGTTCCCAAACCCGAATATCTCCTCGTGGTTCTGTAACCGCGTACACGCGGTACAATTCTCTCCGATCACCGAATCGATGAATTGCACAGGCGTCGACATACATGCGAGGTGCAAGGTGGTCATTTTTGAGGATGACCCAGTCGTTGTCTTGGGGACTATCTACATAGGCGATCAGTTTGTCAAAGATCACGATTGCTTCATAATGCCACTGGTCACTGCATTTTTCCTTGTAAGGGGTCTTGGTAATCTGTATCTTCAGAAGCTGTAACTCACACTACTTGTACGAAAACTTGCATGTTCGAAACAAGGGCAAAACTCCAATGAGAGCCAGTAATGGGAGATCAATAGTCACTTCTCTGTACATGTGGCGAATCTTCAGGAGGCCGTTATCCGTGACTAATGCCATCTAGTCACCGTGACTTCCTACCCAATGTCCTCTTCCATCGGAGTCATTGCAATGCACGTGTGCTTTAAGCGTCTTCTTGTTTAACGACATAAAGAGGGCACCAATGCCCTACAATTGAATTTGTTTGGAAACTTTGTAAAAATTAACGGATTTGCTAAGTAACAGGCGCCTGAGAAATTCTTATTTCTCAGTCATCCTAAAAAATATGCATCAGTTGCACTTTTCTCGTAAAAAAGTGCAATTGCACTTTTCTCGTTGCAGTTGCACTTTTCTTTAAACTACGGTTGCACTTTTCTAAGTGACTGAGAAATAACAATTTCTCAAGCGACTGACACATAGGCAAACCCAAAAATTAAGGTGTTCCACAAAAGAAAAAGTTTGCTTGAATAGATGGAAAACTATATAGGTAAACTGTTACAAAAAGAGCGGTCATGGGCAGAGTAATAGTTATACAGCATTATTCCAATTTTTGGTATTTAAAAAGTCATTGCATGGTATTCGACAGAATGCTCACTGGATTGCAAGACCATTGTTTGGTAAAAAAATAACAAAAAATGCTGTGCAGACTAGATGTTCGACAGAAGGATAACTATGCTTGAATATATCATAAACACATACAAGATGGAAAACTAAGTCCATAAACCATAACCCAAAAAGGGGTCATGGGCGGAGTAACTTCATTTTTCGGAATTATTGTATCTAAAAAGTCGATGCATGCAAGGTGTTCGATAGAGAGATCGGTGGATTGCAATAACATAAACAGACAGGAGATCAATATATATAACATGAATACTGAATCTAGTTACTCTTACTTGTGCATCGCTATCATATGGCCACGAGGATTCGTCGGTGTGGAGCAGGCCCGGCGCATCAAGCGGTAGATTAGGGGTCCCTCGAATGGCACGACGCATGCCAACCATGCCGACAGCAAGGCGAGCAGCGCTTAAGATGTCGACCCGCTCGACTATGTTCTCAACGGATGGGAAGTAGGGATTACCCACCCCATGGATTCGTGGTAACGATCAGCAATGGTCTCTTTTGGAGTCGGACGCTAACGCTTCCCCCTCGGGGGTTCGTCCCACCTAGACCCAGACATGACCTGTGCCGGCAAATGCGGGCGGCGGCGACATGATGGAAACGAGAAGCGGTGATGTGATGGAATGGAAACGAGAGGGCGCAACGGTCGTGTGGAGAATATGGGGAATGAGGCGATGAACTGCCCAGCGCAGGGTAATAAGTGGAAGTTGGTGTTGGGAAGGGGAGGGGGGCGGCGGTTCACTGTACAAGGAGTGGAAATAATATTTTATCTCCGCCGTGGGCCCTCATTGCAGCAGGCTTCCTGCCCGCCAGTGCAACCCCATCCAAGGCACGCACGCAGTTCAAAATAAGTTTGACGTCCATCTTTCTCCAACAAATTATGCCATGAAATTTGTATTTTAAAGTTTCAAAAAATTTCGAAAGAAAATTCTTGTGATAGGCATTGTTGAATGCTATAAACCGATACAAATCTCAATATGAAATACTTTATATTCTATTCTACACAAAATAGACAAAATCTGACATATTATATAGTGAATAGTACACGATTGAGCACTATATAATTTTATTAGATTTTACCATTTTTGTGTAGCCTAGAATATAAAGAATTTCATATTGAAATTAGTACCGGTTTGTAGCATTCAACATTGTCTATCACAAAAAAAGACAGATTCCTAAGAAAAAGATGTACTTTCTTACTACTATTTTAATACTATTTACATTCACAAATTTATCTTCTTATATCTTCCAAAATACAACATATTTTTTAACGGGACTTTTTGCATACACATATTCTGTATATATCTTTCTATGTATTTAACGCCAATTTTTTTTGAATATATAGAAGTTTGAGATTTTGAACTTTTAAAAATTCTAAAAGTGTATGGAGCATCGGTGCCCATTTGCACCAAATCCCTTGTCGGATCCAATGATACAGCTTTTATGAACTTTTCAAAATTTTGAAAGTGTTGGGAGTATATTATTTTACAAGGTGCACACGACGGGCCCGTGCGGATTCTCTGACTTGCCAAGCGTGACTTGAGAGTCATTGACAGGTGGGTCCCCCATGTGATAGGGCCCGCGTGCAGTGAGGGCAATTAAGAGACAAGTTAGAGAGGGCAAGTCAGGGCCTCGCTCTGGACATCAACGACACTCATGCGGCATGTCTGGGCATCTTCGGCAGAGCGCGCGCAGAGCATGCTCTAGACATCAACGGAAGGCATGGGCGCGCTCTGGGCATCTCCGGACCCTTATACAGCTACACATCAGTACATAGGGAAACACACTTACTAAATTATATATAAGGATGATCCTCGTACACTTACATAGGTGGAACGAACAGTATATGAATCTAGTATGGCATTATGAGGTTCTCCCTCAATGGTGGCCGGTTTGGAGGGTAAGGAGTCAGGTGGGTTCTCATGATACTAATGCTACAATACATGGCGTAGCATACATACGCATCCTTTGCTGCGTAGTGGATCTGCTCCTGCACCAGATCCCTATGATGCCAGGTGTCGTGCAGATTCTTCTTGCGGAACTCCTCCTTGAAGTCGTTGTAGGTGGGATCGATGATTAGAGCCGCCATCTTGGCCACGCCGGTCCGGCCTTGGGGGGTGCCCGAGATGTTGAAGTGATCTTGTAAGTCCACGTGGTTTGGTATGCGGGCGCCCAGGGCTTCAAGCTTGCTGATGTCTTGGCGCTTGTCCACAGTGGCGAAGGAAATGTCGGGGCGGTTGAGGAAGTGTATGAGCTCAGGACAGTACCTTGTTGCCAAGGATGCGTGCCAGATTAGGCAGTGATCGCGCATGCACAGTTGCAGGAGGGCGGCGCAGGCAGGCTTGGTCTTGGTGTACTCGAGGTCGAGGCCGACGATCGGCAGTTGGTCCCGGTCGCCGAGCCAACGCTCAAACATGGCGATGAACTTGGCCGCCTCTCTTGGGTCGGTTGTGTGCATCACCGTGAGTATGGTGGCACCATGAGCAGGGACCTTGTGGTAGTCGGTGAAGCCATTGCCGTAGAATTCCATGACGGCGGCGGCGCAAGGAGTGGGAGGGGAGGGGGAAGGGGGTTATCTCTAGAGAAGAGAAAGTTGGGAACGCAATTGTTTCCAGGCCGCGAGATCGTGGGATAAATAGTGCGCAACTGGTCGCTCGCACACCGTGTAAGTAAATGCAAGTCTAGCGCTTTGGAAGTTGAACCCCCCACGCGAGCCCCCGTTCCTTCGTTTATGAGAGAAGAGGAAGTTGGGGATCCAATTGTTTTGCAGGCACTCCACGGTAAATGCAAGTCTAGCGCTTTGGAAATTGAACCACGCGAGCCCCCCCAGTCGCTTCATTTTGTTTCTGAGAGAGTGCTAGACCGACGTTTCCAATTGTTTTGCAGACATCGATGGCACCGCGAGTTTGACCTAGATCTGGAAGGGGGGCCTAGGGAATTCAGAAAAAATCAAAAAATGGAAAAACACGACATGGAGTCATGGTGAGTGATGCATCACCTAGGAAAAATACCAAACATGGCATCCCAAGGGTTCACAGGTGGGCTCTTTCACAAAGAGGTGCTTCCAGGCATGAGTTCTCTTGGTCTTCTTTGCCAGGTGACCATGGTTTGTGCAAGTTCCATAGCAAACTATGGAAACATGGTCCCATTTTTGGTGGAGATGTGTATCTTTGCATTCCCAACAACTTTTGTAACTAGTGTTTTTTCAGTTTCCACATAAAAAATCCATGATCCATTTTTTAGGTGGCCGAAGGGGTCAAAACAGGTGCTTTTTTGTGAAGGGGCCACCAAGGGCAGTGTGCAAAACCTCACCACTCTAATTTTCATGGGTGGGGGACCTACTAGGGGTGCCACATCCAGGAGCTTAGGAATTATCTCGGCCTGCAACCATATAATGAATTATTTTTGCCCTAAATCCATTTTAATCCAATTTTGCACTAGGGCTACAAGAAATGCACATCAGAAAAATTGGGGAAAAATACATGGAGGTCCTCTGAGGGTGTGGGACCCTAGAACCAAGACCAAACCATGGTTCCCACCCCACCCGGCAGACATCGATGGCACCGCGAGTTTGACCTAGATTTGGAAGGGGGGGCCTAGGGAATTCAGAAAAAAATCAAAAAATGGAAAAACACTGCATGAAGTCATGGTGAGTGATGCATCACCTAGGAAAAATACCAAACATGGCATCCCAAGGGTTCACAGGTGGACTCTTTCACAAAGAGGTGCTTCTAGGCAGGAGTTCTCTTGGTCTTCTTTGCCAGGTGACCATGGTTTGTGCAAGTTCCATAGCAAACTGTGGAACCATGGTCCCATTTTTGGTGGAGATGTGCATATTTGCATTCCCAACAACTTTTGTAACTAGTATTTTTTTAGTTTCCACATAAAAAATGCATTTTCCATTTTTCAGGTAGCCGGAGGGGTCAAAACAGGTACTTTTTTGTGAAGGGGCCACCAAGGGCAGTGTACAAAACCTCACCACTCTAATTTTCATGGGTGTGGGACCTACTAGGGGTGCCACATCTAGGATCTTAGGAATGATCTCGCCCTACGGCCATATAATGAATTATTTTTGCCCTAAATCCATTTTAATCCAAATTTGCACTGGGGCTACAAGAAATGCACATCAGAAAAATTGGGGGAAAATACATGGAGGTCCCCTGAGGGTGTGGGACCCTAGAACCAAGACCAAACCATGGTTCCCACCCCACCTGGCAGACATCGATGGCACCGCGAGTTTGACCTAGATTTGGAAGGGGGGCCTAGGGAATTCAGAAAAAATCAAAAAAAAAATGGAAAAACACTGCATAGAGTCATTGTGAGTGATGCATCACCTAGGAAAAATACCAAACATGGCATCCCAAGGGTTCACAGGTGGACTCTTTCACAAAGAGGTTCTTCCAGACAGGAGTTCTCTTGGTCTTCTTTGCCAGGTGACCATGGTTTGTGCAAGTTCCATAGCAAACTGTGGAACCATGGTCCCATTTTTGGTGGAGATATGCATCTTTGCATTCCCAACAACTTTTGTAACTAGTTTTTTTAGTTTCCACATAAAAAAAATGCATTTTCCATTTTTCAGGTGGCCGGAGGGGTCAAAACAGGTGCTTTTTTGTGAAGGGGCCACCAAGGGCAGTGTGCAAAACCTCACCACTCTAATTTTCATGGGTGGGGGACCTACTAGGGGTGCCACATCCAGGAGCTTAGGAATTATCTCGGCCTGCTGATACGTCTTAAACGTATCTATAATTTTTGATGCTCCATGCTTGTTTTTACACCATTTGCCTTGTGTTTTGTTACACTACGTGGCGTATTTATGCGATTTCCAGAACTAACCTATTGACAAGATGCCACAGTGCCAGTTCCCTGTTTTCTGCTGTTTTTGTGTTTCAGAAAAGCTACACAGGAAATATTCTCGGAATTGGACGAAAGAAGTTCCCAAACTCCTATTTTTCCCGGACAAAGGACGAGGACAGAAAGAGAGCCAGAGGGGGGCCAGGGGCCAGCCTCACCATGAGGGGGCGCGGCCCAGCCCCTGGCCACGCCCCCCTGTGGTGAGACCCCCATGGTCGCTTCCTGACGACGCCCCTTCGCCTATAAAAAGCTTCCCGACGGAAAACCCTAAATCAATCGTCGTTTTTCCCAGAACAGTTCCGCAGCTCCGCCGCCATTGAAGACAAATTTCGGGGGACAGAAGTCTCTGTTCCGGCACCCTGCCAGGACAGGGAAGTGCCCCCGGAACCATCTCCATCGGTCTCCATCGCCGTGTCCGCCGTCTCCCTTGACCTCACCGCCATCTCCACCAACCTTGCTGTCTCCTATGATGAGGAGGAAGTAGTTCTCCCCCGGGGTTGAGGGCTCTACCGGTAGCTATGTGGTTCACCTCTCTCTCCCATGATGTGATCTTTATGTAATCATGAGCTTTGTATCTAGTTGAATTGGTAGATGCTATTATTCAGATATTATGCTACTCCCGTGCTTTATATTTGTAATCTCCAGAGATACCTTGTATCATGGTGTGAAGGTAACTAGTGTGCGCATTATGTGTATCTTTTTGGTTAATGTCTCTATGAATTGTTGGTGTTTGTTGGAACCATCTAGTGCGTTCATGGTGATAGTGTGGGACAATCTAGTTTGGGGAAATACGGACTTTGAGGAGTGCTTCGTAGCCCTACGCATGATTAGTGTTTGTTATCCATTGGAGAATTGTTTTGAGTTGCATATTGATGATAGTATCTATTGGTTCAATTATGTTACATTTGTTGAGAGTGTGTCCACTAGTGAAAGTATGATCCCTAGGCCTTGTTTCCAAGCATTGCACACCGTTTCCTTTCAGTTTTGTTACATGTTTGCTTGCAGCGATATTTATTTCAGATTACATTTACTACTCATAATCATCATTACTACTTGTATTTCACCATCTCTTCGCCGAACTAGTGCACCTATACATCTGACAAGTGTATTAGGTGTGTTGGGGACACAAGAGACTTTCTGTATCGTAATTGCTGGGTTGCTTGAGAGGGATAGCTTTGACCTCTTCCTCCCTGAGTTCGATAAACCTTGGGTGATCCACTTAAAGGAAACTTGCTGCTGTTCTAAAAACCTCTGCACTTGGAGGCCCAACACTGTCTACAAGAACAGATGCGTGCGCAGACATCAAGCTCTTTTCTAGCGCTATTGCCAGGGAGGTAAGGTAAAAGGTACTCGCATTCTCCTGTGTGAGTGCTCGAAGTTATTTCCTTTAGATTCTGCAATTATATCTTTTTGTTTCTTGTTTTTATTTTCACTAGTTAGGCTTAATGGAAAGTAAAGAGTTCTTTAGTCTTTTTCCTGAGTTTAGATTTGAAGAGAAAATTGAAAAACCTTTGGAGCTTAATTTGCATGCTAATAGTGTTGTTAGTATGAATGCTTTGAACACCGTTATTGCTAATGCTATAGAAAAGTCTAAGCTTGGGGAAGCTGGTTTTGTTAAGCATGATATTTTTAGTTCCCCAACTTTAGTGGAGAAAGTTTGCTCTGATGATATTTTATCTCCCATATGTGATAATTCTTATGATGCTTGTGCTCCTCATCCTTTTAAAATACCTATGAAAATTGTTGAATGTGCTATGAATAACTGCTATTTAGGAGATGGAACTGTCCATCCTGGTGATCATTTGCTCTTTATACATGAATTATGCGAGTTGTTCAGGTATGCAGGTATTTCGATGAACCAAGTTAAGAGGAAGCTATTTTCTTTATCACTAAAGGGCAGAGCTGTGGAATGGTATAAAACACTGAAGGATGGCCGACCTATTGATTGGGAGGAAATTGTACCTCTCTTTTATTCTAAATTCTATCCTTCTAGTGAGGTTTATAAAGATAGGAATTATATTTATAATTTTCATCCGCATGAGGGAGAAAGCATTGCCCAAGCGTGGGGAAGATTGAAGTCACTAATGCTCAAATGTCCTATTCATGATCTTCCCCGTAATATTGTTACTAATAATTTTTATGCAAGGCTTTCAGGATATTACAAGGACTATCTAGATGCATGCTTTGATGGCTCTTTCACAAGCAAGGATGTCGATGTCAAGTGGAATCTGCTTGAAACAATTCAAAACAATATTGAAGATTGGGATAGAGACAAAGGTAAAGGATCAGGTATAAATTATGAGTATGATTGCATTAAGTCTTTTGCTGAAACTGCTGATTTTCAAGAGCTTAGTGCTAAATATGGTCTTGATCCCCTAATTATGGTTAATTGCTTTAGAGCCTTTGCTTCCCATATTAATGTTCCTAAGGGAAATGGGGACGTGTATCATGAACCTTTTAAAGACACTTGCATAGAAAGTGATATTGTTATTGATGATTGCAATAAACATGCTCAAACTTCTGAAAGTCCTATTTCTTATAAGCATGTTAATTTTTGTGGAGTACATAGACCTTGTGAACAGAGTCACAACAAGGAAGATTATTGTATCCACCATGGGAATGAAGAAACCCGAATGTGGCACAAGGCTCTAGATGAGCTTGGTGAAAAGGTTTGTGAGGTTTATCATTTTCTTTGTGAATTTTGCGATGACACGGGTCATTTTAATTTTCAATGCTCAGGCCCTAATAGTCACCTTTCTAGTACCGCAAGTTTGTATTGTGATGACAAGATTACTCTCAATCAGCATGATGAGCTTACTTTGTTTTTGGGGGTGTGAAGAGATATCTAGAAAGACTTCCTTGGTAGATATGAGTGTTTTTGATATTAATAGCACCCTTCGTGGTTGTCATCTTTATTGTGTTAAAGATTGCCTCGCAAATACTTACATACAAAATCTTATAAAACAAGATGTTTTGCCAAGCTATGACAGGACTAATAGATGTTTCTATCTTATTAATAGAGAGGAGGAATCCTCCAAAGTTTCTTCTGTTGTTTCTGTCAGTAAACCAGATTATGTGGAGAAGATGCCTTTCAAGCCTCTCCCTCCTAAAGGAGAGAGTAAGAAGAGTAAGAAGAAGAAGAAGAGCAGTAAAAGGCGAGAGGAAATGGTATCTTCCCCTAAGCATGTTGCTCCTATTATAGATTATGATAATTCTGATCTCGATAATGTTCCCATGCCTGTTACCTATGTTAGTGATCATGATTGGGAAAAGCACTCTACTTTTGATATTGAAAATCTTTTTGGTACCAATTCGGAAAATTATAAGGTTAATAATTGTTGTACCATTAGTACTATCCATGTTCCTTCTTATGATGATATGTTTGATGAATATGCTTTGCAAAATAGCTGTTCGCTCGCTTATGATGATACTAAACCTCTAGTTTATAATGGCTATTTTGATGAGTATAATATTTTCATTTCACCTACTTTTGAGGAGAAAATTAGTTATGATTACAATATACCTCCTGTTTTTGATGATTATGGTGATGAGAATAATTATTCTGTTGAATCTTCTCCTACTACGATTGTTCATGTGGGGAGTATTAATTCTTTTATGCATGTGGCTCATGATAGGGATGCTTTATGTGATAGTTATATTATTAATTCTATTCATGATGCTACTGAAAGTTACTATGAGAGAGGGAAACATGGTTTGATGGATCTCAACAATATTAAGTTTCCCCTCTCTATGTTGCAAATCTTGAAGTAGCACTTGTTTTATCTATCCATGTTTGCTACTATGTGCCTCGTTGATTTATTTTCTTACAAGATTCCTATGCATAGGAAGTGGTTTAGATTTAAATGTGTTTCACATTTGCTTTTTAATGCTCTCTCTTGCTTCAAGTTCTTATATGGCACCTTTGCCTTAAGTTCTTTTTGGGCGCCTATGTGAGCATCTTTTCAAATTACTGCGCCTAGCTCAAAGGCGTTAAAGAAAAGCACTCTTGGGAGATAACCCATTATTTTATTTTTAGTACTTTTTCTTTTATTTGAGTCTTGGAAGTTATTACTACTTTAATAACCGCTCCTTATCATTTTTATTTAGTTTTTGTGCCAAGAGAAACCTCTAATTTGAGTGAGGTAAGATTTGGGGATGTTGCTGTCCTGAAACAGATTACGGTGCTGCATCGTAAAAATTCGTGAAAATTTTCAGAATATCTTTTTGACCTGCGATTTCTTGTGCACATGCCCCAGGTTATATCCAAACTTTCATTAGTTTTACACTTTTTTATCTGAGTAACAGAAAACCCTCGAAAAAATCGACCTTTGTCAGCTGTTCTGTTTTGACAGATTTCTGCCACTATTTGTGTTTGCCTCTCGATCGCTTTCTTTTTGAGTTCTTTTGATCACGGAACTTTTGGGGAAGTTGCTACAGTAGTATATGCTTTATATGTGGTTGTTTTGAGTTGAAATATGAACCAAAAAGGGTTGATTCATTATTTTGCTTACACTAATGTTGCTAATAGAATTGTGTTGAGTTTTGTATGAAGGAAGTTTTCAAGTGTAGGGATTGGAGAATGATGAGATGAGATGAAGAATGGACAAAAGCTCAAGCTTGGGGATGCCCACGCACCCCAAGAAATATCCAAGAGGTACAAGCGTCAAAGCTTGGGGATGCCCCGAGGCACCCCTTCTTCATCGGCAAAAATCAGGTCACCTTTCAACACACTATATTTTTAATGCTTCATGCACTATGCGTTTTTCTTGGAGCGTCAGTTGTTTTTGCTTTCAGTTTTCTTTCATTTTGTTTGCTGCAATAAATGGTTGGATCACATCATGTTTGTTTTGGAGAGATATATGCTCCGTTTTTCATTGCCAAGAACACTCCGTTTTTCACTCTTATCATTCAACGAGTGTTCTCTTTTTCTAGAACTGTGTTTAGCTTTCGTTTTTTGTCTTGACTTTCGTTCAGATCTTGTTATATCTTTGCATCAAGGTGTATTTGGACCTCTGGTCTATGTTGTTTTCATCAAAAGAGTTGTTTCAAAAGGGTTCGAATGGTGTTGGAAAAGAGAAAAAGTTTCATGCAAAAAAGTGGTACAAAAAGGAGCTTGTTTAGACTGCGGCTTAGACTTTTGCATGCCTTGCTTGATATCGTTTTGATAGTATGCTTAGTGGTTTTGCTGTAGCATGACTTGTCTCAAATGACTGAGATCGCTTAATGAGCCTTTGAAAAAATCATGCGTTGTTTTTATTATATGGAAGCATTTGTTTGGTTTTCTCCTTTGATGCTTTATTTGGGTTGACTTGGCACATGCTTACACATGTTGACAACAAAATAAGTCGCCTATAGCCTCTATGATCATTTGGTTTTTGACTTGTGATACCACTTTATGCTTCTTTCAATGATGTTTTGTCGCTATGCATGATTATGACCGTTATTACTCTCTTAGTTGGTCGCTCCCAGTCTTTTGCTAGCCCTCACTTTGTACTGAGTATGAGCTCTACTCGTGCATCCAACTCCCAAAAACCAAGTTATTCCAATGTGTCCACTATAAATTCCTATGCATGGTATTTGTAAGCCATTCCAAGTAAATTTTCATGTGCTACCTTTCAAAAAACCTTCAAAACACTTCTCGTTTTGTGACACTGTTTTTAGCTCATGGGGACGTAGTGGTCGGATTTGCTATCTTCCATATTGCTTATTCCAAAAAGAAAAAAAAGGGAAAAAAGAAAAGAAAAAAGGCACTCCTCCATGGTATGTGAATGTTGGTGGGCACCCGATGAAATCGGTTAGCCATGGTTTGTGAAAGGAAAAAGGTGGGGAGGAGTGCCAAGCTTTATAAAAGAGCACCAAAGTGCCAATCCCTCTCTCAAAAACTTGCTTACTTTTTGTATGGAAGATAGTAAGAACCCCATTGCTAGTCGTTGACAAAGACAACCACCTCTCAAAATCCAGTTTTTATCTCTCTGTTTTATAAATGAAAAGCTCTAGCACATGTTTAATCATTGCTTCCCTCTGCGAAGGGCCTTTCTTTTACTTTTATGTTGAGTCTCCACCTTCTACCTTTATGCACCGTCTAAGAGAGCATAGTTGTCATTCTGAGTATAATGTGCATAGTCCCAAAGTTTATTATTGATTGATTCATGATTATGGTTTTGCTTGTGCTTAAATTACTTGTATCTAGTCACCCTCTTAAACTTGAAGGTGTCCTATGTATTTATGTTTTGCTACTCCATGAGGGACAAGCTGAAAACCATTTGCTATGTTTTCCATATGGTTGAAACACACACGTGACTTTCATTGTTTCATTTTCATGATCTTTCCTTTGTGTTTCTTTTCATGCTATAACATGGTTGCTAAGTTTCTATTATCAAGATTATGTCTTTCATGCCCATGTTTTAAGTTCTTTGATCTCAGCACTCAATGCTCTACTTCGTTGATCAAATTGTGTTGGTGCATGTCACCTCAAAAATTATTCTTTTGTTATCACTTACCTACTCGAGGACGAGCAGGAGTTAAGCTTGGGGATGCTGATACGTCTCAAACGTATCTATAATTTTTGATGCTCCATGCTTGTTTTTACACCATTTGCCTTGTGTTTCGTTACACTTCGTGGCGTTTTTATGTGATTTCTGGAACTAACCTATTAACAAGATGCCACAGTGCCAGTTCCCTGTTTTCTGCTATTTTTGTGTTTCAGAAAAGCTACACAGGAAATATTCTTGGAATTGGATGAAACAAGTTCCCAAACTCCTATTTTTCCCGGACAAAGGACGAGGACCAAAAGAGAGCCGGAGGGGGGCCAGGGGCCAGCCTCACCATGAGGGGGCGCGCCCTAGCCCCTGGCCGCGCCCCCTGTGGTGAGACCTCTCTGGCCGCCTCCTGCCGATGCCCCTTCGCCTATAAAAAGCCTCTCGACAGAAAACCCTAAATCAATCGGCGTTTTTCCCAAAACAGTTCCGTAGCTCCGCCGCCGTCAAAGACAAATTTCGGGGGACAGAAGTCTCTATTCCGGCACCCTGCCGGGACGGGGAAGTGCCCCCAGAGCCATCTCCATCGGTCTCCATCGCCGTCTCTGCCGTCTCCATTGACCTCACCGCCATCTCCACCAACCTTGCTGTCTCCTATGATGAGGAGGGAGTAGTTCTCCCCCGGGGCTGAGGGCTCTACCAGTAGCTATGTGGTTCACCTCTCTCTCCCATGATGTGATCTTTATGTGATCGTGAGCTTTGTATCTAGTTGAATTGGTAGATGCTATTATTCAGATATTATGCTACTCCCGTGCTTTATATTTGTAATCTCCGGAGATACCTTGTATCATGGTGTGAAGGTGACTAGTGTGCGCATCATGTGTATCTTTTTGGTTAATATCTCTATGAATTGTTGGTGTTTATTGGAACCATCTTGTGCGTTCATGGTGATAGTGTGGGACAATCTAGTTTGGGGAAATACGGACTTTGAGGAGTGCTTCGTAGCCCTACGCATGATTAGTGTTTGTTATCCATTGGAGAATTGTTTTGAGTTGCATATTGATGATAGTATCTATTGGTTCAATTATGTTATATTTGTTGAGAGTGTGTCCACTAGTGAAAGCATGATCCCTAGGCCTTGTTTCCAAGCATTGCACACCGTTTCCTTTCAGTTTTGTTACATGTTTGCTTGCAGCAATATTTATTTCAGATTATATTTACTACTCATAATCATCATTACTACTTGTATTTCACTATCTCTTCACCGAACTAGTGCACCTATACATTTGACAAGTCTATTAGGTGTGTTGGGGACACAAGAGACTTTCTGTATCATAATTGCAGGGTTGCTTGAGAGGGATAACTTTGACCTCTTCCTCCCTGAGTTCGATAAACCTTGGGTGATCCACTTAAGGGAAACTTGCTGCTGTTCTACAAACCTCTGCACTTGGAGGCCGAACACTGTCTACAAGAACAGACGCGTGCGTAGACATCACCTGCGGCCATATAATGAATTATTTTTGCACTAAATCCATTTTAATCCAATTTTCCACTAGGGCTACAAGAAATGCACATCAGAAAAATTGGGAAAAAAATACATGGAGGTCCCCTAAGGGCGTGGGACCCTAGAACCAAGACCAAACCATGGTTCCCACCCCACCTGGTAGACATCGATGGCACCGCGAGTTTGACCTAGATCTGGAAGGGGGGCCTAGGGAATTAAAAAAAATCAAAAAAATGGAAAAACACTGCACGGAGTCATGGTGAGTGATGCATCACCTAGGAAAAATACCAAACATGGCATCCCAAGGGTTCACAGGTGGACTCTTTCACAAAGAGGTGCTTCTAGGCAGGAGTTCTCTTGGTCTTCTTTGCCAGGTGACCATGGTTTGTGCAAGTTCCATAGCAAACTGTGGAACCATGGTCCCATTTTTGGTAGATATGTGCATCTTTGCATTCCTAACAACTTTTGTAACTAGTGTTTTTTCAGTTTCCACATAAAAATGTATTTTCCATTTTTCAGGTGGTCGGAGGGGTCAAAACATGTGCTTTTTTGTGAAGGGGCCACCAAGGGCAGTGTGCAAAACCTCACCACTCTAATTTTCATGGGTGGGGGACCTACTAGGGGTGACACATCCAGGATCTTAGGAATTATCTCGGCCTGCGGCAATATAATGAATTATTTTTACCCTAAATCCATTTTAATCCAATTTTGCACTGGGGCTACAAGAAATGCACATCAGAAAAATTGGGGAAAAAAATACATGGAGGTCCCCTGAGGGTGTGGAACCCTAAAACCAAGACCAAACCATGGTTCCCACCCCACCTGGCAGACATCGATGGCACCACGAGTTTGACCTAGATCTGGAAGGGGGGCCTAGGGAATTCAAAAAAAATCAAAAAAATGGAAAAACACTGCATGGAGTCATGGTGAGTGATGCATCACCTAGGAAAAATACCAAACATGGCATCCCAAGGGTTCACAGGTGGACTCTTTCACAAAGAGGTGCTTCAAAGCAGGAGTTCTCTTGGTCTTCTTTGCCAGGTGACCATGGTTTGTGCAAGTTCCATAGCAAACTATGGAACCATGGTCCCATTTTTGGTGGAGATGTGCATCTTTGCATTCCTAACAACTTTTGTAACTAGTGTTTTTTCAGTTTCCACATAAAAATGTATTTTCCATTTTTCAGGTGGTCGGAGGGGTCAAAACATGTGCTTTTTTGTGAAGGGGTCACCAAGGGTAGTGTGCAAAACCTCACCACTCTAATTTTCATGGGTGGGGGACCTACTAGGGGTGCCACATCCAGGAGCTTAGGAATTATCTCGGCCTGCGGCCATATAATGAATTATTTTTGCCCTAAATCCATTTTAATCCAATTTTGCACTGGGGCTACAAGAAATGAACATCAGAAAAATTGGAGAAAAATACATGGTGATCCCCTGAGGGTGTGGGACCCTAGAACCAAGACCAAACCATGGTTCCCAACCCACCTGGCAGACATCAATGGCACCGCGAGTTTGACCTAGATCTGGAAGGGGGCCTGATACGTCCATTTTGCATCACTATTTTGTATCATGATTTGCTGTTATTCATTGATATATTCCATATTTAGAGATGATACTTATGTTGTTTCCTCTGTTTTTACATGTTTGATGATCATTGGAGGATTTGCTGCCGGAGTCAGGATTCTGCTGGAAAAGGACCATCAAGACACCATATTTCGGAAGATCAGGAAAATTCCAGAAAAATACCAGAAAATTATATTTTACCAAAAGACTCCGGAAGCTAGAAGGAGGAGTCGAGAGGGGCCAGAGGGCAGCCTCACACATAGGGGCCGCGGCCTAGCCCCTGGCCGCGCCGGCCCTGTGTGAGGGCGCCCTGGCCCACTCCAGGTCTCGCCCCTTCGCGTACTTCATCATCCCCGAAAACCTAAGTCAGGGGGGGCTCAGAGATACGCACAGCCACCTCTACGGGGCGGAAAACACCAGAGAGAGAAAAGCTCTCCGGCAGGCAGAAATCTACCGTGGAAATTCCTTCCCGGGGAGGGGAGATCGTCGCCATCGCACCGGACTTCATCGAGATCATCATCGTCATCATCTCCATCACCAGCACCTTCATCTCCACCATCACCACGCCATCCTGCTGTAACATCTTGAGTTGGATCTTGTTATATTCTTAGGGGAAACTTTCCCGGTGTTGATTACTCTTGTAGTTGATGCTATTGAGTGGAACTGTTGAATTAAGGTTTATGTTCAGATTGTTATTTACCATTATTTCACCTCTGATCATGATCCATATGATGTCTTGTGAGTAGTTCATTTAGTTCTTGAGGACATGGGAGAAGTCAAGATGTTAGTAGTGAATTATTGTTGAGAAATATTTAATGGTTTGATATTGTTGTGGTGCTATTTCACTAGTGGTGTCATGTGAACGTCGACTACATGATACTTCACCATTTATGGGCCTAGTGAGATGCATTGTGTATTTGGCTACCAATTGTGGGGTTGCTGGAGTGACAGAAACCTAAACCTCCATTGGGAAACCATTGCACCAGGGAGCGTAGGATCTTAGAGTTTAAGGCTGTGGTTAGATTTATCTTAATTACTTTCTTGTATTTGCGGATGCTTGCAGGGGGGTATAATCACAAGTGTGTATTTATCCTAGTAAGGGTAGTGCGCTAGCACAGGTTCACCCCCATAACACTTATCAAACCAATAAAGATTATTTAGCGGTATGAAGTGAAAGCTCTTGACAGAAACTCCCGTGTGTCCTCGAGAACGTTTGGTTATCATAAGTTACACAACCGGCTTGTCCTTTGCTGAAGAAAGGATTGGGCCACTTGCTGCAATTGTTGCTACTGTCTTTTATTTTACACGCACTTTATTTATTTGCATTATCAAATACCCCTGAAAACCCGTTTGCTAGTATTTACAGTGAATCCTTAATCAAAACCACTTGTCAACACCTTCTGCTCCTCGTTGGGTTTGACACTCTTATTTATCGAAAGTACTATGATACACCCCCTATACTTGTGGGTCATCAAGACTATTTTCTGGCACCGTTGCCGGGGAGTGAAGCGCTATTGAAGAGTGGAATTGGTAAAGGTAACCGTCGCTGTGAGTATTGTTTTTTATTTTTGTCTTTTATTTTTATTTTATTCTGCTATGGAGAACTCTCCATTTGGTTTCCTATTTGGGAACACTTCTACCATTGCTGCACATGTGGATGAACCACCACCACCACCACCTGCTGAATTAGATCCTTTTAAAATACCTATAAAAATTGTTGGGCGTGTCATGGATAACTGCTATTCAGGAGATGGAACTGTCCATCCGGGTGATCACTTACTATTTATACATGAATTATGCGAGTTGTTCAGGTGTGCAGGTATTTCACCAAGCCAGGTCAAGAAGAAGCTATTCTCTTTATCATTGAAAGGCAGAGCTGAGGAGTGGTATCGACTGCTCCAAGATGGTCCATCTATTACATGGGACGAAATTGTACCTCTCTTTTATTCCAAGTTTTATCCTCCAAGTGAAATTCATAAAGACCGTAATCGGATATATAATTTTTGGCCTCATGATGGAGAGAGTATTGCCCAAGCGTGGGGGAGATTGAAGTTACTAATGCTCAAATGCCCCATTCATGAGCTCCCCAATAATATTGTTATTGATAATTTTTATGCGCGGCTTACTCTTCCTAATAAGGATTATTTGGATGCTTCTTGTTTTGGATCATTTACTCATATGAAAGAAGATGCTAAGTGGAAACTTCTTGACCGTATACAAGAGAATGCTGAAGGATGGGAAAATGACAAAGGTAGGAAGTCAGGTATAAACTATGATTATGAATGCATTAAAGCTTTTATGGGAACCGATGACTTTCATAGTGTTAGCACTGCTTATGGTCTTGATTCTCAAATACTTGCTAATTGTCTTAAGGCCTTTGCCTCTTATCTTGATGTTCCAAAGAAAGATTGGAACAAATATCATGCACCTTATAAGGATTCCATTAGTCATATACCTGCTGCAGCTACTGAAGTTTGTACTGTTGATAGCATTGTGCCTGAACCTTATTTTGAGAAGACACCTTTCCCTGCTAAGGTAAAAAAGTATTCTACTTTGGTAAGTGTGTCTAATAAAAGTACTAAGAAAGCTGCAGAACCTGATGAGCAAATTACTATTAAGTCTCCTGTAGCTATATTGAAGGATCTTGTTACTAAAGATGTAGGGGATGAATATATTCTCTTTTGTGAAGATGCTTCTAACATTCTCTCACATCCTAAAAAGCATAGGAAAACAAGTGTTCCTATTATTTCTGTCAGGATTGGAGATCATTGCTATTATGGTTTATGTGATATTGGTGCTAGTGCAAGTGCCATTCCTTTAGAACTTTACAAAGAAATTATGCACGAGATTGGCGCTTGTGAACTTGAAGATATTGATGTGGTTGTTCAGCTTGCTAATAGGGAGACTGTTTGGCCTCTTGGTATTGTTCGAGATGTGGAAGTTCTTTGCGGTAAGACTAAATACCCCACTGATTTTCTAGTACTTGGTAAAGAGGCTAGTAAAACTTGTCCCATTATTTTTGGTAGACCCTTTTTGAATACTTGTGGTGCTGTGATAGACTGTAAGAAGGAGAAAATTTTCACTAAGTTTAATGGAGAGTCTTATGAGTTTAATTTTTCCAAGTTTGCTAAGACTTCTTATGAAAATGACACACCTAATGAAAATTTTCGAGTTGAACAGCTTGCTTCTATTGCTCTTGCTCCTAATAATGCTTTGCAGCAATTCATGGAAGATCATGAGAGCGATGTTTTCAGTAAGGAAAGATAAGAGATTGACAATATTTTTCTTTGTCAACAACCATTAATCAAGCACAATTTACCTGTGGAAGATCTTGGTACCACTTTGCCGCCTAAGGAAGATCCTGTTTTTGAATTAAAGCCTTTGCCTGATAATCTTAAATATGCTTATATTGATGAAAAGAAAATATATCCTGTTATTATTAGTTCTAAACTTTCAGGAAAGGAAGAAGAAAGGTTATTGGAGATATTGAGGAAACACCGAGGGGCTATGGGATATACACTTGATGATTTAAAAGGAATTTGCCCCACTTTATGTCAGCATGCCATTAATATGGAGAAAGACGCAAAGCCAGTTGTGGAACATCAACGCCGCTTAATTCCCAAGATGAAGGATGTGGTAAGAAATGAGGTATTAAAGCTTCTTGATGCTGGTATTATTTATCCTATTGCTGATAGTAGATGGGTTAGTCCTGTTCATTGTGTTCCTAAGAAAGGAGGTATGACTGTTGTGCCTAATGAGAATAATGAGCTTATTCCTCAAAGGGTAGTAGTTGGTTATAGGATGTGCATTGATTATAGGAAGGTAAACAAAGTTACTAAGAAAGATCATTATCCTTTACCGTTTATAGATCAGATGTTAGAGAGGTTATCTAAGAAGACTCATTTTTGTTTCCTTGATGGTTATTCTGGTTTTTCTCAAATAGCTGTTAGAAAAGAAGATCAAGAGAAAACCACTTTTACTTGTCCTTATGGAACTTATGCTTATAGACGTATGCCGTTTGGTTTATGCAATGCTCCTACTACTTTTCAAAGATGCATGTCTGCTATTTTTCATGGTTTTTGTGAGGAAATTGTGGAGGTTTTCATGGACAATTTTTCTGTCTATGGAACTTCTTTTGATAATTGTTTGCACAACTTTGATAAAGTTTTGCAGAGGTGCGAAGAAACTAACCTTGTTCTTAATTGGGAGAAATGCCACTTTATGGTGAATGAAGGAATTGTCCTTGGACATAAAATTTCTGAAAGAGGTATTGAAGTTGACAGAGCAAAAGTGGAGGCAATTGAGAAAATGCCCTATCCCAGAGATATTAAAGGTATTCGTAGTGTTCTTGGTCATGCTGGCTTCTATAGGAGGTTTATTAAAGATTTCTCTAAGATTTTGAAGCCTCTTACTAATCTCCTTCAAAAAGATGTACCATTTGTCTTTGATGATGATTGTAAGGAAGCTTTTGAAACTCTTAAGAAGGCTTTAACTACTGCTCCTATTGTTCAACCACCTGATTAGAATTTACCTTTTGAAATTATGTGTGATGCTAGTGATTTTGCTGTTGGTGCTGTTCTTGGACAGTGCGTAGATAATAAGTTGAATGTTATTCATTATGCTAGTAAGACTCTTGATGCTGCTCAGAAAAATTATGCTACCACTGAGAAAGAGTTTCTTGCTGATGTTTTTGCATGTGATAAGTTTAGATCCTACATTGTTGATTCTAAAGTTACTATTCATACTGATCACGCTGCTATTAGATATCTTATGACTAAGAAGGATGCTAAGCCTAGGCTTATTAGATGGGTGTTGCTTTTACAAGAATTTGATTTGCATATCGTAGATAGGAAAGGTGCTGAAAATCCTGTGGCTGACAACTTGTCTAGATTGGAAAACATTTTTTTTGATCCTATTGCTGTTAATGATTTTTTTCCAAATGAACAGTTAGCTGCTGTAAATGTAACTTCGTGAGACCTTCCTTGGTATGCTGATTATCCTAACTTTATTGTTTCCAAGTATTTGCCTCCAACTTTTACAGCTCAGCAAAGAAGAAAATTCTTTTATGATTTGAGGCATTATTTTTGGGTTGACCCACACTTATATAAAGAAGGGGTTGATGGTATTATGCGAAGATGCGTACCGGAATATGAGCAACAAGAGATATTAAGAAAATGCCATGGAAGCGCTTATGGAGGGCATCATGCTGGAGATAGAACCGCACAGAAGGTTCTACAATCAGGTTTTTATTGGCCAACCCTCTTTAAAGATGCTAGAAGGTATGTTTTATCGTGTGATGAATGTCAAAGAGTTGGTAATATTTCTAGATGCAATGAAATGCCTATGAATTATACTCTTGTTATTGAACCGTTGATTGTTGGGGATTTGACTTTATGGGTCCTTTTCCTCCTTCAAAAGGCTATACCCACATACTTGTCGCTGTTGATTATGTTACTAAATGGGTAGACGCCATACCTACAAAGAGTGCCGATGGTGAGACTTCGTTAAAAATGCTTAAGGATGTTATTTTTCCTAGGTTTGGTGTGCCTAGATATCTTATGACTGACGGAGGTTCTCATTTTATTCACGGTGGTTTTAGAAAAACTCTTGCTAAATATGATGTTAATCATCGAATTGCTTTTGCTTATCATCCCCAAACTAGTGCGCAGGTAGAGCTTTCAAACAGAGAGATCAAGTCTATCTTGCAGAAGACTGTTAATAGATCTAGGAAAAATTGGGCTAGCAAGTTAAACGATGCTTTATGGGCTTATAGAACTGCTTATAAGAACCCCATGGGCATGTCTCCTTATAAAACGGTTTACGAAAAAGCATGTCACTTGCCTTTAGAATTAGAACATAAAGCTTTTTGGGCAGTGAGAGAGCTTAATAGGGACTTTAAACTCGCCGGTAAGAAAAGGTTGTTAGATTTGAGTTCTCTAGATGAGTGGAGAAACGAAGCGTATGAGAATGCCAGACTTTTTAAAGAGAAAGTCAAGCAATGGCATGATAAGAGAATTCTTAAAAGGGAGTTTCATGTTGGTGAGAAAGTCCTATTGTATAGGTCTCGTCTTAGATTTTTTGCAAGAAAAATACTCTCTAAATGGGAAGGACCATTTGTTATTGTGGAAGTGTACCGCTCAGGTGCGATAAAGATTGCTTCATTGAAAGATGACACTACACAAGTGGTGAATGGGCAAAGACTCAAACATTATATTTCTGGAGATTCTTATAATGAAGATGTTGATGTTATTGAAACAGTTTCTCCGGAAGAATTCATCCAATGCAATTTGCAGAAACCTGTAGAGTTTGTTTTCGAATAGGTAACAGTTCTAGTCAGAAAAGGTTCGCGAAAAATTCTTCCTTTATTATTTTTGCTATTTTTACTAAATATGAAAAATCACGAGATGAAAACGGGCAGGAAAAGGAGTCCGTGTGCTCCCCACACACAGGGGGCGTGGGCCCACCTCTGGCCGCGCCGCCCTAGTGTGAGAGCACCCCGGAACTCGTTTCCATCCCGGTTTCCTCCTGTGATTTCGTTTCGATGTATAATTTTCGCTTATATAACCCCCCGGAGTACCCGAGGTCTGTATATCATTTTCTCGTCATGTTTTTGTTTCGAGCTGTTTCTGTCAGGTGTTGATCTTAAGTTTTGGGAGCACCATGGCCTCTTCAAATGACGACAAGGGCAAAAGGCCCAGGGAGGATGATCGCCAAGACCCCGAGTGGAAAAAGGAGCAGGAGACTGGAAGGCCGAGGCCAAGAAACCCTGCTTTTGAAGGGCCAACTAAAGCTAGACGTATCTTTTCTCATGATATGCAGGGACCAACACTACACGCTTTGGATCTAAACTCTATGCCAGTGATTAAAGAGGGTATGCTGGTCACTGACGAGTTTTGCGCTCAATATCGAATGCTGGAGAAGGAAATCGAGATGCTTCAAGAAGAGAATCTCAGGCTTCGCCGGATGCTGGAATATTTGGTTAATCCAAGGCTGCTTCCACTACCGCCAAAAGAGTAATTCGTCTTCGGTATTGGCATCCCCTTGGCTTGTTCCAAGCTTGGGGGAGTGCCGCGGTATCACATCATCACCCTTTTACTCATTTACTTTTCAAGTAGAGTCATATCATGAATAGAGAAGTTATCCTATAGAATAGTTCGCGGTGTGGAAATATCCTCCTTAGTAGGTTATCTATGTATCCCTTGGTGTGAGTTGCGGTAATGAAATATTAATGAGAAGTTCTATCGTTTACTTTCCGCACACTTTATTTTAGTTGCAATGTTTCTTAGATGATTAGTCTTGTGTATTAGTATTGGTATCACTTTGGGAGCATGAGTAAATTTAGTTGGTTTTGGCAAACTTAGCTTGGTCAGTAGTAACATTACCTTGAGGTTTGAGTAGAAAAGAATAAAGAAGTGTTTATAGTTTCATCACTTCAATTTCCCTTCGTATTTGGCTTATAAGCATTATTATTCTCAAAGTTAAAATCGTTGTACCTTCAAGGGAGTTGCATGATTGTTCTTATTATATGTATGTATGTTTGTTTCATGCAACTCTTATGCTTGCTACCCAGCCTTGCTAGCCAAAGACTTGTACTGAGAGGAAATACTTCTCGTGCATCCAACTCCTAAAAACCAAGTCACTTCCAAAGAGTCCATTATAAATTCCTATGCATGGTATTTTAAGCCATTCCAAGTAAATTTTCATGTGCTACCTTTCAAAAACCTTCAAATACTTCTCATTTTGTGCCACTGTTTTTAGCTCATGAGGACGTAGTGGATGGGTATGTTATCTTCCATACTAAATTAAGTACCCCTCGACTAGGCAGCTTCATCTGCTCGTCACTAATTTTGCAAGGGAGCTGGTCAGACCATTATAATCTCAAAAAAAAAGAAAAAGAAAAAAGAAGCACTCCTCCATGGTATGTGATAGTTGGTCGGCACCCGATGGAATCGGTTAGCCATGGTTTGAGAAAGGAAAAAGGTGGGGAGGAGTGCCAAGCAATAAAAGAGCACCAATGTGCCAATTAATCAAACATCTCAGAACCGCTCTCACTTATTTAGTATGGAAGATATCAAGAACTCCGTTGCTAGTCGTTGACAAAAGCAACCACTCTCAAAATAACTTTTTACCTCTGTTTTGCAAATGAAAAGCTCTAGCACATGTTTAATCCCTGCTTCCCTCTGCGAAGGGCCTGTCTTTTACTTTCATGTTGAGTCAACCTATTCCCCTCTACCTCAAGCAAGCATTTGAGTTGTTATGTTTCACTCATTCATATGTTGATCCGTTTAATCATATTTATTATCTTCTTTGTTTTGTACAATGCTTTTGTCTGAAGGAATATATCTTTGAAAGCTTTCTATGAATGCAAAAAGTTTGTTTCGTTGAGCATATGGTTTTTGCTATATTAGCTCTGTTTTTAAAAAGGCTCCATTCAAAGGCTAGTATAGTTTGTTCATCGTTCTCTGACCAAGAACTAAGGTTTGCCATCACCAATTATAGTTTCCCTTGTGCATCTTTATATGTGATCCCCTTTACTTATTGCAAGTCTATATTATATAAAGGGAAGTTGCTGTCTATTATAACTTGTGCCTTTGGTGAATGTGATGCTTCTTGTCCGTATTTTGATTACCGACACTTCACTCCATAAACCTGTGGTCATGTTTACCGAGTTTAGTTTTCGCTTGGGGACAAGCGAGGTCTAAGCTTGGAGGGGTTGATACGTCCATTTTGCATCACTATTTTGTATCATGATTTGCTGTTATTTATTGATATATTCCATATTTAGAGATGATACTTATGTTGTTTCCTCTGTTTTTACATGTTTGATGATCATTGGAGGATTTGCTGCCGGAGTCAGGATTCTGCTGGAAAAGGACCGTCAAGACACCATATTTCGGAAGATCAGGAAAATTCCAGAAAAATACCAGAAAATTATATTTTACCAAAAGACTCCGGAAGCCAGAAGGAGTAGTCGAGAGGGGCCAGAGGGCAGCCTCACACATAGGGGCCGCGGCCTGGCCCCTGGCCGCGCCGGCCCTATGTGAGGGCGCCCTAGCCCACTCTAGGTCTCACCCCTTCGCGTACTTCATCGTCCCCGAAAACCTAAGTCAGGGGGGCTCAGAGATACGCACAGCCGCCTCTGCGGGGCAGAAAACACCAGAGAGAGAAAAGCTCTCTGGTAGGCAAAAATCTGCCGGGGAAATTCCTTCTTGGGGATGGAAGATCGTCGCCATCGTCATCGCCATCGCACCGGACTTCATTGGGATCATCATCATCATCATCTCCATCACCAGCACCTTCATCTCCACCATCACCACGCCATCCCGCTGTAACATCTTGAGTTGGATCTTGTTATATTCTTAGGGGAAACTTTCCCGATGTTGATT
The DNA here is from genome assembly GCA_007115705.1 of Dactylis glomerata. NCBI lineage: Eukaryota > Viridiplantae > Streptophyta > Magnoliopsida > Poales > Poaceae > Dactylis > Dactylis glomerata. Next base: position 4,616,239 of record QXEO01000472.1, on the reverse strand, counting down.
ACTCTTGTAGTTGATGCTATTGAGTGGAACCATTGAATTAAGGTTTATGTTAAGATTGTTATTTACCATTATTTCACCTCTGATCATGATCCATATGATGTCTTGTGAGTAGTTCGTTTAGTTCTTGAGGACATGGGAGAAGTCAAGATGTTAGTAGTGAATTATTGTTGAGAAATATTTAATGGTTTGATATTGTTGTGGTGCTATTTCACTAGTGGTGTCATGTGAACGTCGACTACATGATACTTCACCATTTATGGGCCTAGTGAGATGCATTGTGTATTTGGCTACCAATTGTGGGGTTGCTGGAGTGACAGAAACCTAAACCTCCGTTGGGAAACCATTGCACCAGGGAGCGTAGGATCTTAGAGTTTAAGGCTATGGTTAGATTTATCTTAATTACTTTCTTGTATTTGCGGATGCTTGCAGGGGGGTATAATCACAAGTGTGTATTTATCCTAGTAAGGGTAGTGTGCTAGCACAGGTTCACCCCCATAACACTTATCAAACCAATAAAGATTATTTAGCGGTATGAAGCGAAAGCTCTTGACAGAAACTCCCGTGTGTCCTCGAGAACGTTTGGTTATCATAAGTTACACAACCGGCTTGTCCTTTGCTGAAGAAAGGATTGGGCCACTTGCTGCTACTGTCTTTTATTTTACTCGCACTTTATTTATTTGCATTATCAAATACCCCCGAAAACCCGTTTTTCTAGTATTTACAGTGAATCCTTAATCAAAACCACTTGTCAACACCTTCTGCTCCTTGTTGGGTTCGACACTCTTATTTATCGAAAGTACTACGATATACCCCCTATACTTGTGGGTCATCAGGGCCCTAGGGAATTCAGAAAAAATCAAAAAAAAAAGGAAAAACACTACATGGAGTCATGGTGAGTGATGCATCACCTAGGAAAATACCAAACATGGCATCCCAAGGGTTCACAGGTGGACTCTTTCACAAAGAGGTGCTTCCAGGCAGGAGTTCTCTTGGTCTTCTTTGCCAGGTGACCATGGTTTGTGCAAGTTCCATAGCAAACTATAGAACCATGGTCCCATTTTTGGTGGATATGTGCATCTTTGCATTCCCAACAACTTTTGTAACTAGTGTTTTTTCAGTTTCCACATAAAAAATGCATTTTCCATTTTTTAGGTGGCCGGAGGGGTGAAAACAGGTGCTTTTTGTGAAGGGGCCACCAAGGACAGTGTGCAAAACCTCACCACTCTAATTTTCATGGGTGGGGGACCTACTAGGGGTGCCACATCCAGGAGCTTAGGAATTATCTCGGCCTGCGGCCATATAATGAATTATTTTTGCCCTAAATCCATGTTAATCCAATTTTGCACTGGGGCTACAAGAAATGCACATCAGAAAAATTAGGGAAAAATACATGGAGGTCCCCTGAGGGCGTGGGACCCTAGAACCAAGACCAAACCATGGTTCCCAACCCACCTGGCAGACATCGATGGCACCATGAGTTTGACCTAGATCTGGAAGGGGGGCCTAGGGAATTTAGAAAAAAATCAAAAAAAGGAAAAACACTGCATGGAGTCATGGTGAGTGATGCATCACCTAGGAAAAATACCAAACATGGCATCCCAAGGGTTCACAAGTGGACTATTTCACAAAGAGGTGCTTCCAAACATTGCATGACATGGTTTCATAACAGTTCATAACATAATAAACATATAGTACTTTAATGTGTTCAGTTCATTACATTATTTTATTGCGAAAGCACACCACATCAGGGTTCAAGCTGGGAGCATAGCTGCTCGTTTTCCTTCTCAAGAGACGCCACGAGTTGGCAGCTTGCGAGGTATTTCATTTTGGAATCCACTTGCTCCCTGAGTGCTTTCTCGTTTTCAGCCAGCAGGTTCCTGCATGTGATCTCCAAGGTGATAGTACTGTTTGTTAGCTTTAGATTTTCCTCCAATAGATCTTTGATCCTGTCTGTATTCTTCTGTGCCGAGGCTCTGGCTTCCTTGTGCAGTTCCGACCACTTTAGATTTTCCTTTTCAAGCTGCTTGCGCTCACGAGCCAGGCACTTGGCAACTAAGAGGACTTTAGTCATATCCACTTCCTGGGTCAATTTTTCTCCCTTTGTTTGGCTATCCGTTCATTAAGCCAGGACGCCATATCTAGGTTCAGCCCCAACTTCTTTTCCTATATAAAATAAAAGCAGGGTTATTTCTACCAAGGACGCCAACTAAGTGGCAGTGGCGTCCACGGAAAGACCCCATTACAGGTAAACCACTCTACACTCACCTAAGTCAGAATCGCAAGAACCCCAATGCATGTCAACACAATTAGAGAGTACTTACTTCGCTGAGCCAGGGAAATGTGGCCAATGGTATCTGGATCGCCGCCTCCATTTTTTGGGAGAGAGGCACACCCTACAAAATCATCATGGCTCCGCCGGCTCTGGAACATTTTATTCCACCTTAATGAGTTATAGAGGAGGAGGAGGAAGAAAAAGAAGACGTACGAACAAAAAGATGATGATTGATACGTCTCAAACGTATCTATAATTTTTGATGCTCCATGCTTGTTTTTACACCATTTGCCTTATGTTTTGTTACACTTCGTGGCGTTTTTATGCGATTTCCGGAACTAACCTATTGACAAGATGCCACAGTGCCAGTTCCCTGTTTTCTGCTGTTTTTGTGTTTCAGAAATGCTACATAGGAAATATTCTCGAAATTGGACGAAACAAGTTCCAGAAGTCTTATTTTTCCTGGAAGAAGGACGAGGACCGAAAGAGAGCCGAGGGGGGCCAGGGGCCAGCCTCACACCAGGGCGGCGCGGCCCAGGCCCTGGTCGCGCCCCCTATGTGTGAGGCCACCCTGGCAGCCCCCTGACGATGCCCCTTCGCCTATATAAAGCCTCGGGACAGAAAACCCTAGGGGAATCGGCGAAATTTCCAGAACAGTTCCGCAGCTCCGCCGCCGCCACCGACAAATTTCGGGGGACAGAAGTCTCTGTTCCGGCACCCTGCCGGGATGGGGAAGTGCCCCCGGAGCCATCTCCATCGGTCTCCATCGCCGTCTCCGCCGTCTCCATCGACCTCACCGCCATCTCCATCAACCTTGTTGTCTCCTATGATAAGGAGGGAGTAGTTCTCCCCCGGGGCTGAGGGCTCTACCGGTAGCTATGAGGTTCACCTCTCTCTCCCATGATGTGATCTTTATGTGATCGTGAGCTTTGTATCTAGTTGAATTGGTAGATGTTATTATTCAGATATTATGCTACTCCTATGCTTTATTATTATACTCTCCGGAGATACCTCGTATCATGGTGTAAAGGTGACTAGTGTGTGCATCATGTGTATCTTTTTGGTTAATGTCTCTATGAAATGTTGGTGTTTGTTGGAACCATCTAGTGCGTTCAAGGTGATAGTGTGGGACAATCTAGTTTGGGTACATACGGACTTTGAGGAGTGCTTCGTAGCCCTACGCATGATTAGTGTATGTTTTCCATTGGAGAATTGTTTTGAGTTGCATATTGATGATAGTATCTATTGGTTCAATTATGTTATATTTGTTGGGAGTGTCTCCACTAGTGAAAGTATGATCTCTAGGCCTTGTTTCCAAGCATTGCACACCGTTTACTTCCTGTTTTGTTACATGTTTGCTCGCAGCGATATTTATTTCAGATCACATTTGCTACTTATAATCATCACTACTACTTGTATTTCACTATCTCTTCGCCGAACTAGTGCACCTATACATCTGACAAGTGTATTGGGTGTGTTGGGGACACAAGAGACTTTCTGTATCATAATTGCAGGGTTGTTTGAGAGGGATAACTTTGACCTCTTCCTCCCTGAGTTCGATAAACCTTGGGTGATCCACTTAAGGGAAACTTGCTGCTGCTCTACAAACCTCTGCACTTGGAGGCCCAACACTGTCTACAAGAACAGACGCGTGCGTAGACATCAAGCTCTTTTCTGGCGCCGTTGCCGGGGAGGTAAGGTAAAAGGTACTCACATCGTTTGGCTACTAAGTCTTTTAGTTGCTGGTGAGTGCTCGAAGTTATTTCCTTTAGATTCTGCAATTACATCTTTTTGTTTCTTATTTTTATTTTCACTAGTTAGGCTTAATGGAAAATAAAGAGTTCTTTAGTCTTTTTCCTGAGTTTAGATTTGAAGAGAAAATTGAAAAACCTTTGGAGCTTAATTTGCATGCTAATAGTGTTGTTAGTATGAATGCTTTGAACACCGTTATTGCTAATGCTATAGAAAAGTCTAAGCTTGGGGAAGCTGGTTTTGTTAAACATGATATTTTTAGTTCCCCAGCTTTAGTGGAGAAAGTTTGCTTATCTCCCCTATGTGATGTTCCTATGCCTGTTACCTATGTTAGTGATCATGATTGGGAAAAGCACTCTACTTTTGATATTGAAAATATTTTTGGTACCAATTCTAAGGTTAATAATTGTTGTACCATTAGTGCTATCCATGTTCCTTCTTATGATGATATGTTTGATGAATATGCTTTGCAAAATAATTGCTCTCTAGCTTGCGATGATACTGAACCTCTAGTCTATGATGGTTACAATGATGAGTATAATATTTTCAGTTCACCTACTTTTGAGGAGGAAATTAGTTATAATTACAATATGCCTCCTATTTTTGATGATTATGGTGATGAGAATAATTATTCCGTTGAATCTGCTCCTACTACGATTGTTCATGTGGGGAGTATTAATTCTTTTATGCATGTGGCTCATGATAGGGAAGCTTTATGTGATAGTTATATTGTTAATTCTATTCATGATGCTACTAAAAGTTATTATGAGAGAGGGAAACATGGTTTGATGGATCTCAACAATATTGAGTTTCCCCTCTTTATGTTGGAATTCTTGAAGTTGTACTTGTTTTGCCTTCCTATGCTTTTTGCTTTGCGCTTTCATGACTTGTCTCTTTACAAGACTATTTTTCATAGGAAGTGGTTCAGATTTAAATGTCTTTCACATTTGCTTGTTGATGCTCTCTATTGCTTTAATTTCCTATATGGCGCATTTGCCTCAAGCTCTTATATGGCGCCCACATGAGCATCTTTGCAAATTACTGCGCCTAGCTCAAAGGCGTTAAAGAAAAGCACTCTTAGGAGATAACCCAATATTTTATTTTCAGTAATTTTTCTTTTATTTGAGTCTTGGAAGTCATTACTACTGTAATGACCGCTCCTTATCCTTTTTATTTCGTTGTTGTGCCAAGAGAAGCCTCTAATTTGAGTGAGGTAAGATTTGGGGATGTTGCTGTCCTGAAACAGTTTTCGGTGCTGCACCGTAAAAATTCGTGAAAATTCTCTGTATATCTTTTGGACCTGCGATTTCTTGTGCATATGCCCCAGGTTATATCCAAACTTTCATTAGTTGAACACTTTTTGATTGAGCAACAGAAAACCCCCTAAAAATTCGACCTTTGTCAGCTGTTCTGTTTTGACAGATTTCTGCCAATATTTGTGTTGCCGCTTTATCGCTTTCTTTTTGAGTTCTTTTGATCACGGAACTTTTGGAGAAGTTGCTACAGTAGTATATACTTTATATGTGGTGGTTTTGGGTTGAAACCTGAAGCAAAAGAGGTTGATTATATGTTATGCTTATACTAATGTTGCTAATAGATTTGTGTTTAGTTTTGTATGAAGGAAGTTTTCAAGTGTAGGGATTGGATAATGATGAGATGAGTTGAAGAATGGACAAAAGCTCAAGCTTGGGGATGCCCATGCATCACCCCAAGAAATATCCAAGAAGTACAAGCGTCAAAGCTTGGGGATGCCCCCGAGGCACCCCTTTTTCATCGGCAAAAATCAGGTCACCTTTCAAGACACTATATTTTTATTGCTTCATGCACTATACGTTTTTCTTGGAGCGTCAGTTGTTTTTGCTTTCAGTTTTCTTTTGTTTTGCTTGCTGCAATAAATGGTTAGATCACATCATGTTTTTTGGAGGAGATGAACTCGCTTTTCATTTGCCAAGAACACTCTAGTTTTCACTCTCATCGTTCAATGAGTGTTCTCTTTTTCTGCTACTGCGTTTAGCTTGCATTTTTTGCCTTGGTTTTTGTTCAGATCTTGTTATATCTTTGCATCAAGGTGTATTTGGACCTCTGGTATATGTTGGTTTTCCTCAAAAGAGTTTCCTCAAAAAGGTTTTAATGGTGTTGGAAAAGAGAAAAAGCTTTATGCAAAAAAGTGGTACAAGAAGGAGCTTGTGTAGACTGCGGCTTAGGCTTTTGCATGATGTGCTTGATGTATTTTTGATAGTATGCTTAGTGGTTTTGCTGTAGCATGACTTGTCTCAAATAACTGAGATTGCTTAATGAGCCTTTGAAAAAATCATGCGTTGTTTTTATCGTTTAGAAGCATTATTTTAGTTTTCTCCTTGATGCTTTATTTGGGTTGACTTGGCGCATGCTCACACATATTAGACTCTTACAAAGTCGCCAATAGCCTCTATGATCATTTAGTTTTTGACTTTTGATGCCATCTTATGCTTCTTTTAATGTTGTTTTGTCGCTTTGCATGATTATGGCCATTATTGCTCTCTTAGTTGGTCGCTCCCAGTCTTTTGCTAGCCTTCGCCTTGTACTGAGTATGAGCTCTACTCGTGCATCCAACTCCTAAAAACCAAGTTTTCCAAAGTGTCCACCATACATACCTATTAGCAATTTGCTATTCCAAGTAAATTTGACTTGCTTTTATTTTCTCTTCAAATTAAACTCTTACCAGTGTTATGCGAAAATTAGTCAGTAAAGCTCTCACGAACCGGAAGGCACACTTTACTTTTTCTTGTTCTTAAAAATTTGACATTGTGGTCTCTTATGTTGAGTTGTTATGCTTGCAAGTTGTAAGTTGGAGACTAGCCCAGCCATGCCATCATGGGGCAAGCTTTCAACATTGCACTTCTTATTTGAGTTGATATCGTGATCTTTTATTTATGGATGCCCGTGGTGTGAAATGAATTGGGAATCTTGCGGGGATCATGGAGTTTGTATATGTGTTAGGGAAATGCCTGGGCTGCCAATCTAAACCATGCATAATTCATGGTGGAAATTTGCAGCATACCCATAGTGGACATTCGACAACGCATCTCAAAATAAAAAGCTAAACAAATGGTAAATAAAAGAGATGTCGAGGTGTTCATTGTCTGCTTGTCCTGTCATTTTGATGTGGGCTTGTTCCATGTCATTGGGCACGGAGGTACCCCATTGGCGGTTCTCGATGATACATATATACTTACAATGACAAGAGCCTTGTTTGAGACTCTAAGTAAAGTAGCATGAGGTTTGGGTACTCGTATTCACGGGACACGAGGTTTTTGACTTATGATTTGTCAAGCATATGCAGCATAAGTGTTCTCGCATTAACTTTAACCATTCAAAATGCTTATGATGGGGGCAATGAGAGCTCAAAGCCGGTAAGTACCACAATTTTTGAAGGTTATAAAACTTGCAATCACTGCTTCCCTCCGCGAAGGGCCTTTCTTTTACTTTTATGTTGAGTCACCACCTTCTATCTTTATGCACCGTTAAGAGAGCATAGTTGTCATTCTTAGTATAATGTGCATTGTCCCAAAGTTTTCATTGATTGATTCATATTGTTGGTTTCACTTGTTCTTAAATTATTTGTATCTAGTCGCCCTCTTAAACTTGAAGGTGTCCTATGCATTTATGTTTTGCTCTCCATGAAGGACAAGCTGAAAACCATTTGTATGTTTTTCCTTATGATTTGAACACACGTTTGACTTTCATTGTTTCATTTTCATGATCTTTTGTTTGTGTTCTATTTCATGTTATAACATGGTTGCTAAGTTTCTTCTATCAAGATTATGTCTTTCATGCCCATGTTTTAAGTTCTTATGATCCCAGCACTCAATGCTTTCATACATGATCAAGATTGTGTAGGTGCATGTCACCTCAAAAATTATTTCTTTTGTTATCACTTACCTACTCGAGGACGAGCAGGAGTTAAGCTTGGGGATGCTGATACGTCTCAAACATATCTATAATTTTTTATGCTCCATGCTTGTTTTTACACCATTTGCCTTGTGTTTTGTTACACTTTGTGGCATTTTTATGCGATTTCTGGAACTAACCTATTGACAAGATGCCACAGTGCCAGTTCCCTGTTTTCTGCTGTTTTTGTGTTTCAGAAATGCTACACAGGAAATATTCTCGAAATTGGACGAAACAAGTTCCAGAAGTCTTATTTTTCCCGGACGAAGGACGAGGACCAAAAGAGAGCCGGAGGGGGGCCAGGGGCCAGCCTCACACCAGGGCGGCGCGGCCCAGGCCCTGGCCGTGCCCCCTATGTGTGAGGCCACCCTGGCAGCCCCCTGACGACGCCCCTTCGCCTATATAAAGCCTCGGGACGGAAAACCCTAGGGGAATCGGCGAAATTCCAGAACAGTTCCGCAGCTCCGCCGCTGCCACCGACGAATTTCGGGGGACAGAAGTCTCTGTTCCGGCACCCTGCCGGGACGGGGAAGTGCCCCCGGAGCCATCTCCATCGGTCTCCATCGCCGTCTCCACCGTCTCCATCGACCTCACCGCCAGCTCCATCAACCTTGCTATCTCCTATGATGAGGAGGGAGTAGTTCTCCCCCGGGGCTGAGGGCTCTACCGGTAGCTATGTGGTTCACCTCTCTCTCCCATGATGTGATCTTTATGTGATCGTGAGCTTTGTATCTAGTTGAATTGTTAGATATTATTATTCAGATATTATGCTACTCCTATGCTTTATTATTATACTCTCCGGAGATACCTCGTATCATGGTGTAAACGTGACTAGTGTGTGCATCATGTGTATCTTTTTGGTTAATGTCTCTATGAAATGTTGGTGTTTGTTGGAACCATCTAGTGCGTTCAAGGTGATAGTGTGGGACAATCTAGTTTGGGTACATACGGACTTTGAGGAGTGCTTCGTAGCCCTACGCATGATTAGTGTATGTTTTCCATTGGAGAATTGTTTTGAGTTGCATATTGATGATAGTATCTATTGGTTCAATTATGTTATATTTGTTGGGAGTGTGTCCACTAGTGAAAGTATGATCTCTAGGCCTTGTTTCCAAGCATTGCACACCGTTTACTTCCTGTTTTGTTACATGTTTGCTCACAGCGATATTTATTTCAGATCACATTTGCTACTTATAATCATCACTACTACTTGTATTTCACTATCTCTTCGCCGAACTAGTGCACCTATACATCTGACAAGTGTATTGGGTGTGTTGGGGACACAAGAGACTTTCTGTATCATAATTGCAGGGTTGTTTGAGAGGGATAACTTTGACCTCTTCCTCCCTGAGTTCGATAAACCTTGGGTGATCCACTTAAGGGAAACTTGATGCTGCTCTACAAACCTCTGCACTTGGAAGCCCAACACTGTCTACAAGAACAGACGCGTGCGTAGACATCAATGATGAAGAAAAAGAATTCGTCCCAGTACCCGGATGAGCCCTCGCCTGATTGAAGTTTTCCCTTCTCCATCAGGGAGAGCAAAGATGGCGCCTCTATGTGAGGGCTTTCTCTAATGGATGGAGCAAGTTCCTTCTGGCGGCGAGCTCTCTCCATTCTCTCCGCTTCCTGAGTAGTCAGGGGGTGGTTTCTCTTCAGAGGCATGGCTAGATAGAGCGGATGGCCGGGCAGGAGGAAGGAGAAGGAAGTAGGTGAATGAATAATATGGCAATATAGTCAAACAGCCCAGCCCGTGGTCCAACCACTGATCTCTATTTTCTCGCCTTCTCAGGCAAGCTATATCTACCGTAAATGAAAAATAGAGCCCCCGCCCGGCACGCGGGTGGATACGTGGCGCCGATTAACTGACGCTCACTGCCCCGCCCCATCGTGCTAGTGCCAGGGTCCTGGCTAGACCCTTCGACGAGAAGGAACCGGTCCGCATACACGACAAGGCATGCCAGGAGACGCCGGAAGATAAAATATATTATATTTTATATACTATTAACTTAAAATAGAAGGGTCAAATCTTACGCAAGATAAACTACAGTGAACAGAAACCGCTAGCTAATATGCATGCCATTTGCATTTTCTTCATAGATTACTAACTAAACCACTTGCTAAACCCAGTACATGACATCGTCGGAGTCGTCGGAGTCGACCTCCATTGGGGCCTTGTCCTTGCCCTCTGCTTCACCTTCCATCGTCGTTGCCTTGCCGTTCCCACTGCCCTGGGGTTCCAATGACCTGGTCATGGCCGTCTTCATGTCTCACGCAAACTTTGCATCGGCGGATCTTGGCTGCTCAGCGTTGACGCTGCCGTCTTCATCATCCGATTCAAGATTGATGAACAGAACGGGTTTGAGGGCGGTCTTGAACCGGCCTACACTGCGAGGCCTGCTGGAGCCACTGCGAGACCTACTCGAGGTTGAAGAAGTAGGAGTTGGAGTAGATGCATTGCTGCTCGGTTCAAGCCACCATGGCCATCTGATGCGGCGGAGGCTTGACCTGCCGTGGTGTGCATGACCGGGTGTGGCGTTCCCGCTGTGGTAGTACGTACCGCCGCCGTGGCTAAGGCCTGGGGTGGAGCTTCCGCGTCGTGCGCGGGAGGTGTTGTAGCGGCCAGTGTGAGGCATCTGAACTATGGGGAGGGCTCGCTCGTGTGAAGAACAGGAGGCGGAGGCTAGTGATCGTGGTGTCTGCCCAGAGGGAAACAGATCTTTTTGACAGGGTAGCTCTCCATGGAAGCACATGCCCCCAGCGACTGTGCATTGCTTCCACGCTTGTAAACAATACATTTTCTTTGTGTCCATGAAGGCAATTTCATTGGTGGCATAGTTGCGTTGCACGATCCCACCTATCATACTCAAACGGTCATATTCTGGGGGGCGCGCTGGTATAACTGTCGGATGCAAGAGCAGCGTCGTCACTCTGATTCTTCCTTCTTCCCCTCTCTCCCTTGCATCTACGATTCTTTTTTGGCTAGCTCACATCTGCTGTTCTAGTTTCCCACCAAGTTCCTCTGTTGTGCTCTCCCTTGAGTGCAAGGCAATGGTTTGCAGCTACTGCAGTTCTTCGCGGGCAGAATCAGGGTCAGCTCGCCGACGCCCCCTATCCCGTACCGGAGTAAGCCCTATGACTATTCGCCGAACAAAATCTGTGACTGTGGAGTAAAGATGCCGAGATGGATTGCGTGGACGGATGAAAACGCCGGGAGAAGATTCTACAACTACGGCATCCGCGCGGTATTATTGTAAACTAATCTAGTTTGTTTGGCAGTTTAGTTATTTGAATTCTCACATCTTTCCTCTTCCTTTACTATGTTTTTGGCAGGAAGGCAAGGGCCGAGGCTGTGAGAAGTATGAGTGGATGGACGACCCGCTGCCAGTTTTCCAGAGAGAGCTTGTTCGTGATCTTCGTGATGCTGTATGGGAGAAGATGGAGGAGAACCGTGCGCTGCTTGATGAAAACAAGGAGCTTCTGGACCAACTTCGGAAGCTCGAGCAGAGTGGTGGTGTGCATGCTCAGTTGCAGAAGCAAGCAGCTGAAATAGAATAGATCAAGGTTAGGGCAGATGGTGGAAACAATCTGCTTTTCATATGGATATGTTCCATGGCATTTGCAGTTTATGTTGGCATTATGATGTCTAGCACCTGAAAAGCAGAACTGTAAGGACCCAAATATTGTGTAATGTGAAATGTTATCCTGTGCCATTTATTCTGCCTTTTCTGACTGTCCCTCTGAACATTATCACCGAATAAGAACATATGCATAATGTCAAACAAGGCTTATTAAAACTGAGTACATAGTTTACAAATTACAAATTCCATAACAAATACAGTTCTGACAGAATTTTGGGCAGTTCCAGGGCCCCTGTTTTACACTACACACACACACACATGTTCTGAAAAATAGTTTTCACAATTTTGCTGTATTACAGAGACATAGCACTCAGAAAAATGATTGAATTAGTCATACTCCGCCCTAGCTGTCTTTTTCCTCTTTGGGGATAGTTTTCTCGCCTTCTTGTATGTTGGATCAGAAGGTTCTGGACTGTCCGGCCAATCTGAATCAGATCTCGTGTCATCATCACTCCACTGAACTTCCTCGTGAAGCACATACACAGCATCAGCAGTCTTGCACGTTGTCTTGCGCTTCCTCACAAATGTTAGAAAGCAGGTAAGCATAGATATTACCTAATTATAAATAAAGATCATACACGCAAACACTTCATACCTAGGCTTTGGTCCGTTCAAAGGACACCCCACTGCTCTATGTCTAATATATTTGCATTGCTTACATCTGTTTTTGCCTTTCTTGCTACCACTAAAAGGCATGCCCTGCTTCTCCATGAAATTCTTGAACATACTCTTCTCAGGTCTTCCTTTGCCTCTTTTAACATTTGGCTAGCACAACTTGAAAGGTAGTTGAACCACAGGCCACTGTGACTGGTATGTGCAAGGAAGGACGGCACCAGCGTAGGTAGCTCGAAATTTAGCCAAAGAGAAGTACTCACTCACATATTGATCAAGGTGTGGCAGAGTTCTTTTGTGAACCAAGAAGATTAACGCGTGTAGGCATGGCTTCCTAGTGTGCTACCACTCTAAGCAGCTGCATTCTCTACTGTCAATCTTCACGACATGCCTCAGGCCATTCTGGCTCAAATCTCTCACCTCACAGGTGTGGTCGTTAGACTCTCCAACTCTAAGGTAACCAAGACCTCGACTTCTCTGGTTTATTTGCTGAATAACAGCGGGTAGAATGTGCCCTCTTAGTCTGTCCCCAATATCTCTTGTTACTTTTATCAGCCTCATCAACATACCTCGTATGGTGTCCATCAACATATGAACTGGAAGGTCTTTTGAGTCTTTGACCCAGTTATTTACGGTTTTAGCAAGGTTGTTGTTTATGTAATCACACTTTATTGCAGGATTAAAAGCACTCCTCGTCCATAAAAGGCTGTGATGCCTTTCCAAGTATACGGCAAAATCAGAGTTCTCAGCATGTATCTTGTCCATAAAAAAATTGTAGCTCTCGGGCTTGTAGGCCCTAGCAGGAGTCCACATGTAGCGATATACAGTGCTTGAGTAGTGCCTGTACAGGTTCAACATCAAATGAGCATGGCATTCTCTTTGTTCAGCATGTGGAAATACTGTCCGAACTGCATTTGCCAATCCTCTGCATGCATCAGTGCTTATGGCCAGTGGCGAAACATCACCTATTGATCTATGCAGTTGCCTCATAAAACACTCCCAGTTCTCCTCTGTTTCCGACTGAAATAGGCCGAATGCCATCGGGAACATCCAGTTATGCCCATCCAGTGCTGTCACTGATGCTAGACAACCATTCCATCTGCCAGTGAGGACAGTGGAGTCTATACTCAAATATGGCCTACAACCCTCCTTGAATCCTTGAATACAGGGCTCAAGGGCCATAAAAAATGGTTAAAATATATGTTCCCCTCCTCCTCTTTCGTGTCAATCTCGACAACACTACCTTGAGACCTAGATTGTATTTTAGCCTTGAAGTTGTACAACAGCCTGAAACTATTATCCTAGTCCCCGTATAGTGTTTTCAAAGCTCTCTCTTTACCTTTTGCAAACTATGTAATACGGTAGCTCGACGTTGTAATCAGCCATAAGCTTTACCTGAATCGCCTTGGCAGTCTCATTTGGCATTTTCTTAAGAATGACCAAAGCATGCTTCTCAACCCATTCTTGAGCTGCACAAGAAGATCTTAGTTTGCAGCCTGTTGGACACTTGTGTGCAGGTCCCATCTTGTTCACCTGCATCGGAACATTCATTTTATACATTAGTTGCTTCGTAATAATTCCTAAACTTGCTACACATATGAAAACCAGATCCTGTCAGTTAGAAATAGATATTTGTGTGACAAAAGCTTCTCAGTACCCTAACTGTTTCTCCACCAGGAAGTATCCTAACGGAGATCTTCCATGGGCATTGATCCTTCACCCTCTCCCCATTGTAGTAGTCTAATCTGCACCTCGCCTCGTACCGTTTCCTTGTGTTTCTAGTTCTGAAGACGTCAAACTCTCCGATGATACAATATTGCGCAAATGCTTTCCTGAATTCTACCATGTTGGCGAAGTATGTGCCCATTATAATTATAGGTACCACTGGATCATATGTTATCGTTAACTCGCTAGTGACATCATCTACCGGGATGGCAGCTTCCTCCATTAGTGATTCATCGATTACATCATCACCTGTTTCTTGTTCCACCACCTGTATTTCACTGTCCTCATCTTCCTCTATGTCTGAAACGGGAGGACCTTCATTTTCTTCCTCTACATCATCATCACTAGGTTCACTAGCGATGCCAAGTACATCACACATTGTTTTCTCTGCCATGGGTTCGTCGACGCCATCACCTCCCATGGGTTTGACATTGACATTCTACCAATCTACTTGATGTGCTGAGAAATTTTCTCCCACATCTGTCTGTACTAGTGATGGTGGTTCTGCCCTTTATTCCATAAAATCTTCTTCAATTTGGCATTCCCATTGACAAGTATCCTCGTTATCTGAGTCTGCTAACGTCTAGTCCTTTGTAGGGGGGTGGTGTTTTTGTAGGGGGTGGACTCCTTGTTGGTGTTTCCGGTGGGGGTGGACTCCTTGTCGGTATACTTCTTGGGGGTGATCTTGTTTGTGTTTGACTTCTTGGGGGTGTTATCGGTGGTCTTCTTTGTGGTTGACTTCTTGGGGGCATTCTCCTTGGTGGTCTTCTTTGTGTTTGACTTCTTGGGGGTCTTATCCTCGATGGTCTTCTTTGTGGTTGACTTCTTGGGGGTGGTTTCCTCGGTGGTCTTCTTTGTGGTTGACTTATTTGGGGTGTTCTCCTCGGTGGTCTTCTTTGTGGTAGACATCTTGGGGGTGTTCTCCTCGGTGGTCTTCTTTGTGGTAGACATCTTGGGGGTCTTATCCTCGGTGGTCTTCTTTGTGGTAGACATCTTGGGGGTCTTATTCTCGGTGGTCTTCTTTGTGGTTGACTTATTGGGGGTGGTTTTCTCAGTGGTCTTATTTGTGGTTGACTTATTAGGGGTGGTTTCCTCGGTGGTCTTTTTTGTGGTTGACTTATTGGGGGTGGTTTCCTCGGTGGTCTTCTTTGTGGTTAAGGGGGTGTTCTCCTTGGTGGTCTTTTTTGTGGTTGACTGGGTGTTCTCCTCGGTGGTCTTCTTTTGGTTGACTTCTTGCGGGTGTTCTCCAACGTGGTGGTCATCAACCACTCTGCCCTAGACTGCGCAGAGGCGTTCTTTCTGGGAGAGGTCTTCTTGCATAGGAGCTTACGGTTCCGCTTCAGAGTATCTCTTAGAGTAACCTTTGCAGTATTCTTTGGACTTTCCTTTCGAGTATCAACTTTACTAGGGCTGATCCAATCCCTTATGGAACTAGGCATGTTCCCGTTACCTTCAGTTAAACCATACTCTGGAAGAGCACGGGTGGTTACGTTATCGAGAAATAGTATATGGTTGCCCGTTCCATATTTATCCAATGCCACATCTAAATTAGGTTGACTGTTAACGCCAATCTCAATGTAATCATGGATCCTTCTATTATACCACATATATTTTGCTTTTTGGTGAGATCCCATCAACAAGTTCTCACTAAACTTTCCAATCAGTTCAGCTACTTGTATCCCCTTCTGGCAATCGACGTAGACATCAGCATCGTGTCCTTTAACGAGAACATTTGAGCCATCATCAAGTTCTGCAGTGTAGTTGTCGAATGTGGCCACCATTTTCAAAAGAGGAGGAGGTTCAGCAGCAGCAGGTTTTTCAGCACCAGCAGCATCAGGTTTTTCAACACCAGCAGGAGGTTCAACAGCTGGATGATGTTTACCAGGAGCAGGTTTACCAATAGCAGCAGATTTACTGCTAGGATGTGTAGCAGCTTGAGCACCAGCAGCAGATTTTCTTAGATTACCAGCATGATGAACAATATCAGCAGGAGATTTCTTGGATGCCCGGGCAACAACACCATCTCGAGTTCCACTAATAATTTTAGCATGCAAAATGTGGCCAGGAGAGTCTGCAAACCTTTCCAATTGATCTTCAATCATTTGTATGTCCACAGGTGTAACAACCCCCCGCGGTGATACCCATTCGAATTCTGCAGTTTGTGCGGAGCCCATCGGAACAATTCCACGAACAAGTTCAACCATCCCAGTTATAGACTTGAAGCTTCTTTCTGCAGCGAGCAAGGTTACCTTACAACCTTCCACAACTAGGGAGTGCCCATTGTCAAGCATAGCAACGTACTGATGAATTTGTAGAGGGACACTGTAATCTTTGCGAATCCTACTCGACACAAAGTTGGGGAAATAAGAAATGCTTGTTAGTGTTCGACTAACAAACATCTCTCGCTAAAATATATCTTGATTTCCTACATCCAGCTAGCAGATACCGATGAAGAAGGGTAAAATACATAAGAGAAGAGAAGCTCACCTCCTCCGGCTGCTCAGGGTGAGACATGATTCCTGAGTTGCGGGCCCTTTCATCCTCTGTGCTGCTCAGCTCGTCTCCCGGTGATGGCGATCTACCTCCGAGCAACGGCTCGCTCGACATTCGGCATCACCGCGGGCCGTCGGGCGCGGGCACGCGAGCTTTAAGCAGCGCTATCTGTCTGTGTCGCCGCCGCCGCCGTCCTAGGGTTCAGGCAAGGTTAAGGGTGGAGGAATGAACTAGATCTTGACCGTACACCGCTGCGGAGTGACCCCATTACATCGAATTGCCATGCAGATTGACACGCTGGAACTAACATGAAACGGAGAAATACTGACATGCGGGGCCGCAATGGGCCTAGAACGGGAGAAGTCACGACAATATTTGGTTTGGCCTACATTCGTTCAAAATGGGCCCTCTGAGGAATTACCTACCTAACTTTTCAAATGGCGTCTATTACAAGCAACAAAGGTACCTGTGAGCCTGTGGCAAGGAACTCGGTGAACGCAAACAAAATCGCCCCCGTGCAAGTAGCACACACGTATCTGTAGAGCCGATGGGTGTGCGTGTGCGGCGCGGTGGCCCATGTCTCGGCGGCATAGTTTTAAAAACCGGACCGGTGAGTGACCGGTGAGGTGACTAGCTCACTGGTTCACTGGTCGAACCGGTGGCTCAGCTGGTTCAATTGCTACAAAAAACTATCGAATTTGATAAATAATTAAGTTAATTTTGGAAAAGTTTAGCATCGAATCATATATTTTGTGTTTGCTTTCATAGTAGATCACAAACTAAGTATAGTAAAGATGGTATTAGGCCTTATGCAAAGTATTTGGAGCAAGGTTCTAGGTTTTAGGATCATCTCCTCGTGAAAACACATTATTTTTATGCAGTTTTTCTGGTTTTTTTTAGTTAGGCCAGTGACTCTTAAAAAACCGGTGAGAGCTTTGGTTCAGGTTTTTTCTGATTGAACCACCGAACCGGTTTGGTTTTTAAAAGAGCTAAATACACAATTCGTCCCACAACTTGCATCATTGGGACGTTTTAGTCCCACAACTAGCAAATCGAATTTTTTGGTACCTAAACTTGCACCATCGGGACAGAATTGGTCCAAACCAATCAAAAACTGCCACATGGAGGCTGAGTGGGACGTCAAGGTTTGCAATCAGGTCCCTGTAACTTTGTTCAATTCACGAAGAAGGACGCCCACTGATTTAGCTGCTTCCCATACCTGTTCGACGTGGGCACACCTCGAGTTCGTCGGCGCCGTAGCAGGAGCGGCGACGGAGGAGACGTCCGCGGCGGCGATTCCGTCGGCAAATCGTCGACGATGCGGCTGTGGGAGCATGACGACGAGCCGCCGACATACGGTACGTTCTTCTGCCTTCTTCTCCACCTCTGTTCTCTTCTGTCGACGGCGCCGCTCGTGGAGGTCACGGTGGGCGCATGATCGGCGGAGCTGCAGACGAAATTAGGTCAGGGAATCGTGATAAGAAACATCGCAGATGGTTCTGCTATGGTATAGACATGTTAACTGTGAAGAATTCATCGTGGTTTACATGAATCTGTGATTTCGACCTCCGCCAAACTCGATGCAGTGAAGAAAGGCGACAGCTTTAGGGTTTCTGATTGTTCCAAAATCTGTTTTTCGAAGTATGTTTTGTCGATAGATGGTTAAAATCAGTGATGTGTGATGACAAGTGCACTGATTGTTCATAAAATCATGAGATATGCCATGTTAGCAGTAGTGAATCTGAAGATTTTTCAGAAATTTAGTTAGTGTGATCACTGACAGAAACTTTCATTGCAGTGTTGTTTCCAGGACAAGTGACCAACATGTTTACTGTTGTATTGGTGCACAATGGATTCTTCACTGGATTGAGAGGTCCTGTGGAATATATTGATGCAACAGCTTACTCATTTGATAACTGCAGTGGTGACACTTGGTCTATGTTCTGGGTTGATGAAATGTTGAGGATGGTTGGGTTGTCTAGAGAAGGGAAGCTGAGGGTTTATTGGTTGTTGCCAGACAAGGATGTAGACAATGGACTTGTTCCATTGGAGAGTCAAGCTATCATCAGGCAGATGATCAATGCTAGCAAGTTCACTAAAATATTGCATGTGTATGTGGATCACACTGGTTTCTTGATTAATTTGAGACCAGATGTCATTCTAGCAGCTCCACCTCCAAGCTTCCAGCAACCAAGTGCAGCTCCACCTCCAAGCTTCCAGCAAGCAAGTGCAGCTCCACCTCCAAGCTTCCAGCAAGCAAGTGCAGCTGCACATCCAAGCTTCCAGCAAGCAAGTGCATATGAACCTCCAAGATTCCAGCAAGCAAGTGCATATGAACCTCCAAGATTCCAGCAAGCAAGTGCATATGAACCTCCAAGATTCCAGCAAAGAAGTGCAGTTTCACCTCCTACCCTAGCTGGCTCATCTAGATCATCTATTATCAGGGTGAGGGAAGAGAATGAGCTGGATGAAGAGAGTCATACTGATAGCAGTAGTACAGATGAGAGCTACTTCTTTGACAGTGACTTCAATGCAGAATCAGGAGATGATGACCTATTTGCTGGGAATATTGACAAATTTGTTCATGATAACAATGAGAGGGAATGTGGTGATGAACTAGAAGATGATGATGCCCTTGAAGATGATGATCTGGTAGTAAGAGAAGATGGTATGCAACATTTGCAGAATGTGATCAAGCCATTTAATGCAGAAGTAGACATGGATAATCCTTGTTTCTTAATTGGCATGAAGTTCAGTGGTGTTGAAGAGTTAAGGAAGGCACTGACCACATATAGCATCAGAAATAGGAAAAAAATCAAGAAAACCAAGAATGACAAGAGGAGGTTGGAGGCTCATTGTGCACCAGAGTGCACTTGGTTTCTGAAAGCATCAAATGATGCAAAAAGGACTGGTGGTTTTATTGTAACTTCATATGAAGGAAATCATACCTGTGAAGGAAGCTGGCCAATTAAATCAATGACTGTGAAAATACTAGCTGACAAATTCATGCATGAGTTCAGAGATAACCAGAAATTAGGTCTTGCTTCATTTGCTGCAAAAGTGACAAGAGAATTTAAAATGTGTCCTCCAAGGTGGAAGCTAGCTAGAGCTAGGAGAGCTGCTTTGGAAGTGATCCATGGTGATGAGGTTGCCCAGTTCAACCACCTTCTAGATTATGGTCAAGAGTTGAGGACTAGCAACCCTGGATCAACATTTTACTTAACTACAAATAGAGTAAATGATCCTAGCAGTACTGAACACAAGGAGCATCTGGCCACTGTCTATTGGAGCTATGATGGTTGCAAAAGGGGTTTACTTGCTGGGTGTAGGCCATTTCTGTGTGTTGATGGTTGTCACATTAAAACAAAATACAAAGGTGTGCTGTTGACAGCTGTGGGAATAGATCCAAATGACTGCATTTTACCTGTTGCTTTTGGTTTAGTTGAGGTAGAGTGTACCAGTGCATGGGAATGGTTTCTAGGAAATCTGAAAGAAGACCTAGGCATCACCAACACTGCTCCCTGGGCAATTATGAGTGATAGACAGAAGGGTCTTATAAATGCTGTGGAGAAAATTTGGCCAGATTCAGAGCATAGGTTTTGTGTGAGGCATTTGATTCAGAATTTCCAGAGAGCAGGCCACAGGGGTGAGACACTGAAGAATGATATTTGGGCTATTGCTAGATCAACACACATTCCTAAGTGGCAGAGAAGCATGGACAAGATCAAGGCTGATAGTGCTCAAGCATTTGCATGGGCAGAAGAACTTGTGCCAACAACATGGATAAAATCATTTTTCAGTGAGTTTCCAAAGTGTGACATGCTTTTGAATAACCATTCAGAGGTGTTCAACAGCTACATTTTGGAAGCTAGGGAAATGTTTTTCTTATGTATGCTTGAAACTATTTTCTACAAAATATTGCAGAGGATTGAGACTAAGCAAAGGGAAGCTAAGAAGTGGACTGGAAGGATATGTCCAAAAATAAAGAAGAAGATGGACAAGTTCTTGGAATGGAGCAAGCAGTGTGATGTTACTCCAGCTGGAAATTACCTATACTCTGTGAGCAGCCATGAATTTGTGAAAGAATATGCAGTGAATTTCCAAACAAGATCTTGTGACTGCAAAAGGTGGCAGCTAAGTGGCATACCTTGTCACCATGCAATTGCTTGTTGTAGGCAAGACAACATAAATCCTGAGAACCTTGTTCACCAATGTTACACAGTAGATGCCTATAACAGGGCATATGGTTTCAACTTAGTACCAATGAGAGGGAGAGAGTTTTGGGAGAAAGTTAATGGACCTACCATTCATCCACCTCTGTTCACCAAGGTAATGGGGAGGCCAAAGAAGAACAGAAAGAAGGCACCTGAGGAGAAAAAGAAGAAGGGAGTTAAAGTATTCACAAAGGCAGGGGTTACCATTCATTGCTCACAATGTGGAAAACCAGGGCATAACAAGAAAGGACATGACAAATATGTTGAGTACCTAGCAGAGCAAAGGAGGAACAACATTGTACTGGAATATGATGAAATAGACATTCCATCAATATTGGAGGTATGAAATTCAATATTCTGACAAATTTTACCCATTTATCTATCCATACTATGCAACAAAGAGGCTAACATAATATTGGACAGCATGTCATCCCACATGTTCCAGAAGAAGCAATGGATCCTACACAACATGAAGACAGCATGGTTTTCATGATGCAAGCAGAGGTATTCAAGTCATTTTAATTTCTACAAGCCATGGAAATAACATGTGCCCATACAATTTAACATTTATCATGTAAATAATGGCAGGAAAGAGAACATGTGCCCATGCAAAGATTACTTGGTCCACTGCCAGAAAATGCCTTTGTTGTAGAAGCCAGAGAAACTATACCACCTGCAAGACAGAGAGTGACAACAGCATCCATCAGAGGTAGTTTGAGAGCAAGAGGAGGAAGGGCAAGTAACAAGAAGAAAGCAACAAAAGAAGGAGGAAGCAAACCTGCAAGAGGTAGAGGCAAAGGTTCTTCAAAGAGAAAATCAGCAAAAGGTACCACACCTCCAAGACCAAGAACTCCCCCTGTTGATGAACAGGTAGAGGCATCACAACCTGCAACAGACACAAGCACATACCCAACAGGCCCTGGATCTGCACATTGGTGGCTTTTTGGTGATGAGCAGACCCAAGCAGGATCACTGATTCCTGATCTGAATGAAGATCTTCAGGATGAAATCCAGATCACACAGAATGCTCCACCAATGTAGGATATGAGATTAGCAAGGCAGTGAACTTCTGTTACTTTATTGTTCTCTGAATTTTATGTGATAAGACAGTAAACTTCTGTTACTTTTTTGTTCTCTAAATTATATGTAAGAAGACAGTGAACTTTTATTACTGAGCAAATAGTAGTACATGCATTTGCTACATGTTACAAGAACAAACACACTCCAACTACATCACTCTAACAAGCACACTCACACTTACAACAACAAACACACTCACTCTGGATGACAAACACACTCACTCTCACTACACAGGCACACTCTGGTTTCCTTCTTATTCCCTTCAAAGTGTGGCCCATACCTGATCCTCCTGACAAATGTCTCCATGCCTTTCTTCAGCTTACACAGCAAGATGGCAGCACTCACTTTCTTCTCAACCTTGGATGGGATATAAATGGGAAACACCACAGGAGGTCTCTTGTACATGGACCAGGTTACCTTTTCACCTAGCTGCTTCATGCCTTCAACAGCTTCTTCCTCCTTCTTCTCCCTGATAGCTTGTCTCCTTGCTGCTGCTGCATCCCTCTCCTCCACACTCCTTCTATGATACACCTTGATTTCTGTCTCTTCAGACCTAGCTACACCACTCCTGGAACCAGTGCTCCTCCTTCTCCTGTCACTCCACTGGAGGTCCATTGAATCACAAATGTGGGCAGTACAAGAGAGAGTAGTCGTACTTATCTAAGTGGAAAGGAGATGGCTGCCAAAATGGGGAGGAAGAAGCCAGCAAACCTACACAAGTACAACAGTATTTGGGAGAAGAAGACAATCACATGTACAACAGTACAAGGGATAAGGTGGGTGCTGCCAAAATGTGTTTATTCCATTTTTGGAAAAGTTGATGTCTGAAACATCATTCACAAGGTGCACAAGCATATTTCCATCAGACACATACTACATTCGTACACAAGGCAAAGTACAATGTAGTTACTTAAACTAGAGAGCACTCACTGAAACTAGAGCTAAAATCTACTTGCTAATTCCTAATTAAAGCAATGACAGTGGCAACCAAGAGAGCACTCACTGAAACTAGAGCAATTAGGAGCATTTTCTTCTGGTGTTGTTCTTCTTCTCTGAACCTTAGTTTCCTGGCCATCTTCTTCTTCTCTTCTTTCATTTTCTGTAGTTCCAGATCCATGTCTGCTAGCTTGCTAACTAGAAAAGCATTGTTCTCCTGCATTTGCATCATGCTAACACCTGATCCAAGCCTAGCAGTCTACAATAAGCACAACAGCACAACAGCAATATTCAGAACAAGCAGAACAGTTAACTGAACACTGAACAAAATTCAGTTAACACCTGCAAAATTTAGAGCAAGATATGCAACACACCTTCATACCAGCAGCACATACAGCTCTTCTACCTGATGCATTCCCATTCCACAGCACCTCACTAGTCTGCACTGCCCAGCCGTCTCCCTCCTTCCAGATCCTAGCATCACACAGATTGCAGTGGGAATGCTTCAAGGATCTGCAGGTGCAGAGGGAGGTGCAGGGGGGTGCTTGGCATCGAGGTGTGCCTGGAGGATGCGCAATTGCTCCTGCAGGCTTATGTTCGTCGGCAGCTCCGGTCGCCACCCAATCGGCTCGGCCATTTGGATTTGCTCCTCCGGTGAGGCTAGCTGATAGTACAAGAACATTACCTTGTGGTAGAGCTTGTCCTGCCTCTCCGCCTCCAGCGAGTCCGTCGGCGCAACCCGAGAAGGTCCCGGCCTCGACGCCTCTGGCACCTCCCGAGCACACATCGCCGCCCCGCCGCGTCGGATAGCAGGGCAGGTCCTGCCTCCCCTCAGTAGCGCGCCACGACGAGTCGGAGGCGGCGACCTCGCCGTGCTGTCCAGCGACCCCTCTTCTTGCTCCGACATGAGCCGATTTGGTCGCCGTCGCCGCCGATTTGGTGGCCGTCGCCGCCGATTTGGTCGCCAGCGAGTGCGTGGTGGGTGCGAGAAGGGGGTGAGTGCGTGGCGCGTTTGGACAGAGTTAAAAGCTCCAGGTGCTAAACTGCTAAATTTCACAGCCAACGCAGCCTCCACGTGCCAGTTTTTGATTGGTCAGGACCAAATTTGTCCCGATGGTGCAAGTTTAGGTACCAAAAAATTTGTTTTGCTAGATGTGGGACTAAAACGTCCCTATGGTGCAAGTTGTGGGACTAAAACTGTATTTAATACACAATTCGTCCCACAACTTGCATCATTGGGACGTTTTAGTCCCACAACTAGCAAATCGAATTTTTTGGTACCTAAACTTGCACCATCGGGACAGAATTGGTCCAAACCAATCAAAAACTGCCACATGGAGGCTGAGTGGGACGTCAAGGTTTGCAATCAGGTCCCTGTAACTTTGCTCAATTCACGAAGAAGGACGCCCGCTGATTTAGCTGCTTCCCATACCCGTTCGACGTGGGCACACCTCGAGTTCGTCGGCGCCGTAGCAGGAGCGGCGACGGAGGAGACGTCCGCGGCGGCGATTCCGTCGGCAAATCGTCGACGATGCGGCTGCGGGAGCATGACGACGAGCCGCCGACGTACGGTACGTTCTTCTGCCTTCTTCTCCACCTCTGTTCTCTTCTGTCGACGGCGCCGCTCGTGGAGGTCACGGTGGGCGCATGATCAGCAGAGCTGCAGACGAAATTAGGTCAGGGAATCGTGATAAGAAACATCGCAGATGGTTCTGCTATGGTATAGACGTGTTAACTGTGAAGAATTCATCGTGGTTTACATGAATCTGTGATTTCGACCTCCGCCAAACTCGATGCAGTGAAGAAAGGTGACAGCTTTAGGGTTTCTGATTGTTCCAAAATCTGTTTTTCGAAGTATGTTTTGTCGATAGATGGTTAAAATCAGTGATGTGTGATGACAAGTGCACTGATTGTTCATAAAATCATGAGATATGCCATGTTAGCAGTAGTGAATCTGAAGATTTTTCAGAAATTTAGTTAGTGTGATCACTGACAGAAACTTTCATTGCAGTGTTGTTTCCAGGACAAGTGACCAACATGTTTACTGTTGTATTGGTGCACAATGGATTCTTCACTGGATTGAGAGGTCCTGTGGAATATATTGATGCAACAGCTTACTCATTTGATAACTGCAGTGGTGACACTTGGTCTATGTTCTGGGTTGATGAAATGTTGAGGATGGTTGGGTTGTCTAGAGAAGGGAAGCTGAGGGTTTATTGGTTGTTGCCAGACAAGGATGTAGACAATGGACTTGTTCCATTGGAGAGTCAAGCTATCATCAGGCAGATGATCAATGCTAGCAAGTTCACTAAAATATTGCATGTGTATGTGGATCACACTGGTTTCTTGATTAATTTGAGACCAGATGTCATTCTAGCAGCTCCACCTCCAAGCTTCCAGCAACCAAGTGCAGCTCCACCTCCAAGCTTCCAGCAAGCAAGTGCAGCTCCACCTCCAAGCTTCCAGCAAGCAAGTGCAGCTGCACATCCAAGCTTCCAGCAAGCAAGTGCATATGAACCTCCAAGATTCCAGCAAGCAAGTGCATATGAACCTCCAAGATTCCAGCAAGCAAGTGCATATGAACCTCCAAGATTCCAGCAAAGAAGTGCAGTTTCACCTCCTACCCTAGCTGGCTCATCTAGATCATCTATTATCAGGGTGAGGGAAGAGAATGAGCTGGATGAAGAGAGTCATACTGATAGCAGTAGTACAGATGAGAGCTACTTCTTTGACAGTGACTTCAATGCAGAATCAGGAGATGATGACCTATTTGCTGGGAATATTGACAAATTTGTTCATGATAACAATGAGAGGGAATGTGGTGATGAACTAGAAGATGATGATGCCCTTGAAGATGATGATCTGGTAGTAAGAGAAGATGGTATGCAACATTTGCAGAATGTGATCAAGCCATTTAATGCAGAAGTAGACATGGATAATCCTTGTTTCTTAATTGGCATGAAGTTCAGTGGTGTTGAAGAGTTAAGGAAGGCACTGACCACATATAGCATCAGAAATAGGAAAAAAATCAAGAAAACCAAGAATGACAAGAGGAGGTTGGAGGCTCATTGTGCACCAGAGTGCACTTGGTTTCTGAAAGCATCAAATGATGCAAAAAGGACTGGTGGTTTTATTGTAACTTCATATGAAGGAAATCATACCTGTGAAGGAAGCTGGCCAATTAAATCAATGACTGTGAAAATACTAGCTGACAAATTCATGCATGAGTTCAGAGATAACCAGAAATTAGGTCTTGCTTCATTTGCTGCAAAAGTGACAAGAGAATTTAAAATGTGTCCTCCAAGGTGGAAGCTAGCTAGAGCTAGGAGAGCTGCTTTGGAAGTGATCCATGGTGATGAGGTTGCCCAGTTCAACCACCTTCTAGATTATGGTCAAGAGTTGAGGACTAGCAACCCTGGATCAACATTTTACTTAACTACAAATAGAGTAAATGATCCTAGCAGTACTGAACACAAGGAGCATCTGGCCACTGTCTATTGGAGCTATGATGGTTGCAAAAGGGGTTTACTTGCTGGGTGTAGGCCATTTCTGTGTGTTGATGGTTGTCACATTAAAACAAAATACAAAGGTGTGCTATTGACAGCTGTGGGAATAGATCCAAATGACTGCATTTTCCCTGTTGCTTTTGGTTTACTTGAGGTAGAGTGTACCAGTGCATGGGAATGGTTTCTAAGATCTCTGAAAGAAGACCTAGGCATCACCAACACTGCTCCCTGGACAATTATGAGTGATAGACAGAAGGGTCTTATAAATGCTGTGGAGAAAATTTGGCCAGATTCAGAGCATAGGTTTTGTGTGAGGCATTTGATTCAGAATTTCCAGAGAGCAGGCCACAGGGGTGAGACACTGAAGAATGATATTTGGGCTATTGCTAGATCAACACACATTCCTAAGTGGGAGAGAAGCATGGACAAGCTCAAGGCTGATAGTGCTCAAGCATTTGCATGGGCAGAAGAACTTGTGCCAACAACATGGATAAAATCATTTTTCAGTGAGTTTCCAAAGTGTGACATGCTTTTGAATAACCATTCAGAGGTGTTCAACAGCTACATTTTGGAAGCTAGGGAAATGTTTTTCTTATCTATGCTTGAAACTATTTTCTACAAAATATTGTAGAGGATTGAGACTAAGCAAAGGGAAGCTAAGAAGTGGACTGGAAGGATATGTCCAAAAATAAAGAAGAAGATGGACAAGTTCTTGGAATGGAGCAAGCAGTGTGATGTTACTCCAGCTGGAAATTACCTATACTCTGTGAGCAGCCATGAATTTGTGAAAGAATATGCAGTGAATTTCCAAACAAGATCTTGTGACTGCAAAAGGTGGCAGCTAAGTGGTATACCTTGTCACCATGCAATTGCTTGTTGTAGGCAAGACAACATAAATCCTGAGAACCTTGTTCACCAATGTTACACAGTAGATGCCTACAATAGGGCATATGGTTTCAACTTAGTACCAATGAGAGGGAGAGAGTTTTGGGAGAAAGTTAATCGACCTACCATTCATCCACCTCTGTTCACCAAGGTAATGGGGAGGCCAAAGAAGAACAGAAAGAAGGCACCTGAGGAGAAAAAGAAGAAGGGAGTTAAAGTATTCACAAAGGCAGGGTTACCATTCATTGCTCACAATGTGGAAAACCAGGGCATAACAATAAAGGACATGACAAATATGTTGAGTACCTAGCAGAGCAAAGGAGGAACAACATTGTACTGGAAGATGATGAAATAGACATTCCATCAATATTGGAGGTATGAAATTCAATATTCTAACAAATTTTACCCATTTATCTATCCATACTATGCAACAAAGAGGCTAACATAATATTGGACAGCATGTCATCCCACATGTTCCAGAAGAAGCAATGGATCCTACACAACATGAAGACAACATGGTTTTCATGATGCAAGCAGAGGTATTCAAGTCATTTTAATTTCTACAAGCCATGGAAATAACATGTGCCCATACAATTTAACATTTATCATGTAAATAATGGCAGGAAAGAGAACATGTGCCCATGCAAAGATTACTTGGTCCACTGCCAGAAAATGCCTTTGTTGTAGAAGCCAGAGAAACTATACCACCTGCAAGACAGAGAGTGACAACAGCATCCATCAGAGGTAGTTTGAGAGCAAGAGGAGGAAGGGCAAGTAACAAGAAGAAAGCAACAGAAGAAGGAGGAAGCAAACCTGCAAGAGGTAGAGGCAAAGGTTCTTCAAAGAGAAAATCAGCAAAAGGTACCACACCTCCAAGACCAAGAACTCCCCCTGTTGATGAACAGGTAGAGGCATCACAACCTGCAACAGACACAAGCACATACCCAACAGGCCCTGGATCTGCACATTGGTGGCTTTTTGGTGATGAGCAGACCCAAGCAGGATCACTGATTCCTGATCTGAATGAAGATCTTCAGGATGAAATCCAGATCACACAGAATGCTCCACCAATGTAGGATATGAGATTAGCAAGGCAGTGAACTTCTGTTACTTTATTGTTCTCTGAATTTTATGTGATAAGACAGTGAACTTCTGTTACTTTTTTGTTCTCTGAATTATATGTAAGAAGACAGTGAACTTTTATTACTGAGCAAATAGTAGTACATGCATTTGCTACATGTTACAAGAACAAACACACTCCAACTACATCACTCTAACAAGCACACTCACACTTACAACAACAAACACATTCACTCTGGATGACAAACACACTCACTCTCACTACACAGGCACACTCTGGTTTCCTTCTTATTCCCTTCAAAGTGTGGCCCATACCTGATCCTCCTGACAAATGTCTCCATGCCTTTCTTCAGCTTACACAGCAAGATGGCAGCACTCACTTTCTTCTCAACCTTGGATGGGATATAAATGGGAAACACCACAGGAGGTCTCGTGTACATGGACCAGGTTACCTTTTCACCTAGCTGCTTCATGCCTTCAACAGCTTCTTCCTCCTTCTTCTCCCTGATAGCTTGTCTCCTTGCTGTTGCTGCACCCCTCTCCTCCACACTCCTTCTATGATACACCTTGATTTCTGTCTCTTCAGACCTAGCTACACCACTCCTGGAACCAGTGCTCCTCCTTCTCCTGTCACTCCACTGGAGGTCCATTGAATCACAAATGTGGGCAGTACAAGAGAGAGTAGCCGTACTTATCTAAGTGGAAAGGAGATGGCTGCCAAAATGGGGAGGAAGAAGCCAGCAAACCTACACAAGTACAACAGTATTTGGGAGAAGAAGACAATCACATGTACAACAGTACAAGGGATAAGGTGGGTGCTGCCAAAATGTGTTTATTCCATTTTTGGAAAAGTTGATGTCTGAAACATCATTCACAAGGTGCACAAGCATATTTCCATCAGACACATACTACATTCGTACACAAGGCAAAGTACAATGTAGTTACTTAAACTAGAGAGCACTCACTGAAACTAGAGCTAAAATCTACTTGCTAATTCCTAATTAAAGCAATGACAGTGGCAACCAAGAGAGCACTCACTGAAACTAGAGCAATTAGGAGCATTTTCTTCTGGTGTTGTTCTTCTTCTCTGAACCTTAGTTTCCTGGCCATCTTCTTCTCTTCTTTCATTTTCTGTAGTTCCAGCTCCATGTCTGCTAGCTTGCTAACTAGAAAAGCATTGTCCTCCTGCATTTGCATCATGCTAACACCTGATCCAAGCCTAGCAGTCTACAATAAGCACAACAGCACAACAGCAATATTCAGAACAAGCAGAACAGTTAACTGAACACTGAACAAAATTCAGTTAACACCTGCAAAATTCAGAGCAAGATATGCAACACACCTTCATACCAGCAGCACATACAACTCTTCTACCTGATGCATTCCCATTCCACAGCACCTCACTAGTCTGCACTGCCCAGCCGTCTCCCTCCTTCCAGATCCTAGGATCACACAGGTTGCAGTGGGAATGCTTCAAGGATCTGCAGGTGCAGAGGGAGGTGCAGGGGGGTGCTTGGCATCGAGGCGTGCCTGGAGGATGCGCAATTGCTCCTGCAGGCTTATGTTCGTCGGCAGCTCCGGTCGCCACCCAATCGGCTCGGCCATTTGGATTTGCTCCTCCGGCGAGGCTAGCTGATAGTACAAGAACATTACCTTGTGGTAGAGCTTGTCCTGCCTCTCCGCCTCCAGCGAGTCCGTCGGCGCAACCCGAGAAGGTCCCGGCCTCGACGCCTCCGGCACCTCCCGAGCACACATCGCCGCCCTGCCGCGTCGGATAGCAGGGCAGGTCCTGCCTCCCCTCAGTAGCGCGCCACGACGAGTCGGAGGCGGCGACCTCGCCGTGCTGTCCAGCGACCCCTCTTCTTGCTCCGACATGAGCCGATTTGGTGGCCGTCGCCGCCGATTTGGTGGCCGTCGCCGCCGATTTGGTCGCCAGCGAGTGCGGGGTGGGTGCGAGAAGGGGGTGAGTGCGTGGCGCGTTTGGACAGAGTTAAAAGCTCCAGGTGCTAAACTGCTAAATTTCACAGCCAACGCAGCCTCCACGTGCCAGTTTCTGATTGGTCAGGACCAAATTTGTCCCGATGGTGCAAGTTTAGGTACCAAAAAATTTGTTTTGCTAGATGTGGGACTAAAACGTCCCTATGGTGCAAGTTGTGGGACTAAAACTGTATTTAGCTCTTTTTAAAACTATGCTCGGCGGACAGTGTTGTGGAGAAACAAACTACAGTAAACGCCCGCGGAAGGCTCCATCGATCGAGTTGGTCCGGTGGCAGCATGCGCCGCGTGCGGTACTGTTACCCGCGGAGGCCGGCGTAGACGTGGTGGGGATCGAACGAGATCTCGTACACATGATCAAATTTCAATCAGAGCATTTTGGTCGTGACTCGTGAGCAGTAGGCCTCACAGTAAGATTGAGCCACCAAAAAATTGTTTGACAATTGCGATACCAGCTGCACGTAGCGCTACAGTGGCACAGTGCCGCCGTAGAATTCGAGCATGTGCGAAGCGTACGCATCTCTCTCTTCACTCTCGTTACGTACAGACGGTGTGACACGTCGCCTTCAGCTCTTCACCGAGGGGGGGTCCCCTACGTACGTACGCATTTGTACGTGCCATTACTCAACGCATGCCTTGCCTAGCTAGATACCGCGGTGGCTGTGCATGCCGCTGTAGGTACGACTTCTCACGGGGACCCCTTGATCTCTCTCTCTGTCGATGGATGGATGGAGGGCCGGCCTATAGCTAGCTAGATTAGGCTTGTACGTACGTACGTACGTGATGCATCATGCTTTGCAAACCATATGCATACTCTCTGGCTTAGCCATATGTAGGGGGTACGCATGATTCATCAATGCACGTACGGGATCCCTATGAAGCTGTAAAAACGAGCGCTAATTAATGGCGGAACATTCTCGGTCGGTATTTCCGGTATCTCGCCGGTAACAGGTTATACCCACCGGTATACGAAACAACTGGAAGGTTTACACTGTTATTCATATAATTTTGTCAAAATTAGATTATTTTTGTAAATTATGGAATACGATATCTCTTGCCTGGGCACTCCGGTGTCTTACGCGGTGCCCCCTGCTCGCGCGCGTTGGATGTAGATCGAGCGGACGTGAGAGATCGGCGCTTCCGTCCAGGGTTCTGACAGGTTTTTTACCGTTTCTTTTTTCTTCTTTCGTCTTCCTGATTTTCTGGTAGCCTGTCCATTCCCCTCATCTCTCTCGCCCGCATCGCAGCGTAGCTCGCTCCGTTTCCCCTTCCTCCCCCGCCACCCCCCCCCCACAAATCAGCCACGCTCGTCGCCGGGAAGTTGCGTGAGAGGACCTCCTTTGTTGGCGTGGGAGTCGCGGTGTGGAGTTTTGCCGGCGTAATCTCTAGATCGGGTCGTCGGCAGAGCGAAGGTGGTCGTATTTTTGGTGGTGGGCTGCTTCGGCGGCGCGCCGCCGGTGACCGATGTTTTTTTCCGGGGCTCTGCAGGGACGGATGATGCTTCCCATGGGCTGATAGTGGAGTTCGTGAAGGAGATCATCTGGATCGCGCGCGATTTTTTCCGGCGATTTTTCGGTGCTGGGCGGCATAGCTGAGAGTGATTGTTCTCGGCGCGGATTGACGTGATTCTGGTAAGTTATTCGAACTAGGTCTGTGTACCTTTGCTTCTAGTTTTGTTTCTCTGGTGTGGATTGGGGCGCCACGGTAGGGTCGATAGTTTTTCCTGTATGTTCGTGTGTTTGCCTAGGACCTTTTCTGATGATGCTAAGTTAGGGGAGTTGTCAGTGCTCATGAAATCGTTTGCCTAGTACCCCTTTCTGATGATGCTAGGTCAGTGGATGTGCTGGTTTAGGTCAGTGGAGAAATTTTGCTAGAATTTTTTTTTTGATTTTTGATGCTACTGTATGATCGTCCTGGTGAATTCGATGCGCTTTGGGAAAGTTCTGATAGCGGCTATGATATTCGTTGAAGTTGAATGGCGATGTACATTTTCAGAGATTGTTTTCATTCTGAGCATGTAGCATGTTTATTGTCAGGGTAGTTTTTGTTCGAGGCGAGATATGGGAAATCTGATGAATATTACTGATTTGTACATTTTTCCCAATTTTATACATCAGGGGAATGTGCAATTCAACCATAAACTGGGCCGTATGTTCAAGTGCGATGTACATTTTGGGAATTTATTTTGTGTATGAGTCATGTAGCATGTTTATGATCTGTTTTGGTTTTTTTGGTTGTTTATTCATGTAGTTTTATACATTTAATTTATGTTTTAGGTTTGGAATTATACATCCTGGATTGGGATTTATCCATCATGGATTTTGGGAATTGGGATTATACATCCTGGCTTGGGATTATACATTTTTGCTTTTTGTAGTCTTGGTGTATTTTTATACACCCCTGTATATATATCTGTTTCTTCCATTAATATGAAGTACTACAAATACCTTCTCTACTTTTATATACATCCTACTCATAGGTATATACACAGAGAATGTATTTTTTATGCATCCTACTGTATATTTATACATCATACTTTTATATACATCCTACTGTATATTTATACAGTTTGATAGCATAATGGGATGTATATGTACTAAGCATATCACTGTTCTTACCTCTCTTTTTTTCCATTCAATCAGGTGAATTAATCCCTTTTCTGTCATTCATTAGTTGAATACATCTGGCAAAGAAATGGTATGCTCTTTTTTGCGAGGATTCTTCATTTATTTTCCTATGGTCTTTTTTACTCTAGTTTTTATGATGTTCTACCTTGTTTTTGATGTTTATCTCTCTCTAATATCTTTTTGTTTTTTTGTAGGAATCTGTAAGATCTCCAAAAAAGGATGCTAAAGGTGCACAGTCAAAGTACCTTAGGATGAAGCAGAAACTACGGCTCCCAACAACGGCGGATGATCCAACTGCAATCATGGGTGAGGAAGACCCAGTTGCAGATGTGGAAACAGCAAGGCAGGAAGATAATGATCATGCTGGAGGATTTGTTCTTAAAAAGAAAAACCAGGTAGGATTTAGTAATGGGTTGTTATTTTGCATTTTGGATCTCAAGATGTTTATGCATGTATTTTTTCCTCTATTTGTTTTCTGTATTTTTTTCTGACTGAAATGTATTCTCATTCTGTATATATAGCAGGGTTATCTTTTCAACCGGTCGTCTCCCATGAAAGTTGTCAGGGTTTGCAGGGCCATGACTCCTCCACAAAAGGACCTTATAGCGAGACATGATTTTGGAGACATTATCCAGATGAAATGTTCAAAGCTTATCCCTGAATTGTGCCTCTTTCTCATGGACAATTTTGACCCTGTCAACTGTGTACTGGATTTTGGGGACAGGGGTAGGATACCAGTCACGACTGAATCCGTTGTCAAGGTTATGGGTGTTCCAATGGGGAATACTGCTGTGCCATATAAGCAGGATGTCGATGCGACTAGTCTGATCTTACAGATGATGGGGATCACTGATGGGGTGCAGCCTACTATAGCTACTCTTGAGAAGGAGCTGGGACCGGAGTATCCCGCAGATGATGCGTATCTAAGGAAGTTTGTGATATACATCACACACTCTTTGTTTGCTCCAACAATGGCAGTCCGGGTCAGCCCAAAGTGTTACCCTCCTGTTCTCAACACAGAAGCTATCAGAAGTTACAACTGGGCCAGGTTCATTATTGACATGATGATTCATACTGCAAATGCAAAGGACACGAAGAATTGGTTCAAGGCTTGCATGCCATATCTCATGGTGAATTTTTTGGTTCTCTTTTTCTTTTTTTATCCTTTACATGGTGAACAACACTTATTTTGGTTACTTCATTGTTTACTTTATCTTTTTTTCAGTAATTAGTAATAATGGACGGTGTTTTTTCATCCCTATGCAGATCCTCTATGTTGATTCATTGGAAACAGATGCAGTAACTGTGCCGATAGATGGGACTCGATGCTCTGTGTGGACTAACCAAATGATTAGCCGTGTAGCTGATTTAGACACAGACATCAATGGCTGTTTTGGTGCATTGCAGGTAACGTTTGTTTTTTATTCATTCTATATCTTTTTCTCTGTACATCTATTTTTTCTGTTTTTTTAACCGTGTTAACATAGGTTTCTCATTTTCTGGTCAACAGCTGAAGCCATGTTTCAGGATGAATTGTTCATTATTCATCACAGAACCTTCAAAGGTCGACATGTTTATCAGAAAACACCTTACTGGCAGTCAAAAAGACCAGGTAATTAGTTCTGCAAGTGTCCGATTGTATTTGTTTTCTTCATATTTTTGTTCATTTCTACATGGGAAGCTACTGATTAGTAGTCTGATGTACATTTTTTAAACGATGCATCAGATGTATATTTTTATGTGTACATTAAGTTTTTATGTTTTTGGCTCAACGAGGTGTACATTTTACAAAATTTATACATCTTATAGTAGTTAAATATAGTCACGCGACGTATAAAACTATGTTCTCATCTAATTTTTAGTCATTTTATCATAATCTTTTCGCCTATCCTGCTACCTTCTTATTTATTATTTGTAATATTAAGGTGGTCACCCGGATATTTAGGTAACTGTAAGCTATGATTTTTTTAGGCTATAACACATGTATAATTTACTTCTGCTAGTGTTCGTTTCTATCGTTTTATATTGTTCATTTCTACATCTATTTTCAATTACCATTTTTTCCACATGTACAAAAAACAATTATTGCTGTCTTGTTCAGGACATGGAGAAGTACAGGCCCGCTGTCATTGAAATGTGCAGAGCATTTGAAGGAGGACTTGCTAGTTTCATCAAAAATTTGGTACCATCAGATGAGATAGGGAAATCATCAGAACAGGGACATACAGAAGAAGCTGAGCAAGTTGAAAAAAGTAAGAGAAAAAGAGTTGCACGGCGTCCAACGGAAGCTTTGAAGAAAAGGAAACAGCAAGTAGGGCATCAAGACCCAGGAAAGGAACAAGTGAAAGTTGCAGTAACAAATGATAGCGTAGAAACAGAGGCAAACGATGTTGTTAAAGGCACTGAAAAGCGTATCAACGATGTTGCTGACTTGACTAGTCCAGTTGCAGAAAATGGTGGGCAGCTCGGTGAACAACCCAAGCCAACTGCTAGTTTGGACGTCAATCCTACAGCAGAGGTTGCAGTGAAAGGGGCAGTGAAAGGGAATGTAGAAGTAACAGATCCAAATGTTGTTGTTAAAGGCACTGAAAAGGGTATCAATATCGATTCTGTTGCTGATTTGCCTAGCCCAGTTACAGAAAACAATGGCCACCTAGATGGAGAGCAGGCTGGTGAACAACCCAAGCAAACTGGAAGCTTGGACATCACACATACAGCAGATGTCACTCCTGGCGCACTCAAGCTGTTGCATATTTATGGAACTGGGTCCAAAACCTTGAGTACAGAGGATAATGCTCATCTGCTCGTAGAGGAAGGGGTGGACAGGGAACAACCAGGAGTCCATGTACACTCTGAAGAGCACAAGAACGATGAGCCTCAACAACGTAAGTAAATCAGTGCTGACATTCTCATTGAAGTAACTCCCCCGGGGAAGAAAAGGAAGTTTGTATCTTCTGAAGTCCGTGGCGAAGCGGGAAAAAGTGTCGAGGCACACACCTCACTTCCGGGCAAAGGAAAGAAATTGAAACCATGCAGTCCAGTCAATAGGAGGCCTATTACTAGGTCTATGTCTCCGAAGAAACCAGGCAGCTCAGTAACCAAGGTTGCTGCAACTACAAGTAGGTTATCAAGATTTGGTAAAGAGCAAGCAAAAGATAATGAAAGCAATGGGAATGAACCTGGAGAAACAATAGGAACTTGTGCTATGAACAGGAATTTGAAGGCCCAGTTTGATAATGCACAGGATACAATTGAAACAGTAACTCAGATGCACCGGCGTGAGCTTATTGAGTACTCCCCATCTTTTGATCTTGGTTTCGATGATCAAACAAGTGGAGGAATTGACAATAATGTCATAATCTCCAGCAATGAGAGTGGGGACTCATTGGACAAAATCTATTCGAACATTGAAATGCCTACAGCTGCAGCATACGAAAACAAGCAAATGGGGGAACAATCAATTGTTACAGTGCGTGGTCAGTCTAGCTGCACTCCTGTCCCGCAAGCACACAAGACGAGATTGGTTAAGCTAGCACAAAACCAGAAGTCACCGTTTGTACAGTTTGACAAGAAGGAAACTGCAACGAAGTTTATGCATGAAGTGTACACTAGAGTTTGCAACTATGGGGGGAACACGGAAGATGAAGTTAATGAGGAAAAAAATCATTGATTGTGGTTCTTTCTACATCTACCTGCGAGATCTAGCAGACTCAGTTAGACCAGGAGGTTGGTTAAGCAACTCCACCTGTGAATTAGCACTACATGTGCTCTCTATTGAGATGTCCAAGCACAAGAAACATGTGATGCCATTAAGGCTGGCGGTGAGTTACAAAATTACAACATTCTACCTTTTTTTGTTACAGGTTGATGCTACATTTTTATTATGGGTTCTCACATTTTCTTTCCTTTCTTTTTTTTCCATCTTTTCATGATGAAGACCAAGTTGAGGGCTGTGACTTGCTCACATGACAGGTTGGTGAAGAAACTCTTCAAAATGACACAAGAAAATCGTCTGGACCATAAGGAGCAGGTGTGTTTTTTGATGTAACTACATCTTTTCTGTCTGTCAACAAGTAACTAATAACCTTCTGTATGTAACTAATGTAACTTTTTGATTGAGTTAACTAATAGCATTTTTTTCCCTTTTTTGTGTTTTTTGACAGATATTGTTCCCTGTACTACAAGACTTGACCCCTGATATTAAAGAATTCATAGGTCACTACTATCTGATTGTGTTGAATCTAAAGGCCGAGAGGTTTGAGGTGATGGATTCAATGAGATCTAAGGGAAACAAGGGATTAATGAAAGATGTCAGGTCAATAATTGGATCAATAAAAGGCATGTGGAGGGCAAACTTTGGGGAGTCAAATGTAAACATTGAGAGATGGCAGACTGAACACGTCACCACTGCAAAGCAGGATACATTGTGAGTTCAAAAATGCATTGTTTGTTTTTTGTACATCCAGGCATGTCTGCATTCTTTTACCCCCCGATTTTTCTAATTTTAAACTACATGTACCATCCTAGGGACGACTGTGGTTTCTTCATGCTCAAGTTTATTGAACTGTGGACGGGAAGGAAGATGTTCAACGTAATCAACCCTCAAGACCTACCCATTATCAGGAAGCAATTGACTCTAAAGTGGCTCCAATGGGTGGACAACGTCATTGCCTGGCAAGAAATATTGTTCTGAAAGGTAAATATAGGATATAAATGTATTTTGTGTTTTTTTGTTTCTGTAAGTTATACATGGAAACTATCAAGAGCATCACATGTACATATATTTGTAAGATTTTTTGCACAGAAATATAGTGTGCAGGAACATGTTTTCAAAACCTCCAATTGTGCATCATAAATTACATCTCACACAATATAGGTGCTCCATGATGAGGATGGACATCTTTGTAACTCACAAAGACTAAAAAATACATTTAAACCATTTTCTGGATGAAGTCAATCTCTGCCTGATCTTTTCCCGGGTTCATCTTCTTTGGGCACGTTGCAGAGTTGTGTACTGTAGAACCACAAGTACTGCATTTCACTGGTTTCGCGGCTTTCAAATGAAGACCAGATTTCTTCCTTTTCTCCACTGGACGCCCCTTAGTTGTAGTTGGCAAAGGATCCTTCACATCAGGATATGGAGTACTACTGCCCTGACCACCATCACCACCTACATCAGGCCCAGATGTATTTTCTGGAGCATTCCTTGTTTTTTTCTTTTCCTTCCTTTTAGCCGATTCAGAGAGTTTCATTGCCTTCAACTCATCCCCGAGAGCGCGCATGTACTTATTAGCTAGAGCCATTCCTTTCTCAGATTCAGCAGCTATTTTTGCATGCTCTGTCCACTCATTGCATAGCGTCCCATAACGGATGAGTTTACGTTCCTTGTTTGTCAGTTTTCTGTCTGTTGGAACTTCAGGCAAATCAACCTTTTCTGGCACAATATCATCGGGAGGCATCGTCCACCTAGGTAGTATGTAATGTTCTGGTATTGAATCCACTCTCCCTAGCTGTGCCATTACCCTTAGCACATGGCAGCACAAAATGCCATCCCGCCTTATTTTTGAGCACTCACATGTATAAATAGGGTCATTCATGTCAACATGAACTAGGTAGCTCCTCTTGCCATAACCAAAAACAGAACCAGCAATTGGAACAACCTGAAACATCTGCCCTCCTAGATTGTTGACATTGTAGGATGTTAGTTTGCGAAGCTCAGCCCAGAAACGCAAGTAAATAGGCCGTGTGTACACTTCTAAAGCTTGCTTCTCCATAGGATAATCTCCCCACATCCGTAGGACCTTATCTTCCATCTGAAATTCATTCGAGTCTTCTGCTACTTCTATCTTCTCTTGTAACTTTATGTACTGCTGGAAGAAGTGCAACAGACTGTTGTGAGGACTAACATACTTTTTGAGGACTGCATTAAAACCTTCACTACGCGCTGTAGTTTGTAAGAATGGAAAAAATCTATCACTGAAGTAGGCTGGCACAAAAGTTTCCCTCATGTCATACAAATCCTGCAAATGTGTGTTGTCCCCTACATTGTACTTCAACATCATCTCTGCCCATCTTGTTTCAAACTCCTCAATCGTCATGCTATAGTCAATTATCTCATTGAACTCCTTCCTCAGAGGTTCATTTTTTGCCATGAAATTACCCAACACAGCCTGTGCATTTTGCATTATGTGCCATCTACAGTTTCTGTGACAAGTATCCGGAAACGTTGTCAAAATGGCACTTCTCATGGCAGCACATTGGTCTGTTATGAAATTGGTTGGCTGCACACCATCCATGACATCAAGGAATGCTTCGAAAAGCCAAACAAAGTCAGCTATTTGTTCATTCCGAAGAAACCCGCACCCTAGCTGTATAGATTGTCCATAACGGTTGATGCCAATGAACGGCGCAAACGGCATATTATACATGTTTGTCATGTATGTAGTGTCAAAAGACAAGCAATCGCTGTAGTTCTTGTAAGCTTCCCTCGCTGCCCCATCTGCCCAAAAGATCCGTTTTACCCTCTTGTCATGATCTACATCTAGTTTGCATATGAACTGTGGATCATCTTTCTTCAGTTTCTCCATCTCTGCTAGCAAAAGCGACATGTCTTGATTGTTCTGTCCAGCACTGTCAAGTGTAGCCATGAAATTGGTGACATCCTTCCTGTCAAATGGAACATTTCCAAGGTTTCCATACAATTCTGCCATGATTGACATCACACGCCCAGCTGATAGGTTCACCTTGTGGAGTAGCTTCACAAACTCCCTCTCTTCTTTCGGAATTCCTTTGTGAGACCTTAGAAATCTTTTCAGCGAGAACTTCTTAATGCAAGGATGATTGTGGTCCTCAATGAACATTGTGACACGCCACTTTGTACCCCTGCGCTTCACTCTAAGGCGTGCTTTGCAGTCCGTCTTCTTTGTTATTGCACGGATACGCTGCCTCACAGGTGGAACTTCCTGTTTGTTGATGTCATCATTCTTACCACTCTTGTTACACACAAACAGGCATTTATCTTTCTGTTTATCCACTGTAGAGCATCTTGAGGTACTAGCCTTGATGGAGAAACCTACATGCTTAGCATACCGGTTGTAGAAGAACTTAGCATCCTCCCAGGAATCAAATAGCATGTCAGGGTGTGGTTTTTCAATGGGAGTTAAGCTGGGTGTTGACTGAACTTCGTCTTCTCCACCGGAATCATCACTTGAGAGCGTATCCCCTGTGAAAATACCTGCAGACTCTACAGATGGCCCTGATTTGTTCACAGAGGCAGTAGGATCCTCTGTCCCTTGATTACTGTCTCTAGCTACATCCTCCATAGGTTGCTGAATAGCTTCTTCCTCATGGGCTGGAGCATTTAGGTCAAACCTGAAATCCATCCCTGCATTTAGGTCAGAGTTTAGAGTTTTTTCATGGGTTTTAATCGTTGCATGCTAATAGTTTAGCCCCAAAGCAATATACTACATCAGTTTCTAAATTCCTGCTTTTTGTCTACTTCTACAGATCAACCGAGACCAACATGATGTTTTTGGGAGCTTTTAATATCTACAAGATGATGTACAGAACTTCCTATCTGCAAGAGAAGCAGTTCAAAGTTCCTGCTTTTTTTGCATTCTTTTTGCTGATAATCATCATGCTGGAACTTCCTATCTGCAAGAGAAGCAGTTCAAAGTTCCACACCACACATGCCCACTTTTGTGTTCTTTTTGCTGATAACCAAAAATGATGGAGTTACTTTCTACAACTAATCCATGTCTTCAATATGTAGTGCCCCTGCTGTGGCATGGTGATTTTCATAGCATACATGATTTACTACTGCAAAATCTGTTGCTTTTTTCTTCTCATGTTTTGATCTCTAGATAACTTTGCTGTATGACCAAGTAATCTAGATGTACATAATACTCTGATGCAAACAGGTGGATCCTAGTATATGCAGCAATATAGATCTGCAGATGCAGGGGGGAGGGGGTTGAAAGCCTGCTGCATTGCTATGTAGAGTAGTTGAATCTTCTAGTACCTTTTTTGTTTTCCTGGTTGTGCTTTTCTGCTGCACGCCAGCCTGATGTGGATGTAAATTTGATGATAGTCTTCCCTCTCCAAAGGAAGTTTTGATTCCTGTTACTTCTTAAAAAGCTTCAGCCGCCATGGAGGTTTCACCAGAGGAAGGGAAGAGGGGGCAGAGGAAGAAGACGATGATTGGGGAGAGGACCAGATAGGGTTTTCAATGGGATCTGCTTGTGTCCTTTTACAGGCAACACCTGTTTTTGTACATCCTGGGCGTGGGGCTCGACCTGTTTCGTGGGGCTTGAGCTGTTTTCGTTTTGGACTGTATCGCGTGGCTGGAAAAAGCGACCCGGGTTTCCTTTTTCTGGTACCTGTCGCTTTCGCCGGTAGGGCCCACTTTCTATTTTCGGAAAGATTCTTGTCAGGACAGGGGGGGCACCGGCTAAGCCTAACCGGTAACCGGGCACTGCGTAGACGCGTCCATACTTTATTAGTTTTTTTTGATAATCTCGATGATATTTGGACCGGTATTCGGAAATACCGATGCCCGCCAGTATTTTTTTTGAAGGCAATAAAAAAACCTTGGTGTCCCGTCCTAGTTATACATGCATGTGGAAGATACAGAAAGGAAGTGGGAAGGAAGAGGGAAGGAGGGAAGAGGCACTGCCAAGATGAGTTCAGTCGGGACGGACATCGGATGGGTAATAATTCCTCCGTTCCATAACTCTTGTCATGATTTTAATTCAAATTTAAATGACAACCATGACAATTTTTTCCAAATTCTGAGATTTTCAGAAACAATTTTCAATACTTGGGAGATTTTCGAAATTCTGAGATTTTGGTTGGTGTCATTTTTTCCCACACGCTAAAATTTGAAACCTGCTTAGGACTTGTAAGATGGTGTGGGAGACGCAGGTGGGTGAGATGGGGGCACCATGCCCTATCAACACTGATAAGCATTTCCAATCATTAAAGAAAAATTCGAGAGCATCTAACAAATATCCTTGAACTCATGCTTACGTTTTCTATTTCCCGTAGGACTCGACTTGACATGGACAATTCCTATGCTTCCATGGGTTACATACATTTTGGGGTAAGTCGTCATTTGTCCTTCTCACTATTGATAGAATTTACTCTTCACCCATAAAATCTAAAAAACGAATCGAACCACTAACCTCTTGACATTTTGATGTCTACGCACGCGTCTGTTCTTGTAGACAGTGTTGGGCCTCTAAGTGCAGAGGTTTGTAGAACAGCAGCAAGTTTCTCTTAAGTGGATCACCCAAGGTTTATCGAACTCAGGGAGGAAGAGGTCAAAGCTATCCCTCTCAAGCAACCCTGCAATTACGATACAGAAAGTCTCTTGTGTCCCCAACACACCCAATACACTTGTCAGATGTATAGGTGCACTAGTTCGGCGAAGAGATAGTGAAATACAAGTGGTATTGATGATTATGAGTAGTAACTGTAATATGAAATAAGTATCGCTGCGAGCAAACATGTAACAAAACAGGAAGTAAACGGTGTGCAATGCTTGGAAACAAGGCCTAGGGATCATACTTTCACTAGTGGACACACTCCCAACAAATATAACATAATTGAACAAATAAATAACTTCTCTTCACTATGGTACTCTGAATTACTCTCCTATTGAATAACACTAATCATTGCGTAGGGCTACGAAGCACTCCTCAAAGTTCATCAAGTACTTGACAAACACCACTCATAGAGATATCCAAATCAAATCACAACTCAAGATAGATATTATTGCAACTTAGACCAAGTACTAAGACGGTTC
This sequence comes from Dactylis glomerata, assembly GCA_007115705.1. Taxonomy (NCBI): domain Eukaryota; kingdom Viridiplantae; phylum Streptophyta; class Magnoliopsida; order Poales; family Poaceae; genus Dactylis; species Dactylis glomerata. The sequence continues at coordinate 4,573,686 of QXEO01000472.1, read as the reverse complement.
ACACACTGTCAACATTACACCATGAAAGGAGGAATAGATCACTTCAATACTATCATAGCGATAATTATTCTCATAATCCATAAGAGATCACAATCGTAGCCTAGACCAAGTACCACCATGATGCACACACTGTCACCGTTACACCATGGCAGGAGGAATAGATTACTTTAATAACACACTAGAGTACACATAATGAAGAAGAGTAACATCTACTTATTCAACATGATATAAAGCTCACGATCACATAAAGATCACATCATGGGAGAGAGAGGTGAACCACATAGCTACCGGTACAGCCCTGATGGGGCCGAGTTGATGGTGCCAGAAAACTTGTTGGCTTGTAGTAAATGACCGGCCAGTTGGTAAACCCCAAGAGAAGGTTTTGAGGAATATAGCAGCAAGTTTTCCCTCAGTTAAGAACCAAGGTATATCGATCAGGAGAAAAGCAGACAATAACAACTGAAGGTGATGCGGACTGGCTTAGCAACAGCTTCGGACAATTTATATATTGCGCCTCGTCCAAGCTTTGCTTTGCTAGCTGCAACGTGGAACCTGCACACACACAACCAAGTACTTTGTTCCCAACTTGCAATGAGGTTGTCAATCTCACCGGTTTGCTTGAAACAAAGGTTATGAGCGTATCGAGTGGAAAACAGTAGAAATATGCGAGTAAAGTAAACAGTGCGAGTAAAGTAAACAGGTGATAGCAATATGATGGAAATAGGACCGGGGTCCACAGTTCACTAGTGGTGTCTCTCCATAAGATAAATAACACATGCTGGGTAAACAAATTACAGTTGGGCAATTGATAGAATAAAGATAAACATGATATGTCAAGAAGATCACTATGAGATTTACTCTGGACATTACAACAAAATACATAGACCGCCATCCAACTGCATCTATGACTAATAATCCACTTGTGGCGAATCAATCTGAGAACTCCACAAGTATTAAGTTGCGAACAACAGATAATTGCATTAAGCAAAGTGTGTAATGTAAACAAAGCATATGCCCTTGAGCATATGAATGTTGTTTTCTCCCTAGTAGCAACAGCACATCTACAACCTTAGAGGTTTCTGTCACTCCCCCAGGTTAAATAGAGGCATGAACCCACTATCGAGCATAAATACCCCCTCTTGGAGTCACTAGCAACTACTCGGCCAAGATAGCTACTAACAACGGAGAGCATGCAAGATCATAAACAACATAGAGATAACAAAAGATATAATTCAGTACAGCAACTCAATCATAACACCAATATTTATCGGATCCCAACAAACCAAACATGTAGAATTACATAACGGTGATCTCAATCATGTAGGGCAGCTCATGAGATCTAAACATGAAGCACATGGTGGAGAAGACAACCATCTAGCTACTGCTATGGACCCATAGTCCAAGGTAGACTACTCACTCATCGCTCCGGAGGCAAGCATGGCGATGAAGAAGCCCTCCGGTGGCGATTCCCCTCTCCGGCAGGGTGCCAGGAAGAGCTTCTGGACCCTCCCGATCTTCGGGTCGACGGCGGCGGCGGATCGCGATGTGTTCTGGAAAAGTGATCGGGTACTTAGGTTTTTCCCGTCGGGGGGGTATTTATAGGCGAAGGGGCGATGTCAGAGGTGGCCCCAGGCCTCCTCACACCATGGCGGCGCGGCCAGGGCCTGGGCCGCGCCAGCCAGGTGTGAGGGGCCCTGGTGGCCCCTCTCCTTCTCTCCTTCGGATGACTGGAAGCTCCCGGACAAAATAAGACTTCAGGAACTTGTTTCGTCCAATTCCGAGAATATTTCCTGTGTATCACTTCTGAAACACAAAAACAACAGAAAACAGGGAACTGGCACTGTGGCAACTTGTTAATAGGTTAGTTCCGGAAAATGCATAAAAGTGCCACGAAGTGTAACGAAACAGTAGGCAAATGGTGTAAAAACAAGCATGGAGCATCAAAAATTATAGATACGTTGGAGACGTATCAAGCCCTCAGCCCCGGGGATGAACTACTCCCTCCTCATCATAGGAGACAGCAAGGTTGATGGAGATGGCGGTGAGGTCGATGGAGATGGCGGAGATGGCGATGGAGACCGATGGAGATGGCTCCGGGGGCACTTCCCCGTCCCGGTAGGGTGCCGGAACAGAGACTTCTATCCCCCGAAATTTGGCTTCGATGGCGGCGGCGCTGCGGAACTGTTCTGGAAATTTCGCCGACTCCCCTAGGGTTTTCCGTCCCGAGGCTTTATATAGGCGAAGGGGCATCGTCAGGGGGCAACCAGGGGCTCCTCACACCAGGTGGGCGCGGCCAGGGGCTGGGCTGTGCCCCCTACGTGTGAGGGCGGCCTCTGGCCCTCCTCCGGCTCTCTTTCGGTCTTCGGGAAGCATTCGGGAAAAATAAGACTTCTGGAACTTGTTTCGTCCAATTCCGAGAATATTTCCTGTGTAGCTTTTCTGAAACACAAAAACAGCAAAAAACATGGAACTGGCACTGTGGCATCTTGTCAATAGGTTAGTTCCGGAAATCGCATAAAAACGCCACGAAGTGTAACGAAATACAAGGCAAATGGTGTAAAAACAAGCATGTAGCATCAAAAATTATAGATACGTTTGAGACGTATCAGCATCCCCAAGCTTAACTCCTGCTCGTCCTCGAGTAGGTAAGTGATACCAAAAGAATAATTTTTGAGGTGACATGCACCTACACAATCTTGATCATATATGTAAGCATTTGTGAGCTGGGATCATAAGAACTTAAAACATGGGCATGAAAGACATAATCTTGACAATAAGAAACTTAGCAACCATGTTATAACATGAAAAGAAACACAAACAAAAGATCATGAATAATGAAACAATGAAAGTCAAACGTGTGTTCAAATCATAAATAAAAACATACAAATGATTTTCAGCTTGTCCTTCATGGAGAGCAAAACATAAATGCATAGGACACCTTCAAGTTTAAGAGGGCGACTAGATACAAATAATTTAAGAACAAGTGAAACCAACAATATGAGTCAATCAATGAAAACTTTGGGACAATGCACATTATACTAAGAATGACAACTATGCTCTCTTAATGGTGCATAAAGATAGAAGGTGGTGACTCAACATAAAGATAGGCAAATGGTGTAAAAACAAGCATGGAGCATCAAAAATTATAGATACGTTGGAGACGTATCAAGCATCCCCAAGCTTAACTCCTGCTCGTCCTCGAGTAGGTAAGTGATAACGAAAGAATAATTTTTGAGGTGACATGCACCTACACAATCTTGATCATGTATGTAAGCATTTGTGAGCTGGGATCATAAGAACTTAAAACATGGGCATGAAGATATAATCTTGACAATAAGAACTTAGCAACCATGTTGTAAACATGAAAATGAACACAAACAAAAGATCATGAAAATGAAACAATGAAAGTCAAACGTGTGTTCAAATCATAAGGAAAAACATACAAATGGTTTTTAGCTTGTCCTTCAAAGAGAGCAAAACATAAATGCATAGGACACCTTCAAGTTTAAGAGGGCGACTAGATTCAAATAATTTGAGAACAAGTGAAACCAACAATATGAATCAATCAATGAAAACTTTGGGACAATGCACATTATACTAAGAATGACAACTATGCTCTCTTAATGGTGCATAAAGATAGAAGGTGGTGACTCAACATGAAAGTAAAAGAAAGGCCCTTCGCAGAGGGAATCAGTGATTGCAAGTTTGATAACCTTCAAAAATTATGGTACTTACCGGCTTTGAGCTCTCATTGCCCCCATCATAAGCATCTTGAATGGTTAAAGTTAATGCGAGAACAATTATGATGCATATGCTTGACAAATCATAAGTTGAAAACCTTGTGTCCCGTGAATACGAGTACCCAAACCTCATGCTACTTTACTTAGAGTCCCAAGCAAGGCTCTTGTCATTGTAAGTATATGCATATCATTGAGAACCGCCAATGGGGTACCTCCGTGCCCGATGACATGGAACAAGCCCACATCAAAATGACAGGACAAGCAGACAATGAACACCTCGACATCTCTTTTATTTACCATTTGTTTAGCTTTTTATTGTGAGATGCGTCGTCGAATGTTCACCATGGGTATGCTACAAATTTCCACCATGAATTATGCATGGCTTAGATTAGCGGCCCGGCGTTTCCCTAACACATATACAAACTCCATGATCCCCACAAGATTCCCAATTCATTTCACACCGCGGGCATCCATAAACAAAAGATCACGATATCAACTCAAATAAGAAGTGCAATGTTGAAAGCTTGCCCATGACTGCATGGCTGGGCTGGTCTCCAACTTACAACTTGCAAGCATAACAACTCAACATAAGAGACCATAATGTCAAATTTTTAAGAACAGGAAAAAGTAAAGTGTGCCTTCCGGTTCGTGAGAGCTTTACTGACCGAATTTCGCATATGGTAACAGTTTAATTTGAAGAGAAAATAAAAGCAAGTCAAATTTACTTGGAATAGCAAATTGCTAGTAGGTATGTATGGTGGACACTTTGGAAAACATTGACTTTTAGGAGTTGGATGCACGAGTAGAGCTCATACTCAGTACAAGGCGAGGGCTAGCAAAAGACTGGGAGCGACCAACTAAGAGAGCAATAATGGCCATAATCATGCAAAGCGACAAAGCGACATTAAAAGAAGCATAAGATGGCATCAAAAGTCAAAAACTAAATGATCATAGAGGCTATTGGCGACTTTGTAAGAGTCTAACATGTGTGAGCATGCGCCAAGTTAACCCAAATAAAGCATCAAGGAGAAAACCAAAATAATACTTCCATACAATAAAAACAACGCATGATTTTTTTCAAAGGCTCATTAAGCAATCTCAGTTATTTGAGACAAGTCATGCTACAGAAAAACCACTAAGCATACTATCAAAAAGACATCAAACATGACATGAAAAAGCCTAAGCCGCAGTCTACACAAGCTCCTTCTTATACCACTTTTTTGCATAAAGCTTTTTCTCTTTTCCAACACCATTTGAAAATTTTAAAGACACCTCTTTTGATGAAAACCAATAAAGATCAGAGGTAAAAATACACCTTGATGAAAATATATGACAAGGTCTGAACGCAAATCAAGGCGAAAACCAAAAGCAGTAGCGGAAAAAGAAGAACACCTGGTGAAATTGTAAGAATGAAAAATGGAGTGTTCTTGGCAAATGAAAACGAGTATATCTCCTCCAAATGAAATTTGTTGGGGTCCAACCATTTATTGCAGCAAACAAAACTAAGCTAACTAAGAAAACTAAAACAACTAACTCTCCAAGAAAAACACATAGTGCATGAAGCAATAAAAATATAGTATTTTGAAAGGTGACCTGATTTTTACCGATGAAGAAGGGGTGCCTCGGGGGCATCCCCAAGCTTTGACGCTTGTACTTCTTGGATATTTCTTGGGGTGATGCATGGGCATCCCCAAGCTTGAGCTTTTGTCCATTCTTCAACTCATCTCATCATTCTCCAATCCCTACACTTGAAAACTTCCTTCATACAAAACTAAACACAAATCTATTAGCAACATTAGTGTAGGCATAACATATAATCAACCTCTTTTTGCTTCAGGTTTCAACTCTAAACCACCACATATATAGAAAATTCTACTGTAGCAACCTCCCCAAAAGTTCTGTGATCAAAAGAACTCAAAAGAAAGCGATAAAGTGGCAAACACAAATATTGGCAGAAATCTGTCAAAACAGAACAGCTAACAAAGGTCGAATTTTTGAGGGGTTTTCTGTTGCTCAAATCAAAAAGTGTTCAACTAACGAAAGTTTGGATATAACCGGGGGAATATGCACAAGAAATCGCAGGTCCAAAAGATATACAGAGAATTTATACGAATTTTTACGGTGCAGCACCGAAAACAGTTTCAGGACAGCAACATCCCCAAATCTTTACCTCACTCGAATTAGAGGCTTCTCTTGGCACAAAAACGAAATAAACAAGATAAGGAGCAGTCATTACAGTAGTAATGACTTCCAAGACTCAAATAAAAGAAAAAGTACTGAAAATAAAACATTGGGTTATCTCCCAAGAGTGCTTTTCTTTAACGCCTTTCAGCTAGGCGCCGAAAATTGTGAATCAAGTAATAATGAAAGGGGGATCAGGATCCACTATAGGAATAAAGAAATGAATACTATCCTATTGAGGTTTTGAGTATCCCTTGTAATCACGCTTTGGTACACTATTTTCATCAAAAAGATTTTCAGGACAAATCCAACTAGTATTAGCTACCAAGGCATTATGAATTCCTACAAGCTTACAAGGTATTGGCAATCTAGAATCTTCGTTGCGTGTACCAACAATTTCAACAGGCGAGCCAAGCTTATTAAACTTCTTAAAAACTTTCCTAGCCTCAATTGCAACATCTCTAAATTCTATACGCAAAGTTTCCAAAATAAAAGCTTTCTTTTCGGGATCCTCAATTTCATGAAGCTTAAGGAACATGTATTGCATAAAAGGATTAAGACTGGCAAACCTAGTTTCCAACATGTGAATCAAATAAGAAGAAGCAACTTCAATACTAGGAGCTAGCTCAACCAAAGATTTTTCCTCAACTTCCTTATGCATACTAATGTGATTAAAGAACTCCTCAATGTTACTTTTTCCAATAATTGAACCACTACCTACTGAGAGGTCCTCCAGAACGTACTTAGGGATCAACATGATGAACTAAAAGTAAAGAAATAACAACTACCAAGGATTCTAATTTTTTTGGGTTTTTGATAAAAAATGATGCAGGTAAAATAAATAAAGTAAAGCAAAACAATAACAAAGTAAAGGATGTGCGTGCGAAAACTCCCCTCGCAGAAGTCTTCCACTCTTCCCCGGCAACGGCGCCAGAAAACTTGTTGATGGGGCCGAGTTGATAGTGCCAGAAAACTTGTTGGCTTGTAGTAAATGACCGGCCAATTGGTAAACCCCAAGAAAAGGTTTTCATGAATATAGCAGCAAGTTTTCCCTCAGTTAAGAACCAAGGTATATCGATCAGGAGAAAAGCAGACAATAACAACTGAAGCTGATGCGGACTGGCTTAGCGACAGCTTCGGACAATTTATATATGGCGCCTCGTCCAAGCTTTGCTTTGCTAGCTGCAACGTGGAACCTGCACACACACAACCAAGTACTTTGTTCCCAACTTGTGATGAGGTTGTCAATCTCACCGGTTTGCTTAAAACAAAGGTTATGAGCGTATCAAGTGGAAAACAGTAGAAATATGCGAGTAAAGTAAACAGTGCAAGTAAAGTAAACAGGTGATAGCAATATGATGGAAATAGGACCGGGGTCCACAGTTCACTAGTGGTGTCTCTCCATAAGATAAATAACACATGCTGGGTAAACAAATTACAGTTGGGCAATTGATAGAATAAAGATAAACGTGATATGTCAAGAAGATCACTATGAGATTTACTCTGGGCATTACAACAAAATACATAGACCGCCATCCAACTGCATCTATGACTAATAATCCACTTGTGGCGAATCAATCCGAGAACTTCACAAGTATTAAGTTGCGAACACCAGATAATTGCATTAAGCAAAGTGTGTAATGTAAACAAAGCATATGCCCTTGAGCATATGAATGTTGTTTTCTCCCTAGTAGCAACAGCACATCTACAACCTTAGAGGTTTCTGTCACTCCCCCAGGTTAAATAGAGGCATGAACCCACTATCGAGCATAAATACCCCCTCTTGGAGTCACTAGCAACTACTCGGCCAAGATAGCTACTAACAACGGAGAGCATGCAAGATCATAAACAACATAGACATAACAAAAGATATAATTCAGTACAGCAACTCAATCATAACACCAATATTCATCGGATCCCAACAAACCAAACATGTAGAATTACATAACGGTGATCTCAATCATGTAGGGCAGCTCATGAGATCTAAACATGAAGCACATGGTGGAGAAGACAACCATCTAGCTACTGCTATGGACCCATAGTCCAAGGTAGACTACTCACTCATCGCTCCGGAGGCAAGCATGGCGATGAAGAAGCCCTCCGGTGGCGATTCCCCTCTCCGGCAGGGTGCCGGGAAGAGCTTCTGGACCCTCCTGATCTTTGGGTCGACGGCGGCGGCGGATCGCGATGTGTTCTGGAAAAGTGATCGGTACTTAGGTTTTTCCCGTCGGGGGGTCTTTATAGGCGAAGGGCGATGTCAGAGGTGGCCCCAGGCCTCCTCACACCGTGGCGGCGCGGCCAGGGCCTGGGCCGCGCCAGCCAGGTGTGAGGGGCCCTGGTGGCCCCTCTCCTTCTCTCCTTTGGATGACTGGAAGCTCCCAGACAAAATAAGACTTCAGGAACTTGTTTCGTCCAATTCCGAGAATATTTCCTGTGTATCACTTCTGAAACACAAAAACAGCAGAAAACAGGGAACTGGCACTGTGGCAACTTGTTAATAGGTTAGTTCCGGAAAATGCATAAAAGTGCCACGAAGTGTAACGAAACAGTAGGCAAATGGTGTAAAAACAAGCATGGAGCATCAAAAATTATAGATACGTTGGAGACGTATCAAGCCCTCAGCCCCGGAGATGAACTACTCCCTCCTCATCATAGGAGACAGCAAGGTTGATGGAGATGGCGGTGAGGTCGATGGAGATGGCGGAGATGGCGATGGAGACCGATGGAGTTGGCTCCGGGGGCACTTCCCCGTCCCGGCAGGGTGCCGGAACAGAGACTTATGTCCCCCGAAATTTGGCTTCGACGACGGCGGCGCTGCGGAACTGTTCTGGAAATTTCGCCGACTCCCCTAGGGTTTTCCGTCCCAAGGCTTTATATAGGCGAAGGGGCGTCGTCAGGGGGCAACCAGGGGCTCCTCACACCAGGTGGGCGCGACCAGGGGCTGGGCTGCGCCCCCTACGTGTGAGGGCGGCCTCTGGCCCTCCTCCGGCTCTCTTTCGGTCTTCGGGAAGCTTTCGGGAAAAATAAGACTTCTGGAACTTATTTTGTCCAATTCCGAGAATATTTCCTGTGTAGCTTTTCTGAAACACAAAAACAGCAGAAAACATGGAACTGGCACTGTGGCATCTTGTCAATAGGTTAGTTCCGGAAATCGCATAAAAACGCTACGAAGTGTAACGAAATACAAGGCAAATGGTGTAAAAACAAGCATGGAGCATAAAAAATTATAGATACGTTTGAGACGTATCAGCATCCCCAAGCTTAACTCCTGCTCGTCCTCGAGTAGGTAAGTGATAACAAAAGAAATAATTTTTGAGGTGACACGCACCTACACAATCTTGATCATATATGTAAGCATTTGTGAGCTGGGATCATAAGAACTTAAAACATGGGCATGAAAGACATAATCTTGACAATAAGAAACTTAGCAACCATGTTATAACATGAAAAGAAACACAAACAAAAGATCATGAATAATGAAACAATGAAAGTCAAACGTGTGTTCAAATCATAAAGAAAAACATGCAAATGGTTTTCAGCTTGTCCTTCATGGAGAGCAAAACATAAATGCATAGAACACCTTCAAGTTTAAGAGGGCGACTAGATACAAATAATTTAAGAACAAGTGAAACCAACAATATGAGTCAATCAATGAAAACTTTGGGACAATGCACATTATACTAAGAATGACAACTATGCTCTCTTAATGGTGCATAAAGATAGAAGGTGGTGACTCAACATAAAAGTAAAAGAAAGGTCCTTCGCGGAGGGAAGTAGTGATTAAACATGTGCTAGAGCTTTTCATTTGTAAAACAGAGAGATAAAAATTGGTTTTGAGAGGTGGTTGTCTTCGTCAACGACTGGCAATGGGGTTCTTACTATCTTCCAGACAAAAATGAAGCAAGTTTTTGAGAGAGAGATTGGCACTTTTGTGCTCTTTTATAAAGCTTGGCACTCCTCCCCACCTTTTTCCTTTCTCAAACCATGGCTAACCGATTCCATCGGGTGCCCACCAACATTCACATACCATGGAGGAGTGCCTTTTTTCTTTCCTTTTTTTCTTTTTTTTCTTCTTTTTGGAATAAGCAATATGGAAGATAGCAAATCTGACCACTACGTCCCCATGAGCTGAAAACAGTGTCACAAAACGAGAAGTATTTTGAAGGTTTTTTGAAAGGTAGCACATGAAAATTTACTTGGAATGGCTTACAATTACCACACATAGGAATTTATAGTGGACACAATGGCAAATTTGGTTTTTGGGAGTTGGATGCACGAGTAGAGCTCATACTCAGTACAAAATGAGGGCTAGCAAAAGACTGGGAGCGACCAACTAAGAGAGCAATAATGGCCATAATCATGCAAAGCGACAAAGCAACATTAAAAGAAGCATAAGATAGCATCAAAAGTCAAAAACTAAATGATCATAGAGGCTATTGGCGACTTTGTATGAGTCTAACATGTGTGAGCATGCGCCAAGTCAACCCAAATAAAGCATCAAGGAGAAAACCAAAATAATGCTTCCAAACGATAAAAACAACGCATGATTTTTTCAAAGACTCATTAAGCAATCTCAGTTATTTGAGACAAGTCATGCTACAGCAAAACCACTAAGCATACTATCAAAAAGACATCAAGCATGACATGCAAAAGCCTAGGCCGCAGTCTACACAAGCTCCTACTTGTACCACTTTTTTGCATAAAGCTTTTTCTCTTTTCCAACACCATTAAAACCTTTTTGAGGAAACTCTTTTGAGGAAAACCAACATGGTCCAGAGGCAAAAATACACCTTGATGAATAGATATAACAAGATCTGAACAAAAATCAAGGCAAAAAACAAAGGCTAAACGCAGTAGCAGAAAAAGAGAACACTCATTGAACGATAAGAGTGAAAACTAGAGTGTTCTTGGCAAATGAAAAGCGAGTTCATCTCCTCCAAAAGAAATATGATGTGATCTAACCATTTATTGCAGCAAACTAAACTAAACTAAACTAATACTGAAAACAAAAACAACTGACGCTCCAAGAAAAACGCATAGTGCATGAAGCAATAAAAATATAGTGCATGAAGCATCAAAAATTATAGATACGTTGGAGACGTATCAAGCCCTCAGCCCCGGGGATGAACTACTCCCTCCTCATCATAGGAGACAACAAGGTTGATGGAGATGGCGGTGAGGTCGATGGAGACGGCGGAGATGGCGATGGAGACCAATGGAGATGGCTCCGGGGGCACTTCCCCGTCCCGGCAGGGTGCCGGAACAGAGACTTCTGTCCCCCAAAATTTCGCTTCGACGGCGGCGGCGCTGCGGAACTGTTCTGGAAATTTCGCCGACTCCCCTAGGGTTTTCCGTCTCGAGGCTTTATATAGGCGAAGGGGCGTCGTAAGGGGGCAACCAGGGGCTCCTCACACCAGGTGGGCGCGGCCAGGGGCTGGGCCGCGCCCCCTACGTGTGAGGGCGGCCTCTAGCCCTCCTTCGGCTCTCTTTCGGTCTTCGGGAAGCTTCCGGGAAAAATAAGACTTCTGGAACTTGTTTCGTCCAATTCCGAGAATATTTCCTGTGTAGCTTTTCTGAAACACAAAAACAGCAGAAAACAGGGAACTGGCACTGTGGCATCTTGTCAATAGGTTAGTTCCGGAAATCGCATAAAAACGCCACGAAGTGTAACGAAACACAAGGCAAATGGTGTAAAAACAAGCATGGAGCATAAAAATTATAGATACGTTTGAGACGTATCACATTTCCATTTTTTCATATGTGTGATGCTCTAAATATTCAAGAAAAAAAGGAACTTACAAAAACAAACTATGAAAATTTGAATAAAATTACGGAAACTTGAAAGCAAGACATTACATTTTGATTTATGTACTTTTATATCTATGTTCAATCTACCATTTAATTTAAATTTCTATTTTTTCTAATATTTTTAAAATACTTCTTATTTCTAATGTGACTCTCATAATACTTATTAATGAGAATTTAAATCTTGTTATTTCATAATTTTGTACGATTGTAAGAGGAAAATTTTAAATCTTGTTATTTAATAATTTTCCCTAAATTTTGCACAACCCCTACTTTCATTTCCCTAAATTATATATATTTATTCAAAAATTATTTAGCTTATTTGTCTAAATTTGTTTTTCCGGCGCATGTATTACATTTCCGCCACATTTCATCTAATGGTTTGCACTAATCTGGCATGGGGTAAAAGTTGAGCAGTTTTACAGTACCCTGAAATTAATATGAGCCTTCTATTTCTTGCAATCCAACGGACGATCTCAGCTGGTACTCCCTCGTATACACGTTGGAGTACAAGATGGAAAAACTAGGGAGTACCACCAATTCAGGGGCAGAAAAAGTAATCTCAGATCAATTTGTAGGGTTGCTCTAATAATTTTAGAATTATTGTCGTCTCTGCAGATCACGACTTCGAAGGAATAGACATCCGACAATTACTCAGGAGCCCTAACGGCCTTAACCCTATATTCAATTATTAGATAGTCACCGGAGATATAGAGGCGGCCACCGGCGTGGTCACCAGGCCATGGATATTGTCACTTGAGCAGCGGCGAATAGAACGGCGCTAAAACCATGATGACCAAGGCGAGGCGGGATCACCGGCCGGACCAGGTCTCCACCATATGGGCATCATCGGGATTCGAGAGTCCAAGTGCTGGAGGTTCTCATGTGCGGGAACTGGTATCTATCACGATGGCAGCAGCCCACGGTCATTGTGCGCGCTTCTGTGAGGTCGCGTGTTCGAGCCTCTGGCTCCGCGACTTTGCGCCTAGAACTCCCCCTTCTTAATATACAATACCGCAGGGCTCCTCCCTCTATTGGTCTCGTTTTTTTTTCCAGATTTAACTTGGAAGCACGAGGAACTAACTGCATTGATCGACACACACAGCAGGACTGGAATCTTTGATTATTATCTGTAAATGAGAAAGCCTAAGATGGAGATGGTCACTCAAAATCTATACTCCGTTAGATTTCTATGTTGTTTCTATGTAGTACATGCGTGTTAGCGATTTCCAGAGACATGTAGCAAAGCTTTGTTTGATCGGTAAATCTCATTTGCAAATCAAATAAGATCATCGCCATTTATTGACTTATTAGTGTTGTCTTCTTTCTTCAAGCTCATAGCATTGTTATCAATGCCTTATCGGCGCACACAAAGCAGAGTAGGCGACTCCGGCGGTCGTATGGGGGAAGATACTGGTGGAAAAAAAGCCATGAAGAAACGAGCCTGCACGACATGCTAGATGGGGATGCGTTGTAAGGCAGTAACGGGTGACAATTAACGGCGGTGCCTCGGTGGTGTTGAGCAGTTCCGGTTTTGTTGCGGGATAGATAGCCGGTTATTGATCAGGAATCAGATTAGGCAAAGAGAATCTCTACTAATAATACGGCTTGAGGACGTGATGGTCACAAAACCGTGGTACGTCAAAAAACCGATTGAATCGTTTTGTACGTTAAAAAAATCGTTGTCGTCCATCAAAAGAACCGGTTTGGCTTCGTTCTGGTTTCGTACGTCGTCCCGTCTTGGCGATCTCCTTAAATTGGTACTTCCGCTGGACAGAAAAAGTGGGAACCGGGCAGCCGGAGGAGACCGACTCGATTGGGAATTGGGATCCTTGGGGGCTCAGGACGGAGCCGGGCTATGGAAGGGTTGGCCTTCGCGTCCGTAGTGGTGCTCTAACACGGCGGCGTGGCGATGGAGGTGTCCAGGTGTGGAGATCGGTCTATGACATGTCGCAGGGCTTCAGCGTGCGGTCGTTGTTGGCTGGAATCCGGCCGGTCTTGGACTTGGACAGCGGTGAGAGACTGGTCGCGATGAATCAGTCCAGGACGGCGCCGGCTCGCCGGACTTTTTACAGTGGCGGAGGTGATGTCCACGCAGAGGATTCTCGAGCGAACCGCGGCTGCCGAATCTGTCGTCAGTTGAGGGAGAAGGCAACACCATACGGCATGGGAGTTCTCCTCGACAGGGGGCTAGAGTAGGTATGTGTTACCTTTGGTCAGGAACAGAGCACGGGAGCATCAGAGCATGCGATGGGAACTGAAGGCAACTCTGAACCTGCGGTCCGTGGGAAACAACCTGAAGCTCCGAACATGTATGCAGCATCTCTCATTTTCAACATGTATGCATAATCGATCGAGGTCGTCGACCTGAAGGCTGAAGCCGAACGAATCGCCACGTCTGCTCGGGATTTTTTTCCGCCGAGATTCCCTAACCGGGGACGACATGATGAAACCACAAGATGCCGATCAGCGCCGCCGCCATGGCAGTTCGGCTTCACCCCAAGATCCCCGGCACCTCGCCTCCATGTATAGTCGCCTGAAATATCTAACTCCATGACCCGAAGAGCCTCCTGGGCCAATCCCCAACCAATTTGCTTCTGCCGCTATCCAAGGAGCTTGGACGCCTGATGCGGATCTTGCAGGATGGGAGTCTGAGAAGCAGCCGAGAGCTCATGTCAGGGTCTAGCGAGGCTGCGAGGGAGCTTTCCATCTGGGTGCGCGATCTGTCTAGGCGAGGGGTTCGCATGGGCGTTGGTTAGCTGTATAGGAAACATGACACGGCATGGCGGTCAGATACTCAGAGGCGTGCAGGAAGCAGCACGTCCGGATGGCGGCCCCAAATGTGTTGATGTTGATGGTTGTATTTGGTTGCACACGCGGCTATAGCCTGTAGTCCCTGAGCCAGACACCACTTCCAGGGACAGATGCGAGAATTTACAACATATGAACAGATCGGAGCTATGCCCCATTACCGATCGATCAATGACATGAGAAACGGGATGGTGATGAATTCATGAGGCTGATATTTTTTCTATGGCCTGACTTCAGATAATTGGTATTTACGTGCTTTAATTACTCTATGTGCCCTGAAAGAGTGAAAGTAGGATTCAGCTCCCTGGACAAGACTTCCCGTGCAATCTTCACCTTGACCCAGCCCTGTATATATACTGTACTAGCTAAGTGCCCGCGCGTTGCTGCGAAATGATAAGATATATTAAAAGTTATAGAATTTCATTATCAAAAACATCAAGGCTACATGGTAATAGATATACGATAAGTATTGCTACGTTTGAGAACATGCACTTATGCTACAGACCAAAACAACGCAACATATAAAATGCACGTCTACCATTTCTTCATTTTTAACTATGATTAGCAACCAGCTTATCCAAGGGGACGTCTCACATTTACCCCTCCTTCGTATAAAACATTAGTCGACTTGTGGTAGCACCAGCGGTGGTATAAATTAGTTTCTATATTCATAGATTGCTAATGATATGATATGTCAATTTCAGTATTCTACATTTAAAAAGATAATCACATATTACAAAAAAATTAAGAAAAGAAGAGAAATTGAACTTAGAAAAAGGCTTATTCACGCTAGCATCTCACGTGAACAAAGAAACTGCTATATATGCAATTACTTGGGAGATCCTACCGCATCATAGGATCAGCCTATCAGAAGTACTAATTGGCCTTTTTGTACAAAGAAATCCCAGCAATTCTTTCTCACAATAGTAAAGCTAGAAATCAAAACAGAACATCTCCTCCGCCCTCAATCTATCTCTGCAACAGGAAACCAGCTGCAACGAAAAATAGATATAGCAGTATCGCTCTATGGTTTTAAAACAGCTGTCAATCTCTCTCTCGGGATGCCGAAGTGCACAGCTCCAAGGACGGCAGTGAAGCTCACACTACAACCACGGTCGTCGTCCGGCTTGAGGAGCCGGTGGAGCACAGCTGGAGGAGGCATCCCGTTCACCTGTTCTCACGAACCCATCCACCGCAGGCCTCGCCACCTGGCTTGTTCTCAGGTCATCATCGTATTGCATCCTCGCCCGATCGTGGGCGGGTTTGGCAGGATCTAGTTTGTGCAGCTCAGTTCCTGGACTCGGCCCGGCGCGACGGCATACACACGGCCGGATTGCACTGATGCGCCAGCCTCCGGTACACCCGCCTCAAAAAGCTCCAAACTGCAGGGGAGTACTGTTGCGTTCATGCTCAGAGGCTCCACCGTGTTTCATGCGTTTGGCTCCGCCGGGATGCAAACCTCATGGGCATCAATTACGTACGGATCACATGGGAGTTTGAGCAGCCCGACGTCCTCCTCAACCGCGTCTCTAATCCCTCCTCGTATTTTCCATAGTAGTGGCAACAACAATCGTCGTCTCTGGCATGGCTATGGTGTGTTTGATCGATCGGGAACCGAGGACAGGTGATTTATAATACGATGGTTAGCTATTTGAGGACGGTCGATCGGGTTCTAGCCATACTCTGCGTCTCTGCGGAACTTGCTACCCGACACGGTTCAGCAAGAGATCGTACGAAAGCCGTACTCTGCGGTACTCCGCACGGCAGCAAGAGACCTAAACAAGTTACGTGTACGACGATGGAAACAGACGGACGCCAATTTCACAAGCGGACGGACGTGAACTCGCAGGCGAGGCAGACAGAAAACGTATTTTAGGTGAATTGAAAGCGTACTTGTGACGGTCACGGACCATACCTCTAGCAATATTATTAGTAGAGATAAGATAAGATAGTGGGCCTAGCCTGACGTCCTCCTCTTCGGAAGCAACAAATATGAAAGACTCCCCGCTTTCTCTACAGCACCATCAGTGAAAAACAGGTTACCTTCCTCTCATGACGTTTTTCATGCAAGCCTAGAGAACGTGCATGGATTTCACGCTAGAAGTGCGAGCAGATTCTAGAGCACGTGCATGCATTTCACGGCCAGAAGCGCATGCAAATACTAGGGGAGATATCACATCTACGAGAAACGAAGCTAGCCAAAGAGAGAGTTTGATTTAAATATAACCAGATGGGGACCGCCTCGTGAATAAAAGGAGATTCGAGTCGTGGTTTACAATAAGTCCGACGGTAGCGAAAGACATGTCTGGCTCTGATTCTGCCATAGCCCGTGAGGTGCAAATTAAAATGGAAACCATACCTAGAGGCTAGAGGTCAGAGGAGATACTTTTGACGGTAATAACAGGGGTTCTGGCGATCGCCTTTGCGATGCTCGTCGCAAGGAGTGATGAGGAGCGGTCGGCCTTAATGCGGTGTTCATCTGGCCAATGCGAATGCGACTGCCGACGACGGGGCAGGATCGTGGCGGCAACAGATCACGATGCGAGCGGGACATGGGAGGCCAATGAGGGAGGAGAAGCTCTATGCGGTATACGGTACTCCCTCCTTCTCAAGTTAGGATGCATATTAGTTTTGGTCAAAGTCAAACCTTATAAACTTTGAGCTAATGTGTAGCAAATAATATCAACATGTACAATATGAGCTCATTATTAGAACCATCATGAAATATATTTTCATATTATATACATTTAATATCATAAAATTTATTATTTATATATATATAGTTGATCAAACTTTATAAAGTTTGACTTTGACTAAATTTCATATACATCCTAAATTGGGAAGGAGGGAGTATATTCATACATAGGGCCACCTCCTAAACATAAACAACATGTGGGGCCAAATTGTAGTGGTCAGCGATGTCACCAAGAGAAGGAATCGTTGTCGTTCGTCAAAAGAACCGGTTTGGCTTTATTCTGGTTTCGTACGTTGTCTCGTCTTGGCGATCTCCTTGGATTGGTACGTCAAAGTTTCCTCGATCCTCGACAGCCGATCGGTGGCTCGACGCAGGACAGGATAGGGATTCAGGTTACTGATGTGACAGTGCCTTCTCGCTGGTGGAGTTCTCCGGCGAGCGGTGCGCGGTGCGCCGCCTCCCTCATCCAACGGGAAAAATGGAACCTAGGAAGGCCTTGGCCGCGCCTTTGTTGCCCGATGTGCAGGGTCACGCCGACTCGATACTGACCAGATCCGCCAGCTCGAGTGCATCCCCGGCGACTGACCAGAGCGGAGGATGCCCGGGTCCTAGGAATTGGGGATTTTTCTGGATGCCTTGTCGCGAGCTGGAAAGCACGCCGCCAAGGACGAAGCCGCGGCTCTCCGCCGTGAGGGCTCCTCCGCACCGTCGCGCGTGTATGGGCTGGCCAGTTTCCTGCGGTACCCACTCCACGAGGTCTCCCCGCCAACACTGGTTCTCCCTGGTGATTAGGTGTAGTCGCTTCAGGTGGAGACAGGGAAGGCCACCGAGGCTGAAATTTGGCGCGACTGGTCGAGGTAAGAAAGACAAGCAATTTGTGGCGGCTGTGACTTCATCCTGGTGATGCCCAGCGCGAGATCAGACTGCCGTGATCGCCCCCTGCCGTCCAAGAGCACCAGAAATCCTTGGTCTGGCTGGGAGGGGACAAGAAACGGTTCCTCTGATAGGTCTCGAAGGTGGAGGCGAGCGCCACCATATAGTTCAGAGAAGGGGAGAGCAGCAACACCGTTGGTCCATCACCGTCAGGTTCTGTTTTTCAAAATTCGTTTCCGATCCCTCCACAAAGGAAGTATATTGCGTTGCTAGCTGCTTTGTTAACTTGCAGGTTTAGAGAATGGACTTTCCCTAAAATAACTTGCCGGAGTAAAATGGGTATAACCGTATAAGATACTACATATGAAGGCATGGAGGTTTTCTTATGTTGAGTAACATCACCAGATATTTTTTACTGGCATACTTGGTGAGATTTATTCTGCAAAGTAACTTGATAAGCTGGCTTCAATTTATGTAAAATCTTAATGAACTTCTCAGCCTTTTAGTGCCCGACTGCCAGAAAAGTGTGGTTGCCTTTTTTTCTATATCTCTGAAAGATGGCTGAATAAAATTCAATATGTACAATAGATCTTTGCATCTAGCTACTTGATGTTATGTTTCATGCGGCAATTTTTATCCAACCAGGTTTGACAAATAACAAATATTATATTTCCTCCGATCTATATTACTTGTTGCTAATATTGATGTATCTAGACACTTGTCTAGATACATTAATATTAGAGACAAGTAGTATGAGTATATTTCACTATTGATTTTCCGTCGCAACACGGGCATATTTGCATGCTTTTATTATTAGGTATATATAGATATAAATTATTCCCAGATGTTGTTTTTGTAATAGGTGGATAACCCAGTTAGATATATAAATATGAATTACTTATAGCCGGTTTTTTTTGTAAATCTAAACTAATAAAATTGCTAGAGGACATGATGGTTAGAAAACCGTGATAGGTAAAAAAACCAGTCTCGATATTATTCCTAGCTGTGGCTATTGGTTTCTCAATTTTACTCTTCTTTCCAATAAATGGTGCGGATTGGGGGTTCTTCCCCTTTTTTTTAGAATCCTTTTTCCTTCATGAAATGACAAGGGAGGGATTCATGGTGGTGGCAGATCGAGATGTTGGACGTTATGCTCAAGTATCCCCATGTTTTTTGTGAACGCAACTGGTATATTTTCCTTAAGGAATGAAAGTGCTTCAGCTCAACACATGCGCTTATTTCTTTCGTGCATCCGTCTGATTTTCTTATCTTAGTTTCTACATGTAGTCATTTCCTTCTATTGCATTTCTCTATCTTCCATGGTTTGACATATATATATATATATATGAAATCTGTGAATCGGACCAAACATGAGAGGGTTGTCATCGGGAAAGATAAAGCACGTCAGTGTGAGGCTACGCCGGGCCACTGATTTCCTATGAAAATAGAAGACCGATGCGATAAAGCACGTCAGTGCGAGGCTACGCCGGGCCACTGATTTCCTATGAAAATAGAAGACCGATGCCCTGATGCCTCCCGATCAAAAAACGACATTTTAGTAAACTAAAGACCGAAGTTTTTATTTAATTTACTTTTTATGAAACTTTTTATCATTTATCTACCCGTTGCAACGCACGGGTATTATGCTAGTAGGACTAAACTGCCCTTTTATTTGGAGGGCTAGATTTGAGCGGTACCACCGGGCCATTGGTCCCTGTTTGTAAGGCCCATTTGTCTCGGTTGAAGCAACCGGGACTAACAAAGCGGGACTAAAGGCCGGAGCCTTTAGTCCCGGTTGTTTACGAACCGGGACTAAAGGGCCTCCATGTGGGCCGGGACTAAAGGTCCGTTCGGAAAAAAAATTGTATTTACTTTTTGGAATTTCTCTATTTTCAGAATTTCTCAATTTTCTTTATTTCTCTAATATCTAATCATCTCTATTCTCATGACAAATTACATACTTATGCCTCTCACTCTATTCTCATGTTAAATTACAAACTTGTGGTCCTCACTTCCCGATCGGTCACCCATCCTCACACTGCTCCACTCTTAGCACGTTTAACTTCTCCATTCCTTCCATAGGAGCTTCCAAGACTGTGCTCGCGATTTCTTGATAATAGTATGCTACCAATTCTATTAACCTATAGACTTTGGTAACATATAATATTACTTTTTTAAATTCCAAATAAATTCACAAAAAAAGCAATAATGATTAAGTATTAATAAGCATGAATGAATTCCAAATAATTTTTATGCATAATTTAATTATTAATTTTTAATAATTAAAATATTCAAAAAATGCCAAAAACTTGAAAAATCCAAAATTCGGAAATTAATAGACTTGTTAACCAAACAAGAGGGAGTACATTTTTTTCCAAATATATATGCATGCTACTCAACCGAAAGACTCGCACACCACACCACACACACATCTAGTAGCCTTCTAGCTTCCAATACCTCCTAGCAATCTCAAAGCCCAAGCGAGCGTCTAGAGAGGCATACAACACTTGCTTGTCGCTCAATGGAACTTTGACCCAACCATATATAAGTTCATCTTCTTCTTCCTCGTCGCCCTTCTTCTTGTCCTTCTTCCTCTTCTTCTTCTCAAGCTTTGTCCCAATAGTAGCATTGGACAGATCGTATAGACTCGGAATTGGATTCTTGGTGGGGTTCGACATAATCCTTTGGAGGTCGTACACTGACAGAATTTCAATTCCGTATGATTCCAGCATGCGCACGTTATTGCCGATAGCCGCGCCGCAGAATCTAATGGTGGGGTCCTTCAAGAAATCCTTGAGCATCTGCGGCACATGATCGGCCTGACATATCTGGAAGACCAAAACCTCGGACGCCATCGAGAGTTGAAGAACGGCGGCACGCTGATGGCGCCTACCCTCGCGGGGGCTGGTGAACTCGCAGTCCAAGCCCACACATTTGATCGGTGCGGCATCGAGGAATCGCTGCTTGACGGCGCGGAGCCACATCTCCACCATTGATGCACGGAGAGTTTCCGTGATGGTGAATTCCATCCCTTCGGCGGTGATATTATGCACCCGAGATTGAGGTAGCATCGTCGGCTCCATTTAAATGAGAGGGAGAGAGAGCTCGCCGGTGATGCTATGGTATTTTTGGAGGAGATTAGGAGGATGAAGAAGATGCTTATAGGTACATCCTTATATACTAGAGAGAGGGAAGAAGAAGAGGCTGGCCGGCGGTGTGATTAGGCCACCGGTGATGAGGTCCCGATGCGTCAAGTGACGATTATCGAAGCGATCAAGTAATGGCGCATCGATTTCCCGAAGCGAATCGGCGACCATGCATCGTAACTGGCGCGGGAGCGGCGGTTCATTTGAACTGGCCTTTAGTCCCGGCTCATGACACGAACCGGGACAAAAGGGTGCCCTATTGACAAGGGTATAGATAATAGAGCCCGTCAGTTGAGTACCCCTGAGGCCCGTTAGGCTAGGCCCAATTGTAATACTAGTCGAAATACGAGTTCATGTCGTATGTCGATATTGTAATCTGTGTCAGATCCCACCCGATCCTCGAGACCTGGCCACCTATATATAGGGACCAGGAGGGGACGGTATGGGACAGATTAAAAGCAAGCCAGGTTCTACACCCACGTTTACTTTCATAGCCACCTTGTTTGACTGAGTTTACCTTCGAGTTCATCCGACGCCCTATCTCCCCGATCCTAAGTCCTTCATCTAGGACATTTGCTGAGTTAACCCCTCGTCAATTGGCGCCGACCCTGGGGATCCTGGGCGTTGGAATCATGAATTCGACAGCTTTTTCGCTTTTAGCCAATAGCAATCCAGAAGTCGACAAAAATTAAGAGATGGAATTGACGTTCAGAAGTCTAAGCTTCTACATCGGACCTTCGGGTTCAACTTGCCTTTCGGATCCGACGAAATCAGTTCCATTGGCAAGCAACACAGAGAGAATCACAACGTCTAGATCATCTGTAGGCTCTTCTAGCGAGGCAAACTCGCCAGTCAGCTTAGCAACAACAAAAAATCTGCAGGAAAAATTCAAGGAACCCGATGAAATCGGGCAAAAGACCATTGTGAAAGCAGCAGTGGACAAATCAAGGGACATCGCCAGCAGAAGCAGCGGCGTCTCCAGAAGCATACACTAATTATGCGTTATCATCATTGAAGCAGCAGAAGAAGAAAACAATCACGCTGGCAACGAGTAGGTCGACATGCAAGTCGACAAAATAAGGAGCAATGGCAAGAAAGAGAAGGAGAAAGTGCATGTTTCGGCCGGAGACTGGAGAATGATCATGACAGCTATCAACCACGGGACTGATGTACCCGCAGATTCAAGAAGAGAAGTTTTAATGGGATACCAATTGATGTCAACGCACTTCTATTCTTGTAGACACTTGTTGGGCCTCCAAGTGCAGAGGTTTGTAGAACAGCAGCAAGTTTCCCTTAAGTGGATCACCCAAGGTTTATCGAACTCAGGGAGGTTAGAGGTCAAAGCTATCCCTCTCAAGCAACCCTGCAATTACGATACAGAAAGTCTCTTGTGTCCCCAACACACCCAATACACTTGTCAGATGTATAGGTGCACTAGTTCGGCGAAGAGATAGTGAAATACAAGTGGTATAGATGATTATAAGTAGCAAACGTGATGTGAAATAAATATCGCTGCAAGCAAACAAGTAACAAAACAGCAAGTAAATGGTGTGCAAAGCTTGGAAACAAGGCCTAGGGATCATACTTTCACTAGTGGACACACTCTCAACAATATAACATGATTGAACAAATAAACAACTTCTCTCCACTATGGTACTCTGAATTACTCTCCTATTGAATAACACTAATCATTGTGTAGTGGCTACAGAAGCACCCCTTAAAGTTCATCAAGTACTTGACAAACACCACTCATAGAGATACCCAAATCAAAGCACAACTCAAGATAGATATCATTGCGACTTAGACCAAGTACTAATATGGTGCACACACTGTCACCATTACACCATGAAAGGAGGAATAGATCACTCAAACTATCATAGCAATAATTATTCTCATAATCCACAAGAGATCACAATCATAGCCTAAACCAAGTACCACCATGATGCACGCACTGTCACCGTTACACCAGGGCAGGAGGAATAGATTACTTTAACAATCACCACTAGAGTACACATAACATCTGAATAATAACATCTACTTGTTCAACATGATACAAAGCTCACGATCACATAAAGATCACATCATGGGAGAGAGAGGTGAACCACATAGCTACCGGTAGAGCCCTCGGCCCCGGGGATGAACTACTCCCTCCTCATCATAGGAGACAGCAAGGTTGATGGAGATGGCGGTGAGGTCGATGGAGACGGCGGAGACGGCGATGGAGACCGATGGAGATGGCTCCAGGGGCACTTCCCCGTCCCGGCAGGGTGCCGGAACAGAGACTTCTGTCTCCCGAAATTCGTCGGTGGCGGCGGCGGAACTACGGAACTCTTTCTGGAAATTTGCCGACTCCTCTAGGGTTTTCCGTCCCGAGGCTTTATATAGGTGAAGGGGCGATGTCAGAGGGCTGCCAGGGCCTCCTCACACAGGGGCGGCGCGGCCAGGGCCTGGGCCGCGCCAGCCCTGTGTGAGGGAGGCCTATGTCCCCTCTCCTTCCTCTCTTCGGATGTCTGGATGCTCCCGGAAAAAATAAGACTTCTGGCTTTTGTTTCGTCCAATTCCGAGAATATTTCCTGTGTATCACTTCTGAAACACAAAAACAGCAGAAAACAGGGAACTGGCACTGTGGCAACTCGTTAATAGGTTAGTTCTAGAAAATGCATAAAAGTGCCACGAAGTGTAACGAAACAATAGGCAAATGGTGTAAAAACAAGCATGGAGCATCAAAAATTATAGATACGTTTGAGACGTATCAAGCATCCCCAAGCTTAACTCCTGCTCGTCCTCGAGTAGGTAAGTGATAACAAAAGAATAATTTTTGAGGTGACATGCACCTACACAATCTTGATCATATATGTAAGCATTTGTGAGCTGGGATCATAAGAACTTAAAACATGGGCATGAAGATATAATCTTGATAGAAGAAACTTAGCAACCATGTTATAACATGAAAAGGAACACAAACAAAAGATCATGAATAATGAAACAATGAAAGTCAAACGTGTGTTCAAATCATAAGGAAAAACATACAAATGGTTTTCAGCTTGTCCTTCATGGAGAACAAAACATAAATGCATAGGACACCTTCAAGTTTAAGAGGGCGACTAGATACAAATAATTTGAGAACAAGTGAAACCAACATCATGAATCAATCAATGAAAACTTTGGGACAATGCATATCACACTAAGAATGACAACTATGCTCTCTTAATGGTGCATAAAGAAAGAAGGTGGTGACTCAATATAAAAGTAGAAGAAAGACCCTTCGCAGAGGGAAGCAGTTATCGCAAGTTTTATAACCTTCAAAAATTATGGTACTTACCGGCTTTGAGCTCTCATTGCCCCCATCATAAGCATCTTGAATGGTTAAAGTTAATGCGAGAACAATTATGATGCATATGCTTGATAAATCATAAGTTGAAAACCTCGTGCCCCGTGAATACGAGTACCCAAACCTCATGCTACTTTACTTAGAGTCCCAAGCAAGGCTCTTGTCATTGTAAGTATATGCATATCATTGAGAACCGCCAATGGGGTACCTCCGTGCCCGATGACATGGAACAAGCCCACACCAAAATGACAGGACAAGCAGACAATGAACACCTCGACATCTCTTTTATTTGCCATTTGTTTAGCTTTTTATTGTGAGATGCGTCGTCGAATGTTCACCATGGGTATGCTGCAAATTTCCACCATGAATTATGCATGGCTTAGATTGGCGGCCCGGCGTTTCCCTAACACATATACAAACTCCATGATCCCTACAAGATTCCCAATTCATTTCACACCGCGGGCATCCATAAACAAAAGATCACGATATCAACTCAAATAAGAAGTGCAATGTTGAAAGCTTGCCCATGACTGCATGGCTGGGCTAGTCTCCAACTTACAACTTGCAAGCATAACAACTCAACATAAGAGACCACAATGTCAAATTTTTAAGAACAAGAAAAAGTAAAGTGTGCCTTCCGGTTCGTGAGAGCTTTACTGACCAATTTTTGCTTAACACTGGTAAGAGTTTAATTTGAAGAGAAAATAAAAGCAAGTCAAATTTACTTGGAATAACAAATTGCTAGTAGGTATGTATGGTGGACACTTTGGCAAAACTTGGTTTTTAGGAGTTGGATGCACGAGTAGAGCTCATACTCAGTACAAGGCAAGGGCTAGCAAAAGACTGGGAGCGACCAACTAAGAGAGCAATAATGGCCAAACTCACGCAAAGCGACAAAGCGACATTAAAAGAAGCATAAGATGGCATCAAAATTCAAAAACTAAATGATCATAGAGGCTATTGGCGACTTTATATGAGTCTAACATGTGTGAGCATGCGCCAAGTCAACCCAAATAAAGCATCAAGGAGAAAACCAAAATAATGCTTTCAAACAATAAAAACAACACATGATTTTTTCAAAGGCTCATTAAGCAATCTCAGTTATTTGAGACAAGTCATGCTACAGCAAAACCACTAAGCATACTATCAAAAAGACATCAAGCATGACATGAAAAAGCCTAAGCCGCAGTCTACACAAGCTCCTTCTTGTACCACTTTTTTGCATAAAGCTTTTTCTCTTTTCCAACACCATTTGAAATTTTTTAAGACACCTCTTTTGTTGAAAACCAATAAAGATCAGAGGCAAAAATACACCTTGATGAAGAGATATGACAAGGTCTGAATGCAAATCAAGGCGAAAACAAAAACCAAAAGCAGTAGCAGAAAAAGAAGAGTTTAATTTGAAAGTAAAGTGTGCCTTCCGGTTCGTGAGAGCTTTACTGACCGAATTTCGCATAACACTGGTAAGAGTTTAATTTGAAGAGAAAATAAAAGCAAGTCAAATTTACTTGGAATAGCAAATTGCTAGTAGGTATGTATGGTGGACACTTTGGAAAACTTTGGATTTTAGGAGTTGGATGCACGAGTAGAGCTCATACTCAGTACAAGGCGAGGGCTAGCAAAAGACTGGGAGCGACCAACTAAGAGAGCAAAAATGGCCATAATCATGCAAAGCGACAAAGCGACATTAAAAGAAGCATAAGATGGCATCAAAAGTCAAAAACTAAATGATCATGAAGGCTATTGGCGACTTTGTAAGAGTCTAACATGTGTGAGCATGCGCCAAGTCAACCCAAATAAAGCATCAAGGAGAAAACCAAAATAATGCTTCCATACAATAAAAACAACGCATGATTTTTTTCAAAGGCTCATTAAGCAATTTCAGTTATTTGAGACAAGTCATGCTACAGCAAAACCACTAAGCATACTATCAAAAAGACATCAAGCATGACATGAAAAAGCCTAAGCCGCAGTCTACACAAGCTCCTTCTTGTACCACTTTTTTGCATAAAACTTTTTCTCTTTTCCAACACCATTCAAACTTTTTTAATAAATACCTCTTTTGATGAAAACCAATAAAGATCAGAGGCAAAAATACACCTTGATTAAAATATAAAACAAGATCTGAACAAAAACCAAGGCGAAAACGAAAAACAAAAAGCAGTAGCAGAAAAAGAAAAAGAAGAACACTCATTGAAACGATAAGAGTGAAAACTAGAGTGTTCTTGGCAATGAAAAACGAGTTCATCTCCTCCAGAAGAAACATGATGTGATCTAACCATTTATTGCAGCAAAATAAACTAAACTAATACTGAAAACAAAAACAACTGACGCTCCAAGAAAAACACATAATGCATGAAGCAATAAAAATATAGTGTCTTGAAAGGTGACCTGATTTTTGCCGATGAAGAAGGGGTACCTCGGGGGCTTCCCCAAGCTTTGACGCTTGTACTTCTTGGATATTTCTTGGGGTGATGCATGGGCATCCCCAAGCTTGAGCTTTTGTCCATTCTTCATCTCATCTCATCATTCTCCAATCCTTACACTTGAAAACTTCCTTCATACAAAACTAAACACAAATCTATTAGCAACATTAGTGCAAGCATAACATATAATCAACCCTTTTTGCTTCAGGTTTCAACTCAAAACCACCACATATATAGAATATACTACTGTAGCAACTTCCCCAAAAGTTCCATAATCAAAAGAACTCAAAAGAAAGCGATAAAGTGGCAAACACAAATATTGGCAGAAATCTGTCAAAACTGAACAGCTGACAAAGGTTGAATTTTTGAGGGGTTTTCTGTTGCTCAAATCAAAAAGTGTTAAACTAACGAAAGTTTGGATATAACCTGGGGCATATGCTCAAGAAATCGCAGGTCCAAAAGATAAACAGAGAATTTTCACGAATTTTTACGGTGCAGCACCGAAAACAGTTTCAGGACAGCAACATCCCCAAATCTTTACCTCACTCGAATTAGAGGCTTATCTTGGCACAAAAACGAAATAAACAAGATAAGGAGCGGTTATTACAGTAGTAATAACTTCCAAGACTCAAATAAAAGAAAAAGTACTGAAAATAAAACAATGGGTTATCTCCCAAGAGTGCTTTTCTTTAACGCCTTTGAGCTAGGCGCAGAAAATTGCAAAGATGCTCATGTGGGCGCCATATAAGAGCTTGAGGCAAAGGCGCCATATAGGAACTTAAAGCAATAAAGAGCATCAAAAAGCAAGTATGGAACACATTTATATCTGAACCACTTCCTATGCATAGGAATCTTGTAAGAAAATAAATCAACGAGGCACATAGTAGCAAGCATGGATAGATAAAACAAGTGCCACTTCAAGATTTGCAACAAAAAGAGGGGAAACTTAATATTGTTGAGATCCATCAAACCATATTTCCCTCTCTCATAATAACTTTCAGTAGCATCATGAATAAAACTAACAATATAACTATCACATAAAGCATCCCTATCATGAGCCACATGCATAAAAGAATTAATACTCACCACAGGAACAATAGTAGTAGGAGCAGATTCAACAGAATAATTATTCTCATCACCATAATCATCATAAATAGGAGGCATATTGTAATCATAACTAATTTTATCCTCAATAGTAGGTGAACTGAAAATATTATACCCATCATCATAACCATCATAAACTAGAGGTTTAGTATCATCACAAGCTAAAGAACAGCTATTTCGCAAAGCATATTCTTCAAACATATCATCATAAGAAGGAACATCACATATGGGAGATAAAATATTATCAGAACAAACTTTCTCCACTAAAGCTGGGGAACTAAAAATATCATGCTTAACAAACCCAGCTTCCCCAAGCTTAGACTTTTCTATAGCATTAGCAACTACGGTGTTCAAAGCATTCATACTAACAAAACTATTAGCATACGAATTAAGCTCCAAAGGTTTTTCAATTTTCTCTTCAAACACTTCATATCTAAACTCAGGAAAAAGACTACAGAACTCATTGTTTTCCATTAAGCCTAACTAGTGAAAATAAAAACAAGAAACAAAAAGATGTAATTGTAGAATCTAAAGGAAATAACTCCGAGCACTCACCAACAACTAAAAGACTTAGTAGCCAAAGAATGTGAGTACCTTTTACCTTACCTCCCCGGCAACGGCGCCAGAAAAGAGCTTGATGTCTACGCACTTCTATTCTTGTAGACACTTGTTGGGCCTCCAAGTGCAGAGGTTTGTAGAACAACAGCAAGTTTCCCTTAAGTGGATCACCCAAGGTTTATCGAACTCAGGGAGGTTAGAGGTCAAAGCTATCCCTCTCAAGCAACCCTGCAATTACGATACAGAAAGTCTCTTGTGTCCCCAACACACCCAATACACTTGTCAGATGTATAGGTGCACTAGTTCGGCGAAGAGATAGTGAAATACAAGTGGTATAGATGATTATAAGTAGCAAACGTGATGTGAAATAAATATCGCTGCGAGCAAACAAGTAACAAAACAGCAAGTAAACGGTGTGCAAAGCTTGGAAACAAGGCCTAGGGATCATACTTTCACTAGTGGACACACTCTCAACAATATAACATGATTGAACAAATAAACAACTTCTCTCCACTATGGTACTCAGAATTACTCTCCTATTGAATAACACTAATCATTGTGTAGTGGCTACAGAAGCACCCCTTAAAGTTCATCAAGTACTTGACAAACACCACTCATAGAGATACCCAAATCAAAGCACAACTCAAGATAGATATCATTGCGACTTAGACCAAGTACTAACATGGTGCACACACTATCACCATTACACCATGAAAGGAGGAATAGATCACTCAAACTATCATAGCAATAATTATTCTCATAATCCACAAGAGATCACAATCATAGCCTAAACCAAGTACCACCATGATGCACGCACTGTCACCGTTACACTAGGGCAGGAGGAATAGATTACTTTAACAATCACCACTAGAGTACACATAACATCTGAATAATAACATCTACTTGTTCAACATCATACAAAGCTCACGATCACATAAAGATCACATCATGGGAGAGAGAGGTGAACCACATAGCTACCGGTAGAGCCCTCAGCCCCGGGGATGAACTACTCCCTCCTTATCATAGGAGACAGCAAGGTTGATGGAAATGGCGGTGAGGTCGATGGAGACGGCGGAGACGGCGATGGAGACCGATGGAGATGGCTCCGGGGGCACTTCCCCGTCCCGGCAGGGTGCCGGAACAGAGACTTCTGTCTCCCGAAATTCGTCGGTGGCGGCGGCGGAACTACGGAACTCTTTCTGGAAATTTGCCGACTCCTCTAGGGTTTTCCGTCCCGAGGCTTTATATAGGCGAAGGGGCGATGTCAGAGGGCTGCCAGGGCCTCCTCACACAGGGGCGGCGCGGCCAGGGCCTGGGCCGCGCCAGCCCTGTGTGAGGGAGGCCTATGGCCCCTCTCCTTCCTCTCTTCGGATGTCTGGATGCTCCCGGGAAAAATAAGACTTCTGGCTTTTGTTTCGTCCAATTCCGAGAATATTTCCTGTGTATCACTTCTGAAACACAAAAACAGCAGAAAACAGGGAACTGGCACTGTGGCAACTCGTTAATAGGTTAGTTCTAGAAAATGCATAAAAGTGCCACGAAGTGTAATGAAACAATAGGCAAATGGTGTAAAAACAAGCATGGAGCATCAAAAATTATAGATACGTTTGAGACGTATCACCAATACGCGCTACACCAGCACAAAAAGAAGTTAAGGCAGGAAAGAGACATGATTATGAGAAGCCCAGATTACAACAGCACACCAAGTGAAGGATATTGGAGTGAATATAGCAATTCATCAGAGTCCAGCATGGAGAGACATAGAGATTCAAAGCACAACAGGAGGACAACAGCACAGATAAGAGAGGAGAGCTACGCGAAAAGTCAAAGCCCGCAGTAGTCAGAAGAAGATTTCGTTCAAGAAACACCAGAAGCATCGTTGGTAGCAGCACATGCGTACCTACTAACCACACAACCAGAGCCTGGAGATCCACGAGAACACATACATCAGGCCGCAATACGAAGTCTCGGGTTGGTAGAAGACAAATTAATGGGAAAGCTTCCAGAGGGAAAAGTGATACGTCGAAAAGAAAGGCGAAATGAAGAATTCAAGCGCAAATCCTCGCGAAACAAACCCAATGATTCATCAAAAGATGAGAAGCGACAAAAAAGGAGGGAGGACGCAAGGAACATAATAGCACAAACACGAGTAAACAACTCACGCTATGCGTGGAGAGAGGAAAACTACGAAGACGATGAAAAAGAGATGGGCATGTTATGTTTTACCCGTAGGGTTCGCAAAACGCGGGTACCCAAAGGTTTCAAGTTGCCACATGATTAGGAAAAGTATGATGGGTCGCAAGAGCCCAGTCTATGGTTGTCAGATTACCTGCAAGCAGTACAGATACTAGGAGGAACAAGAGCAACAGCCATGCAAAGCTTGCAGTTACACCTCACCGGCGCAGCGCGGTCCTGGTTAAATACCTTACCCAACGATTCCATCGGAAGTTGGGGGAATTAGAGAGTCCATTCGCAAGAAATTTTCACTCAACATATAAGCGACCAGCATCATTGGAAGAAGTCAAATCGTGCATACAAAAAAGAGACAAAACCCTACGCTCTTATATACAACGCTGGAGTGTAATCAAAAACTCAGCAGAAGACGTCTCCGACGAAAGAGCAATTGACGCTTTTTTGAGTGGCCTTCGTCGTTCGGACCTAGTGGAAGAAATAGGGAGAACAAGGCCAAAGACAGTATCTGAGTTAATGGAAGTAGCCAACAGGTTCGCCGATGGAGAAGACGCATATAACAACAAAAGGGGGCGTTCACCAGAAGTCGACAAACCAAGCAGGCAAAGGCGAAGATACCGCAATGGCGACAACCACGGAAGGCAAAATCAGATAGCCGCAGGATATGACGAAAGGAATGAAGAAGGCTATGAAAATATCGAATTCCCAACGAGAGACGGTAGAGGAAAGGAGAAGCCAAGGTACTCGGGTCCTTCGGCAGAAGATGTGCTATATGGTCCCTGTCGCATCCATTATGCTTACTTAGATGGGAAAAGAGTCTCCAACTACCAGATGAAGGATTGCAGAACCTTCCTAAGGTTGCAAGACGCCATGGATTCAAGCCAAGGGGCACGACAAGGAGGAAAAAGCATAAGTCAAGGATATCAAATGCAACGACTCGCAAAACAGCTGGAGTCAAAAGTATACATATCAGCAATGATCCAACCAGTACCAAAGTCGAAGAAAGAGAGGAAGAGCATATATAGACAGGTCAACCTGGCAATATCATCACCACCAGCTACTACAAAGTATCTAAAATGGTCCAATCAACCAGTGAGATTTAGCAGAGCAAACCACCCAAGGAAAGTACCCAGGCCAGGGCACGCACCAATGGTACTAAAAGCGCAAATAGGGGGATACGACATCGGGAGAGTATTCATGGATGCAGGAAGCGACATAAACCTGATATATGCAAGAACTCTGAAGGCAATGTGCATTTCACTGGAAAGTCTAAATCCAACAGATTGTTATTTTCATGGAATAGTACCAGGAAGCGCAAACTACCCTCTCGGGAAAATAGAACTCGACGTTTGCTTCAGCAGCAGCAACAATTACCGAAGAGAAAAGCTGGAATTCGAAGTTATGGACTGGCCTTCACAGTATCATGCAATCCTGGGACGCCCAGCATTTGCAAAATTCATGGCAGTACCTCACTACGCATATCTCACGCTCGAAATCCCAGGACCCAAAGGAACGATCACGGTACAAGGCAGTTTTGAAGTATCCAACACCTGTGACAAAGAATTCAATAAAATGGCGCAAACTTTCGGCATGACAGCAGAGTACGCGAGACTAAAAGGCGAAACCGACCACAACGTGCTACCCGATGTCGGGCGATCCCTGCCAGACCAAGCTTTCGATGCAACTCAGGACTCGAAGAAAATCCAGGTCCACCCGACGGACCCGAACAAGACTACCTCTATAGCAGTAAACCTGGATCCCGCATAGGAAAGCGCGCTCGTCGAGTTCCTCCGTGAGCGCTGGGAAATCATCGCCTGGTGTCCTTCGGACATGCCAGGGGTTCCCAGGGAATTCTTCGAGCACGCACTAAACGTTGATCCCAAAGTAAAGCCAGTCAAACAACCGTTGAGGAGATTTGATGAACCCAAAAGGAAAGCAATAGCATTTGAGCTACACAGACTCGAAAACGCAGGGTTCATCCGAGAAATCAAAACATCGACTTGGGTATCTAATCCAGTTATAGTCCCCAAGAAAAACACAGATGTGCAAAGAGTGTGTGTCGACTACACATCTCTCAACAAGCATTGTCCAAAGGATCCTTTCCCTCTACCTCGCATTGATCAGATTATTGACTCAACAGCAGGGTGCGCAAGGCTTTCCTTCCTGGATGCATACTCTGGCTACAACCAGATAAAGTTGAAGAAAGAAGACGAGGAAAAAACAGCTTTCATAACACCTTACGGCGTGTTCTGCTACCAAGTCATGCCTTTTGGCGTAAAAAACGCAGGAGCAACCTACCAGAGGATGATGCAAAACTGCCTCGGAAGTCAAATAGGACGAAACATCCAAGTCTACATTGATGACGTGGTCATTTCCACAAGAAAAGAGGAGTCACTAATCAGTGATTTAGCAGAAACCTTCGGCAACTTAAACAGTTACAAGCTCAAGCTCAACCCGACAAAATGTTCTTTTGGGGTATCTGCAGGACAACTCCTAGGATTCCTAGTATCTGCAAGAGGAATAGAAGCAAATCCAGAGAAGATCCAAGCGATATTAACAATGTGTAAGCCCACAAAGCTGCACGATGTACATAAGCTCGCAGGACGTGTTGCGGCACTAAGTCGATTCGTCGCAAGACTAGGAGAAAAAGCGCTCCCTTTCTATGCATTGATGAAAAAATTAGACGACAAATTCGAGTGGACAGAAGAAGCGGACACAGCCTTCGCACAACTCAAAAAGTGCTTTCCACACCACCGGTGTTGGTCGCACCAAAGGAGAAGGAGCCACTACTACTATATATTGCAGCAACACATCAAGTGGTGAGCACCGTATTGGTAGTCGAAAGAAGCAAGGAAGGAAAAGTGCATGGAGTCCAACGACCAGTGTATTTTGTTAGTGAGGTACTATCTCCAACAAAGCAAAGGTATCCGCACTATCAGAAACTCGCATACATCGTTTTTACAATAGCAGGGAAACTACGACAGTATTTTGCGGTCCACCCAATCATAGTGGTCAACGAAGCGCCACTATCCAATATATTGAACAATCCTTCAGCAACAGGACGCGTCTCCTTGTGGGGAATCGAGCTATCGCCCCTGGACATCACGTATGAAAAGCGAAAGGCGATCAAATCTCAAATTTTACCAGATTTCATAGCAGAGTGGCTGGAGTTACAAAACACGGGGCCACCAGATTTATCGAGTGTGTGGACAATGTACTTCGATGGGTCAAAAAGAATTCAAGGCGCAGGAGCAGGGGTAGTCCTGATATCACCACAAGGCGACAAGTTGAAATATGTGCTAAGGATGAGTTTTCCTTAAGCTTCTAATAATGAAGCCGAATACGAGGCGCTGCTTCATGTGATGAAAATGGCCAAAGCATGTGGAGCAACTTGTGACGACCTCAAATTTGATACAAATTCGAAGTGCCCGTTATGTATTCCACCGCAATCCCAGAACCGTTGTTGCGATATACATAACGTAGTTGGTAACCAGTTCCATAGACATTACAATACGATGATTCAAATACAATGGTCATATAGACCAAGTCATATTACAACACAATATAGCAGCGGAAATAACGTCTTTGGCCCATGCCTTCTCCCTACAGGCAATGGCGACTCACGGAGACGAGCTTAGTTCTGGTACTCTTCTTCATATCCTTCCTCCGGATATTCTTCCCCATAGTCTGGCCAAGTTGATAGCCAGGGACACAGCCGTGAGTACATTGGATGCACTCGCAAACCATCTTATAATTGAAATGATGAAGTAGATATGCAAGGTTTGGTATAGCGGACTAGGCACTAAGTTGATTTGCAAAAGCTAGTTTTATTTCCCAAGAATGTTCATTGGTAGAAAAGGAGTTTAATTCTCTAAGTTCAATCTAAAGAGGAATTTCAAGTGTGTCAACATCATGGTCAAGTCAAGTCAATTCAATTCATGTCATTCACCAAGTTCACCATAAGTTGTTTTCATTATTGACAAAAGCCAGGCACAGCTTGCCAACCGTCCATGACCGCGGACGCGGCTATTCGAATAGTTTGAAAAACCTCTGCAGAGGGGTACACTTTACCCACAAAATTCGATACATCTGCCGGGGGAAATCCACGGTCCGTCATACACAAGTATGCGGTTTTCAGATAATCAAACAAAACCTTTCACTTGCCCACCCTAGTATAGGATCCTTCCCTAGAGCCCGGGGTACGGAATCCCCGCTCCGGCGCCTCTAGTTCTGCCCATCCCGGGAGCCGGGTTAGTGGAATCCACCTGGTCCAGAAGTAACCGCTCACGGGTCCTTCCATGAAGATTTGATACAAGGCCTCCCATACTAAGATAAACAAGCTACGGATTAAGCCCCTTCCCATATAGGGGTAAGATGGTTGTACGGTATAATTGGCTCCCATAGTACATCAATCGTTGTCAATTGAGAAATACATTTCATAGTTCTTAGTCAAGATTATTTTCTTTCATAAAACCATCATGTAGGAGAAAACTCCAGTTCAAGTTTCAAGTTCAAGTCACCAACTTTTAACTAGGATTCCCCTTATAAATGACCTCCAATTTTATTAGCGACTAAGCAACTACATTGAGTGATGTCCCTACTAAATATGGTTGGATAAACTCAGCTTGATGCTCTTGCTAAGCAAGATATCAAAGTACTTCTATCCTTCTACTCTAGCAATTCAATCATGCAATTTACTTAAAACAGATAGAATGCAATATCAAAACTAGGCATTGGGAGTATGAATCAAAAGATGGCTTGCCTTGGTTGGCAAAGTGTCTGGGGTATTCTTCTTCTTCTTGATAATAATAATCCCCTCCAAGATCCTCCTCGACAACACTAGCGTCTAATAACGAATAAACACAAAGCACACAATCACTACACAATGCTTAACCACACACCAAGCACCCATCTTTGTTTGTTAACAATAGCATTCATGTTGCATTTTATGGTGTGGGATGGTAAGTTTTTCTTCTAAGTTTTCTTCCAGTGTGCAAGTTAAAGTCTCTACTAAGGGTCATAGGTTGTTTACTTTCTAAGCATTGGTATTGGTTTAGGGGTATTAGTACTCTTGCAAGTGGAAGTGATCCACTAAGTGAATTGGCAAAGAGGGGTAAATTTAATTCTAAGTATATGATAGGGAGTTGTCATTTTATGCTACAAGATAGGATTGGGTTAGGGTCTAATTGCTCCCACTAATAGGGTTTGGGGTTGATTAGGGTTGACTAACAGTAAGAGGGGTCATTGGTGAGGTCATATTTTAATTTTCATGATTTTTGATGGCTTAAGTAATTGTCTAGAAATAATCTATGATGAATAAGGCTATGGTCACACTATTCATATCTAATTAAATTCCTAACTTATTTTGATTTCTAACCAGTTCTACTGTGTAGAGTATTTTATAAGCTTTCCAACGCATATTTTCTTGCTGCAAATGGATTTGTAAAACTCTTGGAATTTAAATTTGAAAATAACATCTGAAAGTTATTTGAACTAATTCGAAAAGGCGGGAATTTAATTAAAAACGAAACGGACCGAATCTAGCTGGCTGGGCCCAATTCGAATCGAACCCGAACGGGCCGGCCCGATACCGTTTCGCGCGGGGCGGGAAAAGAAATAAAAACGATGCTGACAGGTGGGGTCGGGGTGTCAGCTCACTTAACATTCCCGAATCGGTATGCTAGCGTTGGATTAAGATCGGACGGCTCGCGTTCATCGTTTTCCTCAGCACGGCGGGGCTCACCTGCGTTGCAGTGAAGAACGTTCGACGGCGAGGGCGCGGCGTAGGGGAAGAAGATCTTGACGGCGACGTGCGGGATCGGCTGCGGTGCATCTCCTCCTCCGATTCCCGGCGGCGGCTGGCTCCCAGGTGGTCGGACGCGGCGGCGCTCCTCGCGTCCAGTACCTCGCCGGCGTGGCGAGCGTCGACGAACCAGAGCGAGCTGGGCTAGACGAGCGTGTCTGGGAGGTAGCTGGGAGTGAGGTGCTTCTCTTCGTTTGATCGGCGGGGCTTTTTATAGGCCAGAGCGACGAGGGTAAGCGCGGCCAGAAGCTCGATGGCACGGGGGCCCTGGCGGTGTTTGAAGCTTGCTCCGGTCACGGCGGTCACGGGGGCGTGCTGGGAGGGTGTTGGTTCGGCCGCGGGGTGCTGTGTGCCTGCTCTGGCGCCTCCAAAGTGGTCGGCATCGAGCAGGGCAGAAGGTGACTGGGAGGGGGCCCTGGGGGCAAAACTCGTCTCCCCTCTGCTTCTCCTGGCTTGGGTCGGGTCTGGGGGTGCTGGGCTCGATCGTGGCATCGTCCAGCAGCATGGCCACAGTGCTTAGGCGAGCTCGAACAGTGATCTTCACAGTAACTCAGGATTTGGTTTGATTTCTTCTGCCAGTGTTCGACGAAATGCCCGCAAGAGTTTGAAATTCAAATTTTTGAAATTTTCCAGTTTGGGTACTCAACATATTGGCCAAGGTATCCTGTCATATTTTTGTTTCAAAGAAAGAAGAAGTTTTGAAGAAATCTTATTTCAAATTTTGATATGGTCACTGTTTCAGATTCAAACTTTGGTTCAAGTTTGGGTGATGTTCTAGTTTGCATTTTGAGTGGATTTTTGTTGGTTGAGTTAGTATATAACTTGGTTCAGCTCAACTCACTGGCCAAACATGAAGGTGATTAACAGATTTCTTAATCTAAGGGCTCAAAGTGGTGTAGTCAAACAGATTTCTTAGATCCTCTTATTCTTCTATTTTTCTTTGATATTTTTATTTCTGGTTTCTTTGGTTCCTAATATTCTTCTCAATTGATTCTGTGGGTTCACTTAGAATTATCTAACCAATGCTCAATCAAAAATAACACACATGAAATCATAGAATGCAAATAAAAGAAAATGCATGTATGCATACAATAATAGATAAAAAAATTTATCTTGGTCCAGAAAGTGGCACTTTATTTAATAAGAAGTGGATTACAATTTCTGAGTTGTTACAATCTTCCCCCCTTAAAAAGAATCTCGTCCCCGAGATTCACTAGTTAAGAACTGAAAAGATTGGGAAACTCTTTCTGAAGGTAATCTTCGCGTTCCCAAGTAGCTTCCTCTTCGGTGTGATTACTCCACTGAACTTTCAGAAATTTGATGCTTCGGGTTCGAGTGGTTCTATAAGCTTCCTCGAGGATACGAATAGGCAATTCACGATAGGTCAAATCCTTGTTGATGTCCACCGAACGATGATCGATATTCTTGAAGATTTCGGGCTTCTCCGGAACTTCAAGACATTTCCGAAGTAACGACACGTGAAAGACATCGTGTACTTCAGACAATTCAGGGGGCATTTCCAACTGATAAGACACTTCTCCTCTGCTGTCTAGTATCTTGAAGGGTCCAATATATCTGGGTGCAAGGTTTCCTTTTACTTGGAATCTCTGCATTCCCTTGAGGGGTGATACTCTAAGATAGACAAAATCTCCACTCTTGAAAGTCAGTTCTCTCCGTCTCTTGTCGGCATAACTCTTCTGTCTTGACTAGGCTGCCTTGAGGTAGCCACGGATCATGCGAACTTTCTCCTCGGCTTCTTGCAGAAGGTCAGGTCCAAATATCTGACTGTCTCCGGTTTCTGACCAATTCAAAGGGGTACGACACTTTCTTCCATACAAAGCTTCGAATGGTGCCATTTGCAAACTGGCTTGATAACTGTTGTTGTAGGAAAACTTCGCGAAGGGCAGACAATCTTCCCACTTAGCTCCATAGGCTAGAACACAGGCTCTCAACATATCTTCAAGTATTTGATTCACTCTTTCAGTCTGTCCATCAGTCTGAGGGTGGTAAGCGGTGCTAAAGGCTAATTTTGTTCCCAAGGCTTGATGTAAGCTTTTCCAAAATCTCGAAGTGAATTGGGTTCCTCAATCGGAAACTATGGTTTTAGGGACTCCATGCAAACTGACAATTCTGGATAGATACAGGTCCGCTAGCTGTCCCGAGTTATAAGTGGTCTTGACAGGAATAAAGTGGGCAACTTTGGTCAGTCTATCCACAATGACCCAAATAGAGTCATTGCCACGGCTAGACCTTGGAAATCCAGTGATGAAATCCATTCCAACAGATTCCCACTTCCATTCCGGAACTTGCAAAGGTTGCAGCAATCCTGCAGGACGTTGATGTTCAGCTTTGACTCTTTGACAAATATCACACTTGGATATAAACGATGCAATCTCACGCTTCATTCCATGCCACCAAAATTGTTCCTTTAAATCTTGGTACATCTTAGTTCCACCGGGGTGGATGGAGTAAGGTGTCTCATGGGCTTCCTTCATAATAATCTCCTTCAATTCTGAATCAGCAGGCACACAAATACGTCCCTTATACCAAAGAACTCCTTGATCATCTTCTTCAAATCCTGGCACCTTGCCGGAACTAATTCTGCGCTTGATTCCGTCAATACTCTCATTTCCCTTCTGGGCTTCTTTGATTTGGCTCATCAAGGTGGGTTGAAACTCCAGGTTGGCTAAGAATCCTTGACTGACTAGTTCCAATCCAAAATTTTCAAGCTCTTGGTGTAACATAGGTTGCTCTCCCTTGATCCTCATATTTAAGGAGCATGGCTTCCTACTCAACGCATCGGCCACTACATTGGCCTTACCGGGGTGATAGTGAATTTCTAGATCATAATCCTTGATCAACTCTATCCATCTTCTTTGCCTCATGTTCAACTCCTTCTGGGTGAAAATATACTTCAAACTCTTGTGATCAGTGTAGATCTCACAACGGTTGCCCATCAGATAGTGCCTCCAGGTCTTCAGAGCTAGAACCACGGCTGCTAACTCTAGATCATGGGTTGGATAATTTTCTTCATGAGGTCTAAGCTGCCGGGAGAGGTAAGCTATGACCTTGCCTTCTTGCATCAATACACAACCCAGTCCAAGTTTGGAAGCGTCGCAATAGACATCAAAGTTTTTGGTGATATCGGGCATGGTTAGGACGAGTGCGGTCACCAATCGCTTCTTGAGCTCTTGAAAACTCTCTTCACACTTAGGGGTCCATTCAAACTTCTTGTCTTTCTTCAACAATTGGGTCATTGGCCGGGCAATGCTTGAAAACCCTTCAACAAATTTGCGGTAATATCCGGCTAATCCGAGAAAGCCTCGAACTTCAGTTTGAGTGGTTGGGGCTTCCCATTCCATGACTGATTTAATCTTCTTGGGGTCTACGGATATTCCTCCCGCTGATAATACATGGCCTAAGAATCCAACTTCCTTCAACCAGAACTCACATTTACTGAACTTGGCATACAGCTGATGCTCTCTTAGGGTTTCTAAGATTAATCTCAAATGGGTTTCATGCTCTTGTTCGGACTTGGAGTAGATAAGAATGTCATCAATGAAGACAACAACAAACTTATCCAAGAACTCCATAAAAACCTTATTCATGAGGTTCATGAAATAAGCAGGGGCATTGGTCAATCCAAATGACATCACGGTGTACTCATACAATCCGTATCGGGTAGTGAAGGCTGTTTTGGGGATATCTGTTGCACGGATCTTCAGTTGGTGGTATCCAGTTCTAAGATCTATCTTTGAGAATACTCGGGCCCCAGTCAATTGGTCAAACAAATCTTCAATCTTCGGGAGAGGGTACTTGTTCTTGATGGTCACATCGTTAAGCTTGCGGTAATCAGTGCACAGTCGGCTAGAACCGTCACTTTTATCCACAAACAAAACGGGCGATCTCCAAGCAGAAGAACTTGGCTGAATCAATCCTTTACTCAAAAGGTCATCCAATTGCTTCTTCAACTTGACTAGTTCAGCTGGGTTCATACGATAGGGTCTTTGGGCTATTGATCCAGTTCCAGGAATAAGCTCAATGATAAACTCGATATCCCGATCCGGTGGCATTCCGGGTAGCTCATCGGGAAAAACATCCGGGTATTCACAGACGATGGGGACTTGCTCTAAAGTTGGTCCTGAGATACTCTTATGACATCTGGGGATTGGGATGGGTTTGACTGACACATGCTTTACTAAAACTCCATGGCTACTTCTCATGGTGATGGTCTTTTTGGCACAATCTATAATTCCTTGGTGTTGAGACATCCAATCCATACCTAGGACCACTTCCAATCCTTTGGTTCCTAACACAATCAAACTGGCTAAGAATGAGATCCCATGAATTTCTATGGGCACTGCCAAGCAGGTACAACTAGCTTTGGTTACTGACCCGGGAATTTGTACAGACATGAACTCTTTCAAGGGTGTGGGTTGAAGTCCACTTTTATCAACGAATAGTTGGGTAACAAATGAGTGTGAAGCTCCAGAATCA
The DNA here is from genome assembly GCA_007115705.1 of Dactylis glomerata. Lineage (NCBI taxonomy): Eukaryota > Viridiplantae > Streptophyta > Magnoliopsida > Poales > Poaceae > Dactylis > Dactylis glomerata. Next base: position 4,532,526 of record QXEO01000472.1, on the reverse strand, counting down.
AACAGAACTCTTGCAAGAACTGAGTTAACAGGGAACATACCAAGCACAACGTCGGTTGCTTCCTGAGCTTCTTCAACATTCATGTGATTCAGACGGCCTTGAGAGTGAGGCGGTTTCCTTGGTGGATAGCTCTTGCCATTTCCCACACGACGCTGTTGCTGAACAGGAACAGTGGTCTTGGAGGCATCATTCAGCTTCTTGGGGCACTCATTGGAGTAATGCCCTTTCAGTCCGCACTCATAACAGGTAACACCAGACTTGTCACCGGGCTTGGGTAACACAGGGGCGCCATTTGGCCTTGGGGTATTGGTGTTGAAGCTGTTGCCACCAGGTCTTGGAGGTGCACGGTTGAAGTTGTTGCCGGGTGGACGGTTGGGATAGTTGGGACGGGGAGCAGGTGCAGACGGCCTCATTGGTCTTGGGGCGAAACCCATCGGTGCATTTCCCCTTGGCTTCTGCGAGTTGCTCGAGTAGCCTTGATACATCATGCGGCGCTTGCGGTTCTCGGTAGCTTGCTTGAGTTTGCCTTCCATCTGAATGGCAGAGTCAACCAATGACTCCAGGTCGGCAAAGGGAATACTGACCAAGACACATTGCATCTCATCATGAAGTCCATCCAGAAACCTTTCTTTCTTCTTCTCAGTGGTGTCGGTGTCATCTGGGGCATACCTAGACAAGGTAAGGAACTTGTCACGGTAATCCACCACGGACAGGGAACCTTGCTTCAGATTTCTGAACTCATCTCTCATCCTTTTAACCAATCCCAACGGGACATGGGCCTTGCTAAACTTGCTCTTGAACTCCTCCCAAGGCATCACATACCCTGGGGCTTGCATTGCACGAGTGCTATCCCACCAAGCTCTTGCTGCTCCAGCAAGGTAGTGGGTGGTGTACAAAACCTTCTCATTCTCCCCAACTTTGGCGACTGCCAAATTGTTCTCCATAGTGCGAAGCCAGTCATCGGCATCTAAGGGCTCTTCAGACTTAGTGAACATCGGAGGGTTGGTGTTTTGGAAACTCCTTAACTTGGATCGGTGATCACCATTGCCATTGTTTTCTCCTTCACCATTGCCATGGCCATTGCCATTGTTGTGGTTCATTGCCATCTGAGTGAGTTGCTGAAGAGTGGCCAAGTTAGCTTGGCGCTCAGCTCGGGCTGCTTCCCGGTCTTCCATGATCAACCTTAGCAGTTCGGCCATTTCCGGGTTCGGGGGTGGGGGTGCTCGTGGCATCTGAAGATAAGGTGTGTAAGACAAGAGGGAAAAGCTAATTTTGCTAAGATTTAAAGGTACATGGATGATGCAATTTTGTCTTACTAAGGCCTTAAGGGCCAAATTCATATTTCATTCAACACTCATCAAACATATCATACATACGAGTTCACACATTACAAATGGTTCACATCAAACCATTGCGACTCGTCTACTAGAGAGGGGGATACAACTCACACCTACACGAAGTGATCATAAAGTGGAACTCATGGCTAGATAACATGTGGATCTCTAGTCTAAACAGCGGGCTCCTCGGGGTCTTCCTCCTCGTCACTCACAATGAATCCATTGTGTCCACCATCTTCTGAATCCTCAAGGTCCTCCATGAAGTCATCCTCATCACTAATGAGGGCATTATCCTCCTTGCGGAGATCAATGCCTTCCTCCTCACCAAGGTGATCCTCCAGACTCTCAATGTACTCAGGCAGTTCAGCCACATTGGCCTTCAACTCCTCAAGATCATGCTCCTTCTCATCTCGCTGGCGACGAAGGCTCTTGCTCTCCTTCGCAAGAATCCTGATAGTGCTCCTCGCCTCCACCAGTGCAAAGTGCTCGAGGTTGGCCCTAGTACGGGCACAGTCGGCCTCCTGCTGAGTGGAGTACAGCAAGAAGTCCATGTGATCGATGTAGGTACTCGGCTCATTCTGCCCGGGCATGTTTGCGGGAGGCCCGTCCGCATCACGCCGAGCAAAGTTCCTGAAGCGCTCTCCCTGAACCTCCTCAACGTGCAGTCCGCACAAGCGGGCGTGCATCTCCTGCATTGCTCGGACCAAACCATCGGCCCAAGTGTTCTCCACAAGCTCAAACTTGACCCTTGGAGAACCCAACATCCCCTTCTTGCCACGGCAACTGGCTCGGATAAGCCACCGTAGCTCTCCATCTGGGTGCTCTTTGAGCACGGCTCCCTTGAACTGCGGGTACAAACGGTTCAGGAACAAGGTCAGGGTGGTGAGGTCTCGCTCGAAACAAAGGCTGCCACCATGGCCCAACTGGTACTGCTCAGTGAATACCGGGGCCATCTACAAAATTTTTGATTAGATTAAGTTAGTGATCAACTCAAGTGTGCAAAATTTTAGGTCGGCAAAAACTGAAGTATGTATAAAACTTTGCAAATAGATAGGAAAGACTAAGCAATTTTTGCAACCATTACTTATATCTTTGCTTTTATCAAGGTTTCATTTAACGCCCATTCTAACTAAGGTCTCCTATGGTCAGCCTAGGCTCTGATACCAACTTGTGACGACCTCAAATTTGATACAAATTCGAAGTGCCCGTTATGTATTCCACCGCAATCCCAGAACCGTTGTTGCGATATACATAACGTAGTTGGTAACCAGTTCCATAGACATTACAATACGATGATTCAAATACAATGGTCATATAGACCAAGTCATATTACAACACAATATAGCAGCGGAAATAACGTCTTTGGCCCATGCCTTCTCCCTACAGGCAATGGCGACTCACGGAGACGAGCTTAGTTCTGGTACTCTTCTTCATATCCTTCCTCCGGATATTCTTCCCCATAGTCTGGCCAAGTTGATAGCCAGGGACACAGCCGTGAGTACATTGGATGCACTCGCAAACCATCTTATAATTGAAATGATGAAGTAGATATGCAAGGTTTGGTATAGCGGACTAGGCACTAAGTTGATTTGCAAAAGCTAGTTTTATTTCCCAAGAATGTTCATTGGTAGAAAAGGAGTTTAATTCTCTAAGTTCAATCTAAAGAGGAATTTAAAGTGTGTCAACATCATGGTCAAGTCAAGTCAATTCAATTCATGTCATTCACCAAGTTCACCATAAGTTGTTTTCATTATTGACAAAAGCCAGGCACAGCTTGCCAACCGTCCATGACCGCGGACGTGGCTATTCGAATAGTTTGAAAAACCTCTGCAGAGGGGTACACTTTACCCACAAGATTCGATACATCTGCCGGGGGAAATCCACGGTCCGTCATACACAAGTATGCGGTTTTCAGATAATCAAACAAAACCTTTCACTTGCCCACCCTAGTATAGGATCCTTCCCTAGAGCCCGGGGTACGGAATCCCCGCTCCGGCGCCTCTAGTTCTGCCCATCCCGGGAGCCGGGTTAGTGGAATCCACCTGGTCCAGAAGTAACCGCTCACGGGTCCTTCCATGAAGATTTGATACAAGGCCTCCCATACTAAGATAAACAAGCTACGGATTAAGCCCCTTCCCATATAGGGGTAATATGGTTGTACGGTATAATTGGCTCCCATAGTACATCACTCGTTGTCAATTGAGAAATACATTTCATAGTTCTTAGTCAAGATTATTTTCTTTCATAAAACCATCATGTAGGAGAAAACTCCAGTTCAAGTTTCAAGTTCAAGTCACCAACTTTTAACTAGGATTCCCCTTATAAATGACCTCCAATTTTATTAGCGACTAAGCAACTACATTGAGTGATGTCCCTACTAAATATGGTTGGATAAACTCAGCTTGATGCTCTTGCTAAGCAAGATATCAAAGTACTTCTATCCTTCTACTCTAGCAATTCAATCATGCAATTTACTTAAAACAGATAGAATGCAATATCAAAACTAGGCATTGGGAGTATGAATCAAAAGATGGCTTGCCTTGGTTGGCAAAGTGTCCGGGGTATTCTTCTTCTTCTTGATAATAATAATCCCCTCCAAGATCCTCCTCGACAACACTAGCGTCTAATAACGAATAAACACAAAGCACACAATCACTACACAATGCTTAACCACACACCAAGCACCCATCTTTGTTTGTTAACAATAGCATTCATGTTGCATTTTATGGTCTGGGATGGTAAGCTTTTCTTCTAAGTTTTCTTCCAGTGTGCAAGTTAAAGTCTCTACTAAGGGTCATAGGTTGTTTATTTTCTAAGCATTGGTATTGGTTTAGGGGTATTAGTACTCTTGCAAGTGGAAGTGATCCACTAAGTGAATTGGCAAAGAGGGGTAAATTTAATTCTAAGTATATGATAGGGAGTTGTCATTTTATGCTACAAGATAGGATTGGGTTAGGGTCTAATTGCTCCCACTAATAGGGTTTGGGGTTGATTAGGGTTGACTAACAGTAAGAGGGGTCATTGGTGAGGTCATATTTTAATTTTCATGATTTTTGATGGCTTAAGTAATTGTCTAGAAATAATCTATGATGAATAAGGCTATGGTCACACTATTCATATCTAATTAAATTCCTAACTTATTTTGATTTCTAACCAGTTCTACTGTGTAGAGTATTTTATAAGCTTTCCAACGCATATTTTCTTGCTGCAAATGGATTTGTAAAACTCTTGGAATTTAAATTTGAAAATAACATCTGAAAGTTATTTGAACTAATTCGAAAAGGCGGGAATTTAATTAAAAACGAAACGGACCGAATCTAGCTGGCTGGGCCCAATTCGAATCGAACCCGAACGGGCCGGCCCGATACCGTTTCGCGCGGGGCGGGAAAAGAAATAAAAACGATGCTGACAGGTGGGGTCGGGGTGTCAGCTCACTTAACATTCCCGAATCGGTATGCTAGCGTTGGATTAAGATCGGACGGCTCGCGTTCATCGTTTTCCTCAGCACGGCGGGGCTCACCTGCGTTGCAGTGAAGAACGTTCGACGGCGAGGGCGCGGCGTAGGGGAAGAAGATCTTGACGGCAACGTGCGGGATCGGCTGCGGTGCGTCTCCTCCTCCGATTCCCGGCGGCGGCTGGCTCCCAGGTGGTCGGACGCGGCGGCGCTCCTCGCGTCCAGTACCTCGCCGGCGTGGCGAGCGTCGACGAACCAGAGCGAGCTGGGCTAGACGAGCGTGTCTGGGAGGTAGCTGGGAGTGAGGTGCTTCTCTTCGTTTGATCGGCGGGGCTTTTTATAGGCCGGAGCGACGAGGGTAAGCGCGGCCAGAAGCTCGATGGCACGGGGGCCCTGGCGGTGTTTGAAGCTTGCTCCGGTCACGGCGGTCACGGGGGCGTGCTGGGAGGGTGTTGGTTCGGCCGCGGGGTGCTGTGTGCCTGCTCTGGCGCCTCCAAAGTGGTCGGCATCGAGCAGGGCAGAAGGTGACTGGGAGGGGGCCCTGGGGGCAAAACTCGTCTCCCCTCTGCTTCTCCTGGCTTGGGTCGGGTCTGGGGGTGCTGGGCTCGATCGTGGCGTCGTCCAGCAGCATGGCCACAGTGCTTAGGCGAGCTCGAACAGTGATCTTCACAGTAACTCAGGATTTGGTTTGATTTCTTCTGCCAGTGTTCGACGAAATGCCCGCAAGAGTTTGAAATTCAAATTTTTGAAATTTTCCAGTTTGGGTACTCAACATATTGGCCAAGGTATCCTGTCATATTTTTGTTTCAAAGAAAGAAGAAGTTTTGAAGAAATCTTATTTCAAATTTTGATATAGTCACTGTTTCAGATTCAAACTTTGGTTCAAGTTTGGGTGATGTTCTTGTTTGCATTTTGAGTGGATTTTTGTTGGTTGAGTTAGTATATAACTTGGTTCAGCTCAACTCACTGGCCAAACATGAAGGTGATTAACAGATTTCTTAATCTAAGGGCTCAAAGTGGTGTAGTCAAACAGATTTCTTAGATCCTCTTATTCTTCTATTTTTCTTTGATATTTTTATTTCTGGTTTCTTTGGTTCCTAATATTCTTCTCAATTGATTCTGTGGGTTCACTTAGAATTATCTAACCAATGCTCAATCAAAAATAACACACATGAAATCATAGAATGCAAATAAAAGAAAATGCATGTATGCATACAATAATAGATAAAAAAAAATTTATCTTGGTCCAAAAAGTGGCACTTTATTTAATAAGAAGTGGATTACAATTTTTGAGTTGTTACACAACTCGACTGAAAATATTTGGAGATTCAAATCTCGTCGTCCAACAAGTGATGAACAAGTGTGATGCCATCAGTGACAACATGACAGCATACAGAAATCTATATTATTATCTCAAAGGAACATTTGATGGATGCGAAGTTTCGCATGTTAGCAGAGCAAGCAACGAGGAAGCCGACAATTCAGCAAATATCGGGTCCCAGTGTTTACCCGTACCACAAGGAGTTTTTTAGGAGGAAATCATAGAGAGATCAATAAAAAGCACCAAAGTCTCGACTACATGAGAGCAGGCCCAACACCAAGCAACAGGCTCGGGGGCTGGTAGCAGCGGGACAGCTAAACCCGAAGAAGTCATGATGATCGAGGAAACTTGGATGCAACCATACTTGGCATACATAATAAACAAAACACTACCCGAAGATACAGTACAAGCAAAAAGGATAATACGACGATCCAAGGCTTTCGTCATGTTGTAAGGAAAATTATATAAGAGAAGCATAACAGGCGTGTTGCAACGGTGCGTTACTCCTCAAGAAGGACAAGAAATATTAAGAGACATCCACGCAGGAGTATGTGGACATCACGCTAGCAGAGATCCATTGCAGCCAAAGCTTTTCGTGCAGGATTTTACTGGCTAACAGCCATTGAAGACGCAAAAGACATAGTAAGGAAGTGTGAGGCTTGTCAACTTTTCGCATCTTGACCACACGCGCCAGCAGCAGAATTGCAACCAATACCATTATCTTGGCCCTTCGCACAATGGGGTCTCGACATGGTAGGAAAACTACATAAATCCTGGCCAGGAGGGCATGTTTATATGCTGGTAGCAGTCGACAAATTCACTAAGTGGGTAGAAGCAGCCCCAGTGACAACTCAAGATTCCACAGCCGCGATTAACTTCATCAAGTCCATAGTTTTTCGCTTCGGAGTACCACACAGCATAATTATGGATAATGGGACAAACTTCACATCGAAAGGGTTCAAGAACTACTGTGAAAGTCTGGGAATCAAACTGAAATTTGCATCTGTAGCGCATCCAAAGTCAAATGGGCAAGTCGAGAAAGCCAATGGCTTAATATGCAACGTGATAAAGAAAAGGCTGCTAGCGCCCCTCGAAAAAGCCAAGCACGCTTGGGTAGATGAACTACCCTCCGTACTTTGGAGTCTACGAACTACACCTAACGCAGCTACTCAAGAAACCCCCTTTTTCTGGTCCATGGCACAGAAGCCGTGATCCCAGTCAAAATAACTCATGAAGCTCTAAGAATCGTAGCATATGATGAGGCAACTTCTATAGAAGCACTTCAGGATGATGTCGATGCACTTGACGAAGCAAGATATGTAGCGCTCGCCAGAGCTACTCAATATCAGCAAAATCTGCGAAACTACCACAGTAGTCGAGTTCGCCCATGATCCTTCGGGGTGGGAGATCTAGTTCTGCGACTCAAACAAGACAGTCATGGAAAACTCGAGTCCCCATGGGTGAGACTTTACATAGTCACAGAAGTGATACCAGGAGGAGCTTATCGACTACAAGACAAGAAAACGGGGAAGGACGAGAGTAACCCGTGGAATGCAGAGCAGCTACGACGGTTCTACGCATAAGCTGTATAAGGCGACAAAAGAGTTTTTTGAGTTCTGACCCTCTAAACCCAGAACATGAGGCCACAGGTCGGGTTCATTGGGCCCAATTGACAATATATGTAAATATTTTACTTTACACTCGGGGGCTCAGACCCTCGAGTTGTACGAAATAATATTAACTAGTTATCGAGATTTGTGACTATCTGCGGCATACTACAAGGTTGATTGCAACCTGATATTTCGTCTACGATATAAATGGTTCAAAGGAACCCTATAAAACATTAATGCACATGCCTCGGAACCACGATTCGTTCCCATGGTCTATTAATAAACACATAATCCAGGTACGAATATTTATTACAGATAGCACGAGGAAGAACAACTGGGAAAGGAGATTACATAAAGAAGCAAACTAAGTAAAGCTATACTTCGGCTTCATACTCCTTCTGGCACTGGGTGCCGTCGTAGATTCTCACGTCGAACTTCGACGTGCCAACATGGAAATCAAAGGTCATGAAAAACCCCTGGTGGAGGTCGTGGTCCTCCGCAAATCGCGACCAGCCGCCCTTGAAGAATTGCTCACCGGCGCCGTCGTACCACACCTCCACTTCGTATGGAGTTCCTCCACCAGAGTGTTCACGGAGAACTGCTTCACGCAGTTCTCGCCCATCCATGAACTTGGTAAATTTTTGTGGCAGGCGCTGAATTTCGTGGCACTGCGCGTTGCAGATGTAGAAGAAAGAATAGATTCTGGGCGAAGAAGAAGAAGCATCAGGGGAAGGAGCACTTGGACCTGGCGCAGCAGATGGGACCTTGGGTTTGTTCTTGCTCCCGGCCGAACGGCGGAGGCGTCGCTTCACCAGGGCAGAAGATGACCCTACCACAGCTATAGCGGTAGTCTTGTTTTTACTACCATGAGGACGATCGCGGCCCCGTTTCTCCACCGGGGCGCCGAGGATCAAGCGAGATTCACTTGCATCGGCCATAGAGACAAGTGCAAAGGACGAAAAACCCTAGATGGGGTGAGGAAGAAGAAGACGGTGTGGCGAAGAAAGGAATTAATGAAGGAATTAGGGTTTTTACCCTGGCCAAGTGTGCTTTATTTATAAGCACATACTAATGGGCCTCTGGAGCGGCAAGGCCCAAAGTATATTTCTGGGTTTTTACAGTACAAATAGTAAAAAGGAATTACCATATCAAAGAACAGATGCGTAAAAAAAATGGGAAAAGAGAGTAGGAAATAAGAGAATATCTGTCAATAAGCACAAGTTCACCTCGTCTTCAACTCGGGTGCTTGCGGCATAAGAAGGGGAGAAATCCATTGCAAAGGCGGATAAAGTTGACAAATGACGCGAGAAAAAGTATAAGGAATGAGTTTATCAATTTCCTTGAGCCTATACCCAAAAATTCCGGCTATAGCCTCGGGGGCTACTCCCATCGGAAGCACTGTCGCGCACCCGATAGAAAGAAGTCGACAAAAAGAAGGCAAGTCAAAACTGGTAATAAAGAGCAAATTGATGGACATAATTGGTTGTATCTCTTCAGCAAGGAACTTTGGCTACATTGTCAACAAAATAGACATCGATTACTCCCATCGGGAGATATGCATGAAAGTTAAAAAGGATAAACTCAAAAAGTTATATATATTGAATCAGTCAAACAAGGCTGCGAAGCATAATTCTCGAGTTGTGTTATCGCGACAAAACTTGAATGCCGTGGTTGAAATATATCATGAAGGTAAGACCCCAGGATCCGTCCTGTGGGGCCCAGTATACGCACATGGATGCGTTCTGCTGGTATGTATCTGTGTCTACGACGCGAAGAAAAATCCTGGTGGACGCACTGGGTACCCTGAGAACCACTGGGATTCATTTTTTGTAAGTCCTAAATGCGGCAAAGAAATAGATTTGACCGGTTTCCCGAATTCAAGTCCAAGGGGATTGAATTTGAAGTAGGTGACAAGTATCTGTTCCAGCAGTTAATTGGACTCTTGATCCGTCAGAGTTGTCAGGCTTGTTCATCAAAACCCCTTGTAATATATCATAGCAAAAAGATAAGTCGAAAGACCAAGTCGAAGATTTCAAGATTTGAAGAAGACAAGTATTGATCAAATCGAAGAATTAAAGATCCGAGATTCAACCCGAATCTGCAATTCTAATAGAATCTCGGGGGCTACTGACAAGGGTATAGATAATAGAGCCCGTCAGTTGAGTACCCCTGAGGCCCGTTAGGCTAGGCCCAATTGTAATACTAGTCAAAATACGAGTTCATGTCGTATGTCGATATTGTAATCTGTGTCGGATCCCACCTGATCCTCGAGACCTGGCCACCTATACATAGGGGCCAGGAGGGGACGGTGTGGGACAGATTAAAAGCAAGCCAGGTTCTACACCCACGTTTACTTTCATAGCCACCTTGTTTGACTGAGTTTACCTTCGAGTTCATCCAACGCCCTATCTCCCCGATCCTAAGTCCTTCATCTAGGACATTTGCCGAGTTAACCCCTCGTCACCTATAGTCCCGGTTTGCGCCACGAGCCGGGACTAAAGGCCCAAAGCCATTAGTCCCGGTTGGTGGCGCAAACTGGGACCAAAGGGCCCATTTGTACCGGGACTAATGCCCCTGGCCCATATTTTCAATTGAACTGGGACTAATGCCCCCTTTAGCCGCGGACCAAACAGTTTGGGGACTAATGGGGGCGAATGGAAGCCCTTTGTTCTACTAGTGTACTCCTATATCTACTTAGGGAGTACCGGGTACCGTAAAACTTCTCTAAAAGTTTTGTAGAGAGTTTGGGGGCACAAGTTTCCGATTTTAGAGCTTATGGTCGGTATTCGAAACTCTATCAGGAATTAATGGACAAAAATAGCCACTCTCTTGTATTTTATGATTGGTCCGTTACATAATACACTCTTACTCTGTTTGTTCACAAAAGGGTGTACTTCCAACTTTTTTGCAGAGTTAAACTATTCTAATTTTGACCGAGTTTGCCCAAAAATATAACACTGTTTATAAAACCAAATAACTATATGATAATAAAATATATTTCATCATGAATCTCATGATACTAATTTTCTTTCATAAATGTAAGTGCACTTTTATTTAAGCATGATTAAACTTAAAAGGTTTGACTCTCCATAAAAGCTCGAAGTACACTATTTCATGGACGGAGGAAGTACATTTGAAGACAATACTATGACCAATATGGTTTATGTGATACAAATACGCCCCCTTGAAAAATGAAATACTAATTAACCACATTCCTTGACAATCTCTTAGACGTACGCCTATTACGAGGTTCTCAGGCAGCATGATCAATCTTCTGAATTCAAAATAATAATATGCTGCAAGCTTCCATTTTATTCATCCGATCTGCAGCGTCTCCTCTCCCTATATGCTTTATGTGTCCAAATAGATTAAGTAACAATATCTTCATACAGGTCTATCTTTGGCGCCTGCGCTTTAACCCAGCGATAAATTATATGGACACTGTGATGAGCGCATGGAGTTCATTGGTCCGTCTCGATCTGACGGAGCATTATGATTGCAGGTGCTGGGCGCCGTGAACCTGATAACCTAATTAATCTTGAGCTTCCATCGGCAGTTCGACACCTAGCTCAGGATCTCAAAAGGGCCACCTCCGAGATGTTAACTGGAACGTACGCGTACTTGCAGGTTGCATATGCATACGATTATCATCTCGACATGCATTTCAGTGAAAGTTGGATCGGGGGTGACGAGACACGAGCCCTTTTTGTCTAACATAACAAATCATCATCTCAACATGCATCCAACTTGACAAAAACGACATCAAGGATACATCTTCCTCAGCAAGGATATACATATGTTTAACATTCAAAGCTTATAGCCATGCGCGCGCACTGTTCGTTTCTGTACAGATTGTTCTGCTCAAATTAACTTCTCATAGGAGCAGAGACTTGGCCAGGTCGTTCAGTGTCCACGCCCATAATATATCATGCAGTACGCAGTCCGGAGGCTGGCCGGTCCCCCACGGGATCTTGGAGCTGAACTGGTTAGGAAATTGCCATGATCTCTTCTCCTCTCTTTTAACTGGGACCTCTCTTAGATTGATAACAATTCGATCCCCACTTGCGCGAATCTCGCGGCCATGCTCGGGCGTTGTTTGCAACTAAAAAACTTTGCAAGTGCGGAGAAATCCGACATGTTATCTATCGGTGCTCCATTTTTTCGATAAAGAGCGTTTTATTACTTAAAAGTTTTAAGTATACACCCAGCATCTGCATAACAAAGATGCACACAGCCAAAATCCCGAACCAGCAAAATGGAGAAAGGCAAAATTACATATCATCATGAGCAATTGTAATCTCGCCTAAACTGAGGGACCAATGCGAAGACTATGCGGTCACCCATGTTGGGAAAAGTATCCCTCGCCGTAGCCTCCAATCGTGCACAGACCTCCGTAAAGAGGTCGCGATCCTCCACCCTCTGAAGAGAGGACCATAAACGGAGAGTACTTATACCTCGATAGATAACCTGCAAAATAGATGAGTTTTTATCGTTAAACACCTTATCGTTTCTACATAGCCAACGCGACCAAATAAAGGCAATCGCTCCCACCCTAATATGCTTTCTGAACCTATTATCTATTCCGTTGAGCCAGTTTCCAAAGATGTTGGTAAAACTGCGTGACGGAAATAAGGTTGAAGCTACTTGGATGACTGACCATATAGATCTAGCGAACCGACATTGGAAGAATAAGTGTTTAATTGTTTCATCCTGATGACAAAAAATACAAGATCTACTTCCAATCCAGTTCCGTTTTGCAAGATTATCTTTTGTTAAAATCACCCCTTTACGTAGGTACCATCCGAATACCTTAATACGTAGAGGGATTTTCAATTTCCAAAGTGTATTATTACTAATCTTATCGATTGGCAAATCAGGTTGAATTAGCGCATTGTACATGGATGCTACCGAAAATTTACCATTCTCATGTAGATTCCAATGGAATTTGTCATGTCCAGGTTGTAAATGGATGCTTGCCAACCATAACAGTGGGGCATTCCAAGATACAAGCCTTTGACCAGATAAATCCCTTCTGAACGATACATTCGGAGGAGAAGTCTCCAAAACCTTAGCGATTATATCGCTTTTGTGTCGCACAATATTATACAACGCCGGATACTATTCCCGAAGGGATGTGGCACTTAGCCATTTATCCTCCCAAAACCTTATCTCCGAACCATCCTTAATAGAAAAAGTCCCCAAGCCAAAGAAATGCTTCTTTGTTGCCATCAGACCAGCCCAGAAGTGCGAATCACCCGGTTTCCAAAGAACCTGGGATAATGCTCTCGAGCCAATATATTTCTTTTTAAGAATGTTCTGCCAAATTCCATCCTCAGTAAGTAGCTTGAACAACCATTTCCCTAGAAGAGCCGTATTCTTAACCGATAGGTCATGAATACCAAGCCCTCCTTGGTCCTTTGGATGACAAACAGCACTCCATTTAGTCAATCGATATTTCTTTTTCTCACTGTCCCCTTGCCAAAAGAATCTAGACCGGTAATAATCTAGTTTATGGAGGACTCCTTTGGGCAAAAGAAAGAAGGAGATCATATGCAGCACCATATTCGATAATACCGAATTGATGAGTACTAATCTCCCTCCTAGAGACAGCAACTTGCCTTTCCAACTAGAAAGGCGTTTTTGAAGTCTCTCCTCAACAAGTTTCCATTCGGCAATTGTGAGTCTCCGATAATGAATCAGAATTCCCAAATACCGCATTGGAAACTGTCCTTGCCCATAGCCAAACAAGTTAGCATAGGCAGAGACCTCGTTTAGAGCCTCACCAAAATAAAACAACTCACTCTTATGGAAATTAATTTTGAGTACGGATAGTTGCTCAAATGCTGAGAGGATTAACTTCAGGTTTTGTGCTTTCTCCAAATCATGTTCCATAAAAAGAATTGTGTCATCGGCATATTGAAGAATAGATAACCCCCCATCCACATCTATCGGTGCTCCATTCATGGTCGTCTATATATAACGTGCAGAAAATTGAGATCTATGGCGAGAAATATTTTTATCCAACATGAATGATAGGAATGTACCGATTGGCTCTCCTGCACCTTAGCCGATTGAGAGTTTCTTGATGAGTACTTGTTTGTCGCCTTTTTTTTTCCATTTTTGCTAGCCTTGTTGCAGCTTGCACCTTAATCATGCAGATGCCAGGTCTAACGCTTAAATCTTTTAAGTAATATAGCACACTTTATCGAAAAAATATGGAGGAATACGGCAGTTCGGTTTTAAAATAATATCCAGATGCATTCGGATGCATTGGCTAGCTTTTCCTCAGCAGGATTTACGGTCTTACAGAGAGCAACATACTACAGTATTCAAAAAGAAGCTAGGCATGATTGGCAAGTAGCCGACTACAAGTGAGCAATGAACAACTGCTCCCTTACTATATTGATCAGGACTTCAAGTGAACGAGCACATGCATGAATGCACCCGTAGAATACGATGATTCTGTCAGCCAGGGGGCGACGAACCTGCAGGCAGGCTGCTAGCAGCAGATTAAGTTACACTGTTCCCCCCAAAAAAGATTAAGTTACTGTTGAGCACATGTCCGCAAAGGACAGGAGACGCGGTCAAGTTTACGTAACCGAGGCCAGGATATATACGAATTATACGGCCCAGATGATGCCGCGCTGACAGTTCTAAAAGGACAGGAGGTACGACAGTAAAACTGCTGCATCAGATATCAATACTTCTGTGATGCATGAAATAAATACCGCTCGGCTAGCTGCCACCGGATATGTAGTACTGATCTATGCTGCAGTCCATCACTCATCAGAACAATGAGCCATGCATATGGATGGCAGGTTTCGTCCAGTAGTTACTGAAATTCGTATATCAATGTGCGAAAACTGTCGATATAAAGTACTCCATCTGTTTCAAAATATAAAATGTTTTACCTCATTTTGATAAATATGTATATAGATGCTTTTTAATGTATAGGTTAGAAGCAAAATGAGCGAACCCATACACTAAAAAATATCTAGATATATATCTGTCAAAAAGAGCTAAAATATCTTATATTTTGGAAGGAGGGAGTAGCTACTACCTTTCATAGCTAGCTATAGAGATGGAAGTAAGGGATATGCATTACACATTTACACTTATTTAAGTTTGGCCAAGAGTTTATATAGAAAAACGGTTTTGCTAATTCTGTGGTTGAGAATTAGCTTAGGGATCAGTCACATCTTCTACCGTTAGATCAGTGCGCCGTGATTTATGCCACCTTATCCTTATCACCGCGATGCAGAGGCAGGGGCTTCCCATTTGAAAAAAGGAAATATTCGTCAAGCTAGTTGAGATGTAACATGTGGGTTGCTCTCCAAGAGTCAAAAATGCCTTTAGTTCTGCTTGGCGTTAAGCTATTTGAAATTGCAGATTTCTGTTTGTATGATGTTAACAGTGTGAGCATAAAAATAGGTATCAGTGGTACTTTCTTAAATATACTTTTTCAGCAGTTACATTTTCATGATACTAGCATTATTGTACGCGTGCAATGCACGCTATTTATAATACATATATTGCATGAGGATTATACAAACATAATTACAAAATCATATCTCACTTAAATCGCCTGAAGGAAAACAAAATTAACATTAAGCATCCAAATAAGAGGTAATTAGTAGCGATCAATTATGCCATTAGTATGTAATTATGAGATAATTTTTATCAACTTCAACGTTGAATAATTTACGCTTATCTTGATGGCTCGGATCAAAATTATTGCATAACCTGCTTGTATTAGTAATTTTGAACATCAAATAAAGCACTTCCGGCTAATATATTTGTAACAAAAAATAACAGCTCTCGTCACATGTTTATTATAGTAATACGAATAACCCTTTAAGCAAGAAAAGACATGCCTTTATTTAAAATATTTCAACAAGGAATTCTACAAAAATGTTACTGTTTATTTGTTTTAATAGTACAACGACTCCAAATTTTGTGGCATAAAATAAAATGTGAAGTTTTCCATTATTTTTTGTATCTATTAAATGGTATTTGGATGTGCACCTAGTTATGAAATTGCATCATACAGTTGCTATCTCATGATCAAGTTCCAGTGGCATTCCGTCATATATTTTAAACAAAACACAAGTTTTATTTCTTACTTGAAGGCTTTACAAATGGAATTGCATATACACAGTAAACAGAAACACATTTTTGAGTTGTGCATTTGGAATGAGACTCTTTTATGGGGTATATATAAAAATTATAACCATTTTTATTGTCAGATCTAGAATATTCCGCAAAATACAACAAAACTCTCCGTTCATTCAATCTTGAAGAGTTGTAATAAAGAACTTGAGGGCTTATTTGGTTCACCGAATTTTCAAAATGCAACAGAAATGTAGCAAGATGATGTCACAACATGTGTTGAATTCTCATGAATTTGAAATACATGTCGTTTGGTTGCGTTGTAGGAAAAAACATGATTTTTTCTGAAGGATTTTGTACTCAAGGATTTGTGTATGACATAGTAGAAACAAAGTAAAATTTCCGTTACGATACACACAAAAGTTCCTATGGAATTGCATGAAAAATTGTCCATATAAAATATTCCTATGGTTTCAAATTCCTGTAAACGAAACAAGTTCTATATAAAAATTATATTCCATCTGTCCCAGATTAAGTGACTCATCTTTGTCTACATACGGATGTAAGACACGTTGCAATGTAGATAGATCCGCATCTAGACAAAGTTGAGTAACATAATTTGGGACGAAGGGAATATAAGATTAAACCTCTAGAATTGCTATGCAATTCCTTGGAATGGAAGAGACGCTAAAATATCTTCCATCCCATGGACTCTTCACCCATCCATAAATTTTGACATCAGTGCTCATGCGAGTGTATGCCACACAAATTGTTAACTGAAGGGGCTACCTCTCAGCAGCCAATCAGAGTCACACATCCATATATAGAGCTGACTGATCACACCCAATTGGGTTGTTGAGAATGACATGCTCCATCACATGATATCTCAAACCCTATCATTCGTAGCGCTGGGCTCCACAGTCTTATAGCCATCTCTCTCCTCCCACCCCCGAGCTAGGTAGCTAAGATCCCCTCTATCTTTCTCCCTTTCATCTTCCTCCTTAAGCAGGAAAGCAGCTGGGATGGACTACTTGTATTGTTCCCGACCTTTTCTCCTACCTTATCTCATACATACACTCATACCTACTGCACACATACACCAAGATCCAATAACCTTCATTGTGCTCCCCCTGAGTTAGCTACCTCCCATTTCTGGCATCTATATATTCATCCATTGATTCCATGGCATAATCACATACCATAGTACACATATGCATTCCAATCTCCAATCACCCAAAGAATCTCGAGGCCCATATTATATTAAGTTAATAGCCCTAGAAAAATCTCCAAGAATAACAGCTTATAGTACTGTTGCTTGCCATCCCAGCTCCCAGAAATAGCTACTAGTCAAAGTCAGCACCCTCTCGGCAGCTGGGGCTCGATCGAGAGCTTGGGAGCCAGCGTGCCCAATCCATGGAGTTTCTGCCAGATTCGGAGCGAGTTTGCGCATCGTCGGCCGTGGAGAAGGAGCACATGTTCGAGAAGGTGGTGACCCCGAGCGACGTGGGGAAGCTGAACCGCCTGGTCATCCCCAAGCAGCACGCCGAGCGCTACTTTCCGCTCGATGGCGCCGCCGCCGCGGCAGCGGAGGCTAATGGAAGCTGCAAGGGGATGGTGCTGTGCTTTGAGGATCGCGCGGGGAAGGCGTGGCGGTTCCGGTACTCGTACTGGAATAGCAGCCAGAGCTACGTGATGACCAAGGGCTGGAGCCGCTTCGTCAAGGAGAAGCGCCTCGGTGCTGGCGACACCGTCCTCTTCGGCCGTGGGGGCGTCGGCGAGGGCCGTCGCCTCTTCATCGATTTCCGCCGTCGCCGCCCGGCCTACGTGTTCCCGCCGCCGGCGACGTCATCGTCCGTGCATCTCCTGGCGGCGCCTCTCCCGTCCGTGCCGCTCTGCCCGTGGCGGCGGGACTATGGAACCACTTACAGCGGCGTCTCCGCCGCCGCGGGGTCCATGTCCAGCCGTCACGTGCTGTTCCTGCGGCAGCCTGTCTCGGCGGCGGCGGTGCTCAAATCTGTACCGGTGCGCGCCGCACTGGAGGCGCCCTCGAGGCCCAAGCGGGTCCGGCTGTTCGGCGTGAACCTCGACTGCCCGCCGATAATGGAGGACGGCGGTGTATGCGGAGTCACGCAGACGGTGGCGTCGACGCTCCTGCAACAGCTGCTGCCATCACCGTCATCGTCTACGTCGTCCACGGCGGGGAAGGAGGCGTGCTCCTTGGATCTTGGACTGTGATCGAATTCAAGGCAAGGCCGGCGGCAACTAGTGCTGTCTGCTGAATACTGAGTACTGACACGCGCGAACTGATCAAGAGAAGAATTGCATGACTGGAGATAAGCTAGCTGCTGCGTACGTATATAGCTCCAGAACTGCATGTATAACATTCAGACGAATTACTTCTTTCTTGTTCATATGATTTGCTTGCTTTTCTTATTAAAATAGTTAATTGCTTTTCGTTTCTCTTACTAGCACATTTAGGAAATTGTGAGAGCTAGATCTGTGTGCTGTGCCTGTCTGCTGTGTCTGAGTAAATCCTGGAGATATCCGTCACTACAAACTCTGATCGAAATGAGTAAGGGTGCATACCCTGCATATGATAACAATTAATTAGTCCCAATTTAGTTATGTCTTGCTTGGTTATGATTTTTCTTACTCCCTCCGACTCATATTATCTTTCTTAAATTATGGTTACATTCGTATTTGAGAAAGGTAATATGGATCGGAGGGAGAGTACTACAGTTTCCTGAAGCAGATCATGAGGCTCTCCTCCCTAAGCAAGGCAGGTTCTAGAGTTGGTCAGAACCTAACCCTTCTCCTATATGTACAGATATCCACATCGATCTGCTACTTGCATTGTCCTGTTTCTTGGTTTGGTTCTTGTGCAATTCTTTGCCTGCTGCATCTGATGTCTCTGTTTGAGCTGCATGCATGCTGCATATCTCTGTAACCATCCAAGATTCATTAGATATTCTGCCGGCCTGATTAATTCAGTTTTTGAAATTAAGATCCTGCTGCCTGGCTATTTCAAGTTTGTTTAGCTGTGTGTGCATCTATCGACGCCCAGTGAACTTTTGCAACTTCCATTATCTAAAAACAGCCACATAAAGTTGGCTCAAGTTTTTTTTTGCCGATTGAAATATAATATTCAGTGGACTAGGGTGGGGGTGCTTATTAGCTTATATATCATTTGGCAAAGTCTCTAGTTAACTGATTGTAATGTCGAATGGAGACAGGTTATGTCGTAGAAGGTCGTGACCACCACAAAATAAATATGGCCGAGTTAGTGCCATTATATTATGTGAAATATATACTGTATTGACTATGGACCACACACCATTAAATTTTCATAAGCACCATATGCATAATAAAGTTGACCTCAAAAGTACATATGAAGGAACCTAATCCTGGGGGTCAATATATTCTGGCTGTTCTTTCTACTTATCAAATTTCCCATGCATGCACTCCACGAAGGTTTCTGTATCCAAACATGGGTGTTATATTTACTATCGGGATGCATATGCAGAGTCAAAGTTAATTTGCAAATCATGTCTTGGTATTTTGAGGTTATGTTTATGCACCAGGGAGGAAAGAACAAAGTTTTTACATTATAATGAATACATTACATACATGTACAACTCGAGAGGAAACTACCACTACTAGGAAAACAGCTATAGGTAGCAGAGCTACCCGTAGCGTATTTAAAAGTTGGTGCACTGCAGGTATTTACCCGTAGCGCACCGTTTACTATGCGCTACGACTATGTCAACTACCCGTAGCGCACCACATCTAACCGTGCGCTACGGGTATTTGTAGGCCCGAAAAATAGGCGTTTCTCAACTTACCCGTAGCGCACGGACGAGACATGCGCTGCGGGTAATTTTACTATCCGTAACACATTGCTGATCCATGCGCTATGCGTATAATAATCGTCAGATCACACCGCGTGGGACAAATAATGCGCGGGACTCATTCCCCACGGAACGCCCATCTCGACCATCCACGCAAAGCCAATCCAACCGATGCATCCCTACCCAACCAAACCCTAGCAACCTGCCCTCGCTCCTAATCTGATCCACCTCCCGCTGCCGCCATCTGGAGATCCACCCGCCACCGCCCTTATCCATGCGCGAGCTGGGCTCCCCAGCTTGATGCGCCAGCCAAGGCCTCGTCCGCGGTCACTGCCCGGTCGCCGACACCGTGGTCATCCGGAGGTGGGCGTCAACACGGACGACGACCACACACTCGCGGCCATGGCGGATCCCAATCACCAGCAGCCTGCTGGAGACTGAGGACCTCGATCCTCCACCTCGAGCTCACTGGCCGGCCACGGTACTGATGTCTACGCACGCGTCTGTTCTTGTAGACAGTGTTGGGCCTCCAAGTGCAGAGGTTTATAGAGAAGCAGCAAGTTTCCCTTAAGTGGATCACCCAAGGTTTATCGAACTCAGGGAGGAGGAGGTCAAAGCTATCCCTCTCAAGCAACCCTGCAATTACGATACAGAAAGTCTCTTGTGTCCCCAACACACCCAATACACTTGTCAGATGTATAGGTGCACTAGTTCGGCGAAGAGATAGTGAAATACAAGTAGTAGTGATGATTATAAGTAGTAAATATAATCTGAAATAAATATCGCTGCGAGCAAACATGTAACAAAACTGAAAGTAAACGGTGTGCAATGCTTGGAAACAAGGCCTAGGGATCACACTTTCACTAGTGGACACACTCCCAACAAATATAACATAATTGAACCAATAGATACTAACTTCAATATGCAACTCAAAACAATTCCCCAATGGATAACAAACACTAATCATGCGTAGGGCTACGAAGCACTCCTCAAAGTCCGTATTTCCCCAAACAAGATTGTCCCACACTGTCACCGTGAACGCACTAGATGGTTCCAACAAACACCAACAATTCATAGAGATACTAGCCAAAAGAGACACACATAATGCGCACACTGTCACCTTCACATCATGATACAAGGTGTCTCCGGAGATTACAAATATAAAGCACGGGAGTAGCATAATATCTGAATAATAGCATCTACCAATTCAACTAGATACAAAGCTCACAATCACATAAAGATCACATCATGGGAGAGAGAGGTGAACCACATAGCTATCGGTAGAGCCCTCAGCCCCGGGGAGAACTACTCCCTCCTCATCATAGGAGACAGCAAGGTTGGTGGAGATGGTAGTGAGGTCAATGGAGACGGCGGAGACGGCGATGGAGACCGATGGAGATGGCTCCGGGGGCACTTCCCCGTCCCGGCAGGGTGCCGAAACAGAGACTTTTGTCCCCCGAAATTCGTCGGTGGCGGCGGCGGAGTTGCGGAACTCTTCTGGAAATTTCGCCGATTGTTTTAGGGTTTTCTGCCCCGAGGCTTTTTATAGGCGAAGGGGCGTCGTCAGGAGGCGACCAGGGGGGGTCTCACCACAGGGGGCGCGGCCAGGGGCTGGGCCGCGCCCCCTCATGGTGAGGCTGGCCCCTGGCCCTCCTGCGGCTCTCGTTCGGTCTTCGATACTCTTCTAGGAAAAATAAGACTTTGGGAACTTGTTTCATCCAATTTCGAGAATATTTCCTGTGTAGTTTTTCTGAAACACAAAAATAGCAGAAAACAGGGAACTGGCACTGTGGCATCTTGTCAATAGGTTAGTTTCGAAAATCGCATTAAAACGCCACGAAGTGTAACGAAACACAAGGCAAATGGTGTAAAAACAAGCATGGAGCATCAAAAATTATAGATACGTTTGAGACGTATCAGCATCCCCAAGCTTAACTCCTACTCGTCCTCGAGTAGGTAAGTGATAACAAAAGAATAATTTTTGAGGTGACATGCACCAACACAATTTGATCAACGAGGTAGAGCATTGAGTGATGAGATCAAATAACTTAAAACATGGGCATGAAAGACATAATCTTGATAATAGAAACTTAGCAACCATGTTATAGCATGAAAAGAAACACAAAGGAAAGATCATGAAAATGAAACAATGAAAGTCACGTGTGTGTTTCAACCATATGGAAAACATAGCAAATGGTTTTCAGCTTGTCCCTCATGGAGTAGCAAAACATAAATGCATAGGACACCTTCAAGTTTAAGAGGGTGACTAGATACAAGTAATTTAAGAACAAGCAAAACCATAATTATGAATCAATCAATAATAAACTTTGGGACTATGCACATTATACTCAGAATGACAACTATGCTCTCTTAGACGGTGCATAAAGGTAGAAGGTGGAGACTCAACATAAAAGTAAAAGAAAGGCCCTTCGCAGAGGGAAGCAGTGATTAAACATGTGCTAGAGCTTTTCATTTGTAAAACAGAGAGATAAAAAACTGGATTTTGAGAGGTGGTTGTCTTTGTCAACGACTAGCAATGGGGTTCTTACTATCTTCCATACAAAAAGTAAGCAAGTTTTTGAGAGAGGGATTGGCACTTTGGTGCTCTTTTATAAAGCTTGGCACTCCTCCCCACCTTTTTTCCTTTCACAAACCATGGCTAACCGATTCCATTGGGTGCCCACCAACATTCACATACCATGGAGGAGTGCCTTTTTTTCTTTTCTTTTTTCTCTTTTTATTTGGAAATTAGCAATATGGAAGATAGCAAATCCGACCACTACGTCCCCATGAGCTGAAAACAGTGTCACAAAACGAGAAGTGTTTTGAAGGTTTTTTTAAAGGTAGCACATAAAAATTTACTTGGAATGACTTACAAATACCATGCATAGGAATTTATAGTGGACACAATGGCAAACTTGGTTTTTGAGAGTTGGATGCACGAGTAGAGCTCATACTCAGTACAAAATGAAGGCTAGCAAAAGACTGGGAGCGACCAACTAAGAGAGCAATAACAGCCATAATCATGCATAGCGACAAAACATCATTGAAAGAAGCATAGAGTGGTATCACAAGTCAAAAACCAAATGATCATAGAGGCTATAGGCGACTTATTTTGTAGTCAACATGTGTAAGCATGTGCCAAGTCAACCCAAATAAAGCATCAAAGGAGAAAACCAAATAAATGCTTCCATATAATAAAAACAACGCATGATTTTTCAAAGGCTCATTAAGCAATCTCAGTCATTTGAGACAAGTCATGCTACAGCAAAAATCACTAAGCATACTATCAAAACGATATCAAACACGACATGCAAAAGCCTAAGCCGCAGTCTACACAAGCTCCTTTTTGTACCACTTTTTTTTGCATGAAACTTTTTCTCTTTTCCAACACCATTCGAACCCTTTTGAAACAACTCTTTTGATGAAAACCAACATAGACCAGAGGTCCAAATACACCTTGATGCAAAGATAAAAGAAGATCTGAACAAAAATCAAGGCGAAAAACAAAAGCTAAACGCAGTAGCAGAAAAAGAGAACACTTGTTGAACGATAAGAGTGAAAAATAGAGTGTTCTTGGCAATGGAAAACGAAGCAAGTCTCTCTCCAAAAACATGATGTGATCAAACCGTTCATTGCAGCAAACAAAAGAAAATAGAAAGCAAAAACAACTGACGCTCCAAGAAAAACGCATAGTGCATGAAGCAATAAAAATATTGTGTGTTGAAAGGTAACCTGATTTTTGCCGATGAAGAAGGGGTGCCTCGGGGGCATCCCCAAGCTTTGACGCTTGTACATCTTGGATCTTTCTTGGGATGCGTGGGCATCCCCAAGCTTGAGCTTTTGTCCATTCTTCATCTCGTCTCATCATTCTCCAATCCCTACACTTGAAAACTTCCTTCATATAAAATTCAACACAATTCTATTAGCAACATTAGTGTAAGCATAATAATGAATCAACCCTTTTTGGTTCAGATTTCAACTCAAAACCACCACATATAAAGTTTGTACTACTGTAGCAACTTCCCCAAAAGTTCTGTGATCAAAAGAACTCAAAAAGAAAGCGATCGAGAGGCAAACTCAAATAGTGGCAGAAATCTGTCAAAACAGAACAGCTTACAAAGGTCGATTTTTTTGAGGGTTTTCTGTTGCTCAAATCAAAAAGTGTAAAACTAATGAAAGTTTGGATATAACCTGGGGCATATGCACAAGAAATCTCAGGTCAAAAAGATAATCTGAGAATTTTCACAAATTTGTACGGTGCAGCACCGAAATCTGTTTCAGGACAGCAACATCCCCAAATCTTACCTCACTCAAATTAGAGGCTTATCTTGGTACAACAACGAAATAAAAAGGATAAGGAGAGGTCATTACAGTAGTAATAACTTCCAATACTCAAATAAAAGAAAAAGAACTGATAGTAAAACAATGGGTTATCTCTCAAGAGTGCTTTTCTTTAACGCCTTTGAGCTAGGCGCAGTAGTTTGGAAAGATGCTTTTGTAGGCGCCATAAAAGAGCTTAAGGCAAGGCGCTATATAAGAACTTGAAGCAAGAGAGAGCATCAAAAAGCAAATATGAAACACATTTAAATCTAAACCACTTCCTATGAAAAATAGTCTTGTAAAGAGACAAGTCATAAAAGCGCAAAGCGAAAGGCAGAGGAAGGCAAAACGAGTACAACTTCAAGAATTCCAACAAAAAGAGGGGAAACTCAATATTGTTGAGGTCCATCAAACCATGTTTCCCTCTCTCATAGTAACTTTCAGTAGCATCATGAATAGAATTAACAATATAACTATCACATAAAGCATCCCTATCATGAGCCACATGCATAAAAGAATTAATACTCCCCACATGAACAATCGTAGTAGGAGCAGATTCAACAGAATAATTATTCTCATCACCATAATCATCAAAAATAGGAGGCATATTGTAATCATAACTAATTTTCTCCTCAAAAGTAGGTGAAATGAAAATATTATACTCATCATTATAACCATCATAAACTAGAGGTTTAGTATCATCATAAGTGAGAGAACAGCTGTTTTGCAAAGCATATTCATCAAACATATCATCATAGGAAGGAACATGGATAGTACTAATGGTACAACAATTATTAACCTTAGAATTGGTACCAAAAAGATTTTCAATATCAAAAGTAGAGTGCTTTTCCCAATCATGATCACTAACATAGGTAACAGGCGTAGGAACATAATCAAAATCAGAATTATCATAAGCTATACTAGGAGCAACATGCTTAGGGGAAGATACCGTTTCCTCTCGCCTTTTGCTCCTCTTCTTCTTCTTCTTCTTCTTCTTCTTACTCTTCTTACTCTCTCCTTTAGGAGGGAGAGGCATGAAATGCATCTTCTCCACATAATCTGGTTTACTGACAGAAACAACAGAATAAACTTTGGAGGATTCCTCCTCTCTATTAATAAGATAGAAACATCTATTAGTCGTATCATAGCTTAGCAAAACATCATGTTTTATAAGATTTTGTATGTAAGTATTTGCAAGACAATCTTTAACACAATAGAGATGACAACCATGAAGGGTGCTATTAATATCAACAATACTCATGTCTACCAAAGAAATCTTTCTAGATATCTCTTCACACCCCAAAAACAAAGTATGCTCATCATGCTGATTAAGAGTAATCTTGTCATCACAATACAAACTTGCGGTACTAGAAGGGTGACTATGAGGGCTTGAGCATTGAAAATTAAAATAACCTATGTGATCGCAAAATTCACAAAGAAAAGGATAAAGCTCACAAACCTTTTCACCAAGCTCATCTAGAGCCTTGAGCCACATTCGGGTTTCTTCATTCCCGTGGGTGATGCAATACTCTTCCTTGTTGTGACTCTGTTCACAAGGTCTATGTACTCCACAAAAATTAACATGCTTATAGGAAGTAGTACTTTCAGAAATTTGAGCATGTTTATTGCATTCCTCAATAACAATATCACTTTCTATGCAAGTGTCCTTAAAAGGTTCATGATACACGTCCCCATTTCCTTTAGGAACATTAATATGGGAAGCAAAGGCGCTAAAGAAATTAACCATAATTAGGGGATCAAGACCATATTTAGCACTAAGCTCTTGAAAATCAGCAGTTTCAGCAAAAGACTTAATGCAATCATACTCATAATTTATACCTGATTCTTTACCTTTGTTGCTATCCCAATCTTCAATATTGTTTTGAATTGTTTCAAGCAGATTCCACTTGACGTCGACATCCTTGCTTGTGAAAGAGCCATCAAAGCATGCATCTAGATAGTCCTTGTAATATCCTAAAAGCCTTGCATAAAAATTATTAATAACAATATTACGGGAAAGCTCGTGAATAGGACATTTGAGCATTAGTGACTTCAATCTTCCCCACGCTTGGGCAATGCTTTCTCCCTCATGCGGATGAAAATTATAAATATAATTCCTATATTTATAAACCTCACTAGAAGGATAGAATTTAGAGTAGAAAAGAGGTACAATCTCCTCTCAATCAATAGGTCGGCCATCCTTCAGTGTTTTATACCATTCCGCAGCTCTGCCCTTCAGTGATAAAGAAAATAGCTTCCTCTTAACTTAGTTCATTGAAATACCTGCACACTAGAACAACTCGCATAATTCATGTATAAAAAGCAAATGATTACCAGGATGGACAGTTCCATCTCCTAAATAGCAGTTATCCATAGCACGTTCAACAATTTTCATAGGTATTTTAAAAGGATGAGGAGCACAGGCATCATAAGAATTATCACATATGGGAGATAAAATATCATAAGAGCAAACTTTCTCCACTAAAGCTAGGGAACTAAAAATATCATGCTTAACAAAACCAGCTTCCCCAAGCTTAGACTTTTCTATAGCATTAGCAATAACGGTGTTCAAAGCATTCATACTAACAACACTATTAGCATGCAAATTAAGCTCCAAAGGTTTTTCAATTTTTTCTTCAAATCTAAACTCAGGAAAAAGACTAAAGAACTCATTACTTTCCATTAAGCCTAACTAGTGAAAATAAAAACAAGAAACAAAAAGATATAATTGCAGAATCTAAAGGAAATAACTCTGAGCACTCACACAGGCGGATGCGAGTACCTTTTACCTTACCTCCCCGGCAACGGCGCGAGAAAAGAGCTTGATGTCTACGTATGCGTCTGTTCTTGTAGACAGTGTTGGGCCTCCAAGTGTAGAGGTTTGTAGAGCAGCAGCAAGTTTCCCTTAAATGGATCACCCAAGGTTTATCGAACTCAGGGAGGAGGAGGTCAGAGCTATCCCTCTCAAGCAACCCTGCAATTACGATACAGAAATTCTCTTGTATCCCTAACACACCCAATACACTTGTCAGATGTATAGGTGCACTAGTTCGGCGAAGAGATAGTGAAATACAAGTAGTAGTGATGATTATAAGTATTAAATATAATCTGAAATAAATATCGCTGCGAGCAAACATGTAACAAAACTGAAAGTAAATGGTGTGCAATGCTTGGAAACAAGGCATAGGGATCACACTTTCACTAGTGGACACACTCCCAACAAATATAACATAATTGAACCAATAGATACTAACTTCAATATGCAACTCAAAACAATTCCCCAATGGATAACAAACACTAATCATGCGTAGGACTACGAAGCACTCCTCAAAGTCCGTATTTCCCCAAACTAGATTGTCCCACACTGTCACCATGAACACACTAGATGGTTCCAACAAACACCAACAATTCATAGAGATACTAGCCAAAAGAGACACACATAATGCGCACACTGTCACCTTCACATCATGATACAAGGTGTCTCCGGAGATTACAAATATAAAGCACGGGAGTAGCATAATATCTGAATAATAGCATCTACCAATTCAACTAGATACAAAGCTCACGATCACATAAAGATCACATCATGGGAGAGAGAGAGAGGTGAACCACATAGCTACCGGTAGAGCCCTCGGCCCCGGGGGAGAACTACTCCCTCCTCATCATAGGAGACCGCAAGGTTGGTGGAGATGGCGGTGAGGTCGATGGAGACGGCGGAGACGGCAATGGAGACCGATGGAGATGTCTCCGGGGGCACTTTCCTGTCCCGGCAGGGTGTCGGAACAGAGACTTCTGTCCCCCGAAATTCGTCGGTGGTGGCGGCGGAGCTGCGGAACTCTTCTGGAAATTTTGCCGATTGTTTTAGGGTTTTCTGTCCCGAGGCTTTTTATAGGCGAAGGGGCGTCGTCAGGAGGCGACTAGGGGGGTCTCACCACATTGGGGCGCGACCAGGGGCTGGGACGCGCCCCCTCATGGTGAGGCTGGCCCCTGGTCCTCCTCCGGCTCTCGTTCGGTCTTCGATACTCTTCCGGGAAAAATAAGACTTTGGGAACGTGTTTCATCCAATTCCGAGAATATTTCCTGTGTAGTTTTTCTGAAACACAAAAACAACAGAAAATAGGGAACTGACACTGTGGCATCTTGTCAATAGGTTAGTTCCGGAAATCGCATAAAAACGCCACGAAGTGTAACGAAACACAAGGCAAATGGTGTAAAAACAAGCATGGAGCATCAAAAATTATAGATACGTTTGAGACGTATCAGGTACCCATCTCACTCTCCTCTCCCCACCTCCCTACATCCGGTGTTTAGCTCGATTTCATCTTTTTACTCCTCTGATGACCCACAAGTATAGGGGATCGCAACAGTGTTCGAGGGAAACAAAACCCAAATTTATTGATTCGACACAAGGGGAGCCAAAGAATATTTATAAGCTTTTACAGATGAGTTGTCAATTCAGCTGCACCTGGAAACAGACTTGCTCGCAGTGGTTTATCATTAACAACAGTTTTATGGTGGTGTAGTAAAATAGTAGCAACAATAATAAAGTAAAGACAGTAGTAGTAGCAATAGTAAACAGTAGGATTAAAGACTGTAGGCATAGGGATAGATGAACGGGCGCTGCATGGATAAGATAATTCATGAAATCAGTGAGACATGGGCAATTGAAGATAAATAATGATAAAGCATCCTAGTACTAAATAACCATAGGCATGTGTTCCGTAAATAGTCGTACGTGCTTGCAATACTAGTTGGGTTCATGCCTCTATTTAATCTGGGGGAGTGACAGAAACCTCTAAGCTTGTAGATGTGTTGTTGCCACTAGGGAGAAAACAACATTCTTGTGTCCAAGGACATTCGTTTTGTTTACATTACACACTTTGCTTAATGCAGTTATCTGTTGTTCGCAACTTAATACTCATGGGGTGTTCGGACGATATCTCCGTGGGTGGATTATTAGTCATAGATGCAGTTGGATGGCGGTCTATGTATTTTGTTGTAATGCCCAGAGTAAATCTCATAGTGATCCTTGCGACATATGCACGTTATCTTTATTCTATCAATTGCCCAATTGTAATTTGTTTACCCAGCATGTCGATGTTATTTATCTTATGGAGAGACACCACTAGTGAACTGTGGACCCCGGTCCAATTTCCTTTATATTGCTATCACATGTTTACTTTACTCACACTGTCTACTTTCTCGCATACTACTACTGTTTTCCACTCGATACGCTCATTCCTTTGTTTACAGCAAACCAGTGAGATTGACAACCTCATCGTAAGTTGGGAGCAAAGTACTTGGTTGTGTTGTGTGCAGGTTCCGCGTTGCTACTAGTTGAAGACGCGCTAACAAGTATCGTTAACGGCGCCCTTGGTTGATGTCACGAAGCTAGCAAGCATCACCTTCTCAAGTTTAGCTTTTTCCTACTGGATCGATAAACCTCGGTTTCTTACTGAGGGAAAATTTGCTACTGTACTCATCATACCTTCCTCTTGGGGTTCCCAACTGGGTGGTCATCCTGCCCGCATCAAGCTAATTTTCTGGCGCCGTTGCCGGGGAAAAAGAAGGCTTCTCCAAGGGGAGTTTCGCACGCACATCCTTTACTTTGTTTTAGTTTTGCTTTACTTTATTTTTGCTTGCATCATTTTTATCAAAAACACAAAAAAATTAGTTTCTTATAGTTGTTACTTTATTACTCTTAGTTCATTATGTTGTTCCCCAAGTATGTTTTGGAGGACCTCTCAGTAGGTAGTGGTTCTATTATTGGGAAAAGTAACATTGAGGAGTTCTTTAATCATATTAGCATGCATAAAGATGTTGAGGATAAATCTTTGGCTGAGCTTGCTCCTAGTTATGAAGTTGCTTCTGCTTATTTAGTTCACATGTTGGAGGCTAGGTTTGCTAGCCTTAATCCTTTTATGCAACACATGTTTCTTAAGCTTCATGATATTGAAGACTCCAAAAAGAAAGATTTTATCTTGGAGACTTTGCGTAGAGAATTTAGAGATGTTGCCATTGAAGCTAGGAAAGTTTTTAAGCGCTTTAATATGCTTGGTTCGCCTGTTAATGTTGGTGGTATAACCCAAGAAGAAACCCAAGTACCAATACCTAGCAAACTCTTGGGATTGCATGAGGCTTTTGAAAACAATTTTGATTGGATCTGTCCTAAAAATCTTTTTAGTGATTTGAGTGAACCAAAGCGTGATCACAAGGGGACTTCAAAAACTTATGTGGATGCAATACAATGCCTTATTGAAAAGACCTCTGCAGTTGATCTTAATGCCTCTTTCGAAAATACTTGATTCGCACTTTCTGCGCCTAGCTCAAAGGCGTTAAAGAAAAGCACTCTTGGGAGATAACCCATTGTTTTACTTTCAGTTCTTTTTCTTTTATTTGAGTCTTGGAAGTTATTACTACTGTAATAACCGCTCCTTATCATTTTTATTTCGTTGTTGTGCCAAGAGAAACCTCTAATTTGAGTGAGGTAAGATTTGGGGATGTTGCTGTCCTAAAAAAGATTTTGGTGCTGCACCGTAAAAATTCGTGAAAATTCTCAGAATATCTTTTTGAACTTTGATTTCTTGTGCATATGCCCCAGGTTATATCCAAATTTTAATTAGTTATACACTTTTTGATTTTAGCAACAGAAAACCCTTGAAAAAATGGACCTTTGTCAGCTGTTCTGTTTTGACAAATTTGTGCCACTATTTGTGTTTGCCTCTTTATCGCTTTCTTTTTTAGTTCTTTTGATCACGAAACTTTTGGGGAAGTTTCTACTGTAGTATATGCTTTATATGTGGTAGTTTTGAGTTGAAATTTGAAGCAAAAAGGGGTTGATTCATTATTATGCTTACACTAATGTTGCTAATAGAATTGTGTTTAGTTTGTATGAAGGAAGTTTTCAAGTGTAGGGATTGGAGAATGATGAGATGTGTTGAAGAATGGACAAAAGCTCAAGCTTGGGGATGCCCACGCACCCCAAGAAATATCCAAGAGGTACAAGCGTCAAAGCTTGGGGATGCCCCCGAGGCACCCCTTCTTCATCGGCAAAAATCAGGTCACCTTTCAACACACTATATTTTTATTGCTTCATGCACTATGCATTTTTCTTGGAGCGTCTTGTCTTTAGTTTTCAGTTTTGTTGAATTTTGTTTGCTTTAATAAATGGTTGGACCCCAACAAGTTTCTTTTGGAGAAGTTGCCTTGCTTTTCATTTGCCAAGAACACTCCGTTTTTCACTCTTATCATTCAACGAGTGTTCTCTTTTTCTAGAACTGCGTTTAGCTTTCGTTTTTCACCTTGATTTTTGTTCAGATCTTGTTATATCTTTGTATCAAGGTGTATTTTGACCTCTGGTCCATGTTGGTTTTCATCAAAAGAGTTATTTCAAAAAGGTTCGAATGGTGTTGGAAAAGAGAAAAAAAATTATGCAAAAAAGTGGTACAAAAAGGAGCTTGTTTAGACTGCGGGCTAGACTTTTGCATTTCATGCTTGATGTTGTTTTGATAGTATGCTTAATGGTTTTGCTGTAGCATGACTTGTCTCAAATGACTGAGATTGCTTAATGAGCCTTTGAAAAAAATCATGCGTTGTTTTTATTATTTGGAAGCATTAATTTGGTTTTCTCCTTGATGCTTTATTTGGGTTGACTTAGCGCATGCTCACACATGTTTGACTCATACAAAGTCGCCATAAGCCTCTATGATCATTTAGTTTTTGACTTTTGATGCCATATTATGCTTCTTTTAATGATGCTTTGTCTCTTTGCATGATTATGGCCGTTGTTGCTCTCTTAGTTGGTCGCTCCCAGTCTTTTGCTAGCCCTCGTTTTGTACTGAGTATGAGCTCTACTCGTGCATCCAACTCCTAAAAACCAAGTTATTCCAATGTGTCCACCATACATACCTATTAGCAATTTGCTATTCCAAAGTACATTTGACTTGCTTTTATCTATCCTTCAAATTAAACTCTTTTTGGTGTTATGCGAAAATTGGTCAGTAAAGCTCTCACGAACCTAATGGCACACTTTATTTTTCTCGTTCTTAAAAATTTGACATTGTGGCTCTCTTATGTTGAGTTGTTATGCTTGCAAGTTGTAAGTTGGAAATTAGCCAAACCATGCCGTCATGGGGTAAGCTTTCAACATTGCACTTCTTATTTGAGTTGATATCGTGATCTTTTGTTTATGGATACTCGCGATGTGAAATAAGTTGGGAATCTTGCGGGATCATGGATTTTGTATATGTGTTAGAGAAACGCCTGGGCCGCCAATCTAAGCCATGCATAATTCATGGTGGAAATTTATAGCATGCCCATAGTGAACATTCGATGATGCATCTCAAAATAAAAAGCTATACCAATGGTAAATAAAAGAGATGCCGAGGTGTTCATTATCTGTTTGTCCTGTCATTTTGATGTGGGCTTGTTCCATGTCATCGGGCACAGAGGTACCCTGTTGGCGGTTCTCGATGATACATGTATACTTACAATGACAAGAGCTTGCTTGGGACTCTAAGTCGAGTAGCATGAGGTTTGGGTATTCGTACTTCACGGGACACGAGGTTTTCAACTTATGATTTGTCAAGCATATGCTTCATAATTGTATTCGCATTAACTTTAACCATTCAAGATGCCTATGATGGGGGCAATGAGAGCTCAAAGCTAGCAAGTACCATAATTTTTGAAGGTTTATAAAACTTGCAATCACTGCTTCCCTCTGTGAAGGGCCTTTCTTTTACTTTTATGTTGAGTCTCCACCTTCTATCTTTATGCACCGTCTAAGAGAGCATAGTTGTCATTCTGAGTTTAATGTGCATAGTCCCAAAGTTTATCATTGATTGATTCATGATTTTGGTTTCACTTGTTCTTAAATTATTTGTATCTAGTTGCCCTGTTAAAATTGAAGGTGTCCTATACATTTATGTTTTGCTCTCTCATGAAGGACAAGCTGAAAACCATTTGTATGTTTTTCCATATGATTTGAACACACGTTTGACTTTCATTGTTTCATTTTCATGATCTTTCATTTGTGTTCTTTATCATGTTATAACATGGTTGCTAAGTTTCTTCTATCAAGATTATGTCTTTCATGCCCATGTTTTAAGTTCTTTTGATCCCAGCACTCAATGCTTACATAGATGATCAAGATTGTGTAGATGCATGTCACCTCAAAAATTATTCTTTTGTTATCACTTACCTACTCGAGGACGAGTAGGAGTTAAGCTTGGGGATGCTGATACGTCCCAAACGTATCTATAATTTTTGATGCTCCATGCTTGTTCTTACACCATTTGCTTAGTGTTTCGTTACACTTCGTGGCACTTTTATGCATTTTCCGGAACTAACCTATTAACAAGATGCCACAGTGCCAGTTCCCTGTTTTCTGCTGTTTTTGTGTTTCAGAAAAGTTACACAGGAAATATTCTCGGCATTGGACGAAACGAAAGCCAAACATCCAGAAATTTACCAAAGCTTCCAGAAGTCCGAAGAGGAGATGGAGAGGGGCCACGGGCCGGCCACACAACAGGGCGGCGCGGCCCAGCCCCTGGCCGCGCCCCCTATGTGTGAGACCGCCCTGGTCCACCTCTGACGCCGCCCCTTCGCCTATAAAGACCCCCCGACGGAAAAAACCTAAAAACCCGATCAATTTTCCAGAAACACATTGCTATCCACCGTCGTCGTCGACCCGAGATTGGGAGGGTCCAGAAGCTCTTCCCGGCACCCTGCCAGAGAGGGGAATCACCACCGGAGGTCTTCTTCATCGCCATGCTTGCCTCCGGCACGATGAGTGAGTAGTCTACCTTGGCTATGGGTCCATAGCAGTAGCTAGATGGTAGTCTTCTCCACCATGTGCATCATGTTTAGATCTCGTGAGCTGCCTTACATGATCGAGATCACCTTTGTGTAATTCTACATGTTGTGTTTGTTGGGATCTGATGAATATTGGTGTTATGTTGAGTTGATGTGCTGAATATTATCTTATGTTATCTCTATGTTGTTTATGATCTTGCATGCTCTCCGTTGTTAGTAGCTATCTTGGCCAAGTAGATACTAGTGACTCCAAGAGGGGGTATTTATGCTCGATAGTTGGGTTCATGCCTCTATTTAATCTGGGGGAGTGACAGAAACCTCTAAGGTTGTAGATGTGCTATTGCCACTAGGGAGAAAACAACATTCCTGTGTCCAAGGACATTCGTTTTGTTTACATTACACACTTTGCTTAATGCAGTTATCTGTTGTTCGCAACTTAATACTCATGGGTTGTTCGGACGATATCCCCGTGGGTGTATTATTAGTCATAGATGTAGTTGGATGGTGGTCTATGTATTTTGTTGTAATGCCCAGAGTAAATCTCATAGTGATCCTCGCGACATATGCACGTTATCTTTATTCTATCAATTGCCCAACTGTAATTTGTTTACCCAACATGTTGTTATTTATCTTATGGAGACACACCACTAGTGAACTATGGACCCCGGTCCAATTTCCTTTACATTGCTATCACCTGTTTACTTTACTCGCACTGTCTACTTTCTCGCATACTACTACTGTTTTCCACTCGATACGCTCATTCCTTTGTTTACAGCAAACCGGTGAGATTGCCAACCTCATCGTAAGTTGGGAGCAAAGTACTTGGTTGTGTTGTGTGCAGGTTCCGCGTTGCTACTAGTTGAAGACGCGCTAACAAGTATCGTTAACGGCGCCCTTGTTGGAGTGTCACGAAGCTAGCAAGCATCACCTTCTCAAGTTTAGCTTTTTCCTGCTGGATCAATAAACCTCGGTTTCTTACTGAGGGAAAATTTGCTACTGTACTCATCATACCTTCCTCTTGGGGTTCCCAACTGGGTGGTCATCCTGCCCACATCAGTGCCAGAACTGAGTTTCTGGTTCCGAATCGCGGTTTCTGATGGTGGCGGCGCAGCGGAAGTCTATTGCTTGCTGTTTTATGGTGCCAAGTTGGCGGGGGAAAATATAGTTGATGTAGGAGTTTCCCCGGCAACGGCGCCAGAAAACTTGTTGGTGGCGTGGTGATGATAGTATGAAATATGTGTAGTAAATGACCGGCCAGTTGGAAAACCCCAAGAGAAGGTTTTGATGAATATAGCAGCAAGTTTTCCCTCAGTTAAGAAACCAAGGTATGTCGATCAGGAGAAAAGCAGACAATACGACTGAAGGTGATGCTTGCAAGCTTCGCGACAGCTCCAGACAATTTATAGGGCGCCTCGTCCAAGCTTTGCTTTGCGAGCAGCAACGTGGAACCTGCACACACACAACCAAGTACTTTGTTCCCAACTTGCGATGATGTTGTCAATCTCACCGGTTTGCTTGAAACAAAGGGTATGAGCGTATCGAGTAGAAAGTGATAATAGTATGCGAGTAAAGTAAACAGGTGATAGCAATATGATGGAAATAGGACTGGGGTCCACAGTTCACTAGTGGTGTCTCTCCATAAGATAAATAACACATGCTGGGTAAACAAATTACAGTTGGGCAATTCATAGAATAAAGATAAACGTGATATGTCAAGAAGATCACTATGCGATTTACTCTGGGCATTACAACAAAATACATAGACCACCATCCAACTGCATCTATGACTAATAATCCACTCTCGGGGATATCATCCGAACACCCCATGAGTATTAAGTTGCGAACAACAAATAATTACATTAAACAAAGTGTGTAATGTAAACAAAGCATATGCCCTCGAGCATATGAATGTTGTTTTCTCCCTAGTAGCAACAACACATCTACAACCTTAGAGGTTTCTGTCACTCCCCCAGATTAAATAGAGGTATGAACCCACTATCGAGCATAAATACCCCCTCTTGGAGTCACTAGCAACTACTCGGCCAAGATAGCTACTAACAACGGAGAGCATGCAAGATCATAAACAACATAGAGATAACATAAGATATATTTCAGTATAGCAACTCAATCATAACACCAATATTCATCGGATCCCAACAAACCAAACATGTAGAATTGCATAACTATGATCTCAATCATGTAGGGCAGCTCATGAGATCTAAACATGAAGCACATGGTGGAGGAGACAACCATCTAGCTACTGCTATGGACCCATAGTCCAAGGTAGACTACTCACTCATCGCTCCGGAGGCAAGCATGGTGATGAAGAAGACCTCCGGTGGTGATTCCCCTCTCCGGCAGGGTGCCGGGAAGAGCTTCTGGACCCTCCCGATCTTCGGGTCGACGACGGCGGCGGATCGCGATGTGTTTCTGGAAAATTGATCGGGTACTTAGGTTTTTTCCGTCGAGGGGTCTTTATAGGCGAAGGGGCATCGTCAGAGGTGGACCGAGGTGCCCTCACACATAGGGGGTGCGGCCAGGGGTTGGGCCGCGCTGCCCTGGTGTGTGGGGCCCTCGTGGCCCCCCTCCTACTCCTATTCGGATCTCTGGAAGCTTTCGGGAAAAATAAGACTTCAGGAACTTGTTTCTACCAATTCCAAGAATATTTCCTGTGTAGCTTTTCTGAAACACAAAAACAGCAGAAAACAGGGAACTAGCACTGTAGCGGCTTGTTAATAGGTTAGTTCCGGAAAATGCATAAAAGTGCCACGAAGTGTAAAAAAACAGTAGGCAAATGGTGTCAAAACAAGCATGGAGCATCAAAAATTATAGATACGTTGGAGACGTATCAAGCATCCCCAAGCTTAACTCCTGCTCGTCCTCGAGTAGGTAAGTGATAACAAAAGAATAATTTTTTAGGTGACATGCACCTACACAATCTTGATCATATATGTAAGTATTTGTGAGCTGGGATCATAAGAACTTAAAACATGGGCATGAAAGATATAATCTTGACAATAGAAACTTAGTAACCATGTTATAACATGAAAATGAACACAAACAAAATATCATGAAAATGAAACAATGAAACTCAAACGTGTGTTCAAATCATAAGGAAAAACATACAAATGGTTTTCAGCTTGTCCTTCATGGAGAGCAAAACATAAATGCATAGGACACCTTCAAGTTTAAGAGGGCGACTAGATACAAATAATTTGAGAACAAGTGAAACCAACAATATGAATCAATCAATGAAAACTTTGGGACAATGCACATTATACTAAGAATGGCAACTATGCTCTCTTAATGGTGCATAAAGATAGAAGGTGGTGACTCAACATGAAAGTAAAAGAAAGGCCCTTCGCAGAGGGAAGCAGTGATTGCAAGTTTTATAACCTTCAAAAATTATGTTACTTACCGGCTTTGAGCTCTCATTGCCCCCATCATAAGCATCTTGAATGGTTAAAGTTAATGCGAGAACAATTATGATGCATATGCTTGACAAATCATAAGTTGAAAACCTCGTGTCCCATGAATACGAGTACCCAAACCTCATGATACTCCACTTAGAGTCCCAAGCAAGGCTCTTGTCATTGTAAGTATATGTGTATCATCGAGAACCACAAACGGGGTACCTCCGTGCCCAATGACATGGAACAAGCCCACATCAAAATGACAGGACAAGCAGACAATGAACACCTCGACATCTCTTTTATTTGTCATTTGTTTAGCTTTTTATTTTGAGATGCGTCGTCGAATGTCCACCATGGGTATGCTGCAAATTTCCACCATGAATTATGCATGGCTTAGATTGGCGGCCCAGGCGTTTCCCTAACACATATACAAACTCCATGATCCCCGCAAGATTCCCAATTCATTTCACACCGCGGGCATCCATAAACAAAAGATCACGATATCAACTCAAATAAGAAGTGCAATGTTGAAAGATTGCCCCATGATGGCATGGCTGGGCTAGTCTCCAACTTACAACTTGCAAGCATAACAACTCAACATAAGAGACCACAATGTCAAATTTTTAAGAACAAGAAAAAGTAAAGTGTGCCTTCCGGTTCGTGAGAGCTTTACTGACCAATTTTCGCTTAACACTGGTAAGAGTTTAATTTGAAGAGAAAATAAAAGCAAGTCAAATTTACTTGGAATAACAAATTGCTAGTAGGTATGTATGGTGGACACTTTGGCAAAACTTGGTTTTTAGGAGTTGGATGCACGAGTAGAGCTCATACTCAGTACAAGGCAAGGGCTAGCAAAAGACTGGGAGCGACCAACTAAGAGAGCAATAATGGCCAAACTCATGCAAAGCGACAAAGCGACATTAAAAGAAGCATAAGATGGCATCAAAATTCAAAAACTAAATGATCATAGAGGCTATTGGCGACTTTATATGAGTCTAACATGTGTGAGCATGCGCCAAGTCAACCCAAATAAAGCATCAAGGAGAAAACCAAAATAATGCTTTCAAACAATAAAAACAACACATGATTTTTTCAAAGGCTCATTAAGCAATCTCAGTTATTTGAGACAAGTCATGCTACAGCAAAACCACTAAGCATACTATCAAAAAGACATCAAGCATGACATGAAAAAGCCTAAGCCGCAGTCTACACAAGCTCCTTCTTGTACCACTTTTTTGCATAAAGCTTTTTCTCTTTTCCAACACCATTTGAAATTTTTTAAGACACCTCTTTTGTTGAAAACCAATAAAGATCAGAGGCAAAAATACACCTTGATGAAGAGATATGACAAGGTCTGAATGCAAATCAAGGCGAAAACAAAAACCAAAAGCAGTAGCAGAAAAAGAAGAACACTCAGTTTTTGATAAGAATGAAAACTAGAGCGTTCTTGGCAAATGAAAAGCAAGGCAACTTCTCCAAAAGAAATTTGTTGGGGTCCAACCATTTATTGCAGCAAACAAAACAAAACTAATAAAGAAAACTAAAACAACTGACGCTCCAAGAAAAACACATAGTGCATGAAGCAATACAAATATAGTGTTTTGAAAGGTGACCTGATTTTTGCCGATGAAGAAGGGGTGCCTCGGGGGCATCCCCAAGCTTTGACGCTTGTACTTCTTGGATATTTCTTGGGGTGATGCATGGGCATCCCCAAGCTTGAGCTTTTGTCCATTCTTCAACTCATCTCATCATTCTCCAATCCCTACACTTGAAAACTTCCTTCATACAAAACTAAACACAAATCTATTAGCAACATTAGTGTAAGCATATCATATAATCAACCTCTTTTTGCTTCAGGTTTCAACCCAAAACCACCACATATATAGCATATACTACTGTAGCAACTTCCCCAAAAGTTCCGTGATCAAAAGAACTCAAAAGAAAGCGATAAAGCAGCAAACACAAATATTGGCAGAAATCTGTCAAAACAGAACAGCTGACAAAGGTCGAATTTTTGAGGGGTTTTCTGTTGCTCAAATAAAAAAGTGTTCAACTAACTAAAGTTTGGATATAACCTGGGACATAGGCACAAGAAATCGCAGGTCCAAAAGATATACAGAGAATTTATATGAATTTTTACGGTGCAGCACCGAAAACAGTTTCAGGACAGCAACATCCCCAAATCTTTACCTCACTCGAATTAGAGGATTCTCTTGGCACAACAATAAAATAAAAAAGGATAAGGAGCGGTCATTACAGTAGTAATGACTTCCAAGACTCAAATAAAAGAAAAAGTACTGGAAATAAAACATTGGGTTATCTCCCAAGAGTGCTTTTCTTTAACGCCTTTGAGCTAGGCGCAGAAAATTGCGAATCAAGTAACATCAAGTGATGAAGCATCAATTACCTCATAATTTGCTCTAAGAATAGAGTCAAAAAGTAATTTCTTTCTTTTCCTAGGGAAGTGTTCCATACCTTTCTTTAGTGGGAATTGGTATTTTATAGTGCCTTCCCTTATATCAATGATGGCACCTACAGTTCGAAGAAAGGGTCTTCCCAGAATAATAGGACATGAAGCATGGCATTCAACGTCCATAACGAGAAAATCAATGGGAACAAGGTTATTGTTAACCACAATAAGAACATCATTAATCCTTCCCAAAGGTTTCTTCTTAGCAACATCAGCAATAGGAACATCATAATAACATTTTTCAAGAGGCGGTAAATCAATCATGTCATAAATTTTTCTAGGCATGATAGAAATACTAGCACCTAGATCACATAAAGCATGGCAATCAAAACCATTAACATGCATATCAATGATGGGTTCCCAACCATCTTCTAACTTCTTGGGAACAGAAGCTTTTTGCTGCAACTTTTCATCCCTAATTTTCATGAGAGCATTGGTAATATGCTTAGTAAAAGCAATATTTAAAGAACTAGCATTGGGAGTCAAAGCAAGCTTTTGCAAGAACAAAATAACTTCAGATATATTGCAGCCATCAACATCAAAATCATTAAAAGAAATAGAGCTATCATCTCCCACACTCTGAAAAATTTCAGCACTCTTTTGAGAAAAAGTTTTGGCAGTTTTAGGCTTTTTAACACAAGGAGTGGGAGTTTTCTCTACACCAATCAAAGTAAGAGGATTGCTAGCATTAGGAGCAACATCATTAGAGGTAGTAATAGTACAAACTTTTAAATTCCTAGCAATCTCATCCTCTCTTTCCCATCTAGCATGCAATTCTGCTAACAATCTGAGATTTTCATAAATTCCAACTTGGATAGCATTAGCAGTAGCAAAAACATTGTTCTCTTTCACATCATTAGGCAACACTTTTAATTTCAGAAGTTCAACATCATGAGCAAGGCTATCAACTTTAGAAGCAAGAATATCAATTTTGCCTAACTTTTCCTCAACAGACTTGTTAAAAGCAGATTGTTTTACCATGAAGTCTTTGAGCATGACTTCAAGTTCAGAGGGCGCGGCCCTAGTGTTGTTGTAGGAATTACCATAAGAATTACCATTACCATTACCATTGGTAGAAGGATACGGCCTATAATTGTTACTAGCAAAATTGTTCCTATAAGAATTGTTGTTAAAATTATTGTTTCTAATGAAATTCACATCAACATGCTCTTCTTGAGCAACCAAAGAGGCTAAAGGAACATTATTAGGATCAACATGAGTCCTATCATTAGCAAGCATAGCCATAATGGTATCAATCTTATCACTCAAGGAAGAGGTTTCCTCAATAGAATTTACCTTCTTACCTTGTGGAGCTCTCTCGGTGTGCCATTCGGAGTAATTTACCATCATTTTGTCAAGTAGCTTTGTTGCAGCGCCCAAGGTAAGGGACATAAAAGTGCCTCCAGCAGCTGAATCAAGTAGGTTCCTCGAAGAAAAATTTAGTCCTGCATAAAAAGTTTGGACAATCATCCAAGTAGTCAGTCCATGAGTGGGGCAATTCTTTATCATAGATTTCATTCTTTCCCAAGCTTGAGCAACATGTTCATTATCAAACTGACTAAACTTCATAATATTGCTACGCATAGACATAATCTTAGCAGGAGGATTGTATCTACCAATAAAAGCATCCTTACACTTTGCCCACGAATCAATACTATTCTTAGTCAAAGACAGCAACCAATCTTTAGCTTTTCCTCTCAAAGAAAAAGGAAACAACTTGAGCTTAATAATATCACTTTCTACATCCTTATACTTTTGCATCTCACATAGCTCAACAAAATTGTTGAGATGAGCTGCAGCATCTTCAATACTAGCACCAGAAAATTGCTCTTTCATAACAAGGTTCAACAAAGCAGGCTTAATCTCATAAAAGTTTACAGCAGGAGCAGGTGGTGCAATAGGAGTGCAGATAAAATCACTATTGTTCGTGCTAGTAAAGTCACACAACTTGGTGTTTTCAGGATTAGCCATTTCAGCAAAACTAAAAGTAGATAAGTAAAACAACTACCAAGGATTCTAATTTTTTTTTGGGTTTTTGATATAAAATGATGCACGTAAAATAAATAAAGTAAAGCAAAACAATAACAAAGTAAAGGATGTGCGTGCAAAAAACTCCCCTTGCAGAGGTCTTCCACTCTTCCCCGGCAACGGCGCCAGAAAACTGTGCTTGATGCGTGGTGAATGACCACCGTTGGGAACCCCAAGAGGAAGGTGTGATGAGTATAGCAGCTAGTTTTCCCTCAGTTAAGAAACCAAGGTTATGTCGATCAGGAGAAGAGCGGGCAATACGACTGTAGGTGATGCTTGCTAGTTTGCGACAGCTTCGGACAATTTATATATGGTGCCTCGTCCAAGCTTTGCTTGCTAGCTACAACGCGGAACCTGCACACAACACAACCAAGTACTTTGCTCCCAACTTGCGACGAGGTTGTCAATCTCACCGGTTTGCTTGAAACAAAGGGTATAAGCGTATCGAGTGGAAAACAGTAAAAGAATGCGAGTAAAGTAAACAGTGCGAGTAAAGTAAACAGGTGATAGCAATATGATGGAAATATGAACGGGGTCCACAGTTCACTAGTGGTGTCTCTCCATAAGATAAATAACACATGCTGGGTAAACAAATTACAGTTGGGCAATTGATAGAATAAAGATAAACGTGATATGTCGAGAAGATCACTATGCGATTTACTCTGGGCATTACAACAAAATACATAGACCGCCATCCAACTGCATCTATGACTAATAATCCACTTGTGGCGAATCAATCCGAGAACTCCACAAGTATTAAGTTGCGAACAACAGATAATTGCATTAAGCAAAGTGTGTAATGTAAACAAAGCATATGCCCTTGAGCATATGAATGTTGTTTTCTCCCTAGTAGCAACAGCACATCTACAACCTTAGAGGTTTCTGTCACTCCCCCAGATTAAATAGAGGCATGAACCCACTATCGAGCATAAATACCCCCTCTTGGAGTCACTAGCAACTACTCGGCCAAGATAGCTACTAACAATGGAGAGCATGCAAGATCATAAACAACATAGAGATAACAAAAGATATATTTCAGTATAGCAACTCAATCATAACACCAATATTCATCAGATCCCAACAAACCAAATATGTAGAATTACATAACGGTGATCTCAATCATGTAGGGCAGCTCATGAGATCTGAACATGAAGCACATGGTGGAGAAGACAACCATCTAGCTACTGCTATGGACCCATAGTCCAAGGTAGACTACTCACTCATCGCTCCGGAAGCAAGCATGGCGATGAAGAAGACCTCCGGTGGCGATTCCCCTCTTCGGCAGGGTGCCAGGAAGAGCTTCTGGACCCTCCCGATCTTCGGGTCGACGGCGGTGGCGGATCGCGATGTGTTCTGGAAAATTGATCGGGTTCTTAGGTTTTTTTCCGTCGGGGGGTCTTTATAGGTGAAGGGGCATCGTCAGGAGTGGACCGAGACAGTCTCACACGTAGGGGGCGTGGCCAGGGCCTGGGCCGCGCCGCCCTGGTGTGTGGCCACCTTGTGGCCCCACTCCGTCTCCTTTTCGGATCTCTGGAAGCTTCCGGGAAAAATAAGACTTCACGAACTTGTTCCATCCAATTCCGAGAATATTTCCTGTGTATCACTTCTGAAACACAAAAAAAGCAGAAAATAGGGAACTGGCACTGTGGCGACTTGTTAATAGGTTAGTTCCGGAAAATGCACAAAAGTGCCATGAAGTGTAACGAAACAGTAGGCAAATGGTGTAAAAACAAGCATGGAGCATCAAAAATTATAGATACGTTGGAGACGTATCAGGGGTCTTTATAGGCGAAGGGGCATCGTCAGAAGTGGACCGAGGTGGTCTCACACATAGGGGGCATGGCCAGGGGCTGGGCCACGCCGCCCTGTTGTGTGGCCAACCCATGGCCCCTCTCCGTCTCCTCTTATGACTTCTGGAAGCTTCGGTAAATTTCTGGATGTTCGGCTTTTGTTTCGTCCAATTCCGAGAATATTTCCTATGTAACTTTTCTGAAACACAAAAACCGCAGAAAATAGGGAACTGGCACTGTGGCATCTCGTTAATAGGTTAGTTCCGGAAAATGCATAAAAATGCCACGAAGTGTAACGAAACACTAAGCAAATGGTGTAAAAACAAGCATGCAACATCAAAAATTATAGATACATTTGAGACGTATCAGCATCCCCATGCTTAACTCCTGCTCGTCCTCGAGTAGGTAAGTGATAACAAAAGAAATAATTTTTGAGGTGACATGCACCTACACAATCTTGATCATCTATATAAGTGTTGTGCGCTGGGATCAAAAGAACTTAAACATAGGCATGAAAGACATAATCTTGATAGAAGAAACTTAGCAACCATGTTATAACATGAAAAAGAACACAAACGAAAGATCATGAAAATGAAACAATGAAAGTCAAACATGTGTTCAAATCATATGGAAAAAACATACAAATGGTTTTCAGCTTGTCCTTCATGAGAGAGCAAAACATAAATGCATAGGACACCTTCAAGTTTAAGACGGCGACTAGATACAAGTAATTTAAGAACAAGTGAAACCAACATCATGAATCAATCAATGAAAACTTTGGGACAGTGCACATTATACTCAGAATGACAACTATGTTCTCTTACACGGTGCATAAAGATAGAAGGTGGAGACTCAACAAAAAAGTAAAAGAAAGGCCCTTCGCGGAGGGAAGCAGTGATTGCAAGTTTTATAAACCTTCAAAAATTATGGTACTTACTAGCTTTGAGCTCTCATTGCCCCCATCATAGGCATCTTGAATGGTTAGAGTTAATGCGAATACACTTATGATGCATATGCTTGACAAATCATAAGTTGAAAACCTTGTGTCCCTTGAAGTACGAATACCCAAACCTCATGCTACTCGACTTAGAGTCCCAAGCAAGCTCTTGTCAT
The DNA here is from genome assembly GCA_007115705.1 of Dactylis glomerata. Classification (NCBI taxonomy): domain Eukaryota; kingdom Viridiplantae; phylum Streptophyta; class Magnoliopsida; order Poales; family Poaceae; genus Dactylis; species Dactylis glomerata. The sequence continues at coordinate 4,487,897 of QXEO01000472.1, read as the reverse complement.
TGTAAATATATGTGTATCATCGATAACCGCCAACGGGGTACCTCCGTTCCCGATGACATGGAGCCCACATCAAAATGACAGGACAAACAGACAATGAAGACCTCGACATCTCTTTTATTTACCATTGGTATAGCTTTTTATTTTGAGATGCGTTGTCGAATGTTCACTATGGGCATACTGTAAATTTCCACCATGAATGATGCATGGCTTAGATTAGCGGCCCAAGTGTTTCTCTAACACGTATACAAACTCCATGATCCCGCAAGATTCCCAACTTATTTCACATCGCGAGTATCCATAAACAAAATATCACGATATCAACTCAAATAAGAAGTGCAATGTTGAAAGCTTACCCCATGACAGCATGGTTTGGCTAATTTCCAACTTACAACTTGCAAGCATAACAACTCAACATAAGAGAGCCACAATGTCAAAATTTTAAAGCGAGAAAAGTAAAGTGTGCCGTCAGGTTCGTGAGAGCTTTACTAACCAATTTTCGCATAACACCAAAAAGAGTTTAATTTGAAGAAGATAAAAGCAAGTCAAATGTACTTTGGAATAGCAAATTGCTAATAGGTATGTATGGTGGACACAATGGAACAACTTGGTTTTTAGGATTTGAATGCACGAGTAGAGCTCATACTCAGTACAAAATGATGGCTAGCAAAAGACTGAGAGCGACCAACTAAGAGAGCAATAACAGCCATAATCATGCAAAGCGACAAAGCAACATTAAAAAAGCATAAGATGACATCAAAAGTCAAAAACTAAATGATCATAGAGGCTTATGGCGACTTTGTATGAGTCAAACATGTGTGAGCATGCGCCAAGTCAACCCAAATAAAGCATCAAAGGAGAAAACCAAAATAATGCTTCCAAATAATTAAAAGAACGCATGATTTTTTTCAAAGGCTCATTAAGCAATCTCAGTAATTTGAGACAAGTCATGCTACAGAAAAACCACTAAGAATACTATCAAAATGACATCAAGCACGACATGCAAAAGTCTAAGCCGCAGTCTAAACAAGCTCCTTTTTGTACCACTTTTTTGCATAATTTTTTTTCTCTTTTCCAACACCATTCGAACATTTTTGAAACAACTCTTTAGATGAAAACCAACATGTACCAGAGGTCAAAATACACCTTGATATAAAGATATAAGAAGTTCTGAATACAAATCAAGGCGAACAACGAAAGCTAAATGCAGTTCTAGAAAAAGAGAACACTCGTTGAACGATAAGAGTGAAAAACGGAGTGTTCTTGGCAAATGAAAAGCAAGGCAACTTCTCCAAAAGGAATTTGTTGGGGTCCAACCATTTATTTCAGCAAACAAAACTAAACAAAACTGAAAACTAAAAACAACTGACGCTCCAAGAAAAACGCATAATGCATGAAGCAATAAAAATATAGTGTGTTGAAAGGTGACCTGATTTTTGCCGATGAAGAAGGGGTGCCTCGGGGGCATCCCCAAGCTTTGATGCTTGTACTTCTTGGATATTTCTTGTGGTGACATGGGCATCCCAAAGCTTGAGCTTTTTTCCATTCTTCAACTCATCTCATCATTCTCCAATCCCTACACTTGAAAACTTCCTTCATACAAAACTAAACACAATTCTATTAGCAACATTAGTGTAAGCATAGCATTGAATCAACCCTTTTTGCTTCAGGTTTCAACTCAAAACCACCATATATAAAGAATATACTACTGTAGCAACTTTCCCAAAAGTTTCGTGATCAAAAGAACTAAAAAAGAAAGCGATCGAGCGGCAAACACAAATAATGGCAGAAATCTGTCAAAACAGAACAGCTGACAAATGTCGAATTTTTAGAGGATTTTCTGTTGCTCAAATCAAAAAGTGTATAACTAATTAAAGTTTGGATATAACTTGGGGCATATGCACAAGAAATCGCAGGTCCAAAAGATATACTGAGAATTTTTAGGAATTTTTACGGTGCAGCACCGAAATCTGTTTCAGGATAGCAACATCCCCAAATCTTACCTCACTCAAATTAGAGGCTTCTCTTGGCACGAAAACGAAATAAAAATGATAAGGAGAGGTCATTACAGTAGTAATAACTTCCAAGACTCAAATAAAAGAAAAAGAACTGAAAGTAAAAATATTGGGTTATCTCCCAAGAGTGATTTTCTTTAACGCCTTTGAGCTAGGCGCAGAAAGTGCGAATCAAGTAATATCAAGTGATGAAGCATCAAGCTCATAATTTGCTCTAAGAATAGAGTCAAAAAGTAATTTCTTCCTCTTCCTAGGGAAGTGTTCCATACCTTTCTTGAGTGGGAATTGATATTTGATGGTGCCTTCCCTCATATCAATGATGGCACCTACAGTTCGAAGAAAGGGTCTTCCCAAAATAATAGGACATGAAGCATTGCATTCAACATCCATGACAAGAAAATCAATGGGAACAAGGTTATTGTTAACCATAATAATAACATCATTAATCCTTCCCAAAAATTTCTTCTTAGCGACATCAGCAATAGGAACATCATAATAACACTTTTCAAGCGGTGGTAAATCAAGCATATCATAAATCTTTCTAGGCATGATAGAAATACTAGCACCTAGATCACATAAAGCATGGCAATCAAAACCATTAACATGCATACCAATGATGGGTTTCCAACCATCTTCTAACTTCTTGGCAATAGAAGCTTTTTGCTTCAACTTTTCATCCCTAATTTTCATAAGAGCATTGGTAATATGCTTAGTAAAAGCTACATTTATAGGACTAGCATTAGGAGTCGAAGCAAGCTTTTGTAAGAACAAAATAACTTCAGATATATTGCAGCCATCAACATCAAAATCATTAAAGGAAATAGAGCTATCAACTTCTACACTCCGAAAAATTTTAGCACTCTTTTGAGACAAAGTTTTAGCAGTTTTAGGCTTTTTAACACTAGGAGTAGGAGTTTTCTCTACACCAATCAAAGTAAGAGGATTGCTAGCATTTTGAACAACATCATTAGAGGTAGTAATAGTACATACCTTCATCTTTCTAGCCATCTCATCTTCTCTTTCCCACCTGGCATGCAATTCTGCTAGCATCCTAACATTTTCATCAATTCTAACTTGGATGGCGTTAGCAGTAGCAAAAGGATTGTTCTCCTTCACATCATTAGGCAACACTTTTAATTTCAGAAGTTCAACATCATGAGCAAGGCTATCAACTTTAGAAGCAAGAATATCAATTTTGCCTAACTTTTCCTCAACAGACTTGTTAAAATCATTTTGCTTACCGATGAAGTCCTTGAGCATTACCTCAAGCTCGGAGGGCGCGGCCCTAGTGTTGTTGGAGGAATTACCATAAGAGTTACCATAACCATTACCATTGCTACAAGGATATGTCCTATAATTGTTACTAGCAAAATTGTTCCTATAAGCATTGTTGTTGAAATTATTATTTCTAATGAAGTTTACATCAACATGCTCTTCTTGAGCAACCAAAGAGGCCAAAGGAACATTATTAGGATCTACATGAGTCCTATCATTAGAAAGCATAAGCATTATAGCATCAATCTTATCACTCAAGGAAGAGGTTTCATCAACAGAATTTAACTTCTTACCTTGTGGAGCTCTCACGGTGTACCATTCAGAGTAATTTACCATCATATTGTCGAGAAGCTTCATTGCGGCGCCCAAGGTAAGGGACATAAAAGTGCCTCCAGCAGCTGAATCCAATAGGTTCCTTGAAGAAAAATTCAGTCCTGCATAAAAAGCTTGGACAATCATCCAAGTAGTCAGTCCATGAGTGGGACAATTCTTTATCATAGATTTCATTCTTTCCCAAGCTTGAGCAACATGTTCATTATCAAACTGGCTAAACTTCATAATATTGCTACGCAAGGCTATAATCTTAGCAGGAGGATAGTATCTACCAATAAAAGCATCCTTACACTTAGCCCATGAATCAAAACTATTTTTAGGCTAAGACAGCAACCAATCCTTAGCTTTTCCTCTCAAAGAAAAAGGAAACAACTTAAGTTTAATAATATCACTCTCTACATCCTTATATTTCTGCATCTCACATAGCTCAACAAAATTGTTGAGATGAGCTGCAGCATCATCAGTACTAGCACCAGAAAATTGCTCCTTCATAACAAGGTTCAACAAAGCAGGCTTAATCTCATAAAAAATTGCAGCAGGAGTAGGTGGCGCAATAGAAGTGCAGATAAAATCACTATTATTCGTGCTAGTAAAATCACACAACTTGGTGTTCTCAGGAGTAGCCATTCTAGCAAAGCTAAAAGCAAACAAGTAAAAACAACTATAAGGAAACTAATTTTTTTGTGTTTTTGATAAAACGATGCAAGTAAAAATAAAGTAAAGCAAAACTTAAAACAAAGTAAAGGATGTGTGTGCGAAACTCCCCTTGCAGAAGTCTTCTTTTTCCCTGGCAACGGCGCCAGAAAAGAGTCTTGATGCGGCACGGTGTTGATGGTTTTTCACCGTCCAGTTGGGAACCCCAAGAGGAAGGTATGATGAGTATAGCAGCAAGCTTTTCCCTCAGAAAGAAACCAAGGTATGTCGAATCTAGGAAAAAGCCAAACTCAAGAAGGTGATACTTGCTAGCCTAGTGACACTCCAACAAGGGCGCCATTAACGATAACGTGTTAGCGCGTCTTCAACTAGTAGCAACGTGGAACCTGCACACAACAGAACCAAATACTTTGCTCCCAACTTACGATGAGGTTGTCAATCTCACCGGTTTGCTTGAAACAAAGGAATGATCGTATCGAGTGGAAAGCAATAGTAATATGCGAGAAAGTAAACAGTGCGAGTAAAGTAAACATGTGATAGCAATATAAAGGAAATAGGACCGGGGTCCACAGTTCACTAGTGGTGTCTCTCCATAAGATAAAATAACACATGCTGGGTAAACAAATTACAGTTGGGCAATTGATAAAATAAAGATAACATGCTAAGTCGAGAGGATCACTATGAGATTTACTCTGGGCATTACAACAAGATACATAGACCGCGATCCAACTGCATCTATGACTAATAATCCACCCATGGGGAATCAGTCTGAGAACCCCACAAGTATTAAGTTGCGAACAACAGATAACTGCATTAAGCAAAGTGTGTAATGTAAACAAAGCATATGCCCTTGAGCATAAGAATGTTGTTTTCTCCCTAGTGGCAACAGCACATCTACAACCTTAGAGGTTTCTGTCACTCCCCCAGATTAAATAGAGGCATGAACCCAACTATCGAGCATAAATACCCCCTCTTGGAGTCACTAGTATCTACACGGCCAAGATAGCTACTAACAACGGAGAGATGCAAGATCATAAACAACATAGAGATAACATAAGATAATATTCAGCACATCAACTCAATCATAACAACAATATTCATCGGATCCCAACAAACACAACATGTAGAATTACATAACGGTGATCTCGATCATGTAAGGCAGCTCACGAGATCTAAACATGAAGCACATGGTGGAGAAGACAACCATCTAGCTACTGCTATGGACCCATAGTACAAGGTAGACTACTCACTCATCGCGCCGGAGGCAAGCATGGCGATGAAGAAGACCTTCGGTGGCGATTCCCCTCTCCGGCAGGGTGCCGGGAAGAGCTTCTGGACCCTCCCGATCTCGGGTCGACGACGGCAGTGGATCGCGATGTGTTTCTAGAAAAGTGATCGGGTGTTTAGGTTTTTCCCATCGGGGGGTCTTTATAGGCGAAGGGGCATCGTCAGAAGTGGACCGAGGTGGTCTCACACATAGGGGGCGCGGCCAGGGGCTGGGCCGCGCCGCCCTGTTGTGTGGGCCCCTCATGGCCCCACTCCGTCTCCTCTTCGGTTCTCTGGAAGCTTTGGAAAATTTCTGGATGTCTGGTTTTCGTTTCGTCCAATTCCGAGAATATTTACTGTGTAACTTTTCTAAAACACAAAAAAAGCAGAAAACAGGGAACTAGCACTGTGGCATCTCGTTAATAGGTTAGTTCCGGAAAATGCATAAAAACGCCACGAAGTGTAACAAAACACAAAGCAAATGGTGTAAAAACAAGCATGGAGCATCAAAAATTATAGATACATTTGAGACGTATCACTTAGCATCAGGAGATAACTTATATCTAACAGCACGTCTTGCAAGAAGATCTCTAATTGCACCAGCATCACTAGTAGCATGAAATTCATCAATAAAGGCATCATCTAACTCAATATAAGCATCATCAAAATCATTACTAGGGTGCTCCCTAGACTCATGTGAACTAGCATGTGTAACAGTAGTATTCTCCAATTGCTTAGTCCTAGCAATTGTAGCATCTAAAAAGGAACCTAACGAACCACTCTCATCAAGCATAGTAGAAGCATCATCAAGATTATCAGTAGCATTTTCAAACTCAGCAGAAGAAGAAGTAGCATGTGCATGCAGTGGTGTAAGCAACTTACTCATAACAGATGGCGAATCAAGAGAAACCGAGGTGTTCAGAGTCGTACCTCTTCTTGTAGTGGATGGCAAAATAGGAAACTTTCCATCACGAGGTTTACCCATGATGAATGGATTGCAGCGAACAATATGAATCCCAAGTGAACTTACAAATAAAGCTATGCTCCCCGGCAACAGCGCCAGAAAATAGTCTTGATGACCCATAAGTATAGGGGATCGCAATAGTCTTCGAGGGAAGTAAAACCCAAATTTATTGATTCGACACAAGGGGAGCCAAAGAATATTTATAAGCCTTAACAGATGAGTTGTCAATTCAGCTGCACCTGGAAACAGACTTGCTCGCAGTGGTTTATCAGTAACAACAGTTTTATGGTGGTGATAGTAGTAAAATAGTAGCAACAATAATAGAGTAAAGACAGTAGTAGTAGCAATAGTAAATAGTAGGATTAAAGACTATAGGCATAGGGATAGATGAACGGGTGCTGCATGGATAAGATAATTCATGAAATCAGTGAGACATGGGCAATTGCAGATAAATAATGATAAAACATCCTAGTACTAAATAACCATAGGCATGTGTTCCGTAAATAGTCGTACGTGCTCGCAATGAGAAACTTGCACGACATCTTCTGTCCTACCAGCCTGTTGCAGCAGGGCCTCAAGGGAAACTACTGGTAATTAAGGTACTCCTTTTAATAAAGTACCGGAGCAAAGCATTAACACTCGGTAAACACATGTGATCCTCACATCACAGCCATCCCCTCCGGTTATCCCAATTGTTGTCACTTTGGGGCCTCGGGTTCCGGACAATGACATGTGTATACAACTTGCAGGTAAGATCATAAACAACAAGTATCATCATAAAACAATAACAAGTTCGGATCTGAGATCATGGCACTCGGGCCCAAAGTGACAAGCATTAAGCACAACAAGTTGCAACAATGTCATAAGCACTAATAAAAGATACTAGGCACCATGCCCTAACAATCTCATAGCAAATTACATGAATGATCTCATCCAATCCCTACCATCCCCTTCGCCTACAGAGGGAATTACTCACACATGGATGGGGGAGTCATGGATGCTTGATGGGGAGACGTCGATGATGATGGTGATGAAGATCTCCTCCAAATCCCCGTCCTGGCAGGGTGCCAGAACAGAGTTTCTGGTTCCGAATCGCGGTTTCTGATGTTGGCGGCGCAGCGGAAGTCTATCTGGGAAAAACTCCGAACCCCCGCTCCTTTCAGGTCAGAGGGTATATGTAGGCGGAAGGAGGGGTCGAGGCGACGGCCGAGGTGGCCTCACCACAGGTGGGCGCGGCCAGGCCTGGGCCGCGCCCCCTAGTGGTGAGCCTGGCTCCCAGCCCTTCTCCGTCTCATCTTCTGGCTCCGTGGGTCTTCTGGTAAAATAGGAATTTTGCAGTATTTTCCGGGATTTTTCCTGAAAGTCGGATTTCTGCACAAAAACAAGACAACAGGGCAATTCTGCTGAAAACAGCATTAGTCCATGTTAGTTGTATTCAAAACACACAAATTAGAGGAGAAACAATAGCAAAAGTGTTCGGGAAGTAGATACGTTTTGGACGTATCATCCTCCTGCAGAATTGTTTGGTTTCTGGGTGGGGAGGCGGAGCTCCACGCCTGGTTCTGTTCGGCGGTAGCGCAGACCAAGGACGCCGGGAAGTCCTTACATTTATCGGTGCCCAGGTTTGTAGGAAGTCTTACCTCAAGGTTTTCCATTTGGTTGCTGATTTACCTTGATCACTACCCTAGCGCAAGATCACGGGAATGTGACAGATTGGTATGAATCATACAAAAAGATACACGTTTTCATTATTTTTCCTTCAGTTCCACTCTACTGCTACAAGTATTACATTGATTTCTACGGGTCTATAGTTCATCTGTACTAGCTTGGTTCAGTTGGAGACTAAAATCAGATTCTACGTATAGAATGAAGAATATATTACTGGTCAAATGTTGTATGTTTAATTTTTTCCTACTATCAAATTTGGAATCACAAAAAATATTTAAAATCTTACATAGAACTTTAATAGTCGAGGCCTTTCCATTTGTCTGACCTTGCAAGGGAAAGAGAAATACATAATATTGAAGTATTGTGTTGCTAACAAGCTGATTTCGCTAGACGATGAAATGTTGATTGGTACCGTTCCTTGAATATAGCACCAACCTTACTTGATCAGACATTGGCATGCCATATTGGTCATTGCGACTCAGATCATACGTACATAAATTCGCACACTTACAAAACTCATGATTATTGGGAGATGAATAGTGTTCCTTTCAGATTGCAATAATTGCCTTTTTTGTTTGCACACAAGTGATGAAGTAACAGATTTAAAATAATAGTAACTGTTCTGATGGGGTTTAAATGATTCTACTCAATGTGCAATGGATATTATCACAAGTACATTAGCAAAGTTTTTTTTGTTTGTTCCATACATGTATTTTCTAATTATCAGTTTCCGCCGCAACGCGCGGGGTATCATCTAGTTGTAATAGTGATGCCACCCCTGTTTAATTCTGCATTGGTGTTCATTTTTTTGAATCTAGTTGTCTATGCTATGATGGGATGTGGGTGACCAGGCACTATAGTTGATTTGTGTATGTTGATGACCACATGACTGCCTTCAACATCTATATATGTAAACTTAATTCACATGTGTTCTAGTTCATGGGATGATCTCCATTTATTTCTTAAACTGAATTTACACACATCCAGAACACATATAACTTTGCCAAGTAAGTTTGACCAAGAATCAAAGCCTTTTCTCCCTCATTATGTGCTCTATGTATACACTGCATTGGTTGAATCTAATTCTGATGTCAATAGCGATTAAATTTTCTTACCCTAGCTGAGATATTTTGATCATGCTAATGATTAAATTGTAGCAATGCATAATTCGTCAGGCATCAATTGTTGAATCGAATTTAGATGTCAAAAGTGATTAAATTTTATTACTCTGGCCCTATTTTTATTTCAAGTAGGTGCTGGGAAGGTGCGTAGAAGTACCTGCTTGCCTCTCACTTTGAAGATATCCACTTCAGGGTGCGTATCGTCTTTCTCACCCCCTATTTGTTCTTGTTTTGTTGGCATTCCATTTGGTTGATCTGTGCTATTTGTGCATTGGGTCATTACACCATGACTAATTTTGATAAAGATAACAATGGTTATCTGTTATATCCCTCGGTTCTCACTGACATTTCATGCTAAAAGCTATCTCATTTTTTTGGGATTTGTTCAGCTTAGGGATTTTATGTATGGTCTGTTCTGCTTGGGGTTGAAACTTGACATACCGTAATTATTTTTCTTATCATATACAAAACTGCAACTTTGTGTTCGTATTTGCTCTTATCTTGCTCCAGTGTAGGGATTAATTTACACCATGTAGATTGGAGATAGCTATTCTTTACTAGTTCTGCATGTGTGTTTGTATTACAGTTTCCAAGCAGTTATGTGTGTCACATAATTCAATTCGATTAGGAGCAGCAACAGTCACTTCAGTTTTTGCAGTTTGATATTCAGCTAACAACACTGAATAGATTCAGATAGCTCCACACTTTGCAACTTTTGGCACTGTTGTTTGCGCTCAGCGACTCAATTCTAAATTCAGCTGAAGATGGCGTCGCTGGACTCTTCATCCTCTTTTGGAGGACATGGCTAGCATGGACAATGGCGGCGGCATCCTCTTCGAGGACGCGTCCATCATGGACAACAACGGTGGCAAGATAACGCTGGCTCGTCGGCGCCGGAACTGTTGAAGGAAGCGGAGGCGGAGGCACGGACGCACGCCACCAGCTGTATGTGGCCAGGTAGGTGGAGCTGCGGTGAGACGGTAGAATACATAGGATGCATGGAAAGTAACTCTACCTATAGATGTTTTTTATTTACTCAACTGCTATTATTTTTGGGAGGTACTTTGCTTATTCTTTTGTTCTTGGTATTGTCTACACAATTTTTCTACATCTGTATGATTCTAATATGGTAATAAATATCTAATTTTGGCCAGGTATAAACTGAATTGGAAGTCGTAGTGGTGGGCAAGAAGCTGCAATGGAAGATAGGAAAGAAACCCTAACGGAATATAGAAAATACTATGGGTTCACCTTTCATTGCCTTAGTACTAGTCTCATGCTATGAGTTTCATTGTGTAGTACTAGTCCGCTGCCAAGCTTTGTTGTTTTGGATGTTGTTTTTCATGTACCAAATAGTCTTGATTTGTAGATTTTTGTAATAAATATTTGATTGTGAATTTGGTGTGAATATTTTGAACAGATAGTTTGTGTATTTAACTAGTCACAAAGTTTAACGTGCACAATGATCCATGTGGCGTTTATATGTAGCAGTTTGTTTTTGAAACCGTGGGCGCCAGGGGAGCTAGCGTCGGAGTAAAAACCAAGTACCTGTAGCGCACCTGTCATGCGCTACGGGTAATTTAGATACCCGTAGCGCATGTGTTGATGCGTTGCGGGTAGAAATATTCATAGCGCATTAGCATATGCGCTACGGGTATCTAAATTATCCGTAGCGCATGTGCAGGTGCGCTACGGGTAACGTATTACCAGTGGCGTGGTACCCGCAGCGCGGGGACATGCGCTACGGGTAGCAAATAGTGGTGCGCTGCGGGTAGCTGTTTTTCTAGTAGTGTACCTCGGGTCACATGCGTGTGCGGCTCCAGGGCGATCCCATCTCCCACCAAAATCCTCATCACCAGGCCTCCTGGCTGCCGCTACCGTCGGCGCCGACGATGGTGGCGGCACCCTGTCCGGCAAAGACGGTGAGGGTAAGGATGGCGCACTCCTGTTTCTCCCCTTTGCACGGAGAGGTGGACTAGATGGGGTGTGCATGAGGGATTAGCGTGGCGCCTGACATGGTGGCATGATGAGGTGGTCGAGCGGCGGTCTGGGGCGGCAGTGCAAGGCGGCTTGTGCGTTGGCTGGAGGCGGTCTAGGCCCATGGGCCAAAGGGCTGCGGCTGCTGCGCCCCCGCCATGGCCGTCATTGCCCTCCGTGGTTGTGGATCTTCTCCACCAGAATATTGCTTGTCGTCATGCGGGCATGGCGGCTAGGCTCGCCCTTGATCTGCCGGCTTTTGTCCCGGTGGGTTGGGCGGCCGGTGTTGGCCGGTTGCATGGGGGCTCAATTTGTATAAAGGATGCAGTCCTATGATTCCTCTACCTCCAAGAAGAAGATCTGCTCATGCCTGTCCTTCTTGATCTGGCCGGAGTGTCGAGTTTGGAAGGCTCCACTGGTGAACTCCCTAGTGTGCTTTATGCCTGGAGATTGCTGGATCAAATAAGATTCGGTCGTGCACACCCATGTTTCTTCCCGATCGTTTGGTTCTAGAGGGAGCGGCGCAAAGCTCTGCTATCTTTTGACATCAAAGGATATGTTTTGGTCCATGGTGAAGTCAGAGGCAGAGAATTTCGCGGAAGCCAGGATTTGAGGACTAGTAATGGTGGTTCGAGTCTTTGGAGCGATGAGGAATTTTCTTGGTGTTTCGTGTTTTGTTGCATCGGTATGCAAGTGGGGCCGACATAACATGTGAAGTTTGAAATCTTACCTTTTCAGGGTGAAAATCCAAGGTCTAGTCTTAATTGGCTGTGCCTAGCAATTGCCTTGTTGAAGGTATTAATTGTTTTGAGAGCAGGTACTATCTTCAGGGTGAAAACCTAAGATCTTTGATCGGGCGACAACGACGTTGGTGCACTATTTCCTTCTTGGACATGTCGGATGTTGTCTTGGTGGTGTTTGTGTTGCTGTTGTAAGGATTGGAACACTGCAGCGAGACTTTTCTTTTTTAGCTTCTTCTTCTTTTTTTGACTGTGTGCATCTGCACTACCATTAGACTATTTCGTGGCTGGGTATAATTAGTATTTTCATAATATTAATATATTCCCTTTACAAAAAAACATACATGAGGCAATGTGTACATTATTTAGTTACTTGAGTTTCGAGGGAGATGGGTAGCCCCTAAATTATCACCCTTGTATATTATTTTTCATAATGAATTATTATTATAAGATGTTTTTTCTAAATATAAATTCGCGCTTGTGGCATGATGCAGTACTGATCCTTGCCTAACGATATTAGTTTGCGTGCTGAATTACATCTTGAATCTGTTGAGGTAGAAACATGCATGAAGTAGCCAAAACAAGAAACTGATAATTGTTGATAATCCTTGGCTAAATCCCTAGCATAAGATGCTAGAATCGCTTCCCTTTTTTTAAAGATGCAACATGTGAGGAGTAATTGATCGTGGGTCTACATACTCCCTTTACCTCGCTAATTAATCGCCCCAGTCCACGAGAAATAAAGGAGGGTATTACTGCACACCTCCCTCATTTTTCTCCCCTAATTGACTAGTCCTTGGTTGCATCGCAAGGCGTAGTGAGCCCAATAAACCGGTATGGATGGAGTATCTTCTTATTCCCCCTTCTCACACACATGGTAGATGGGACACAACTATGCCAGTATTGATCCAGAGCTATTCCCTCCGTCCCGGTGTATAGGTCTTGCGCCTATCCCTAGATCGTCATTTTGATAAATATAATCTAAATTTTACAATATAAAAATTATACCATTAGAAAGTACAAAGTTTGAAGTTTCTAGTGATATATAATTTGTAGTATATAACTTATATTACGTTGGTCAAAATGATGATCTAAGGACACGCGCAGGACCTATAAACCGGGACGGAGGGAGTATCAAATCTAATTAAGTTCATTAGATACGACACATAACAAACGACAAGTTGAGGAGGCTGTATGTAAAAAGCTCACGATGGCAAGAACAGCTACATGAGACACTGCGTCGTGATCGGCCTTAGAGTGTAGTACTTCAAACTTTCTCGCAGAAGCAAACTTTTTATGGTTTAGTTTTAATATTAGATTTGTTATGGCAAGCTGGGCGTGACGCACAATCCGGACAAACCACTACTTGCTTCTGTGAATAACTTGAGGATAGTTTTAACCAATAGATGCAGCAGAAAATATAAACACAAACACAATGCACAAGTGACACAAGGATTTGCGTGGAAAACCTCCTCAAAGTGAGGAGGGAAAAACCATGGGTGTGGACCAACCGGTCCATGCAAGCTTCACTATGAGTAACCTTGGTACAGAGTCTCTCTAGAACCTCTAGATATTACAACACACTTCTCCTCGTTGCCCACCGGCAATAACAACAACAACCACAAGAGGTAAGATACAACAAAGCAAAGATATCACAGTTTCTGTCCTCTTCAGCAATCAGCGAACTGCTCTCAAACCGCAGATCCAAACAGCATGAAACTTGGTAGATAAGTAGACATATGAGTTCCCAACATACTGACCAAAAATCAGCTCAATCGAACACCGTTTGCCTACCCAAACTGTTTGTCTCCCAAAACTGCTCTGTGCTGAAACTGCAGCTGTCCGACCTGATAAAACTACTCTCAAATCTGAACCTCCACTGACCCAAATCCCAAACAGTGTAACCGGATCGAAGCACTCAAAGTAAGGAACAAGCTTACCGAGTTTGGAGCCAATCCAAGCACGTTTGAGCCTCCAAACACCAGCTTGAAGACAGATCGGTCAGAACTCATAAATCTGGATAGATTCACTTCTTCTTCTTCTTCTCCCCCTCTTCTCACTTGGTTGTGGTGTTCTAGTATGCTCTCTCACTCTCTCACAGCAGCAGCCACGTTCTTGGCTTGCTCTTGCTTGTCTCTCTCACATAGCCACCAAAGTGGCTAGGGTTTTCTCCTTTATACCTCTCAAGGAGGCACCTCAGCCGTTGGATGTGAACCTCGATCAACGGTTGATACGTGTTGGACTACTTGGGCTGATGTTGGGCTGCCAACACACCTCCATGTGAAGGGACATGACCCAACAAACTCCCCCTCCCGACATCATGGAGGGTCTCACTGCCTACCGGTAGTCATGCCGGCGAGCCGACGGCATACATCAAGCTTTGCTCTTGTCACCACCTTGGTCAACATATTAGCCCCATTGTCATCTGTGTGCACCTTCTCAAGTTGCAATTGTTTAGAACTCAGCACGTTTCAAATCCAATGGTAGCGTACCTCAATATGCTTCGACCTTGAATGAAAATGTGCATTCTTACTTAGGTGAATAGCACTTTGGTTGTCACAAAATAGCACATACTTGTCTTGCTTAAACCCAAGCTCACAAGCCAATCTTTTCAGCCACAATAGCTCTTTGCTCGCCTCTGTTACTGTGATTAACTTGGCCTCAGTTGTGTTCAAAGCCACACACTTTTGCAACCTGCTTTGCCATGACACAGCTCCCCCAGAATGGGTAACCAAGTAACCTGAAGTAGACTTTCTACCATCAATATCTCCAGCCAAATCTGAATCTAAATATGCAATCAACTTGGCCTTATTGCCACCAAAACAAAGCTTCATATTGGTGCTGCCCTGGAGATACCTCAAGATCCACTTCACGGCTTCCCAATGTGGTCTTCCTGGATTTGACATGAATCTGCTCATAGTACTAAATGCTTGAGCAATGTCAGGCTGTGTGCATACCATAGCATACATCAAACTCCCAACCGCTGAGGCATAAGGAACATTCTGCATTTCCTTTTCCATCTTTTTAGTGGAGGGACATTGCTTCTTGCTCAACTTAAAATGAGCTGCTAGTGGACAACTGACTTCCCTTGCTCCGTCCATCTTGAACTTGCGAAGTACCTTCTCAATGTATTTCTCTTGAGACAAGTACAACTTCTTGAATTTTCTGTCTCTCTCAATTCTCATGCCGAGAATACACTTTGCTGGACCCAAGTCTTTCATGGCAAAACTTTTACTCAACTCCTTCTTTAGTCTAGCAATCCTAGAGACATTCTTGCCAACAATCAAGATATCATCAACATACAGCAACAGAATGATATAATCATCACCTGAGAACCTCTTAATAAATACACAATGGTCTGAGCTACATCGCTTATAGCCTTGCTCCCCCATGACAGATTCAAACTTCATGTACCATTGTCTTGGTGCTTGTTTAAGGCTGTAGAGACTTTTCTTCAGCTTGCACACATAGTCTTCTTTGCCTTTAACAAGAAACCCCTCAGGCTGCTCCATGTAGATTTCTTCCTCCAACTCTCCATGTAGGAAAGCTGTCTTCACATCCATTTGCTCAACTTCCAAGTTCAGACTTGCTGCCACACCAAGGATCATTCTTATTGATGTCATCTTCACCACCGGAGAGAATATTTCATCAAAGTCAATACCCTTCCTTTGGCTAAATCCTTTCACAACTAGCCTGGCCTTATACCTTGGATGTGACGTGTGCTCTTCTTGCTTGATTCTGTAGACCCACTTGTTCTTCAGAACTTTCTTGCCCTTAGGCAACTTCACCAGCTCATATGTATGATTCTTATGCAAGGAATCCATCTCTTCTTGCATAGCCTTATTCCACTCCTTCTTGTTCTCATCTTTCATTGCCTCTGAAAAGCACTCAGTTTCTAAACCATCAGAAAATAACACCACATATTGATCTAATGCATACCTAGTGTTAGGAACACGGTCTCTGCTGGACCGTCTGAGTGGAGCTTCTGGTGGACTATCTGGTACTGGTGCTTCTTGCTGATCATGATCATTTTCTTCAGCATCATCATACTCTTGCTGCTGGGGAGCATCTTCTTCTCCACCTGTACCACTATGTGCATCATCTTGCACATCTTCTGCATCATCATTTTTAGCTTCTTGTTGGGCTGAATCTGCAGGTTCTGGGTCAGAATCAACTCTGTCTTGCTGCTGTCTTTGAGGAGGAACACCCACCGGAATTGACTCCAGAACTTTCTTCTTTGTCTTCACAATATCCTCAATTGTTTGGTCTTCAACAAACACAACATCACGGCTTCTCATAACTTTTCTTGCTATTGGATCAAACAACTTGTAGCCGAACTGATCACCTCCATAGCCAAGAAATATGCACTATCGTGTCTTTGAATCAAGCTTTGACCTCTCATCTTGAGGGATATGAACAAAGGCCTTGCACCCGAAAACCTTCAGGTGATCATATGAGACTTCCTTGCCATAAAAGACCTTGTTAGGAACGTCTCCGTGCAATGGATAACTTGGTGAGAGATAAACTGCAGCCAAAAAAGCTTCTCCCCAATAATGTTTTGGTAGCTTTGAACTTGACAGGAAGCATCTAACTCTCTCCACAATTGTCCTGTTCATCCTCTCAGCAAGACAATTCAGCTGTGGTGTCTGATACGTCTCAAACGTATCTATAATTTTTGATGCTCCATGCTTGTTTTTACACCATTTGCTTAGTGTTTCGTTACACTTCGTGGCATTTTTATGCATTTTCCGGAACTAACCTATTAACGAGATGCCACAGTGCCAGTTCCCTATTTTCTGTTGTTTTTGTGTTTCAGAAAAGTTACACAGGAAATATTCTCGGAATTGGACGAAACAAAAGCCGAACATCCAGAAATTTACCGAAGCTTCCAGAGAACCAAAGAGGAGACGGAAAGGAGCTAGGAGGCGGCCTCACCACCAGGGGGCGCGGCCCAGCCCCTAGCTGCGCCGCCCTATGTTGAGGGCCCCCTGGTCCACTTCTGACGCTGCCCCTTCGCCTATTAAGACCCCCCGACGGGAAAAACCTAAACACCCGATCACTTTTCCAAAAACATATCGCGATCCGCCGCCATCGTCGACCCGAGATCGGGAGGGTCCAGAAGCTCTTCCTGGCAGCCTGCCGGAGAGGGGAATCGCCACCGGAGGTCTTCTTCATCGCCATGCTTGCCTCCGGTGCGATGAGTGAGTAGTCTACCTTGGACTATGTGTCCATAGCAGTAGCTAGTTGGTTGTCTTCTCCACCATGTGCTTCATGTTTAGATCTTGTGAGCTGCCCTACATGATTGAGATCATCATTATGTAATTCTACATGTTGTGTTTGTTGGGATCCGATGAATATTGGTGTTATGATTGAGTTGATGTGCTGAATATTATCTTATGTTATCTCTATGTTGTTTATGATCTTGCATGCTCTCCGTTGTTAGTAGCTATCTTGGCCGAGTAGATACCAGTGACTCCAAGAAGGGGTATTTATGCTCGATAGTTGGGTTCATGCCTCTATTTAATCTGGGGGAGTGACAGAAACCTCTAAGGTTGTAGATGTGCTATTGCCACAAGAGAGAAAACAACATTCATATGCTCAAGGGCATATGCTTTGTTTACATTACACACTTTGCTTAATGCAGTTATCTGTTGTTCGCACCTTAATACTTGTGGAGTTCTCGGATTGATTCGCCACAAGTGGATTATTAGTCATAGATGCAGTTGGATGGTGGTCTATGTATCTTGTTGTAATGCCCAGAGTAAATCTCATAGTGATCCTCTCGACATATGCACGTTGTCTTTATTCTATCAATTGCCCAACTGTAATTTGTTTACCCAGCATTTGTTATTTTATCTTTTAGAGAGACACCACTAGTAAACTATGGACCCCGGTCCTATTTCCATTATATTGCTATCACCTGTTTACTTTACTCGCACTGTTTACTTTACTCGCATACTACTATTGCTTTCCACTCGATACGCTCATTCCTTTGTTTACAGCAAACCGGTGAGATTGACAACCTCATCGTAAGTTGGTAACAAAGTATTTGGTTGTGTTGTGTGCAGGTTCCACGTTGCTACTAGTTGAAGACGCGCTAACAAGATATCGTTAACGGCGCCCTTGTTGGAGTGTCACTAGGCTAGCAAGCATCACCTTCTGGAGTTTGTCTTTTTTCTACTGGATTGATAACCTTGGTTTCATAACTGAGGGAAAACTTGCTGCTATATTCATCAAACCTTCTCTTGGGGTTTCCAACTGGCTGGTCATTTACTTCATCGACTACACGCCAACAAGTTTTCTGGCACCATTCATCACCGCACCATCAACAAGTTTTCTGGCGCCGTTGCCGGGGAAAAAGAAGACTTCTGCAAGGGGAGTTTTGCACGCACATCCTTTACTTTGTTTTAAGTTTTGCTTTTACTTTATTTTTACTTGCATCGTTTTATCAAAAACACAAAAAATTTAGTTTCCTTATAGTTGTTTTTACTTGTCTGCTTTTAGCTTTGCTAGTATGGCTACTCATGAGAACACCAAGTTGTGTGATTTTACTAGCACTAATAATAGTGATTTTATCTGCACTGGTATTGCGCCACCTGCTCCTGCTACTGATTTTTATGAGATTAAACCTGCTTTGTTGAACCTTGTTATGAAAGAGCAATTTTCTGGTGCTAGTACTGATGATGCTGCAGCTCATCTCAACAATTTTGTTGAGCTATGTGAGATGCAGAAATATGAGGATGTAGAGAGTGATATTAATAAGCTTAAGTTGTTTCCTTTTTCTTTGAGAGGAAAAGCTAAGGATTGATTGCTGTCTTTGCCTAAAAATAGTATTGATTCATGGGCTAAGTGTAAGGATGCTTTTATTGGTAGATACTATCCTCCTGCTAAGATTATAGCTTTGCGTAGCAATATTATGAAGTTTAGCCAGTTTGATAATGAACACGTTGCTCAGGATTGGGAAAGAATGAAATCTATGATAAAGAATTGCCCCACTCATGGACTGACTACTTGGATGATTGTCCAAACTTTTTATGCGGGACTGAATTTTTCTTCAAGGAACCTATTGAATTCAGCTGCTGGAGGCACTTTTATGTCCCTTACCTTGGGCGCCGCAACCAAGCTTCTCGACAATATGATGGTAAATTACTCTGAATGGCACACCGAGAGAGCTCCATAAGGTAAGAAGGTAAATTCTGTTGAGGAAACCTCTTCCTTGAGTGATAAGATTGACGCTATAATGCTTATGATTTCTAATGGTAGGAATCATGTTGATCCTAATAATGTTCCTTTGGCCTCTTTGGTTGCTCAAGAAGAGCATGTTGATGTAAACTTCATTAGAAATAATAATTTCAACAACAATGCTTATAGGAACAATTTTGCTAGTAACAATTATAGGCCGTATCCTTCTACCAATGGTAATGGTCATGGTAACTCTTATGATAATTCCTCCAACAACACTAGGGCTGCGCCCTCCGAGCTTGAGGTAATGCTCAAGGACTTCATCGGTAAGCAAAATGCTTTTAACAAGTCTGTTGAGGAAAAGTTAGGCAAAATTGATATTCTTGCTTCTAAAGTTGATAGCCTTGCTCATGATGTTGAACTTCTGAAACTAAAAGTGTTGCCTAATGATGTGAAACAGAATAATCCTTTTGCCACTGCTAATGCTATCCAAGTTAGAATTGATGAAAATGTTAGGATGCTAGCAGAATTGCATGCCAAGTGGGAAAGAGAAGATGAGATGGCTAGAAAGATGAAGGTATGTACCATTACTACCTCTAATGATGTTGCTCCTAATGCTAGCAATCCTCTTACTTTGATTGGTGTAGAGAAAACTCCTACTCCTAGTGTTAAAAAGCCCAAAACAGCAAAAACTTTTTCCCAAAAGAGTGCTGAAATTTTTCGGAGTGTGGGAGATGATAGCTCTATTTCCTTTAATGATTTTGATATTGATGGCTGCAATATATCTGAAGTTATTTTGTTCTTACAAAAGCTTGCTTTGACTCCCAATGCTAGTTCTTGAAATATCGCTTTTACTAAGCATATTACCAATGCTCGCATGAAAATTAGGGATGAAAAGTTGAAGCAAAAAGCTTCAATTCCCAAGAAGTTAGAAGATGGTTGGGAACCCATCACTGATATGCATGTTAATGGTTTTGATTGCCATGCTTTATGTGATCTAGGTGCTAGTATTTCTATTATGCCTAGAAAAATATATGATATGCTTGATTTACCATCGCTTCAAAAGTGTTATTATGATGTTCCTATTGCTGATGTTGCTAAGAAGAAACCTTTGGGAAGGATTAATGATGTTCTTATTATGGTTAACAATAACCTTGTTCCTGTTGATTTTCTTGTCATGGATGTTGAATGCAATGCTTCATGTCCGATTATTTTGGGAAGACCCTTTCTTCGAACTGTAGGTGCCATCATTGATATAAGGGAAGGCACCATCAAATATCAATTCCCACTCAAGAAAGGTATGGAACACTTCCCTATAAAAAGGAAGAAATTACTTTTTGACTCTATTCTTAGAGCAAATTATGATCTTAATGCCTCCTTCGATATTACTTGATTCGCACCTTTCTGCGCCTAGCTCAAAGGCGTTAAAGAAAAGCACTCTTGGGAGATAACCCAATGTTTTTTACTTTCAGTTCTTTTTCTTTTATTTGAGTCTTGGAAGTTATTACTACTGTAATAACCTCTCCTTATCCTTTTTATTTCGTTTTTGTGCCAAGAGAAGCCTCTAATATGAGTGAGGTAAGATTTGGGGATGTTGCTGTCCTGAAACAGATTTTGGTGCTGCACCGTAAAAATTCGTGAAACTTCTCAGTATATCTTTTGGACCTGCGATTTCTTGTGCATATGCCCAAGGTTATATCCAAACTTTCATTAGTTATACACTTTTTTATTTGAGCAACAAAAAACCCTTTAAAAATTCGACTTTTGTCAGCTGTTCTGTTTTGACAGATTTCTGCCAATATTTGTGTTTGCCGCTTTATCGCTTTCTTTTTGAGTTTTTTTTATCACGGAACTTTTGGAGAAGTTGCTACAGTAGTATACGATTTATATGTGGTGGTTTTGAGTTGAAATCTGAAGCAAAAAGGGTTGATTCATTGCTATGCTTACACTAATGTTGCTAATAGAATTGTGTTTAGTGTTGTATGAGGGAAGTTTTCAAGTGTAGGGATTGGAGAATGATGAGATGAGTTGAAGAATGGACAAAAGCTCAAGCTTGGGGATGCCCATGTCACCCCAAGAAATATCCAAGAAGTACAAGCGTCAAATCTTGGGGATGCCGCCGAGGCACCCCTTCTTCATCGGCAAAAATTAGGTCACCTTTCAACACACTATATTTTTATTGCTTCATGCATTATGCATTTTTCTTGGAGCGTCAGTTGTTTCTAGTTTTTAGTTTTGTTTAGTTTTGTTTGCCGCAATAAATGGTTGGACCCCAACAAATTCCTTTTGGAGAAGATGCCTTGCTTTTCATTTTCCAAGAACACTCTGTTTTTCACTCCTATCGTTTCAACGAGTGTTCTCTTTTTCTAGAACTGCGTTTAGCTTTCGTTTTTCGCCTTGATTTGTATTCAGATCTTCTTATATCTTTATATCAAGGTGTATTTTGACCTCTGGTCCATGTTGGTTTTCATCATAAGAGTTGTTTCAAAAAAAGTTCGAATGGTGTTGGAAAAGAGAAAAAGCTTTATGCAAAAAAGTGGTACAAAAAGGAGCTTGTGTAGACTGTGGCTTAGACTTTTGCATGTCGTGCTTGATGTCTTTTTGATAGTATGCTTAGTGGTTTTGCCGTAGTATGACTTGTCTCAAATGACTGAGATTGCTTAATGAGCCTTTGAAAAAATCATGCGTTGTTTTAATTATTTGGAAGCATTATTTTGGTTTTCTCCTTTGATGCTTTATTTGGGTTGACTTGGCGCATGCTCACACATGTTAGACTCATACAAAGTCGCCATAAGCCTCCATGATCATTTAGTTTTTGACTTTTGATGCCATCTTATGCTTCTTTTAATGTCACTTTGTCGCTTTGCATGATTATGGCCGTTATTGCTCTCTTAGTTGGTCGCTCCCAATCTTTTGCTAGCCCTCATTTTGTACTGAGTATGAGCTCTACTCGTGCATCCAACTCCTAAAAACCAAGTTGTTCCAATGTGTCCACCATACATACCTATTAGCAATTTGCTATTCCAAGTACATTTGACTTGCTTTTATCTATCCTTCAAATTAAACTCTTTTGGTGTTATGCGAAAATTGGTCAGTAAAGCTCTCACGAACCTGATGGCACACTTTACTTTTCTCGTTTTAAAATTTTGACATTGTGGCTCTCTTATGTTGAGTTGTTATGCTTGCAAGTTGTAAGTTGGAAATTAGCCCAGCCATGCCGTCATGGGGCAAGCTTGCGGGATCATGGAGTTTGTATACGTGTTAGAGAAACGCCTGGGCCGCTAATCTAAGTCATGCATAATTCATGGTGGAAATTTACAGCATGCCCATAGTGAACATTCGACGATGCAACTCACAATAAAAAGCTATACCAATGGTAAATAAAAGAGATGCCGAGGTGTTCATTGTCTGTTTGTCCTATCATTTTGATGTGGGCTTGTTCCATGTCATCGGGCACGGAGGTACCCCGTTGGCGGTTCTCGATGATACGTGTATACTTACAATGACAAGAGCTTGCTTGGGACTCTAAGTAAAGTAGCATGAGGTTTGTGTATTCGTACTTCACGGGACACGAGGTTTTCAACTTATGATTTGTCAAGCATATGCATCATAAGTGTACTCGCATTAACTTTAACCATTCAAGATGCTTATGATGGGGGCAATGAGAGCTCAAAGCTAGTAAGTACCATAATTTTTGAAGGTTTATAAAACTTGCAATCACTGCTTCCCTCCACGAAGGGCCTTTCTTTAACTTTTTATGTTGAGTCACCACCTTCTACCTTTATGCACCATCTAAAAGAGCATAGTTGTTATTCTGAGTATAATGTGCATTGTCCCAAAGTTTTCATTGATTGATTCATGATGTTGGTTTCACTTGTTCTTAAATTATTTGTATCTAGTCGCCCTCTTAAACTTGAAGGTGTCCTATGCATTTATGTTTTGCTCTCTCATGAAGGACAAGCTAAAAACCATTTGTCTGTTTTTCCATATAATTTAAACACACGTTTGACTTTCATTGTTTTATTTTCATGACCTTTTGTTTGTGTTCTTTTTCATGTTATAACATGGTTGCTAAGTTGCTTCTATCAAGATTATATCTTTCATGCCCATGTTTTAAGTTCTTTTGATCCCAGCGCACAACGCTTACATAGATGATCGAGATTATGTAGGTGCATGTCACCTCAAAAATTATTTCTTTTGTTATCACTTACCTACTCGAGGACGAGCAGGAGTTAAGCTTGGCGATGCTGATACGTCTCAAATGTATCTATAATTTTTGATGCTCCATGCTTGTTTTTACACCATTTGCTTAGTATTTCGTTACACTTCATGACATTTTTATGCATTTTCCGGAACTAACCTATTAACGAGATGCCACAGTACCAGTTCCCTGTTTTCTGCTGTTTTTGTGTTTCAGAAAAGTTACAGAGGAAATATTCTCGGAATTGGATGAAACAAAAGCCGAACATCCAGAAATTTACCGAAGCTTCCAGAGAACCGAAGAGGAGACAGAAAGGAGCCAGGATGCGGCCTTGATACGTCTCTAATGTATCTATAATTTTTGATGCGCCATGCTTGTTTTTACACCATTTGCTTAGTGTTTCATTATACTTCGTGGCGTTTTTATGCATTTTCCGGAACTAACCTATTAACGAGATGCCACAGTGCCAGTTCCCTGTTTTCTGCTGTTTTTGTGTTTCAGAAAAGTTACACAGGAAATATTCTCGGAATTGGACGAAAGAAAAGCCAAACATCCAGAAATTCACTGAAGCTTCCTGAGAACCGAAGAGGAGACGGAGTGGGGCCACGAGGGGCCCACACAACAGGGCGGCGCGGCCTACGGCTAGGCCACACCCCCTATGTGTGTGGCCGCCTCGGTCCACTTCTGACGATGCCCCTTCACCTATAAATACCCCCCGATGGGAAAAACCTAAAGACCCGATCACATTTCCAGAATACATTGCGATCCGCCGTCGCCATCGACCCGAGATCGGGAGGGTCCAGAAGCTCTTCCCGGCACCCTGCCAGAGAGGGGAATCGCCACCGGAGGTCTTCTTCATCGTCATGCTTGCCTCCGGCGCGATGAGTGAGTAGTCTACCTTGGACTATGGGTCCATAGCAGTAGCTAGTTGGTTGTCTTCTCCACCATGTGCTTCATGCTTAGATCTCATGAGCTGCCTTACATGATCGAGATCACCGTTATGTAATTCCGCATGTTGTGTTTGTTGGGATCCGATGAATATTGGGGTTATGATTGAGTTGATGTGCTGAATATTATCTTATGTTATCTCTATGTTGTTTATGATCTTGCATGCTCTCTGTTGTTAGTAGCTATCTTGGCCAAGTAGATACTAGTGACTCCAAGAGGGGGTATTTATGCTTGATAGTTGGGTTCATGCCTCTATTTAATCTGGGGGAGTGACAGAAACCTCTAAGGTTGTAGATGTGTTGTTGCCACTAGGGAGAAAACAACATTCATATGCTCAAGGGCATATGCTTTGTTTACATTATACACTTTGCTTAATGCAGTTATCTATTGTTCGCAACTTAATACTTGTGGAGTTCTCGGATTGATTCACCACAAGTGGATTATTAGTCATAGATGCAGTTGGATGGCGGTCTATGTATCTTGTTGTAATGCCCAGAGTAGATCTAATAGTGATCCTCTCGACATATGCATGTTGTCTTTATTCTATCAATTGCCCAACTGTAATTTGTTTACCCAGCATGTGTTATTTTATCTTATGGAGAGACACCACTAGTGAACTATGGATCCCGGTCCTATTTCCATTATATTGCTATCACCTGTTTACTTTACTCGCACTGTTTACTTTACTCGCAAACTACTATTGCTTTCCACTCGATACGCTCATACCCTTTGTTTCAAGCAAACCGGTGAGATTGACAACCTCATCGTAAGTTGGGAACAAAGTATTTGGTTGTGTTGTGTGCAGGTTCCACGTTGCTACTAGTTGAAGACGCGCTAACAAGAAATCGTTAACGGCGCCCTTGTTTGAGTGTCACTAGGCTAGCAAGCATCACCTTCTTGAGTTTGGCTTTTTCCTACTGGTTCGATTAAACCTTGGTTTCTTACTGAGGGAAAAGCTTGCTGCTATATTCTTCAAACCTTCTCTTGGGGTTTCCCAACTGGCCGGTTATTTACCGTGCCATCAATAGCAATCAAGACATTTTCTGGCGCCGTTGCCGGGGAAAAAGAAGACTTCTGCAAGGGGAGTTTCGCACGCACATCCTTTACTTTGTTTATTGTTTTACTTTTACTTTATTTTTACTTGTTTCGTTTTATCAAAAACACAAAAAATTAGTTTCCTTTATAGTTGTTTTTACTTGTCTGCTTTTAGCTTTGCTAGAATGGCTACTCCTGAGAACACCAAGTTGTGTGATTTTACTAGCACTAATAATAGTGATTTTATCTGCACTCCTATTGCGCCACCTGCTCCTGCTGCTGATTTTTATGAGATTAAGCCTGCTTTGTTGAACCTTGTTATGAAAGAGCAATTTTCTGGTGCTAGTACTGATGATGCTGCAGATCATCTCAACAATTTTGTTGAGCTATGTGAGATGCAAAAATATAAGGATGTAGAAAGTGATATTATTAAGCTTAAGTTGTTTCCTTTTTCTTTGAGAGGAAAAGCTAAGGATTGGTTGCTGTCTTTGCCTAAAAATAGTATTGATTCATGGGCTAAGTGTAAGGATGCTTTTATTGGTAGATACTATCCTCCTGCTAAGATTATAGCTTTGCGTAGCAATATTATGAAGTTTAGCTAGTTTGATAATGAACATGTTGCTCAAGCTTGGGAAAGAATGAAATCTATGATAAAGAATTGTCCCACTCATGGACTGACTACTTGGATGATTGTCCAAACTTTTTATGCAGGACTAAATTTTTCTTCAAGGAACCTATTGGATTCAGCTGCTGGAGGCACTTTTATGTCCCTTACCTTGGGCACCGCAACCAAGCTTCTCGACAATATGATGGTAAATTATTCTGAATGGCACACCGAGAGAGCTCCACATGGTAAGAAGGTAAATTCTGTTGAGGAAACCTCTTCCTTGAGTGATAAGATTGATGCTATTATGCTTATGCTTTCTAATGACAGGACTCATGTAGATCCTAATAATGTTCCTTTAGCCTCGCTGGTTGCTCAAGAAGAGCATGTTGATATAAACTTCATTAGAAATAATAATTTCAACAACAATGCTTATAGGAACAATTTTGCTAGTAACAATTATAGGTCGTATCCTTCTACCAATGGTAATGATTATGGTAATTCTTATGGTAATTCCTCCAACAACACTAGGGCCGCGCCCTCCGAGCTTGAGGTAATGCTCAAGGACTTCATCGGTAAGCAAAATGCTTTTAACAAGTCTGTTGAGGAAAAGTTAGGCAAAATTGATATTCTTGCTTCTAAAGTTGATAGCCTTGCTCATGATGTTGAACTTCTGAAATTAAAAGTGTTGGCTAATGATGTGAAGGAGAACAATCCTTTTGCCACTGCTAATGCTATCCATATATTATGCATGTAAAAATAATAGGGAATCGCAATTTCCACCATGATTCGAGCACCACAGCCTCCAAACGATGCCGATGCCGATATCGGCATGGTCAGAACGGCTATGCATGCTCGTCGCCGCTGCTAGGTCACCGTCGGGATGCACCCTCAATCCCATCCCCTCATTCGAGCACTGACACACCAGGGATACTGTCGAGGCCAATGACTAACGTACATGCTGATGCCAATGCCAAACATGCACGCCGCTGTGGGCATGGCCACGCCGCTCCGCTATACTGGATGCCACAGACCACCGCGAGGTCTTTCCCTTCGCCACCACACTCCCCTAGCACCCATCTATACACGCCAGAAAGGAGAGACACTAGTTTTCTCTACATTGCTCACGTTCGTGTCCGACACCGTCAGTCAAAGTGTTGAGGTCATCGTCGATGTCCTCGACCATTTCTTCTCTTCTTTGCATGGTTAAACACGTCTAGTTCATATCTATCTAATGCGTCTGGTCTCGCCTCATGCAGTTCTTTGTGGACGTCGATCTCATCTCGGCACCCCACAGGCCACCTCCTCCGTGCTATCGCTGTAGAGCTCCGTTTAAAAATATAAGCCTACCCGTCTATTGCCCCTTGTATCAGTGTCATGGCTCCACTTGTCATTCGATATACCGAAGCCCCACTCATCCGCGTTTTGGTCAGGGATACGGCGATGCTTACGGTCAAACAATGATGGATGCTCTGATGTGTCTTTGCGGGCTCTACGTGGCCCCACTAGTCAGCAGATAACGGTCAAAGTTGTTGACCTATCTGGCAACCGGCCATTCTAGCACTTGTTAGGGTTTCAGACAAGGGCTTAGGAAAAACTGAGGAAAAACTAAGGAGCTGGGGAAAATTGAGTACAACTAAGGACCCGAGGGCACGAAAATAGAAATCCCTATTTTTATTGCTTCATGCATTATACGTTTTTCTTGGAGCGTCAGTTGTTTTTAGTTTTCAGTTTTGTTTAGTTTTGTTTGCTACAATAAATGGTTGGACCCCAACAAATTCCTTTTGGAGAAGTTGCCTTGCTTTTCATTTGCCAAGAACACTCCGTTTTTCACTCTTATCGTTTCAACGAGTGTTCTCTTTTTCTAGAACTGCGTTTAGCTTTTGATTTTCGCCTTGATTTTTGTTCAGATCTTGTTATATCTTTGCATAAAGGTGTATTATGACCCCTGGTCCATGTTGGTTTTCATCAAAAAGAGTTGTTTCAAAAAGTTTCAATGGTGTTGGAAAAGAGAAAAAGCTTTATGCAAAAAAGTGGTGCAAGAAGGAGCTTGTGTAGACTGCGGCCTAGGCTTTTGCATGTCGTGCTTCATGTCTTTTTGATAGTATGCTTAGTGGTTTTGCTGTAGCATGACTTGTCTCAAATGACTGAGATTGCTTAATGAGCCTTTGAAAAAAATCATGCGTTGTTTTAATTATTTGGAAGCATTATTTTGGTTTTCTCCTTTGATGCTTTATTTGGGTTGACTTGGCGCATGCTCACACATGTTAGACTCATACAAAGTCGCCATAACCCTCTATGATCATTTAATTTTTGACTTTTGATGCCATCTTATGCTTCTTTTAATGTTGCTTTGTCGCTCTGCATGATTATGGCCGTTATTGCTCTCTTAGTTGGTCGCTCCCAGTCTTTGCTAGCCCTCATTTTGTACTGAGTATGAGCTCTACTCGTGCATCCAACTCCTAAAAACCAAGTTGTTCCAATGTGTCCACCATACATACCTATTAGCAATTTGCTATTCCAAAGTACATTTGACTTGCTTTTATCTATCCTTCAAATTAAACTCTTTTTGGTATTATGCGAAAATTGGTTAGTAAAGCTCTCACGAACCTGATGGCACACTTTACTTTTCTCGTTCTTAAAATTTTGACATTGTGGCTCTCTTATGTTGAGTTGTTATGCTTGCAAGTTGTAAGTTGGAAATTAGCCCAGCCATGCCGTCATGAGGCAAGCTTTCAACATTGCACTATCTTTCATTTGAGTTGATATCGTGATCTTTTGTTTATGGATACTCACGATGTGAAATAAGTTGAGAATCTTGCGGGATCATGGCGTTTGTATACGTGTTAGAGAAACGCCTGGGCCGCTAATCTAAGCCATGCATAATTCATGGTGGAAATTTACAGCATGCCCATAGTGAACATTCGATGACGCATCTCACAATAAAAAGCTATACCAATGGTAAATAAAAGAGATGCCGAGGTGTTCATTGTCTGTTTGTCCTGTCATTTTAATGTGGGCTTGTTCCATGTCATTGGGCAAGGAGGTACCCCATTGGCGGTTCTCGATGATACGTGTATACTTACAATGACAAGAGCTTGCTTGGGACTCTAAGTCGAGTAGCATGAGGTTTGGGTATTCGTACTTCACGGGACACGAGGTTTTCAACTTATGATTTGTCAAGCATATGCATCATAAGTGTATTCGCATTAACTTTAACCATTCAAGATGCCTATGATGGGGGCAATGAGAGCTCAAAGCTAGTAAGTACCATAATTTTTGAAGGTTTATAAAACTTGCAATCACTGCTTCCCTCCGCGAAGGGCCTTTCTTTTACTTTTTATGTTGAGTCTCCACCTTCTACCTTTATGCACCGTCTAAGAGATCATAGTTGTCATTCTGAGTATAATGTGCATTGTCCCAAAGTTTTCATTGATTGATTCATGATGTTAGTTTCACTTGTTCTTAAATTACTTGTATCTAGTCGCCCTCTTAAACTTGAAGGTGTCCTATGCATTTATGTTTTGCTCTCTCATGAAGGACAAGCTAAAAACCATTTGTATGTTTTTCCATATGATTTGAACACACGTTTGACTTTCATTGTTTCATTTTCATGATCTTTTGTTTGTGTTATTTTTCATGTTATAACATTGTTGCTAAGTTTCTTCTATCAAGATTATGTCTTTCATACCCATGTTTTAAGTTCTTTTGATCCCAGCGCACAACGCTTACATAGATGATCAAGATTGTGTAGGTGCATGTCACCTGAAAAATTATTTCTTTTGTTATCACTTACCTACTCGAGGATGAGCAGGAGTTAAGATTGGGGATGCTGATACGTCTCTAACGTATCTATAATTTTTGATGCTCCATGCTTGTTTTTACACCATTTGCTTAGTGTTTCGTTACACTTCGTGGCATTTTTATGCATTTTCCGAAACAAACCTATTAACAAGGTGGCATAGTGCCAGTTCCCTGTTTTCTGCTGTTTTTGTGTTTCAAAAAAGTTACACAGGACATCTAGAAATTTACCGAAGCTTCCAGAGAACCGAAGAGGAGACGCAGTTGGGCCATGAGGGGCCCACACAACAGGGCGGCGCGGCCCAGGGCTAGGCCACAGAAACGATGCCCCTTCGCCTATAAAGATCCCCCGACGGGAAAAACCTAAAGACCCGATCACTTTTCCAGAATACATCGTGATCCGCCGCCGCCGTCAACCCGAGATCGGGAGGGTCCAGAAGCTCTTCCCGGCACCCTGCCGGAGAGGGGAATCGCCACCGGAGGTCTTCTTCATCGCCATGCTTGCCTCCAGCGCGATGAGTGAGTAGTCTACCTTGGACTATGGGTCCATAGCAGTAGCTAGTTGGTTGTCTTCTCCACCATGTGCTTCATGCTTAGATCTCGTGAGCTGCCTTACATGATCGAGATCACCGTTATGTAATTCTACATGTTGTGTTTGTTGAGATCCGATGAATATTGGTGTTATGATTGAGTTGATGTGCTGAATATTATCTTATGTTATCTCTATGTTGTTTATGATCTTGCATGCTCTCCGTTGTTAGTAGCTATCTTCGCCGAGTAGATACTAGTGACTCCAAGAGGGGGTATTTATGCTCGATAGTTGGGTTCATGCCTCTATTTAATCTGGGGGATTGACAGAAACCTCTAAGGTTGTAGATGTCTTGTTGCCACTAGGGAGAAAACAACATTCATATGCTCAAGGGCATATGCTTTGTTTACATTACACACTTTGCTTAATGCAGTTATCTGTTGTTCGCAACTTAATACTTGTGGAGTTCTCGAATTGATTTGCCACAAGTGGATTATTAGTCATAGATGCAGTTGGATGGCGGTCTATGTATCTTGTTGTAATGCCCAGAGTAAATCTCATAGTGATCCTCTCGACATATGCACGTTGTCTTTATTCTATCAATTGCCCAACTGTAATTTGTTTACCCAGCATGTGTTATTTTATCTGATGGAGAGACACCACTAGTGAACTGTGGATCCCGGTCCTATTTCCATTATATTGCTATCACCTGTTTACTTTACTCGCACTATTTACTTTACTCGCAAACTACTATTGCTTTCCACTCAATACGCTCATACCCTTTGTTTCAAGCAAACCGGTGAGATTGACAACCTCATCGTAAGTTGGGAACAAAGTATTTGGTTGTGTTGTGTGTAGGTTCCACGTTGCTACTAGTTGAAGACGCGCTAACAAGAAATCGTTAACGGCGCCCTTGTTGGAGTGTCACTAGGCTAGCAAGCATCACATTCTTGAGTTTGGCTTTTTCCTACAGGTTCGATTAAACCTTGGTTTCTTACTAAGGGAAAAGCTTGCTGCTATATTCATCAAACCTTCTCTTGGGGTTTCCCAACTGGCCGGTTATTTACCGCGCCATCAATAGCAATCAGGCCTCACCACCAGGGGCGCGGACCAGCCCCTGGCCGCGCCGCCCTATGGTGAAGGCCCCCTGGTCCACTTCTGACGCTGCCCCTTCGCCTATAAAGACCCCCCCGACGGGAAAAACCTAAACACCCGAGCACTTTTCCAGAAACATATCGCGATCCGCCGCTGTTGTCGACCCGAGATCGGGAGGGTCCAGAAGCTCTTCCCGGCACCCTGCCGGAGAGGGGAATCGCCACCGGAGGTCTTGTTCATCGCCATGCTAGCCTCCGGCGTGATGAGTGAGTAGTCTACCTTGGACTATGGGTCCATAGCAGTAGCTAGTTGGTTGTCTTTTCCACCATGTGCTTCATGTTTAGATCTCGTGAGCTGCCCTACATGATCGAGATCACCGTTATGTAATTCTACATGTTGTGTTTGTTGGGATCCGATGAATATTGGTGTTATGATTGAGTGGATGTGCTGACTATTATCTTATGTTATCTCTATGTTGTTTACGATCTTGCATGCTCTCCGTTGTTAGTAGCTATCTTGGCCGAGTAGATACTAGTGACTCCAAGAGGGGGTATTTATGCTCGATAGTTGGGTTCATGCCTCTATTTAATCTGGGGGAGTGACAGAAACCTCTAAGGTTGTAGATGTGATGTTGGCACTAGGGAGAAAACAACATTCATATGCTCAAGGGCATATGTTTTGATTACATTACACACTTTGCTTAATGCAGCTATCTGTTGTTCGCAACTTAATACTTGTGGAGTTCTCGGATTGATTCGCCACAAGTGGATTATTAGTCATAGATGCAGTTGGATGGCGGTCTATGTATCTTGTTGTAATGTCCAGAGTAAATCTCATAGTGATCCTCTCGACATATGCACGTTGTCTTTATTCTATCAATTGCCCAACTGTAATTTGTTTACCCAGCATGTGTTATTTTATCTTTTGAAGAGACACCACTAGTGAACTGTGGACCCCGGTCCTATTTCCATTATATTGCTATCACCTGCTTACTTTACTCGCACTGTTTACTTTACTCGCATACTACTATTGCTTTCCACTCGATATGCTCATTCCTTTGTTTACAGCAAACCGGTGAGATTGACAACCTCATCGTAAGTTGGGAACAAAGTATTTGGTTGTTTTGTGTGCAGGTTCCACGTTGCTACTAGTTGAAGACACGCCAACAAGATATCATTAACGGCGCCCTTGTTGGAGTGTCACTAGGCTAGCAAGCATCACCTTCTAGAGTTTGGCTTTTTCCTACTGGATTGATAACCTTGGTTTCATAACTGAGGGAAAACTTGCTGCTATATTCATCAAACCTTCTCTTGAGGTTTCCAACTGGCCGGTCATTTACTTCATCAACTACACGCCAACAAGTTTTCTGGCACCATTCATCACCGCGCCATCAGTGTCTTTGGAGGAGTAAATTGGTGCCTAATTCCCTGCTCCTTGCAATAGGCGTCAAATGGGCCAATATACTCTCCCCCATTATCAGTGCGAAGGCACTTGATCTTCTTCTCAGTTTCTCTCTCAACTGAGACTTGGAATTGCTTGAATACACTTAGTACTTGATCTTTGGTCTTCAATACATAGATCCAAACTTTTATGGAAAAATCATCAATAAATGTGACAACGTACTTTGCTCCACCCATTGACCTCACCAAACATCGGAATGTACCAAGTCTAACACCTTAGGCTTCTTGTGAGGAGCTTGACTCTTGAATGTAACTCTGTGTTGCTTCACTGCTAGGCAATCTGAACACTTCTTGATGTGAACACCTTTCAATAGATTTTTCTTGACTAGCACTGTCATTCCCTTCTCACTCATGTGCCCAAGTCTCTTGTGCCATAAAGCACATGCGTCTTCTTTCTTTAATGCATTGGCACAAGCAGCAGAAAGTTTAGCATGAACATGATACAAAACTGAAACCATGTTACCTTTTGCAACAATCAGATTTCCTTTGGTGAGCTTGTACTGTGCATTTCCAAATCTGCTCAAGTACCCATCTTTATCAAGCAACCCGACCGAGATAATGTTGAGCCGAAGGGCCTCAACATGCCTCACTGACTTGAGGACTAGTATCGTACCATTTTCAGTCTCCAAGTGCACATCTCCTCTTCTAATGATTTGTGCTCTATCATTATTTCCCATGTTCACAACACCAAAATCACCGGCTTTGTAGTTGGTGAAGAGCTCTCTACGAGATGCAGCATGTATGGTAGCACCGCTGTCCGGAATCCAACTCATATCATCACCATCTGCAAGGTTGATGGTATCATCAGAAACTATAGTGATCCTCTCCTCAACAGTAGGACCGAATCTGCCATCATGTTCTTCATACATAAGAGACATGATCTCCTCAACTGCAGAAATACGGCCTTCCTCACTGTCACTGTCACTGTCGGCTTGTTTCTGAACTTGCTTTTTCTTTTTCTTTTTGTCCTTCTTCCATTGTTCACAATGCCACTTGATGTGGCTCCCTTCTCATGGCAGTGATGGCACACAAAATCAGCATACTTGCCCTTGGATTTGATTCTACTTCTTTCTTCCTTTCCCGCACCTCTACTCTTGCTTCTCCCTCGTGACTGAGTCACCAACACTTTTGAGTGTGAAGAAGAACCGTCCATATCAGCAATTTTTCTAGACTCTTCATTTAGTACCCTGGTCTTCACAAGGTTCCAAGTGACAACGCCATTAGGTGTTGAATTGCAAATGGTGACCTTAAAGGTCTCCCAAGTATCCGGTAATGAGCCAAGTAGCAGCAGGGCTCTCACTTCATCTGCAAATGTGATTCCCATTGAAGATAGCTGATTTATAATGCCCTAAAACTCATTTATATGATCTGCAATTTGAGTTCCCTCCTTGTACCTCAAACGCATCAATTTCTTGATAAAGAACATCTTGTTGGTACCTTCTTTGCGAGCATACAACCCATCCAATTTCTGCCATAAGGTGTGTGCATGTGTCTCATCAATAATATGGTTTAAAACATTGTCATCGACCCATTGTCGAATGAACCCACAAGCTTGTAGATGAAGTACATCCCACTGATCTTGCTTCATGTCATCGGGCATCTCAGTGGTGAACATCGGCTTCCAGTATTCCTTTACATACAGCAAATCCTTCATCTTGCTCTTCCAAGCTTGATAATTTGTACCATTTAAAGATATCATTCTGTTGGTATTCACTTCCATCTTTCACACAAGCAAACTGCACTCAACTGAAAGCAAACCTTGCTGAAATTTGAGTACAAGCTGAACCTTGATGACCCACAAGTATAGGGGGTGTATCGTAGTACTTTCGATAAATAAGAGTGTCGAACCCAACGAGGAGCAGAAGGTGTTGACAAGTGGTTTTGATTAAGGATTCACTGTAAATACTAGCAAATGGGTTTTCAGGGGTATTTGGTAATGCAAGTAAATAAAGTGCGAGTAAATAAAAGACAGTAATAATAATTGCAGCGAGTGGTCCAATCCTTTCTAGAGCAAAGGACAAGCCGGTTGTGTAACTTATGATAACCAAACGTTCTCGAGGACACATGGGAGTTTCTGTCAAGAGCTTTCACTTCATACCGCTAAATAATCTTTATTGGTTTGATAAGTGTTATAGGGGTGAACCTGTGCTAGCGCACTACCCTTACTAGGATAAATACACACTTGTGATTATACCCCTTGCAAGCTTCCGCAAATACAAGAAAGTAATTAAGATAAATCTAACCACAGCCTTAAACTCTAAGATCCTACGCTCCCTGGTGTAATGGTTTCCCAATGGAGGTTTAGGTTTCTATCACTCCAGCAACCCCACAATTGGTAGCCAAATACACAATGCATCTCATTAGGCCCATAAATGGTGAAGTATCATGTAGTCGACGTTCACATGGCACCACTAGTGAAATAGCACCACAACAAATAAATATCAAACCATTAAATATTACTCAACAATAATCCACTACTAACATCTTGACTTCTCCCATGTCCTCAAGAACTAAACTAACTACGCACAAGACATCATATGGATCAAGATCAAAGGTGAAATAATGGTAAATAACCATCTAAAAATAAACCTTAATTCAACGGTTCCACTCAATAGCATCAACCACAAGAATAATCAACACCGGGAAAGTTTCCCCTAAGAATTTAACAAGATTGAACTCAAGATGTTATAGCGGGATGGCGTGGTGATGGTGGAGATGAAGGTGCTGGTGATGGAGATGATGATGATGATGATCCCGATGAAGTCCGGTGCGATGGCGATGACGATGGCGACGATCTTCCCTCTCCGGGAAGGAATTTCCCCGGCGGATTTCTGCCTGCCGGAGAGCTTTTCTCTCTCTGGTGTTTTCCGCCCCGTAGAGGCAGCGGTGTCTATCTCTGAGCCCCCCTTCACTTAGGTTTTCGGGGACGATGAAATACGTGAAGAGGCGATGGCAGAAGTGGGCCAGGGTGGCCTCACCATAGGCCGGCGCGGCCAGGGGTGGGCCCGCACCCCCTATTGGTGAGCCTGCCCTGTTGCTCCGCTCGCCTTCTCCTTCCTGCTTCTTCAGTCTTCTAGTAAAATATAATTTTCTGGTATTTTTCTAGAATTTCCTGATCTTCCAAAATATGGAGTCTTGACGGTCCTTTTTCCAGCAAAATCCTGACTCCGGCAGCAAATCCTCCAATGATCATCAAACATGTAAAAACAGAGGAAATAACATAAGTATCATCTCTAAATATGAAATATATCAATGAATAGCAGTAAATTATGATACAAAATACTGATGCAAAATGGACGTATCAACCCCCCCAAGCTTAGACCTTGCTTGTCCCCAAGCGAAAACTAAACTCGGTAAACATGACCACAGGTTTATGGAGTGAAGTGTCGATAATCAAAATACGGACAAGAGGCATCACATTTACCAAGGCACAAGGTATAATAGACAGCAACTTCCCTTTATATGATAAAGACTTGCAATAAGTAAAAGGGAATCACAAATAAGGATGCACAAGGTAAACTATAATTGGTGATGGCAAACCTTAGTTCTTGGTCAGAGAATGATGAACAAGCTATTCTTTCTTTTGAACGGAGCCCTTTTAAAATAGAGCCAATAT
Source organism: Dactylis glomerata (assembly GCA_007115705.1). Taxonomy (NCBI): domain Eukaryota; kingdom Viridiplantae; phylum Streptophyta; class Magnoliopsida; order Poales; family Poaceae; genus Dactylis; species Dactylis glomerata. The sequence continues at coordinate 4,451,416 of QXEO01000472.1, read as the reverse complement.
AGCAAAAACTATATGCTCAACAAAACAAACTCTTTGTAATCATGGAAAGCTTTCAAAGATATATTCCTTCAAGTAAAAGCATTATACTAAACAAAGGAAGATAGTAAACATGATTGAACGGATCAACATATGGATAAATGAAACATAACAACTCAAATGCTTGCTTGAGATAGAGGGGAATAGGTTGACTCAACATGAAAGTAAAAGACAGGCCCTTCGTAGAGGGAAGCAGGGATTAAACATGTGCTAGAGCTTTTCATTTGTAAAACAGAGGTAAAAAGTTATTTTGAGAGGTGGTTGCTTTTGTTAACGACTAGCAACGGAGTTCTTGATATCTTCCATACTAAACAAGTGAGAGCGGTTCTGAGATGTTGATTAATTGACACATTGGTGCTCTTTTATAGCTTGGCACTCCTCCCCACCTTTTCCTTTCTCAAACCATGGCTAACCGATTCCATCGGGTGCCAACCAACTTTCACATACCATGGAGGAGTGCTCTTTTTCTTGTTTTTTTTCTTGTTTAGATTACAATGGTCTGACCAGCTCCCTTGCAAAATTAATGACGAGCAGATGAAGCTGCCTAGTCGAGGGGTACTTAATTTAGTATGGAAGATAACAAACCCATCCACTACGTCATCATGAGCTAAAAACAGTGGCACAAAATGAGAAGTATTTGAAGGTTTTCGAAAGGTAGCACATGAAAATTTACTTGGAATGGCAAGAAATACCATGCATAGGAATTTATAGTGGACTCTTTGGAAGTAACTTGGCTTTTAGGAATTGGATGCACGAGAAGTATTTCCTCTCAGTACAGGTTTTTGGCTAGCAAGGCTGGGTAGCAAGCATAAGAGTTGCATGAAACAAACAAACATACATATAATAGGAACAATCATGCAAACTTCCTTGAAGGTACAATGATTTTAACATGAAGGAAAACTGAAGTGATGTAACTACAAGCACTTATTTTTTCTTTTCTACTCAAACCTCAAGGTAATGTTGCTATTGACCAAGCTAAGTTTGCCAAGACCAACTAAATTTACTCATGCTCCCAAAGTGATACCAATACTAATCAGCAATACTAGTCATATAAGAAAGATTGCAAACTAAAATAAAGTGTGCGGAAAGTAAACGATAAAACTTCTCATTAATATTTCATTATCGCAACTCACACCAAGGGATACATAGATAACCAACTAAGGAGGATACTTCCACATTGCAAACTATTCTATAAGATAACTTCTCTATTCATGATATGACTCTACTAGAAAAGTAAATGAGTAAAAGATAATGATGTGATACCGCGGCACTCCCCCAAGCTTGGAACAAGCCAAGGGGGTGCCTATACCCATGACGAATTACTCATTCGGCGGTGGTGGTGAGTCTTTATCATCATCGTACTTCCAAGGCAGAGGTACTCCGTCAAGGAAGGATGTCTTGGTCTCCAATATCCTGAAACTTGCAGCAGCACTCATTCGTTGAAATCTAGGTTCATACTCACAATTTTGGTTCTGTAAGTCATAGAGTTGCACTTGTAATTGGTTAGTGGTCTCATGGAGCAAAAAGATGTCCTTCCAGAGTTCTGTAGTCTCTTTCTTGTACTTGGTGACAAGCTCTTGATTAATCCTATGGATGATGTCCACCTCGCGTTCCGCCATCTTCTTATACTTAAAAACTTCTTGTTCCAGTGCTTCTATCCTAGCTTCGAGACTCCCTTCTCCCTTAGGGGCTTGGACATCTTTGATCCGCAACTCCCCATCCTTGAGTAACAACTCCTTCGGATGCATCTTCAGCTCCCTCATATACGGATTAATGGAATCCACAAGGGGGTTCTCCTCGAATTGACCAGACAAAGACATTGCAACTTCAAAGCTGAGAATAATCCCTAACATAAATAGCTCGAAATGAAAACACGACGAGAAAATGATGTACAGACCTTGGGGAATCCGGGGGGTTATATAGGCAAAAATTAAACATCGACACCAAGTCACAGGAGGAAACCGGGGCGGAAATGAGCTCCGAGGTGGTCTCACCACAGGGCGGCGTGGCCTGGGGTGGGCCCACGCCCCCTAGTGGTGAGGAGCCACAAGACTCTGTCTCCTGCCCATTTTCGTCTCGTGATTTTTCATATTTAGCAAAAACAATAAAAATATTAATAGAAAAGTTTTTCGCGAACCTTTTCTAACTAGAACTGTTACCTATTCAAAAAAGAACTCTGCAGGTTCTTGCATATTGTCCTGGATGAATTCTTCTGGAGAAACCGTTTCAATAACATCAACATCTTCATTATAAGAATCTCCAGCAATATGATGTTTGAGTCTTTGCCCATTCACCACTTGTGTAGTGTCATCTTTCAACGAAGCAATCTTTATCGCACCTGAGCGGTACACTTCCACAATAACATATGGTCCTTCCCATTTTGAGAGTAATTTTCCTGCAAAAAATCTGAGACGAGACCTATACAATAGAACTTTCTCACCAACATGAAACTCTCTCTTAAGAATTCTCTTATCATGCCATTGTTTGACTTTCTCTTTGAAAAGCCTAGCATTCTCGTAAGCTTTGTTTCTCCACTCATCTAGGGTACTCAAATCAAGCAACCTTTTCTTACCGGCGAGTTTAAAATCTCTATTAAGCTCTTTCCCTGCCCAAAAAGCTTTGTGTTCTAATTCTAAGGGCAAGTGACACGCTTTTCCATAAACCATTTTGTAAGGAGACATGCCCATGGGGTTCTTATAAGCAGTTCTATAAGCCCATAAAGCATCGTTTAACTTGCTAGCCCAGTTTTTCCTAGATCTATTGACAGTCTTCTGCAAGATAGACTTGATCTTTCCATTTGAAAGCTCTACCTGCCCACTAGTTTGTGGATGATAAGCAGAAGCAATTCTATGATTAATGTCATATCTAGCAAGAGTTTTTCTAAAACCACCATGAATAAAATGAGAACCTCCATCAGTCATAAGATATCTAGGCACACCAAACCTAGGAAAAATAACATTCTTAAGCATTTTTAACGAGGTCTCACCATCGGCACTCTTTGTAGGTATGGCTTCTACCCACTTGGTAATGTAATCAACAGCAACAAGTATATGAGTATAACCTTTTGAAGGAGGAAAAAGACCCATAAAGTCAAATCCCCAACAATCAAATGGTTCAATAACAAGAGTGTAACTCATAGGCATTTCATTATGTCTAGAAATATTACCAACTCTTTGACATTCATCACAAGATAAAACATACCTTCCAGCATCTTTAAAGAGGGCTGGCCAATAAAAACCTGATTGTAGAACCTTTTGTGCAGTTCTATCTCCAGCATGATGTCCTCCATAAGCACTGCCATGGCATTTTCTTAATATTTCTTGTTGCTCATATTCTGGAACACATCTTCGCATAATACCATCAACTCCTTTATATAGGTGTGGGTCATCCCAAAAATAATGCCTCAAATCATAGAAGAATTTTCTTCTTTGCTGAGCTGTAAAGGTTGGAGGCAAATACTTGGAAACAATAAAGTTAGCATAATCAGCATACCAAGGAAGGTCTCACGAAGTTACATTTATTGAAGCCAACTGTTCATTTGGAAAACTAGCATTAATAGGAATAGGATCAAAAGAAATGTTTTCCAATCTAGACAAATTGTCAGCAACAGGATTTTCAGCACCTTTCCTATCTACAATATGCAAATCAAACTCTTGTAAAAGCAACACCCATCTAATAAGCCTAGGCTTAGCATCCTTCTTAGACATAAGATATCTAATAGCAGCGTGATCAGTATGAATAGTAACTTTAGAATTAACAATGTAAGGTCTAAACTTATCACAAGCAAAAACAACAGCAAGAAAATCTTTCTCAGTAGTAGCATAATTCTTCTGAGCAGCATCAAGAGTCTTACTAGCATAATGAATAACATTCAACTTATTATCTACGCACTATCCAAGAATAACACCAACAGCAAAATCACTAGCATCACACATAATTTCAAAGGGTAAATTCCAATCAGGTGGTTGAACAATAGGAGCAGTAGTTAAAGCCTTCTTAAGAATTTCAAAAGCTTCCTTACAATCATCATCAAAAACAAATGCTACATCCTTTTGAAGAAGATTAGTAAGAGGCTTTGAAATCTTAGAGAAATCTTTAATAAACCTCCTATAGAAACCAGCATGACCAAGAATACTACGAATACCTTTAACATCTCTGGGACAGGGCATTTTCTCAATTGCTTCAACCTTTGCTCTGTCAACTTTAATACCGCTTTTGAAGATTTTATGTCCAAGGACAATTCCTTCATTTACCATAAAGTGACATTTCTCCCAATTAAGAACAAGATTAGTTTCTTCACACCTCTGCAAAACTTTATCAAGATTGTGCAAACAATTATCAAAAGAAGTTACATAGATGAAAAAATTGTCCATGAAAACCTCCACAATTTCTTCACAAAAACCATGAAAAATAGCAGACATACATCTTTGAAAAGTAGCAGGAGCATTGCACAAACCAAACGGCATATGTCTATAAGCATAAGTTCCATAAGGACAAGTAAAAGTGGTTTTCTCTTGATCTTGTGCTTTAACAGCAATCTGAGAGAAACCAGAATAACCATCATGGAAACAAAAATAAGTTTTCTTAGATAACCTCTCTAACATCTGATCTATAAATGATAAAGGATAGTGATATTTCTTAGTAACTTTGTTAACCTTTCTATAGTCAATGCACATCCTATAACCAACTACTACCCTTTGAGGAATAAGCTCGTTATTCTCATTAGGCACGACAGTGATACCTCCTTTCTTAGGAACACAATGAACAGGACTAACCCATCTACTATCACTAATAGGATAAATAATACCAGCATCAAGGAGCTTCAATACCTCATTTCTTACCACATCCTTCATCTTGGGAATTAAGCGGCGCTGATGTTCAACAACTGGCTTTGCGGCTTCCTCCATGTTAATAGCATGCTGACATATAGTAGGAGAAATCCCTTTTAAATCGTCAAGAGTATATCCCATAGCTCCTCGGTGTTTCCTCAATATCTCCAATAACCTTTCTTCTTTCGTTCCTGAAAGTTTAGAACTAATAATAACAGGATATATTTTTTTATCGTCTATATAAGCATACTTGAGATCATCAGGTAAGGGTTTTAATTCGAACACAGGATCTTCCTTAGGTGGCAAAGTGGTACCAAGATCCTCCACAGGTAAATTGTGCTTAATCAATGGTGGTTGACGAAGGAAAATATCGTCAATCTCTTCCCTTTCCTTCCTGTAAACATCACTTTCATGGTCCTCCATGAATTGCTGCAAAGCATTATTAGGAGCAAGGGCAATAGAAGCAAGCTGTTCAACTTGAAAATTTTCATTAGGCATGTCATTTTCATAAGAAGTCTTAGCAAACTTAGAAAAATTAAACTCATAAGATTCTTCATTAAATTTAATGAAAATTTTCTCCTTCTTACAGTCTATCACAGCACCACAAGTATTCAAAAAGGGTCTACCAAAAATAATAGGACAAGTTTTACTAGCTTCCGTACCAAGTACTAGGAAATCAGTAGGATATTTGGTCTTACCGCATAGAACTTCCACATCTTGAACAATACCCAGAGGCCAAACAGTCTCTCTGTTAGCAAGCTGAACAACCACATCAATATCCTCAAGTTCACAAGGGCCAATCTCATGCATAATTTCTCTGTAAAGCTCTAAAGGAATGGCACTTGAACTAGCACCAATGTCACATAAACCATAATAGCAATGATCTCTAATCCTGACAGAAATAACAGGAACACTTGTTTTCCTACGCCTATTAGGATGTGAAATAATGTTAGTAGCATCTTCACAAAAGATAATATGTTCATCCCCTACATCTTTAGTAACAAGGTCCTTCACTATAGCCACAAGAGACTTAATAGTAATTTGCTCATCAGGTTCTACAGCTTTCTTCGTACTTTTATTAGACACACTTACCAAAGTAGAATGCTCTTTTACCTTAGCAGGGAAAGGTGTCTTCTCAAAATAAGGTTCAGGCAAAATGCTATCAACAGTACAAACTTCGGTAGCTGCAGCAGGAATATGACTAATGGAATCTTTATAAGGCGCATGATATTTGTTCCAATCTTTCTTTGGAACATCAAGATAAGAGGCAAAAGCCTTAAAACAGTTAGCAAGTATTTGAGAATCAAGACCATAAGCAGTGCTAACATTATGAAAGTCATCGGTTGCCATAAAAGCTTTAATGCATTCATAATCATAATTTATACCTGACTTCCTACCTTTGTCGTTTTCCCATCCTTCAGCATTTTCTTGGATACGGTCAAGAAGTTTCCACTTAGCATCTTCTTTCATATGAGTAAATGATTCAAAACAGGAAGCATCCAAAAATTCCTTTTCATGAAGAGTAAGCCGCGCATAAAGGTTATCAATAACAATATTATTGGGGAGCTCATGAATGGGACATTTGAGCATTAGTAACTTCAATCTCCCCCACGCTTGGGCAATACTTTCTCCATCATGAGGCCAAAAGTTATATATTCAATTATGATCTTTATGAATTTCACTTGGAGGATAAAACTTGGAATAAAAGAGAGGTACAATTTCCTCCCATGCAATAGATGGACCATCTTTAAGCAGCCGATACCACTTCTCAGCTCTGCATTTCAGTGATAAAGAGAATAGCTTCCTCTTGACCTGGCTCAGTGAAATACCTGCACACTTGAACAACTCGCATAATTCATGTATAAAAAGTAAGTGATCACCCAGATAGACAGTTCCATCTCCTGAATAGCAGTTATCCATAACACGTTCAACAATTTTCATAGGTATTTTAAAAGGATCTAATTGAGCAGGAGGTGGTTGTGGTGGTTCATCCACATGTGCAGCAGTGGTAGTAGTGTTCCCAAATAGGAACCCAAATGGAGAACTCTCCATAGCAAAATAAAATAAAAAATAAAAATAAAAGACAAAAATAAAAACAATACTCACAGCGACGGTTACCTTTACCAATTTCACTCTTCAATAGCGCTTCACTCCCCGGCAACGGCGCCAGAAAATAGTCTTGATGACCCACAAGTATAGGGGGTGTATTGTAGTACTTTCGATAAATAAGAGTGTCGAACCCAACGAGGAGCAGAAGGTGTTGACAAGTGGTTTTGATTAAGGATTCACTGTAAATACTAGCAAACAGGTTTTCAGGGGTATTTGGTAATGCAAGTAAATAAAGTGCGAGTAAATAAAAGACAGTAATAATAATTGCAGCGAGTGGCCCAATCCTTTCTAGAGCAAAGGACAAGCCAGTTGTGTAACTTATGATAACCAAACGTTCTCAAGGACACACGGGAGTTTCTGTCAAGAGCTTTCGCTTCATACCGCTAAATAATCTTTATTGGTTTGATAAGTGTTATGGGGGTGAACCTGTGCTAGCGCACTACCCTTACTAGGATAAATACACACTTGTGATTATACCCCTTGCAAGCATCCGCAAATACAAGAAAGTAATTAAGATAAATCTAACCACAACCTTAAACTCTAAGATCCTACGCTCCCTGGTGTAATGGTTTCCCAACGGAGGTTTAGGTTTCTGTCACTCCAGCAACCCCACAATTGGTAGCCAAATACACAATGCATCACACTAGGCCCATAAATGGTGAAGTATCATGTAGTCGACGTTCACATGACACCACTAGTGAAATAGCACCACAACAAATAAATATCAAACCATTAAATATTACTCAACAATAATCCACTACTAACATCTTGACTTCTCCCATGTCCTCAAGAACTAAACTAACTACTCACAAGACATCATATGGATCATGATCAGAGGTGAAATAATGGTAAATAACAATCTGAACATAAACCTTAATTCAACGGTTCCACTCAATAGCATCAACCACAAGAGTAATCAACACCGGGAAAGTTTTCCCTAAGAATTTAACAAGATTTAACTCAAGATGTTACAGCGGGATGGTGTGGTGTTGGTGGAGATGAAGGTGCTGGTGATGGATATGATGATGATGACCCCGATGAAGTCCGGTGCGATGGTGATGACGATGGCGACGATCTCCCCTCTCCGGGAAGGAATTTCCCTAGCAGATTTTTGCCTGCCAGAGAGCTTTTCTCTCTCTGGTGTTTTCCGCCCCGCAGAGGTGGCGGTGTCTGATACATCTCAAACGTATCTATAATTTTTGATGCTCCATGCTTGTTTTTACACCATTTGCCTATTGTTTCGTTACACTTAGTGGCATTTTTATGCATTTTCCGGAACTAACCTATTAACGAAGTGCCACAGTGCCAGTTTCCTGTTTTCTGCTGTTTTTGTGTTTCAGAAGTGATACACAGGAAATATTCTCGGAATTGGACGAAACAAGTTCCTGAAGTCTTATTTTACCCGGAAGCTTCCAGAGATCCGAAGGAGAGTAGGAGGTGAGGGACCAGGGGCCCACACGCACAGGTGGCGCGGCCAGCCCCTAGCCCGCGCCACCCCCGTGTGTGGCCGCCTGGCCCCTCCTCTGACAATGCCCCTTCGCCTATAAAGACCCCCCGACGAGAAAAACCTAAGGACCCGATCAGATTTCCAGAACACATCGCGATCCGCCGCCGCCGTCGACCCGAAGATCGGGAGGGTCCAGAAGCTCTTCCCGGCACCCTGCCGGAGAGGGGAATCGCCACCGGAGGTCTTCTTCATCGCCATGCTTACCTCCGGAGCGATGAGTGAGTAGTCTACCTTGGACTATGGGTCCATAGCAGTAGCTAGATGGTTGTCTTCTCCACTATGTGCTTCATGTTTAGATCTCATGAGCTGCCATACATGATTGAGATCACCGTTATGTAATTCTACATGTTTGGTTTGTTGGGATCCGATGAATATTGGTGTTTATGATTAAGTTGCTGTACTGAATTATATCTTTTGTTATCTCTATGTTGTTTATGATCTTGCATGCTCTCCGTTGTTAGTAGCTATCTTGGCCGAGTAGTTGCTAGTGACTCCAAGAAGGGGTATTTATGCTCGATAGTGGGTTCATGCCTCTATTTCACCTGGGGGAGTGACAGAAACCTCTAAGGTGGTAGATGTGCTGTTGCTACTAGGGAGAAAACAACATTCATATGCTCAAGGGCATATGCTTTGTTTACATTACACACTTTGCTTAATGCAATTATCTGTTGTTCGCAACTTAATACTTTTGGGGTGTTCGGATTGATATCCCCGGGGGTGGATTATTAGTCATAGATGCAGTTGGATGGCAGTCTATGTATTTTGTTGTAATGCCCAGAGTAAATCTCATAGTGATCTTCTTGACATATCATGTTATCTTTATTCTATCAATTGCCCAACTGTAATTTGTTTACCCAGCATGTGTTATTTTATCTATGGAGAGACACCACTAGTGAACTGTGGACCCCGGTCCTATTTCCATCATATTGCTATCACCTGTTTACTTTACTCGTACTGTTTACTTTACTCGCATACTATATTGTTTTCCACTCGATACACTCATAACCTTTGTTTCAAGCAAACCGGTGAGATTGACAACCTCATCGCAAGTTGGGAACAAAGTATTTGTTTGTGTGTGTGCAGGTTCCACAACACCTTCAGTCGTCATTGTCTCTCCTCTCCTGTTCGATAACCTTGGTTTCTTAAACTGAGGGAAAACTTGCTGCTACACTCATCATACCTTCCTCTTGGGGTTCCCAACGGGCTGGTTATTCACCACGCACAAGGACAGTCTGCTCCATATCTACAAAGGATCAGCAAGCTTTTTCTGGCGCCGTTGCCGGGGAGGAGAGAAGACTTCTGCGAGGGGAGTTCTTCGCACACACATTCTTTACTTTGTTTTATTGTTTTGCTTTACTTTATTTATTTTACTTGCATTGCTTTTTACCAAAAACCCAAAAAAATTAGAATCATTGGTAGTTGTTTCTTTACTTTAGTTTATCATGCTGTTCCCTAAGTTCGTTCTGGAGGACCTCTCAGTAGGTAGTGGTTCGATTATTGGCAAAAGTAACATTGAGGAGTTCTTTAATCACATTAGTATGCATGAGGAAGTTGAGGAAAAGTCTTTGGTTGAGTTAGCTCCTAGTATTGAAGTTGCTTCTGTTTATTTAATTGACATGTTGGAAACTAGGTTTGCTAGTCTTAATCCTTTTATGCAATATATGTTCCTTAAGCTTCATGAAATTGAGGATCCCGAAAAAAAAGCTTTTATCTTAGAAACCTTGCGCCTAGAATTTAAGGATGTTGTTATTGAAGCTAGGAAGGTTCTTAAACGTTTTAATAAACTCGGTTCACCTATAAAGGTTATTAGTACAAATGATGAGGAGGCCGAGATACCTATACCTTGCAAGCTTTTGGGATTGAATGAAGCTTTCGAAAATAATTTTGACTGGATTTGTCCTGAAAATCTTTTTGATGAGAATAGTGTACCAAAGCATGATCACAAAGGGTCTTCAAAAACTTATGTGGATGAAATACAATGCCTTATTGACAAGACCTCTTCTGTTGATCTTAATGCTTCATCACTTAATAATACTTGATTCGCAATTTTCTGCGCCTAGCTCAAAGGCGTTAAAGAAAAGCACTCTTGGGAGATAACCCAATGTTTTCTGTTCAGTACTTTTTCTTTTATTTGAGTCTTGTAAGTCATTACTACTGTAATGACCGCTCCTTATCTTGTTTATTTCGTTTTTGTGCCAAGAGAAGCCTCTAATTTGAGTGAGGTAAAGATTTGGGGATGTTGCTGTCCTGAAACTGTTTTCGGTGCTGCACCGTAAAAATTCGTGAAAATTCTCTGTTTATCTTTTGGACCTGCGATTTCTTGTGCATATGCCCCAGGTTATATCCAAACTTTTCTTAGTTGAACACTTTTTGATTTGAGCAACAGAAAATCCCTCAAAAATTCGACCTTTGTCAGCTGTTCAGTTTTGACAGATTTCTGCCAATATTTGTGTTTGCCACTTTATCGCTTTCTTTTGAGTTCTTTTGATCATGGAACTTTTGGGGAGGTTGCTACAGTAGTATATGCTATATATATGGTGGTTTTGAGTTGAAACCTGAAGCAAATAGAGGATTGATTATATGTTATGCTTACACTAATGTGTCTAATAGATTTGTGTTTAGTTTTGTATGAAGGAAGTTTTCAAGTGTAGGGATTGGAGAATGATGAGATGAGTTGAAGAATGGACAAAAGCTCAAGCTTGGGGATTCCCATGCATCACCCCAAGAAATATCCAAGAATTACAAGCGTCAAAGCTTGGGGATGCCCCCGAGGCACCCCTTCTTCATCGGCAAAAATCAGGTCACCTTTCAAAACACTATATTTTTATTGCTTCATGCACTATGTGTTTTTCTTGGAGCGTCAGTTGTTTTAGTTTTATTAGTTGGTTTAGTTTGTTTGTTTGCTGCAATAAATGGTTGGACCCCAACAAATTTCTTTTGGAGGAGATGTACTCGTTTTCATTTGCAAAGAACGCTCAGTTTTTCATTCTTATCGTTCATCGAGCGTTCTTCTTTTTCTGCTACTGCTTTTGGTTTTCGTTTTCGCCTTGATATGCGTTCAGATCTTGTCATATCTTTTCATCAAAGTGTATTTTTGCCTCTGATCTTTATTGGTTTTCATCAAAAGAGGTGTTTATAAAAGTTTCAAATGGTGTTGGAAAAGAGAAAAAGCTTTGTGCAAAATAGTGGTACAAGAAGGAGCTTGTGTAGACTGCGGCTTAGGCTTTTTCATGTCATGCTTGATGTATTTTTGATAGTATTCTTAGTGGTTTTTATGTAGCATGACTTGTCTCAAATAACTGAGATTGCTTAATGAGCCTTTGAAAAAAATCATGCGTTGTTTTTATTGTATGGAAGCATTATTTTGGTTTTCTCCTTGATGCTTTATTTGGGTTGACTTGGCGCATGCTCACACATGTTAGACTCTTACAAAGTCGCCAATAGCCTTCATGATCATTTAGTTTTTGACTTTTGATGCCATCTTATGCTTCTTTTAATGTCGCTTTGTCGCTTTGCATGATTATGGCCATTACTGCTCTCTTAGTTGGTCGCTCCCAGTCTTTTGCTAGCCCTCGCCTTGTACTGAGTATGAGCTCTACTCGTGCATCCAACTCCTAAAAGCTAAAGTTTTCCATTGTGTCCACCATACATACCTACTAGCAATTTGCTATTCCAAGTAAATTTGACTTGCTTTTATTTTCTCTTCAAATTAAACTCTTACCAGTGTTATGCGAAATTCGGTTAGTAAAGATCTCACGAACCGGAAGGCACACTTTACTTTTTCCTGTTCTTAAAAATTTGACATTGTGGTCTCTTATGTTGAGTTGTTATGCTTGCAAGTTGTAAGTTGGATTCTAGCCCAGCCATGCTGTCATGGGCAAGCTTTCAACATTGCACTTCTTATTTGAGTTGATATCGTGATCTTTTGTTTATGGATGCCCGCGGTGTGAAATGAATTGGGAATCTTGTAGGGATCATGGAGTTTGTATATGTGTTAGGGAAACGCCGGGCCGCCAATCTAAGCCATGCATAATTCATGGTGGAAATTTGCAGCATACCCATGGTGAACATTCGACGACGCATCTCACAATAAAAAGCTAAACTAATGGCAAATAAAAGAGATGTCGAGGTGTTCATTGTCTGCTTGTCCTGTCATTTTGGTGTGGGCTTGTTCCATGTCATCGGGCACGGAGGTACCCCATTGGCGGTTCTCAATGATATGCATATACTTACAATGACAAGAGCCTTACTTGGGACTCTAAGTAAAGTAGCATGAGGTTTGGGTACTCGTATTCACGGGGCACGAGGTTTTCAACTTATGATTTGTCAAGCATATGCATCATAATTGTTCTCGCATTAACTTTAACCATTCAAGATGCTTATGATGGGGGCAATGAGAGCTCAAAGCCGGTAAGTACCATAATTTTTGAAGGTTATAAAACTTGCAATCACTGCTTCCCTCTGCGAAGGGCCTTTCTTTTACTTTTATGTTGAGTCACCGCCTTCTTTCTTTATGCACCATTAAGAGAGCATAGTTGTCATTCTTAGTGTGATATGCATTGTCCCAAAGTTCATTGATTGACTCATAGTGTTGGTTTCACTTGTTCTTAAATTATTTGTATCTAGTCGCCCTCTTAAACTTGAAGGTGTCCTATGCATTTATGTTTTGCTCTCTTTGAAGGACAAGCTGAAAACCATTTGTATGTTTTTCCTTATGATTTGAACACACGTTTGACTTTCATTGTTTCATTTTCATGATCTTTTGTTTGTGTTCATTTGCATGTTTACAACATGGTTGCTAAGTTCTTATTGTCATGATTATATCTTCATGCCCATGTTTTAAGTTCTATTGATCCCAGCTCACCAATGCTTACATATATGATCAAGATTGTGTAGGTGCATGTCACCTCAAAAATTATTCTTTTGTTATCACTTACCTACTCGAGGACGAGCAGGAGTTAAGCTTGGGGATGCTTGATATGTCTCAAACGTATCTATAATTTTTGATGCTCCATGCTTGTTTTTACACCATTTGCCTATTGTTTCGTTACACTTAGTGGCATTTTTATGCATTTTCCGGAACTAACCTATTAACGAAGTGCCACAGTGCCAGTTTCCTGTTTTCTGCTGTTTTTGTGTTTCAGAAGTGATACACAGGAAATATTCTCGGAATTGGACGAAACAAGTTCCTGAAGTCTTATTTTACCCGGAAGCTTCCAGAGATCCGAAGGAGAGTAGGAGGTGAGGGACCAGGGGCCCACACGCACAGGTGGCGCGGCCAGCCCCTGGCCTGCGCCACCCCCGTGTGTGGCCGCCTGGCCCCTCCTCTGACAACGCCCCTTCGCCTATAAAGACCCCCTGACGAGAAAAACCTAAGGACCCGATCAGATTTCCAGAACACATCGCGATCCGCCGCCGCCGTCGACCCGAAGATCGGGAGGGTCCAGAAGCTCTTCCCGGCACCCTGCCGGAGAGGGGAATCGCCACCGGAGGTCTTCTTCATCGCCATGCTTACCTCCGGAGCGATGAGTGAGTAGTCTACCTTGGACTATGGGTCCATAGCAGTAGCTAGATGGTTGTCTTCTCCACTATGTGCTTCATGTTTAGATCTCATGAGCTGCCATACATGATTGAGATCACCGTTATGTAATTCTATATGTTTGGTTTGTTGGGATCCGATGAATATTGGTGTTTATGATTAAGTTGTTGTACTGAATTATATCTTTTGTTATCTCTATGTTGTTTATGATCTTGCATGCTCTCCGTTGTTAGTAGCTATCTTGGCCGAGTAGTTGCTAGTGACTCCAAGAGGGGGTATTTATGCTCGATAGTGGGTTCATGCCTCTATTTCACCTGGGGGAGTGACAGAAACCTCTAAGGTGGTAGATGTGCTGTTGCTACTAGGGAGAAAACAACATTCATATGCTCAAGGGCATATGCTTTGTTTACATTACACACTTTGCTTAATGCAATTATCTGTTGTTCGCAACTTAATACTTTTGTGGTGTTCGTATTGATATCCCCGGGGGTGGATTATTAGTCATAGATGCAGTTGGATGGCGGTCTATGTATTTTGTTGTAATGCCCAGAGTAAATCTCATAGTGATCTTCTTGACATATCACGTTATCTTTATTCTATCAATTGCCCAACTGTAATTTGTTTACCCAGCATGTGTTATTTTATCTATGGAGAGACACCACTAGTGAACTGTGGACCCCGGTCCTATTTCCATCATATTGCTATCACCTGTTTACTTTACTCGTACTGTTTACTTTACTCGCATACTATATTGTTTTCCATTCGATACACTCATAACCTTTGTTTCAAGCAAACCGGTGAGATTGACAACCTCATCGCAAGTTGGGAACAAAGTATTTGTTTGTGTGTGTGCAGGTTCCACAACACCTTCAGTCGTCATTGTCTCTCCTCTCCTATTCGATAACCTTGGTTTCTTAAACTGAGGGAAAACTTGCTGCTACACTCATCATACCTTCCTCTTGGGGTTCCCAACGGGCTGGTTATTCACCACGCACAAGGACAGTCTGCTCCACATCTACAAAGGATCAGCAGTGTCTATCTCTGAGCCCCCCCTTCACTTAGGTTTTTGGGGACGATGAAATACGCGAAGGGGCGATGGCAGAAGTGGGCCAGGGTGGCCTCACCACAGGCCGGCGCGGCCAGGGGTGGGCCCGCGCCCCCTAGTGGTGAGCCTGCCCTGTTGCTCCTCTCACCTTCTCCTTCCGGCTTCTTCGGTCTTCTGGTAAAATATTATTTTCTGGTATTTTTCTGGAATTTCCTGATCTTCCAAAATATGGTGTCTTGACGGTCCTTTTTCCAGCAGAATCGTGACTCCGGCAGCAAATCCTCCAATGATCATCAAACATGTAAAAATAGAGAAAATAACATAAGTATCATCTCTAAATATGAAATATATCAATGAATAGCAGTAAATTATGATACAAAATAGTGATGCAAAATGGACGTATCAAACCTCAGCTTTGATACCACTTTGTTATGGCAAGCCGGGCGTGACGCACAACCCGGACAAACCACTACTTGCTTCTGTGAATAACTTGAGGATAGTTTCAACCAATAGATGCAGCGGAAAATATAAACACAAACACAATGCACAAGTGACACAAGGATTTACGTAGAAAGCTCCTCAAGGTGAGGAGGAAAAAACCACATGTGTGGACCAACCGGTCCACGCAAGCTTCACTATGACCAACCTTGGTACAGAGTCTCTCTAGAACCTCTAGAGATTACAACACACTTCTCCTTGTTGCCCACCGGCAACAACAACAACAACCACAAGAGGTAAGATATAACAAAGCAGAGATATCATAGTTTCTGTCCTCTTCAGCAATCAGCGAACTGCTATCAAACCGCAGATCCAAATAGCACGAAACTTGGTAGAAAAGTAGACATATGAGTTCCCAACATACTGACCAAAAATCAGCTCAATCGGATACCGTTTGCCTACCCAAACTGTTCGTCTCCCAAAACTGCTCTGTGCTGAAACTGCAGCAGTCCGACCTGACAAAACAGCTCTCAAATCTGAACCTCCACTGACCCAAATTCCAAACTGTGTAACCAGATCGAAGCACTCAAAGTAAGGAACAAGCTCACCGAGTTTGGAGCCAATCCAAGCACGTTTGAGCCTCCAAACACCAGCTTGAAGGCAGACCGGTCAGAACTCAAAAATCTGAACAGATTCACCTCTTTTTCTTCTTCCCCTCTTCTCACTTGGTTGTGGTGTTCTAGTGTGCTCTCTAACCCTCTCACAGCAGCTACCACGTTTTTGGCTTGCTCTTGCTTATCTTTCTCACACAGCTAGGGTTTTCTCCTTTATACCTCTCAAGGAGACACCTCAGCCGTTGGATGCGAACCTCGATCAACTGTTGATACATGTTGGACTATTTGGGCTGATGTTGGGCTGCCAACACACCTCCATGTGGAGGGACATGGCCCAACAAGATTTAATGTGTTTTGTCATTGTATCAACTGTCCCCGTCAAATCTTAATTAGCCCCTGCAAGCTTGCGTAGTTGTAGCCAAAAGGTCCCAAGAGGTTATTCGCAAAAAAAAAAGTCCCAAGAGGAGGCAACATACTTCTGCCCACTTTGAGATTGATGATATTCCTCTATGGTCTATAATTGAATCCAATCCGAAACATCACTATCCAGTTACCCTGTCATTGGTAACTAAAGTGATAGTTGTGCGGCCTTTTGATCTAGATTTTTGGCTAGCCTAGTCGTGTTCCCCGTGAGCTAGCGCAGCCGCAAAGTGAGAAAACCGAGAGCATGTCGAATTCAATTAGTCGATCGCAGGCCAAATAATAGCGATAACGAAGGGGCCACTTGGCATGGTGCCCTGATCTGGCATCCGATACTAGTATACCCACTTTGGAAGCCACTGTTCGTTTCTAACGGCGCATCACGTTGTTCGACAACTACGTACGTACGCGTGCACAGTGTACCTGCATGCATGTTGAACTGTAGACTGCGATATGCAAAGTTGCCTTTCCCTTTCTAGCTAGCCTAGCTAGCTCTCTCTCCTGCTTGACAGGTAGGCAGTATTATTTCGATCGAACAGTTCACCTGTTTTGCAAGTTTAACTACGCTAATTAATCAGCAATGGTTGGACATCATCTGACGACATTTTTCGTTTAATTAGTGGAACACTGAAACTACGCCATGTGTGCACCATTTCATAAAGATTTAGTTTTCCTCCCAAAATAAGTGACTTGATTTTATCTGCATACGGGTGTATCTAGATGCATTTCCTCCCAAAATAAGTGACTTGATTTTATCTGCATACGGGTGTATCTAGATGCATTTCCTATATAGATACATCTATATATAGAAAAAGTTACGTCACTTACTTTGAAAAGGTTGGAGTAATCCCATAACTTGTCGTGGTGTAGTTTAATCAAATATGAACAAAAAACCCGGAATTTTTATAAAACGGATACTTACTGTGTATTCCTCCTCGAAACAGGCTTTCGCGCCCCGCTATATAAATATAGCAACCACACGATACAACTGCTAGGCCTCAGCACAATTAAGCCCAAAAAAAAGAGAGAGAGAAAAATAGAGAAAGTAATCTCAATAACTCGTCGGATCGACGAAAATGATGAAGACCCGCAACCGCGGCGCCCTCCGAAGAATTCCCACCATGCTCCTAGCACTCCAAAGAACCGCATACCAAGCACCTTCAAGAAGGAATGCGACAATGACAACGCTGCTGCCCGGACTGGTCCTAGGGTTTCCCCTGGTACGCAAAGGGAAATGGGGAAGGGGTACTCGACGCCCTTCAAGAAGGAACATAGGGGCCCGCAGGCATCACCGCGTCGGTGCCGGCCAAGCCGACAGGGATTTCTCCCGACCCCAAAAACTACGACCTCGAACACTCCACCGTGCTCCACCAACACGCGCCACCATGACTTGCAATCACCATCGCTGTCTCACCATGGCCAACGTTGCGAGACCGACAGGACCAAGAGGAAACAACCAGGAACGAGGACCGACATCACAATAGCCATGCAGGAAGGAACAACTTCCACCGCCATTGGTGGTAACCGACCGGACGCAGCATCATGAGCAAATTAGGCCCCCAGGCCCGGCCGAGCCCAAATCGGGCTTGTGATGCTCCCGTCACCACGCTGCAGTAGACGCGCTGTCGTTGCCGCCACCCCCTGCACGAGTCATTTCTCCGTCCGCCCGAGATGGCGCAATCAAGCTCAGGCCTGGCCCGTCCTGACCTAGATGGGGCCCAAATGGGCGCAGATCTGGCCCCGGAGGGCACCACCGCCAGCCACCGTGCCACCCCGCAGCGAAGCAGCCGCGCCTTCACCACCTTGCCACCCGGAGATGCGCTGGAACTGCGGCCGACCAGGCATCACCGTCGCCAGCCTACACCCCGAGCTGAGCCTCCTGCACGCGGGTAGTGGAGAGACCGCCACCGCCGGCTCCGCATCGGCCCCACATGGGAAACGCCCAGCGGCGCTAGCCGGCGGTGGCGGGAAGGGATGGAGATAGGAGAAGGCTCACTGGAGGGATGCCGGCTGCCCTGGTTGCCTCGCTCGGGGAGGCGACCATACTTACTGTGTATTGAGCATGAACTCTCTACAAGCATAGAGTTTACCTACATGTTTGAACCGTAGACTAGCATTGGACTGCTTTCGCAAATTATAACAATCTAGGTACTCCTGATTCCACGGGGAACAGTAAAATAAAAGGAATACATGTAGAGGATGTATGCAGGTAAGGTGTCAAGTGACATCGCGTCAAAATCCTACTTCTGGTTTATTTGGTTTTTTCTAGTTTAAATTTTGGATCAAATTTTGTAATAGAAAACATAAAACGGAGTGGGACTTTGGTAGGATCCCGCTTGCATCTCTATATGCTCGTATGAGCATGTCAAGTTTGAAATTAAATACAAAGTATGTCACTGATACGTCTCAAACGTATCTATAATTTTTGATGCTCCATGCTTGTTCTTACACTATTTGCTTAGTGTTTTGTTACACTTCGTGGCATTTTTATGCATTTTCTGGAAATATCCTATTAACAAGATGCCACAGTGCCAGTTCCTTGTTTTCTGTTGTTTTTGTGTTTCAGAAAAGTTACACAGGAAATATTCTCGGAATTGGACGAAACAAAATCCGAACATCCAGAAATTTACCGAAGCTTCCAGAAGTTCGAAGAGGAGATGGAGAGGGGCCACGGGCCGGCCACACAATAGGGCGGCGCGGCCCAGCCCCTGGCCGCGCCCCCTATGTGTGTGACCGCCCTGGTCCACTTCTGACGCTGCTCCTTTGCCTATAAAGACCCCCCGACGGGAAAAACCTAAGTACCCGATCAATTTTCCAGAAACACATTGCGATCCCCCGCCGTCATCGACCCAAGATCGGGAGGGTCCAGAAGCTCTTCCTGGCAACCTGCCGGAGAGGGGAATCGTCACCGGAGTTCTTCTTCATCGCCATGCTTGCCTCCGACACGATGAGTGAGTAGTCTACCTTGGACTATGGGTCCATAGCAGTAGCTAGATGGTTGTCTTCTCCACCATGTGCTCCATGTTTAGATCTCGTGAGCTGCTTTACATGATCGAGATCACCATTATGTAATTCTACATGTTGTGTTTGTTGGGATCCGATGAATATTGGTGTTATGTTGAGTTGATGTGCTGAATCATATATCTTATGTTATCTCTATGTTGTTTATGATCTTGCATGCTCTCCGTTGTTAGTAGCTATCTTGGCCAAGTAGATACTAGTGACTCCAAGAGGGGGTATTTATGCTCGATAGTTGGGTTCATGCCTCTATTTAATCTAGGGGAGTGACAGAAACCTCTAAGGTTGTAGATATGCTGTTGCCACTAGGGAGAAAACAACATTCTTGTGTCCAAGGACATTTGTTTTACATTACACACTTTGCTTAATGCAGTTATTTGTTGTTCGCAACTTAATACTCATGGGGTGTTCGGACGATATCCCCGTGGGTGGATTATAAGTCATAGATGCAGTTGGATGGCGGTCTATGTATTTTGTTGTAATGCCCAGAGTAAATCTCACAGTGATCCTCGCGACATATGCACGTTATCTTTATTTTATCAATTGCCCAACTGTAATTTGTTTACCCAACATGTTGTTATTTATCTTATGGAGAGACACCACTAGTGAACTGTGGACCCCGGTCCAATTTCCTTTACATTGCTATCACCTGTTTACTTTACTCGCACTGTTTACTTTCTTGCATACTACTATTGCTTACCACTCGATACGCTCATACCTTTGTTTATAGCAAACCGGTGAGATTGACAACCTCATCGTAAGTTGGGAGAAAAGTATTTGGTTGTGTTGTGTGCAGGTTCCACGTTGCTACTAGTTGAAGACGCGCCAACAAGTGTCATAAACGGCGCCCTTGTTGGAGTATCACTAAGCTAGCAAGCATCACCTTCTGGAGTTTGGCTTTTTCCTACTGGACTGACAAACCTTGGTTTCTTACTGAGGGAAAATTTGCTGCTTTACTCATCACACCTTCCTCTTAGGGTTCCCAACTGGACGGTGATTTATATCAACACCGCGCCGCAACAAGCTTGGGAAAAAATGACAAAGTTACCAAGGAATAGTGCAAGGACTATGTACACAAGCATTGTATATGCTCTATTTTTTTTTATGTAGGCCGCATATAGGTCTATTTTTCTTGTAAAATTACTTGAGTTAGCATAATGTGGTATGAACACGTGTAATTTACCTCAAAACTTTCTGAAACTTTTTTCATGGCCAAGTATGAGAAGCGGCAATCATCAACGCACGAGTCGTCTCAAGAAGGTGACGATGCTTGCGCTCAGCCACACCATTCTGAGCATGAGCACCAGGACAAGAAAACTGAGCAAGAGTACCCTCCTCAGCAAGGAAAGCGCGCAGTGAATGAGAGATATACTCGCCAGCAGAATCTTTACGAAACACACGAATAGGAGTGGAGAACTGGGTACGAACCATAGCAGCAAATTTCTTATAGATAGACAAGACCTCACTACGAGAAGACATGAAATATATCCAAGTGTGACGAGAAAAATCATCTATAAAGAGAACATAGTAGCGATGACCCCCTTTCGACGGGAAGGGAGCTGGACCCCAAACATCGGAGTGAACAAGATCAAAAGGACGCTCGGACACAGACTCACTGTGAGGATACGGTAGCTGAATCTGCTTACCAAGCCGACAACCCTGACAATCCAAAGAAGCGTTTCCGGAGACAGACCCCAGAACACCATGATGAACTAAAGACGAGAGTCGAGAACCACATAAATGTCCAAGACGATGATGCCACTGCTGAAAAGAGCTAGTAGCGATGGCTACAGATGCCGAGGAACTGGCGACGGTGACATCAGAAGGAAGACGAAGCCAGTGAAGCTCCCAGAGGCCATCATGGCGGCGGGGGCCCGCACCAAGCATAGTGCCGGTGCGACGATCCTGAACGGAACAGGAATCAAAGTCGAGAGTGATGCTACAACGAGAGTCGACGATCTGACTACCAGAAAAGAGTTGCATGTTAAGTTGAGGAACATGCGCAACAGAAGGAATATGAAACGAGGAAGTACTAAGAATACCTCGACTAATCACTGGGAGGGGGGTACCATCGGCAGTAAGAACACGAACAGGAGGGTCGACAGGTCGAACAGAATGCAACAAGGAAGAATTAGGAGTCATATGAAAAGAAGCTCCAGTATCAAGAAGCCATGGGGATGTACCTGGAGAAGGAGGAGGTGGTCGCTCAATGCCAGGAAACTCAGTCGCAGAACCTGTCGGTGAAGAATCCCAAGCATCAAGCAGGCATCGAAGCTGCGCTATCTCATGCGCAGAGAGGGGCACGACTGGAGAGGTCGAGGTATAATCAGGTGCCGACGAGGAGCTGTCACCCACATACACAGAGGCCGCAAAGGGGGCGACGGAGAGCAACACGCCGATGAAGACGGAGTCGACGAGCGACGGTCACAACCGCCTGAAGAAGCCGCAAGAGTCGATGTCGAGCGGCGAGCCGACGTAGACAGGGTCGGCGAAGCGTGGCCATAACCACGTGAAGAGGCCGTGAAAGTCGATGTAGAGCGGCAGGCCAACGTAGACGAAGTCGGCGAAGGGCGACCATAACCGCGGGAAGAGGCCGCGAAGGTCGACGAAGAGCGGCGAGCCGACATAGATGAAGTCGGCGGAGGGCGACCAGAATCACGTGAAGAAGCTGCGAAAGTCGGTGTAGAGCGGCGACCGACATAGGCGGAGTCGGCGAAGGGCGGCCATAACCGCGTGAAGAAGCCGCATGAGTCGATGAAGAGCGGCAAGCCGACATACACGGTGTCGACGGACAAGCACCAAGGACCGAAGAAATGCCCGAGTACAAGACGGAGGCAGCGGAAGAAGTCATCGGGGGACAAGAGCAAGAAACGCCCGACGACAGAGACAATTTTTTTTTTTTGGAATAGAGATCTGAGAGTCAACGTTCACAGTCAAAATCAGGAGCAAAATCCGGCAAAATTCAGCCTGGCCAGAGCAAATCCGGCGAAATCAAGTAAAGAGCCGGCGAGATCTGGCCTAGCCGGACCTATTCCGGGCGTCCGGCGACCGATCCGAGCGATTCCTGATGAGGGCCTCGGGGGCGAGCGAGACTGAACGGGAGACACAGGCCTGGGCGTGGAATCAGATCGAGGCAGAGGCCGACCCGATCGGGCAGAGGACGGGCGGCCGACGGCGATCGGAATCGAGACCAGATTCCCGTCAGGCCCGGGAGTGGCCTCTGAAGGAAATATGCCCTAGAGGCAATAATAAAGATGTTATTATCATATTTCTTGTTCATGATAATGTTTATATTCCATGCTAGAATTGTATTAAGCGGAAACTTTAATACTTGTGTGGTTTATGAACAACACCGTGTCCCTAGTACGCCTCTATGGACTAGCTCATTGATTAATGATGGTTAAGGTTTCCGAACCATAGACATGAGTTGTCAATTAATAATTAGATCATATCATTAGGAGAATGATATGATGGACAGACCCAAATAAAGCAGAGCAATTAGATCGTGTCATCATGTTCATCTTTGCGAAGCTTTTCCTATGTCATGTATTGTATTCCTTAGACCATGAGATAATACAACTCCCTAGTATCGGAAGAAAGCTTTGAAGTCATCAAACGTCATCCTATGTGAGGGTGATAATAAAGGTGTCTCTCAGGTGATCGGAAAGTACTTGTTGGGTTGTATGTATCGAGATGGAATTTGTCCCTCCCAAGTCAGGAGAGATATACTTCGGGCCCACTCGGTAATCGATATCAACACCGCTTGCAAGCATGTGGTTAATGAGTTAATCACAAAGTGATATCGGATTACGGAACGAGTAAAGTACTTGCTGTGAACGAGATTGAACTAGGTATGGCGATACCGACGATCAAATCTCGGGCAAGTAAAATATCGTGTGACGAAGGGAATACATATACGGGATTAATTGAATCCTGACATCGTGGTTCATTCGATATGATCATCGATGAATATGTGGGAGTCAATATGGGTTTCCAGATCCCGCTGTTGATTATTGATAGAAGATCATGTCTACATATTCTCGAACCCGTAGGGTCACACACTTAATGTGTATCGATGCTAGGATAGAATGGATAATTGGTTTATGAGTTTTAGTTCGGAGTCTCGGATGAGATCCAGGACGTCACGAGAGGTTCCGGAATGGTCCGGAGAATAAGATTCATATAAAGGAAAGCAGTTTTTGGATTCCGGAAAGGTTTCGGAGTTTATCGGTATTGTACCGGAAGGTTCTAGAAGGTTCCGGAGTGGGACCAACATGGGCCCACTTGACGGAGGCCTGCGTGGGCCTAAGGGGAAGTGCCCTGGCCGCCCTGGGCCAGGCGCACAAGGCCCCTAAGGCCCAGCCGGCCAGCCCAAGGGGAAACCCTAAGGGAGTCTTCAAAGAAGGAAGGGGGGGAAACTTGCCCCCCACTCTTCCTACTCCAAGTCGGCGCCCTAGGGTTTGGGGAGAGGCCAAGCTGGCCGACCACCCCTCTATATATAGGGGGGCAAGGGTGCAGCCCTCTCTACCCCTAACCCAAACCCTAGCCGCCAACTGCTGCCCTCCCTCTTTCTCTCTCGCGACTGCGCGTAGGCGAAGCCCTGCCGCAGAAACTCTCCACCATAAGCACCACGCCGTCGTGCTGCTGATCCAATCTATCTCTCCACCATACTTGCTGGACCAAGGAAGGAGGAGACGTCGCTGCACCGCACGTGTGCAACTCTCGGAGGCGCCGCCACTTGCGGCGTAGGATCGGATCGGATCGCGAGGAGGAGACGGCGAGTACGACTACGTCAACCACGTTCTATTGAACGTTTCCGCTGTGCGAATCTTCAAGGGTATGAAGATCTCATCTACCTCTCTCGTTGATTACATCTCCTAGATTAGATCTTGGCTTTCTTGTTCGCATCCGTAGGAAATTTTTTGATTTACTATGCTGCGAAACCCTTCAGTGGTATCAGAGCCAGGTCTATGCGTAGATGTGTTTCACGAGTAGAACGCAACATGCTTGTTGCGGGCGTTGATGTTTTCTGTTTTAAACCTCTTGTTGTGTATTTCTTATGGCGCGGTATAGTGAGATCGAAGCGGTCCAGGCCAACTTTACGCGACCGCGTTCGCGAGACCGGCTCCGCACTTGACGTGTGGCTTGTTCCATACATGCTGCTGGTGGATGCCAGTTTCTCTCACTATAGTAGTCATGGGACTTACATCGGATGTTAGCAACCATAATATCACCGTTGTGGCTTTCCGTAGGTAAGAATCGTTCTTAGCTTGCTACTCCCATAAGCCACGTAAAACATGCAACAACAAAGTAGAGGCGTCTAACTTGTTTTTGCAGGGAGTGTTTTGTGATATGGTATGGCCCAAGACATGATGAGTATGAATTGAGTTGTATGCAATGATCATGTTTTGTAATCTTTCACGACTTGCATGTCGATGAGTTCACAACCGGCAGGAGCCATATGGTTGTCTTTATAATTATGTATGACCTGCGTGTCAACTTCTTATACGCCATGTAATAGCTTTACTTTATCGCTAAGTAGTTAGCAATAGTTGTAGTTGCTATTCGTGGTGGAGGCAATCATGGTGGAGTGATGGAGATCATGCCGGCGCGCACAAGATGGAGATCATGGCGCGGAGATTGGCTATACCATGTCACATAAAATTATATGCATGTGATGTTTATCCTTTTATGTATCTTATTATGCTTAGATCGCGACGGTAGCATTATAAGATGATTCCTCACTTAAAGATCAAGATAAAATTGTGTTCTCCCCTCGTATGCGCCGTTGCGAAAGTTCGTCGTTTTGAAGCACCTCGTGATGATCGGGTGCTATAAACTCTACGTTCACATACAACGGGTGCAAGCCAGTTTTGCACACGCGGAAAATACTTGGGTTTGACTTGACGAGCCTAGCATGTACAGACATGGCCTCGGAACACATGAACCGAAAGGTTAATCATGAGTCATATGAATGATATGATCGACACTGAGTTGTCCACCATTGAAACCACATCTCTTCTCGTGAAGATCGGATTAGGTGTGGTGAATTTGGATCGTGTTCACTAAACAACTTTGAGGAATGTTGAATTTAGTGGGAGTTCATTAGTAATTTGATTAACTTGAACTAATTATCTTGAACTAAATCTTGTTGTATTTGCATAAGTCGTTGTAGTCTTTGGCACCGTTTCCCACCGACACTTAGCTTAATTGAGTTAAAAGAACTATAGAATTCTGGATAATCACTTTTCGGTCTAGTGCCGTTTAGTTAGAATATCAAGACTAAAGATTAAGTCCTATTGCAAACTTTAGCAAACCTTGCTTGCTCCATACGATTTAATAAATTGTATTAATATAAGAGCAACGATTCAAGTTTAGTATCTAAAGATCATATGTTTGCCTTCATGATAAATTGATCTTCAAAATTGTTTGAGAATCAAAGTGATCATCGAGCTGAAAGAATTGTTTCAGAAACAATCAAGAAGTGAAAGATATTTGATATCTAAAACTTTGATTGTTTGCAAAAATGATGAAGTATAATTTAGTAAAAGAACATATGCTCATATTGTATGACTATATGTGAAGATTGAAGATGCTAGGCATCCCGATCACCCAAAAGTTTGGGAAACTAATATTATACTTGCATTTGTCCTTAAGAGCTATAGTAGTTTCATCATGAAAGATGTCATGATAGGACGAATAAAAGGTATCGGCTAAATTGTTTTGCTATACCAAAAGAATACTAAAGAATGGAATCGGGAAGAATACCAATCATATGATGATGGCGATCCACTTCAAAGTGCAAAATCCAAGGCTATTAGTATTTGACTAACATCCTTTGGACTATGTGTCAAATGATTGATGCCACTATTGATGTCGATAGATTCTTCTAAAAGGAGAGGAAATGCTAAATAGGATCTGCAAAATTATTTGGTAGAAAAAGGAAAAGACTGGAATTGTCCAGCTCGGGTATATAAATGATATACATGTTATAGATGTATTCTTTGCTAAGTACATAATGTAATTCTTGGGTATTGGATACTAGATTGTTGGTATGAAATGTCATACAAAGCAACAATACAAGAACTACGATGGCCTAAGTAACTAGCAAAAGAATGTGGTAACAATGCGCATCGAGAAACAAATAAATGTGTTATTGTGTTTTTCGTCGGCATAAAACCTAGCCTTCAAGATATTTCATGAACTTAATAATTGTTATCTTGTTCTAGTATTATGAGAACAATTGTTGTTCATGTCATTACCGTCTTCCATAATCGATGGATAGATTATTATAAATCTTGTTGGTGAAATAGACATTTATAACACTGATGCTAAAGGTCGCAAGACAAAACAAATTTCACTTATATGTGACACCGCCGTTTAAGTCATATTGGAAACAAAACATGAAAGAAATTCTATATTGATAGATTTTTGAGTCATTTGATTTTGAATTGATTGACGCTTGTGAGACTTTTCCTAAAGATGCTTAAACTCTGTTCATGGGCCATGGACAGAACAAGCGACTAACTAAATGGAGATCGTACATGTTGATGTATGTAGTCCATGGTGTGAAGTCGATCATGGTGTATTTTCTATTTCATCAATGACTCGAATGGATGTATGGTATATCTACTCGATAAGATAGAAGTATGAAACAATTGAAATTCTTCAATTTATGAAGTGGAAATTATTGTAACAAGAAAAATTCAAGTTTTTATGATTGGATCATAAAGAAGAATATTTGAGTTACAAGTTTAGCAAGCATCTAAGAGTTAGAGGAATTGTTCCACAAACTTGCATCATGATAAACACCATAAGAGTATGGAGTTTTCGATGGATGTAATCAAACCTTGTTTGACATGGTTAGATCAATGATGAAATAAAACTACCAATATAATTTGTGGATTATGCTTTAGAGACTACCGCTTTTCACTGAATAGAGCACCTTCATAATCCGCTGAAATGACACCATACAAGTTATAGTTGTCTTTTCTTGAATTTTGGTATGCAAGGCATATGTGTAAAATGTTTACAACCAAAATTGGATTAGTAAGTCTTTGTAGGTTATCCCAAAGAATGTCGATGGGTATTCCTTCTATTATGAACCCAAACACATAGTGATTGTCACTAAAAGAAGTGAATTTCTTATGAAGGAGTTTTTTGCAAAAGGTTTAAGTGGGAGGAAGATAGAACTTGATGAGGTTATTGAATCTGAGCAAGATGATCAGAGTAGCGCAGCACCAGAATATGTTCTGGAAGCGGCAACTGCATTCATAGCTCACACGTCTACAATATGTTGTAGTCACGGCATCGAAGTTCCTATCTAACCAAGTTGGTCGTAATCAAATAGCAAGATTTGAGGACGAGATATTATTAGATAATAGTAACCAACAATATACAAAGAAGCGGTGATGGGCCCTGACTTCGTCATATGAATTATTCTAGCAACAATTACATATAGAGATATGTTAGTTGAATAAACGAAACAACGTTCCTCTACCGGAATGCACACCAAGGAC
The DNA here is from genome assembly GCA_007115705.1 of Dactylis glomerata. Lineage (NCBI taxonomy): Eukaryota > Viridiplantae > Streptophyta > Magnoliopsida > Poales > Poaceae > Dactylis > Dactylis glomerata. The sequence goes on along the minus strand of QXEO01000472.1, from coordinate 4,423,342 downwards.
GTGTAACTGACACGACCCAATGGGTTTTGTTGATTCAAAGGTTGCTAGATATGATGCAAACTTCTATGGTAGAAGAAAGCATAGCGAAGTTGGAATCTTCAATGATGAAAATGTTAAAGTGTTAATTTCATCAAGATATTTGAAGATGCTTGTATTACAAGAAAGTAAGTGGGAGCGCTCAGACATATTTCTAATACTTTATGTGGATGACATATCGTTTATTGGAAATAATGTGTTTTTCTTGATATTGTTAAGTTTTCATTAAAGTTAGTTTTTGATGAAAGACTTAGGTAAAACCAGAATATTAAGCATCAATGTCTATGCAGATAGATTGAGGCACTAATATAGTTTTACCAGAGTACATAGATGAAATATTGAATTTGTTCAATATGGAAACAATAAGAACGGTTCTTGTTGCATGGAAGAGGTTGGAGCAAGAATCAATTGTTTTGACACTTGATGAGTGAAACCACAAGAATGATTTTATCAATCTTGTATACCATGATATGTAGATCCAGATGTGTCCAATGCTCTAAAGGTTATAGCATTCATATGATGATTGTTGGACAATAGTAAAGATATTCTTATGCACTTTCGAAGAAGTAAGAATATATTCTGTATGCAGAAGTGACAAATGGTTCATTGTAATGAGTTACATTGGCTTTGTCACACATACAAGTAAAATTTTATCCCAATTTTAAGCTATTTGTTTTGAGTTAGAAGGTGGCATAATAAGATGGAAGAAAGTTCCATGATGACTTGGATGAGTTCCAATGTTAATATTGTGGCGGACACTGCAACAAGGGCTAAGTATATAATCGATTTAGAAGCGGCATAAAAGATGCAAAGTAGATAGTGATAATCCAACTTATTTGTGGCACTGTCGTCCAGGTCATATTGGCGTAAAACGCATGAAGAAACTCCATTCTGATGGACTTTTGGAGTCTCTTGATTTTGAATCATTTGACACGTGCGAGCCGTGCCTCATGGGCAAGATGATCAAAACCCCGTTCTCCGGAATAATGGAGCGAGCAACGGACTTATTGGAAATCATACATACCGATGTGTGTGGACCAATGAGTATTTCGACGCACGGTGGATATCGCTATTTTTCTAAGTGTGCTAGTACTATGTAGTTCTATTGTATGACAATAGTGACAACATAGTCTCGGCCAAGAAACAAAGGTCTCACCAGAAGACCAAGTTTATACGATGCTATCTCATACAAGATGAGTAATGCGTGCTGACGCAAAAGAATATGCAAATACAAACGGATCTGAAAGTGTCAGACCCGTAGATAAGGTTTACCACGTGCAACGCGTATGAAGAACACCGGATTGCCATAGGTGTTAAAGGCGCAAGTATGACTAGATTATTGACTCTAGTGCAAGTGGGAGACTGAAGGAAATATGCCCTAGAGGCAATAATAAAGATGTTATTATCATATTTCTTGTTCATGATAATGTTTATATTCCATGCTAGAATTGTATTAAGCGGAAACTTTAATACTTGTGTGGTTTATGAACAACACCGTGTCCCTAGTATGCCTCTATGGACTAGCTCATTGATTAATGATGGTTAAGGTTTCCTAACCATAGACATGAGTTGTCAATTAATAATGAGATCATATCATTAGGAGAATGATGTGATGGACAGACCCAAATAAAGCAGAGCAATTAGATCGTGTCATCATGTTCATCTTTGCGAAGCTTTTCCTATGTCATGTATTGTATTCCTTAGACCATGAGATAATACAACTCCCTAGTATCGGAAGAAAGCTTTGAAGTCATCAAACGTCATCCTATGTGAGGGTGATAATAAAGGTGTCTCTCAGGTGATCGGAAAGTACTTGTTGGGTTGTATGTATCGAGATGGAATTTGTCCCTCCCAAGTCAGGAGAGATATACTTCGGGCCCACTCGGTAATCGATATCAACACCGCTTGCAAGCATGTGGTTAATGAGTTAATCACAAAGTGATATCGGATTACGGAACGAGTAAAGTACTTGCTGTGAACGAGATTGAACTAGGTATGGCGATACCGACGATCAAATCTCGGGCAAGTAAAATATCGTGTGACGAAGGGAATACATATACGGGATTAATTGAATCCTGACATCGTGGTTCATTCGATATGATCATCGATGAATATGTGGGAGTCAATATGGGTTTCCAGATCCCGCTGTTGATTATTGATAGAAGATCATGTCTACATATTCTCGAACCCGTAGGGTCACACACTTAACGTGTATCGATGCTAGGATAGAATGGATAATTGGTTTATGAGTTTTAGTTCGGAGTCTCGGATGAGATCCAGGACGTCACGAGAGGTTCCGGAATGGTCCGGAGAATAAGATTCATATAAAGGAAAGCAGTTTTTGGATTCCGGAAAGGTTTCGGAGTTTATCGGTATTGTACCGGAAGGTTCTAGAAGGTTCCGGAGTGGGACCAACGTGGGCCCACTTGACGGAGGCCTGCGTGGGCCTAAGGGGAAGTGCCCTGGCCGCCCTGGGCCAGGCGCACAAGGCCCCTAAGGCCCAGCCGGCCAGCCCAAGGGGAAACCCTAAGGGAGTCTTCAAAGAAGGAAGGGGGGAAAACTTGCCCCCCACTCTTCCTACTCCAAGTCGGCGCCCTAGGGTTTGGGGAGAGGCCAAGCTGGCCGGCCACCCCTCTATATATAGGGGGGCAAGGGCGCAGCCCTCTCTACCCCTAACCCAAACCCTAGCCGCCAACTGCTGCCCTCCCTCTTTCTCTCTCGCGACTGCGCGTAGGCGAAGCCCTGCCGCAGAAACTCTCCACCATAAGCACCACGCCGTCGTGCTGCTGATCCAATCTATCTCTCCACCATACTTGCTGGACCAAGGAAGGAGGAGACGTCGCTGCACCGCACGTGTGCAACGCTCGGAGGCGCCGCCACTTGCGGCGTAGGATCGGATCGGATCGCGAGGAGGAGACGGCGAGTACGACTACGTCAACCACGTTCTATTGAACGTTTCCGCTGTGCGAATCTTCAAGGGTATGAAGATCTCATCTACCTCTCTCGTTGATTACATCTCCTAGATTAGATCTTGGCTTTCTTGTTCGCATCCGTAGGAAATTTTTTGATTTACTATGCTGCGAAACCCTTCAGCCTCGCCAGGAAGAAGATGGGCGGGACCGGCCAGGCAAAGGGCGGCCACCACGAAGACCAACGGCGGGCAGGAACACCAAGGCGATGAAGATGTCGCGGGGATCGAATCGGAATCAAGCACGAGTTGCGCGTGCGGGAGAGAGAAAAAGCCTACGCTCTGATACCATGTTAGGAATAAGCAACTTGTATTATCTGGGGGCCAAAGGCCACGATATATAGTACAGGTACAGGTGCAAATATGCAGGAAGCCCCCTAACATATGGGGAAACTACAATATACAAATATATACATCTAACAATGGGAAACAACACAAAGTACCATGGAACTAAAATTGAAAAAGGGATCGAGTACATAGTCCTCTCCACCTTTGTTGTGACTCCATTGACAGTCTTCTTGCATCGTTGGGGACTCACCACTTGACAGCGAGAAGCGTGAGTACGGCGAGAGTCACCAGCAAGGGCCTCCCCAATGGAGGTTGAAGAAACACCCGTATATCAGCACCTGGAGGGGCGTCTCTCTGGCCAAAGATCACAATAGCAAGCTTGCCCACAATGTAGAACACTCCAAGCTGCAGCGGAAGAACTCCCTGCCATCTAGTTGATGTAGAGATCTAATCATGGAGTCGCCCCCTCCCCTCGCCACTGAGGCCGGCCAGAAGGAGCTCCAACACAAAACAATCAAACACCAGTAGATAGCCAAAGAAACCGACATTATTGAAAGATACGGTGGTTCCCATCATCTCTTCCATCTTCGACAACTAGAGCTTGAGGCGATGAAGTGAAGCCTTAGTCCGAACCAGATTTGGTCGCCGAGATCTGGTGCGCCACTCCATTCTAACAGCATCACTAAAACATGCCACGAGGGCAAACCGCTAATAAACATTGTACATCCCGCATTCTACTCTGTGTACCACACCGGCTGACATCGTCGTTGGAGAGGAGAGCAGAGCGAGCCGGCCCTCTATATATAGGCGACTCTCAACGGGGTGGGGCCGTGGAGATGAGAGGTGGGAGAGGCGGGGAAAGGAGCACTGGTGGAAAAAAGGTCATCAGTCTCGGTTTGTAAAGCCCATTAGTCTCGGTTGCGCAACTTGGACTAGCTTAGCGGGACTAAAGGGCCCCACCCTTTAGTCTCAGTTGCAAACGAACCAGGACTAATGGCCCCCACCCTTTAGTCCCGCTTGTTCGCATCAGCCACACGAAGGAAACCCTACAAGCCCGTAATGAACTCGCCAGAGAGTCGGTACTGTACATCCATTGCGGGTTCATTTGCATTATTATGTAAGTATATAATAAACCAAATTAATACAAGGAATGAACTCACATTGCATATGAATCACATATACTTCCACATTACTCTCTAACATTACTCCACAAATCCCTCTATTTTCTTGAGCATAAAAAGAACTATGTGCATGAAAAATGAATCTAGAAAATGTCGCATACTTTCAAGTTATTATTGCAAAAAAAATCTACTCATAAGTTATTATTGTAAATCACATAAACTCACACATTACTCTCTAACATTATTCCACAAATCCCTCTATTTTCTTGAGCATAAAAAGAGTTATGTGCATGAAAAATTACTACTCCATACTCATTTTGGTCAACACATAAGTATACCACCTCTACACATATTCAAACTAAGGAGTTAATTTAAGCTCAAATTCCATATAAATCAAATAAACTCCCATAATTAAAGCCACAAATCTCACCACTTCTAGAGCATTATATGAGCTAAACTAGCAATTAAAGATTAGAGTGAAGTTGCTAACCTTTTGGAACACTTGAATAGATGAAATAACTTAAAAAACTTGACAAATTTTGTGAAAGAATTGGGCATGACCTTCCCACTCAAGAGAATATGTCGGCCACCATTATTGTACTGGCTGGGCTCGGGGGAAGAGCTACGCTTTTTGTAGGCGAAGGCCTTTAGTCCTGGGTCGTGTTACCGACCGCCTTTAGTCCCGGTCGGTAACACGGCCCGGGACTAAAGGTCGTCGCGCATGGGGCTTCCGCCCGTCACCCCTTTAGTCCCGGTCCGTGTTACCAACCGGGACTAAAGATCCATTACGACCCGGTACTAGGTGCTGACCGTATCTGGGCAGCATGAACCGGGACTAATGCCCCTTTAGTCCCGGCCCAAACTGTTTGGGAACTAAAGGGGCGTATGGAAGCTTTTTTCCACTAGTTGAGAGGATAATGTCGTTTTTTCAAATCCTTTCTAGCTAGCTTATTAGCTCCTCCCTCCTACTCGATAGGTAGGTTGTAATATTTCGATCGAGAAGTTTCGTCTGTTTCGCAAGTTAACTACTCCCTCCGGAGCGTTTTAGATGACGCAAGTGTTGTTTTGCGAAAAAAACCCTCCGAGAATTCCCGACACAACCAGCAGTCCCTCCCTCATCTCTTCTTCTTGCCGCTTTCTTCCTTGCTCCGCGCCGCGCCTCCGCCCAGCTCAGCTCGCTCACACGCCGTAGCTCCCCGGCGCTGATGCCCTTGCGTCGTATAGCTTTCCCTCCGACGTCTAGCTCGCCTGCGAATTATCTCAGCTTTGAGAGATGAGATAATTAGGGCTTGAATGATCTGATTATTTACAAACAAAGGATCACATATGGTGCGACAAGGCTACCGGTTTGTTGTGTTTCGTTTGTTTGGGATATCACAGATGGGAAGATGGACAATGAATTAGATATACTCCCAGCTGTGATTATGCTTAATGAATTGGTGATCCATGTACATTGATCACAATATTGGCATGACTGAGTTTTCAGAGAAATTCCTAACTGAATTTTTAGAGAAATTCCTAACTAAAATTCCCTGTACCTTACTCTTTTCAGAGAAGAACTCTAGCAGTGAGCGTCGGCGACTCTTGGTGGCGGCGCCGCCGGTTTTTGGTCACCGGACTTGGCCGTGGACTTGGCAGCATGGACTTTGTCAGGGAGGAGCTCGAGCTCGAGGCCGGCGGCACAAGGGCGCGAGCGCGATGACGAGGCCAGCAGGAGCTCGAGCGCGAGGATGGGAGTCCGGAAGGAACTCGAGCGCGAGGCCGGAAGGAGCTCGAGCGGGAGGTTGGCGGCGCGAGCTCGAGGGAGGGAGACTGTCGGAGGCCGGGAAGGCCGGCGGGAGGTCAGTTGGCTCCGATGCGAGCGGGCGGCCGGAGGTAGATCGAGAGGGAGGCAGACGGGAGGTAAGCGGCGCGAGGTACGGCTGCGGGCGGCCGGGGAGGGCCGGCTGGAGCTTGAGCACGACCGGCCTCCCTCTCAACGGGGAAGAGTTCAGTTTTGATTTCAGATGTAGGGACCTCAATTATGAAGAATCTAAATGCTAAGGGGGGTTTTGCAAAAACATATTTGTTCTGCGCTCACGTCATCTAAAACGTGCCGGAGGGAGTACATCATTGTTTCGTTCAATTAGCGAAAGTACGTTTTATATATACACAATTTCACCAAGATTTATGAATTGGTACAGTACGTACGTAACGTACTGTGTATCGGGCATGCATTCTCTACAAGCACAGAGTGACCACAAATATTGTTCCCCAAGAGGTGTTCCAATTAGGTCCACGTAGACGTGGTCCCACCCGGCAGCGGCAGCAGGCATGCATATGCATGCACCGACGGTACGTTGCAGTGGCAGAGCAGGCTCTCATTCCCTTCTTTGTTGCACCCGCGCCTGTCACCTGTGACACCATCAATGCCCCACGAGAGATGCCAGCAGCAATCGTCAGCTCTCACTGACTGACGGGACCAACCTACCTCTGTCCCACCTGTCATTGGACAGGACTTTTGCGTTGAGTGGGGGAAGGATTCAGTCGAGACAAAACTGCACGCCGTCAGCACACGCGCAGAGGGCGGGCCAGACGCGATCTACCGCGGCCTTGTCATTACTGTGCACCTCGTGTCGCTCGCTTGAGATAGTACTCTACAAGGGACCACATGTCAGCGGCACTGGTCTATACACGACTCACGAGTTATCATAGCGAAAAATTTCTACGTGCAGTGCATCGCTGCGCTCCTCACCTCTACACAGCCTTTTCCGCGGCCGCAGGCAAAGTGATTGCATCCATGGATGATGCCTAGCTAGGCAATAAACCCATGTCCCCAAAAGGCCTATACCTAGATAGCTAGGATGCTAGACACCTCCTTTTCTTTGAAATATCTAGATACCTCCCTCTCTACCCTTTCTCCCCCTCTCTGATGGTAGCCTAGCTTGGGCTAAGATATCCATGGAGGTATGTGGGGATGCAACAAGTGGGGCTTGCCACAATTTGCTGAGAATTCAATTGGAGATGTTCGATTTCGTGTCGTATCGGTCGGTGCTTGTAGGTTGATGGCGCGGGTTACTGGTTCAAACGTATTCCACGTGAGTCGATTAAAGCCCGTCACGGGTCACCGGTCTTTGATGTGACCGGAGTGCTAGTCCGGTGACTCCGACTTTTCGTGAAGGTCGGGGTATTTGATGCCCCCCTAATGATTTGACCACTTTCGAGTCGATCATAAGGATGGCATAAGAATTTCTCAATTGTTAATATGTTGTTTACGTTTGACATTCTATATCTAGTTAGCTGCCGAGAAATGCATAGGAGCTCCCGGGTGCTACACACCCTCATACTTGGAAAAATAAATAATAATTCAAAAAAAGGTTTAAAAAATCAAACTTTTTTTGAAATCAAAGATGAATACCGATATTGTACTTATAAAAATATTTTACTAGGAAATTACTTTTCTTTTATCCTGGGTAAGAAAACAAACTTGAAACGCCCCATGACCAAGTACTATTCACTTTATATTCGTCATAATTTTATTTTTTTGCCCAGGTTACAATAAAAGTAATTACCTAGAGAAATATAATATACAAGTACAATACCTGATAATCTTTGATTTCAAAAAAGTTCAATTTTTTAAAACCTTTTTTGAATTTGTTTTGATTTTTTCTAAGTATAGGGGTGTGTAGCACCCGAGAGCCAAACGTCCGCGTTAGCTAACCAACATATAAAAGTTTTTTCCTAATAAAGTTGAAGTTATTAGGATTTAAGTTCACTTATCTTGAACTATTAGAGTTTCTATTACTTGGGTAGAAACATACTCCTCCATAAACCTTGGAAGCATTTTTCATATTGCTTTAGGAATAACATATACAATATTATGTTTCACATTCTCAATAGATAAAAAATAAATCGTGTTTACAACATTCTACTACTTTTGAATTCAGATACATGTAAACTACTCATATATACTCGTCGGGAGAAATGGTTATCATTAAATTTACTATATTTCTTATGAAGAAAAAATATTAATATAACAATTCCAAATTATAGTAATTTAAAAATGAAAAAATGCACACTAAAAAATGTATTCATGTATAAAAAAATCATATAATTACAAATGGAAGGAGGCTCCAATGTGCCAAACTAATTTTTTTTAACAAATAAGATTAACTATGAGTTTTAATATTTTGCAAATATGTCTTAATCAATAATAGACCAACATAGAAAAAGGTTAACATGTGATGTTAATTTCTACTTTTGTCCTTCAAAATATAATTTTAAAAATAAAAATTGCAATAGAAGTTCTAAATTGTTCCATATGAGTAAAAGCGCTCGCGCGCACACAAACTTATACTGCAGAAATCTTTATATAGCATAAGAATATGGGCATATATATATGCATCTTAAACCTTAAAATGGAGACGACTGGACCATGCGAGGAAATGGATTAAGTAGGTATACTTATCATGACATCCACGGACAACATTAACAGAGTCCGAGTAGCTGACGTCGTACGGAGATATAGATGTTGCAAAAAATTCTGAAGACGCGAAGACGAAGATGTAGGTGTGCAGTGCATACCACCATCAGACAGTGCAGAACTTTTCCAGGCAGCATGTCTCATAAAAGGCTGCATGATCCTCACGATTATTTCATGCATGCATGCGAAGTGGTACATGCAGCAGCACTGCATGCATGCTGCTATCGATGTGCAATCGATGTGCAAATTTTGTGCCCACGTAGAGTGGTTGATTTGTCGGCAACGGTCTCCTGGTGAGAGGGTAACCGTGTCAGCAAGGAGCAAAGAATATCACAGGCAGTATTGCGGCACAATATACCAGGAGGAAGTTTTTTTTTTAGAGAGAAAACCAGGAGGAAGTGTGCGGACTTGAAAAGAGGTAGACGCTCATAGCCGGGGGCTGCTATGCCCCGATCGTTGCGGGAGCGATTCGCTCCCGCCTGGGAGCAGCCTCCGGATGGGCCGAGCCAATTCGGCCCAATAGTTAGTCTTTTTCTTTTTTCTGTTTAAATAAATTTAGAATGTGCATAAATATATTTTAAAACGAGAAATCCGAATAAATTTCAAATTGGAATAAAATTCGAATTTGGAATAAATTTCAAATTTAGAACAAATTTTGAATTTGGAACAAATTTCGAATTTGGCACAAATTTCGAGTTTGGAACAAATTTCGAGTTTGGAACAAATTTTATGTTTGGAACAAAATTCAAATTTGCACAAAATTTGAATCCTAACAAAATTCGAAAGCATAACACAAAATTTAGAACGTAAGGCTGTTTAGATTAAAAATAAATAAAAAAACAATAAAGAAAACAGAAAAAGGAAAAAAAAAGAAAAACGCTTACCTGGACCGGCCCAGCGGGTGAAGCCTTGTGGGCGGAGCGGATTTCGCTCCAGCAACGAGCGGGAGTTAGGAATTCCGCTCATAGCCCAGTAATTCAACAGACAAAGAAATACATGGAGGCCTTGGGTCGCTACGGCAGCAGCCCAAGAATGAGAGGAGCGTTGGAGGTCTTATGGCAATTTCTATTTATCGCCCGTCAGCGTGCGCTATTAGTGCACGCTAACCAGGCGATCCACTTGGCCGGCCCATTAGGCGCGCCAGTAGGCACCGAGTTCTATTTTGTTTTCATTTCTTTTCGTTTTTTATCTGGTTTTTTGTATGGTTATTCGGGTCTGTGCGGGTTTCTCCGGTCTTTTGCGGTTTTTTGTGATTTCAAATTTATGTTTAGATTTTTTTCAATTTTTTTAAATCATTTTTTTTCTAAATTTGTTTTTCTGGTTTTCGAGTTTTTGTAAAATTTTGATTTTTGTTAAGCTTTAATTTTGTTTAGATTTGAAAATTGTTCAAATTCAATTTCTATACAAATTTGAAATATCTTCAAGTTCGATTTTTGTTCAAATATAAAATTTGTACAAATTTAAAATTTATTCATCTTTTGAAGATTTTTAGATTCAAATTTTGTTCATTTTGCAATTTTGTTCAATCTAAAAAAATTGAATTTCTAGAAAATTTAGATTCAAACAATTTTTCCTTTATGGGGCCTTTCCCGGGGAACGGCCCACGAGCTCCGCTTCATGCGGGGCGCTATCCCGCACGCCGGCGAGCGATGGCTAGGAGCTCCCCTTATGGGAGGAAAATCTTATTTATCGCCTGAACCGATTCCTATCCTACTGATTGCGTTTGATGGTGCCAAGTTGACGGGGGAACGTATATTTGATGTAGGAGCTTCTTCTTCTTCAGTCCCCGGCAATGGCGCCAGAAAAACTTGATGGAGCCGAGTTGATGATGTAAAAATGCCCGGCCAGTTGGAAACCCCAAGAGCAAGGTGTGATGAATATAGCAGCAAGTTTTTCCCTCAGTAAGAAACCAAGGTTATCAATTCAGTAGGAGGACGAAATACGACTAAAGGTGATGCCCACTAGCTTGAGACAGCTCCGGACAATTTATAGGGCGCCTCGTTCGAGCTTTGCTTTGCGAGCGGCAACGTGGAACCTGCACACAACACAACCAAATACTTTGTTCCCAACTTACGATGAGGTTGTCAATCTCACCGGTTTGCTTGAAACAAAGGGTATGAGCGTATCGAGTGAAAAGTGATAATAGTATGCGAGTAAAGCAAACAGTGCGAGTAAAGTAAACATGTGTTAGCAATATAAAGGAAATAGGACCGGGGTCCACAGTTCACTAGTGGTGTCTCTCCATAAGATAAAATAATACATGCTGGGTAAACAAATTACAGTTGGGCAATTGATAGAATAAAGACAACGTGTATATGATGAGAGGATCACTATGAGATTTACTCTGGGCATTACAATAAGATACGTAGACCGCCATCCAACTGCATCTATGACTAATAATCCACTTGTGGCGAATCAATCCGAGAACTCTACAACTATTAAGTTGCGAATAACAGATAATTGCATTAACAAAGTGTGTAATGTAAACGAAGCATATGCCCTCGAGCATATGAATGTTGTTTTCCCCCTAGTAGCAACAGCACATCTACAACCTTAGAGGTTTCTGTCACTCCCCAGATTAAATAGAGGCATGAACCCACTATCGAGCATAAATACCCCCTCTTGGAGTCACTAGCAACTACTCGGCCAAGATAGCTACTAACAACGGAGAGCATGCAAGATCATAAACAACATAGAGATAACAAACGATAATATTCAGTACTTCAACTCAATCATAACACCAATATTCATCGGATCCCAACAAACACAACATGTAGAATTACATAACGGTGATCTCAATCATGAAGGGCGGCTCATGAGATCTAAACATGAAGCCCATGGTGGAGAAGACAACCATCTAGCTACTGCTGTGGACCCATAGTCTAAGGTAGGCTACTCACTCATCGCTCCGGAGGCAAGCATGGCGATGAAGAAGACCTCCAGTGGCGATTCCCCTCTCCGGCAGGGTGCCGGGAAGAGCTTCTGGACCCTCCCGATCTTCAGGTCGACGGCGGCGGCGGATCGCGATGTGTTCTGGAAAAGTGATCGGGTATTTAGGTTTTTCCCGTCGGGGGGTCTTTATAGGCGAAGAGGCATCGTTAGGAGTGGACCGAGGCACCCTCACACATAGGGGGGCGCGGCCAGGGCCTGGGCCATGCCGCCCTGGTGTGTGGGGCCCTCGTGGCCCCACTCCGTCTCCTCTTCGGTTTTCTGGAAGCTTCAGTGAAATTCCGGGCGACTGGCTTTGGTTTCGTCCAATTCCGAGAATATTTCCTGTGTAACTTTTCTGAAACACAAAAACAGCAGAAAACAGGGAACTGACACTGTGGCGACTTGTTAATAGGTGAGTTCCGGAAAATGCATAAAAGTGCCACGAAGTGTAACGAAACACTAAGCAAATGGTGTAAAAACAAGCATGGAGCATCAAAAATTATAGATACGTTGGAGACGTATCACCTACCATCACATGCCCCTCGCGAGCTACACTGGGCCGGAACAACTTGCTTTCCAATCGGTGATTCGTGTTTTTTTAGGTTTCTCCTCGTTTTCTGAGGTTTGTTTTCCTGGTTTTCACCGGTTTATTCTTTTCCTTCTGAATTCCTAGTTTTGTCTTCTTACTAGCACAATATCCGTGCGTTGCAACGGGTCTAAATTGACCAGACAAACGATTCTAATGATATTCAATTAATTACATGTAATGACCGTATTAAAATAACACTCTGACCATCCAGTAAGCAAATATTAAATAATTAAGTAAGCTCGCCAGAGTAAATATACAATTGAAACTTGTAGATACTACTCCCTCCTTCTCAGGTTATTAGACTTGCACTTCCATCTAGGTGGTCAATTTGATATATATAATATAAATTATATAACTCAAAAATTATACCGTTAGAAAGTATAACAACCGAAATTTTTTATGGTATATTTTTTGTAATATGTAACTCATGTTAACTTGGTCAAATTGTCAACCTAAAAGTATGTGTAAGCCTAATAAACTGAGAAGGAGGGAGTACTTCATTTCTTCTACTCATTTTTCAAATAAAAATGTTCCAAACTTTCCCTTGGAAGGGATGTGTCAACTGTGCTCACTGATCATAACATGTAGATGCGACTTCATTTCTTCTATTTGTTTTGAATTATCATCCAGAATTTGAAGTTGTTTCTATGATGATAACTATAAAGTTAGTTATACATATCAAGTTAACAAACTGAAGGCCTCTACCTGGTGTGAGATAAAATAGCGCCCTCATGCCTAGGAGCGTTACATATATCCACAAAAGGCATCTAATCATCTCAAATAATTCAATGTTCATATCATGCACATCATTTGGAAAATCTTGAGCCTATTTCCATCTTGAGAAAAAAAATGACCTCTCAGAAAGTTTCTCTCATCTATCACATTAATCAATTCAGTGACATCCACATGTGAATTCTATTCACGCTCTCAGTCAGTATAAACTTGCAACAGATTCTGATGTAATTGCATCGGCGGCGTGCTTGTTTCTAAATTTGGGAACAAAATTACCAAAGTGGAAGTAGCAGCCAAGAACAACCAAATTGCAGAGTAGTAGAAGCTTCACCATGGCTTAAACACCCGCACATAAGCCACACCCATCGAGATCCAAATTTTGTTGAGCACGTCGATGACGCAGTTGCCCGTCATGTGTGTGCCACGCCTTGTGCCGATGTAGTCGAGCATCAACATCTCGATCTCTTTGCTTCCCTTTGGCCCTGATTGCTGGTTGATGGCGCCAGAAAATAGCTGGTGCCTAGTTGAATGACCAGCCTGTTGGGAACCCCAAGAGGAAGGTGTGATGAATATAGCAGCAAGATTTTCCCTCAGTTAAGAAACCAAGGTATGTCGATCAGGAAAGGAGCAAACAAACGACTGAAGGTGATACTGACTGGCCTAATAACTCTCCAACAAGGGCGCCGTTTACGACACTTGTTGACTCGTCTTCAACCAATAGCAACGCGGAACCTGCACACAACACAACCAAATACTTTGTTCCTAACTTACGATGAGGTTGTCAATCTCACCGGTTTGCTTGAAATAAAGGGTATGAGCGTATCGAGTGGAAAGTGATAATAGTATGCGAGTAAAATAAACAGTGCGAGTAAAGTAAACAGGTGATAGCAATATAATGGAAATAGGATCGGTATCCACAGTTCACTAGCGGTGTCTCTCTATAAGATAAAATAATACAAGCTGGGTAAACAAATTACAGTTGGGCAATTGATAGAATAAAGATAACGTGCATATGATGAGAGGATCACTATGAGATTTACTCTGGGCATTACAAAAAAAATACATAGACCGCCATCCAACTGCATCTATCACTAATAATCCACTCTCGGGGATATCGTCCGAACACCCCATGAGTATTAAGTTGTGAACAACAGATAATTGCATTAAGCAAAGTGTGTAATGTAAACAAAGCATATGCCCTCGAGCATATGAATATTGTTTTCCCCTAGTAGCAACAGCACATCTACAACCTTAGAGGTTTTTGTCACTTCCCCAGATTAAATAGAGGCATGAACGCACTATCGAGCATAAATACCCCCTCTTGGAGTCACTAGCAACTACTCGGCCAAGATAGCTACTAACAACGGAGAGTATGCAAGATCATAAACAACATAGAGATAACATAAGATAAATTTCAGTACTTCAACTCAAGCATAACACCAATATTCATCGGATCCCAACAAACCAAACATGTAGAATTACATAACGGTGATCTCAATCATGTAGGGCAGCTCATGAGATCTAAACATGAAGCACATGGTGGAGAAGACAACCATCTAGCTACTGCTATGGACCTATAGTCCAAGGTAGACTACTCACTCATCGCTCCGGAGGTAGGCATGGTGATGAAGAAGACCTCCGGTGGCGATTCCCCTCTCTGGTAGGGTGCCGGGAAGAGCTTCTGGACCCTCCCGATCTTCGGGTCGATGGCGGCGGCGGATCGCGATGTGTTCTGGAAAACTGATCGGGTCCTTAGGTTTTTCTCGTCGGGGGGTCTTTATAGGCGAAGGGGCATCGCCAGAAGTGGACCGACGCGGTCTCACACATAGGGGGCGCGGCCCAGCCCCTGGCCGCACCGCCCTGGTGTGTGGGCCCCTCGTGGCCCCACTCCAACTCCTCTTTGGTTCTCTGGAAGCTCCGGTGAAATTCTGGGCGACTGGCTTTGGTTTCGTCCAATTCCGAGAATATTTCCTGTGTAACTTTTTTGAAACACAAAAACAGCAGAAAACAGGGAACTGGCACTGTGTCGACTTGTTAGTAAGTTAGTTCCGGAAAATGCATAAAAGTGCCACGAAGTGTAAGGAAACACTAAGCAAATGGTGTAAAAACAAGCATGGAGCATCAAAAATTATGGATATGTTGGAGACGTATCAGCATCCCCAAGCTTAACTCCTGCTCGTCCTCGAGTAGGTAAGTGATAACAAAAGAAATAATTTTTGAGGTGACATGCACCTACACAATCTTGATCATATATGTAAGCGTTGTGAGCTGGGATCAAAAGAACTTAAAACATGGGCATGAAAGACATAATCTTGATAGAAAAAACTTAGCAACCATGTTATAACTTGAAAATGAACACAAACAAAAGATCATGAAAATGAAACTATGAAAGTCAAACGTGTGTTCAAATCATAAGGAAAAACATACAAATGGTTTTCAGCTTGTCCTTCATGGAGAGCAAAACATAAATACATAGGACACCTTCAAGTTTAAGAGGGCGACTAGATACAAATAATTTGAGAACAAGTAAAACCAACAATATGAATCAATCAATGAAAACTTTGGGACAATGCACATTATACAAAGAATGACAACTATGCTCTCTTAATGGTGCATAAAGATAGAAGGTGGTGACTCAACATAAAAGTAAAAGAAAGGCCCTTCGCGGAGGGAAGCAATGATTGCAAGTTTTATAGACCTTCAAAAATTATGGTACTTACCGGCTTTGAGCTCTCATTGCCCCCATCATAAGCATCTTGAATGGTTAAAGTTAATGCGAGAACAATTATGATGCATATGCTTGACAAATCATAAGTTGAAAACCTCGTGTCCCGTGAATACGAGTACCCAAACCTCATGCTACTTTACTTAGAGTCCCAAGCAAGGCTCTTGTCATTGTAAGTATATATGTATTATCGAGAACCGCCAACGGGGTACCTCCGTGCCTGATGATATGGAACAAGCCCACATCAAAATGACAGGACAAGCAGACAATGAACACCTCGACATCTCTTTTATTTGCTATTTGTTTAGCTTTTTATTTTGAGATGCGTCGTCGAATGTCCACTATGGGTATGCTACAAATTTCCACCATGAATTATGCATGGCTTAGATTGGCGGCCCAGGCGTTTCCCTAACACATATACAAACTCCATGATCCCGCAAGATTCCCAATTCATTTCACACCGTGGGTATCCATAAACAAAAGATCACGATATCAACTCAAATAAGAAGTGCAATGTTGAAAGCTTGACCCATGACGGCATGGTTGGGCTAGTCTCCAACTTACAACTTGCAAGCAGAACAACTCAACATAAGAGACCACAATGTCAAATTTTTAAAAGCAAGAAAAAGTAAAGTGTGCCTTCCGGTTCGTGAGAGCTTTACTGACCAATTTTCGCATAACACTGGTAAGAGTTTAATTTGAAGAGTAGATAAAAGCAAGTCAAATTTACTTGGAATAGCAAATTGCTAATAGGTATGTATGGTGGACACTTTGGCAAACTTGGTTTTTAGGAGTTTGATGCACGAGTAGAGCTCATACTTAGTACAAGGCGAGGGCTAGCAAAAGACTGAGAGCGACCAACTAAGAGAGCAATAATGGCCATAATCATGCAAAGCAACAAAGCGACAGTAAAAGAAGCACAAGATGGCATCAAAAGTCAAAAACTAAATGATCATAGATGCTATTGGCGACTTTGGATGAGTCTAACATGTGTGAGCATGCGCCAAGTCAACCCAAATAAAGCATCAAGGAGAAAACCAAAATAATGCTTCCAAACGATAAAAACAACGCATGATTTTTTCAAAGGCTCATTAAGAAATCTCAGTTATTTGAGACAAGTCATGCTACAGCAAAACCACTAAGCATACTATCAAAAAGACCTCAAGCACGGCATGCAAAAGCCAAAGCCGCAGTCTACACAAGCTCCTTCTTGTACCACTTTTTTGCATAAAGCTTTTTCTCTTTTCCAACACCATTCAAACTTTTTATAAACACCTCTTTTGATGAAAACCAATAAAGATCAGAGGCAAAAATACACCTTTATGAAAATATATAACAAGATCTGAACACATATCAAGGTGAAAATCGAAAGCTAAACGCAGTTCTAGAAAAAGAAGAACACTCGTTGAAACGATAGAGTGAAAAAGGAGTGTTCTTGGCAAATGAAAAGCAAGGCAACTTATCCAAAATGAATTTGTTGGGGTCCAACCATTTATTTCAGCAAACAAAACAAAACTAAACTGAAAACTAAAAACAACTGACGCTCTAAGAAAAATGCATAATGCATGAAGCAATAAAAATATAGTGTCTTGAAAGTTGACCTGATTTTTGCCGATGAAGAAGGGGTGCCTCGGGGGCATCCCCAAGCTTTGACGCTTGTACTTCTTGGATATTTCTTGGGGTGATGCATGGGCATCCCCAAGCTTGAGCTTTTGTCCATTCTTCAACTCATCTCATCACTCTCCGATTGAACGGATCGTATGGGCACCTAGAGGGGGGGGTGAATAGGTGCTACTCAAATTTTAATTCTTTTTCAATTTAGGCTTGACACAAAAGGTAAATTCTCTAGATATGCAACTAAGATGAATTTACCTATATGTCAACAAGTAAGCTAAGCAAGTTACAAGTAGTAAAGGCAATAAAGGATAGAGGTAACCGAGAGTGGAGCACACGGAGACACGGATGTAATTCCCGTAGTTCCTTCCTTTTTAGGGGAAGTACGTCTACGTTGGAGGGGTGTGGTTGCCACAAAGGCCTAACCAACGCCACAAAGGCTCACCCTATTCTCCGGTGCAAGCTTCCGCCACAAAGGCCTAGCTCACTTTCCACTAAGGGATTCCTCAAGGCGGAACCGGCCTTTACAAAACTTGGGGCACAACTCCACAACTGAATTGGAGGCTCCCAAGCACCACAAAGATCTCAATCAACAAGTATCAAGATATCAATCACACAAACAAGGTCAAGGGACACAAGGGGACCCAAGACCAAAGGGCCCTCTAGCAAATGAGAGGGGAAATGAAATCGCTTCGGTGAGGATGTAGATCAAGGCCTTCTCCTTCGATTCTCCAAAGATCAAGAGCTTTGGTGGGTTGAGGGAGGAGATCTTGCGAATTTGGTGGCTCAAAATAAGGTGTTCTTCTTCATCAGCTCGAGCAGCTTGAGGTGGAAGAAGGGGAGGGGTATTTATACCCCCTCCCAAAATGTAGCCGTTGCTGACTTGGAGGGGCGGATTATCCGGCCAAAGTTGGACCGGATTATCCGGCTGGCCGGAATATCCGGCCCCTGGCCGGATTATCCGCCCCCCTATACTGGGTGACGCCGCGTCTGGTCCTTAGCCGAATTTGGGGTCGTCTCCGGGGGGGCGGATTATCCGGCCCCTGGCCGGAATATCCGGCCCCCTATACTGGGTGACGCCGCGCCAGGTCCTTAGCCGTTTTTCGGCCACTTCCCGAGGGGGCGGATTATCCGGCCACCCCTGGCCGGAATATCCGGCCTGGCATTTCTTCATCTGTCAAAACTGCACAGCTTAGCACACACTTAATATCCCTAATGTTGTTATCTAACACACAAAATCTGAGGGAAACAAAGTTTGCACTTTCAATTTCCCCCTTTTTGGTGTTAGATGACAACACTAGGATTTGCAAGAAAGATCGAATATTTCAATCAACAAATATTTGAGCAAGATAAAAGGCTCCCCCTAGATGTGTGCATCTTCACCAACAAGTTTAGAGGAGACATACCTTTGCATAGATAACTCAATCATTATGGAATTCCGAATATGATAATATGATATACCAGACAATAATTTCATAGCCATTTCACCAATAACCATGAGCAAAAAAAAAGTGAACAACGCATAATGAACCACATGGCACATATAGAACATGTAACATAGTCTCATACACCACACGGTAGCACATAAACGACACGAAGTTCAACCATACACAAAGTTCAACTTAAGACGAACGAAATAAGAAGAAACACAAGCGCCAAAGAATGATAAGCGCACAAGCTTGTGTTTCCACCCATGCAAATCCCGAAACACTCCTAATAGAACTACTTCTCCCCCTTTGGCATCAAGACACCAAACAGGGAGAAGAGCGATGCTACACGTCCCGAGGAATCAATCCTCCAAGTCATCGAAGTCGCCGGTGTCCACATCATCATAATCTCCGCCATCACCCTCGTCATCTCCAGCATCTTCATCATCAAAGTCCTCCTCAGCCTCAAAGTCCTCCTCAGCCTCTGCACGAGCACCTCCTGCGGGAGCATCTGGAGCATCAAAGAGATGCTTCTGCATATCCACCCAGTTGTAGCGATCGGTGTTCCAAGCATTATAGGCCACGGGAGCAGTAGGAGTGGGATCGGCGGTCTGAGCACCACTGAGACGGTGAAGGATAAGCTGCTGAGTGTCCTGGATGCTCTTCCTCTCGACATAGGCCTGGTAGTTCTCACGGTGGATCTCTACCTTCATGCACAGAACATTCCGCTCAAACCAACTGAGCTTCCTCACCTCCCGAGACACAACAGATGCAGCAGCCCTCTGATCACGAGCAGTAGCACTAGTCCTCGCATCAGCCATGAAAGTGTCAGGATATGCAGCTGAAGGAGCAGATGTCGCCTTTCTCTTGATATACATCTTCTTGACCTTGTGCTCCACACAGTCATCATGAATATCATAGTCTCCAAGGACATGCTTAATGAGAAGCATGATGAAAGGAGCATATGGCACAGTGTTCCTCTGAATAATAGCATCCTTGATCTCATAGAAGATGAAATCCATCACATCAAGGGTAAAGTCCTCAGCAGGGTCAGTCGACGTGGCACACTCATGAGCAAAAGCAAGTAGATCAACAAGAGAGGTGCGAATGGCATCATTGTTGCCACCACGAGGAGCAATGTTCTCCCTGAAAATGCGGACCAGCTGATCATAAAGCGGATGCAGCCCATGGATGAAGCCCACAACACCTGTGGAGTCATAGAGATCATACAACTTATCTTTGTCAGGCTTGGTCCCCGGGTTGTGAATACGGCGACCCACTGGAGTGTCTCCATCATACGCATACCCCAAGAGAGAGGCAAACGTAGTGAAGTTCGATGTACACTCATGCTCGCCGGTCATCCACTTCATAGATTTCTGAGCATTTGGCAGGATCACCAGGGTAGCATAGAACTGCTTGATGAGGCCGGGACTATAGTGGCACTGAATGTTGGCCAACCCCATCAAACCCAACTTCTCAACCACAGAAAGTGCTTCATCAAAATAAGACTTGCTGCGAAGGTGATCAAAATCAATAGGATGCATCGGACGACAAGGGTTCTTGAATGGCTCATAAACATCACGAAAAATCCCCCACTGCTCCTCATTCCAGAAACCCCTGTCCTCAATCTCTTCATCTCTTGTAGTGGCATACCAATTGTTGCGCCTAACAAGAATGTACTCGGCCTCAGGCATGCTCTTGTAGTTAGGACGTGGCTCTTTGCCTTTGCGACGACGGGCTTGAGCTTTGGCAACCTTGGCAGCTTTCTCCTTCTCAGCCTTTCTAGCAGCCTCCCTCTGGCGCTGACGGATTACAACCTCATCAACTAAGACTCCGTGTTCATCCGGAATAAACCGACGCTTGCGCTTCGGCACACTCGAACCACCTGAAAAAGAGAGGTGCAAGGATAGCATGGGGATAAGCGGATGCACACGAGTTACGGAAAGGATCAATGACTTATGTAGTATGAACAACAATCTTCACCAAAGTATCAAAGTGAAAGCAGCAAAATATAAAAAAGATGCACTCCCAGGCCGGATTATCCGGCCAGGGGGCGGATAATCCGGTCACCCGGATATTCCGCCCAGGGGGCGGATAATCCGGCCCCTCGAGAAATTTTTCTAACAGTTGCTGCAACCTTCAATTCGATAGATCGGGGAAGACAATCATACAACATAGTTCATAGAAGAGGAAAACAACACCTAGAAGGCTAAATCACCAAGAACATGCTAGGGTAAAAAAAAATCCTAGAGATAGAACAATACCCGCATCCATTGCGAAATCGGCTTGGTGAATGCCTTCTAGAGGAGGAGGAGAGCAACCTCCGAAGAAATCCGGCCAAGGGGGTGGCCGGAGCTCCGGCGGCGGCGACGGGAAGATGGCGGCGGTGGCAGGGAACTGCTGGAAGGGGTGGGGAAGGGACTGCCCTAGGGCAGCCCGACCCTGCCCCTTATATACCCAGGTGCCACTTGGGCCAGATTATCCGGCCAGGAGTGGGCGGATAATCCGGCCCCCCCGGATATTCCGCCCAGGGGGGCGGATATTCCGGCCTGGGAACCAAAAACTGGCCAGCTCGAAATTTTCAAAAACAGATGTTGTTTTGATGAAAAATTTGAACTCGTGTGCATAGATAGATGTCTTGAGAGAGGATGGCTTAGGTGAGAGAGCAAACACGGAGTGGTTCTCGGCACTTAACATTGCAAGAGCAAATCAACTAAAAATCCAATGCAAGTGCCTTCCCATATATAAAAAAACGAGAGAGAACACCAAAACCTCAAATAAGATATGCAATGAATCAACTCTTCGAAAAGAAGAGGTCGGTGGCCGAAGCCACCATGTTTGAGTGTTATGGCATTGGACCGCGAAGATGTATCTTGAGTCCATAACCACTACTCGTCATTGAAGCTCAAAAAATCATAAAATGATATTAAGAGAATGATATGATTACTATCGGCATTATGGGGGGAGGGATAGCCCAATTAATTAGGACCGCACTCCCCCTATCTCCATTCCCACACCTAAACCAAACATGCATTGAAATATAGGTGTATTTGCAAGATGTTCAAGCCACACTCCTTGAATCAATGATATTTAGCTCATTCCTCAAATATCCAAATCTTGCTTCATCAAGGGGCTTCGTGAAAATGTCGGCAAGTTGATCCTTGGTGCTTACATATGCAAGCTCAATATCACCACGGGCAACATGATCTCTAATAAAATGATTCCGGATCTCAATATGCTTGGTTCTTGAATGTTGCACCGGATTATAGGCGATCTTGATAGCACTTTCATTGTCACATAAAAGAGGCACTTTGTCACAATTGACACCGTATTCCTTCAAAGTTTGCCTCATCCATAACAATTGAGTGCATCCACTTGCGGCGGCAATGTATTCGGCTTCGGCGGTGGAGAGAGATATACAATTTTGCTTCTTAGAAGACCAACACACCAAAGACCTACCAAGAAATTGGCAAGCTCCGGAGATTGATTTCCTATCATCCTTGTCACCGGCCCAATCCGAATCCGTGAAGCCACAAAGAGAGAAATCTGAGCCTTTGGGATACCAAAGCCCATAAGTTGGGGTATGAACCAAATATCGAAAGATTCTCTTAACCGCCATAAGGTGGCTTTCTTTAGGAGCGGCTTGATACCTTGCACACACACCTACACTCAACACAATATCGGGTCTAGATGCACAAAGGTAAATCAACGAACCGATCATAGAACGGTATACCTTTTGATCCACATCTTTACCATTGGGATCAAGTTCAAGATGACATTTTGTGGCCATTGGTGTGGCGGCCCCATTTAGTTCCTTCATCTTGAACCTCTTGAGCATGTCTTGGACATATTTGGCTTGATAAATGAAAGTCCCTTCTTTCAATTGCTTGATTTCAAAACCAAGAAAGAACTTCATTTCGCCCATCATAGACATCTCGAACCTATCGGTCATAAGCTTTGAAAAATCATCATTAAAAGCTTTGTTAGTAGAGCCAAAGATAATATCATCAACATATAGTTGGCATACGAAAAGCTCCCCATTGACCCTCTTAGTAAAAAGAGTAGGATCGATTTGCCCAACCTCAAACCCACGGTCTACCAACAACTCCCTAAGGTGCTCATACCACGCACGTGGGGCTTGTTTAAGGCCATAGAGTGCCTTATGGAGTTTGTAGACATGGTTAGGAAAGTTGAGATCCTCAAACCCCGGGGGTTGCTTAACATACACTTCCTCTTTCAATGGACCATTAAGAAATGCACTCTTAACATCCATTTGTTGCAACTTAAAATTATGATGAGTGGCATATGCAAGAAGGATACGGATGGACTCAAGATGAGCCACGGGAGCATAAGTCTCTCCAAAGTCAATGCTTTCAACTTGAGAGAAACCTTGAGCAACCAATCTTGCCTTGTTCCTCACAACAATTCCATGCTCATCTTGCTTGTTTTTTAATATCCACTTTGTGCCAATCACATTGCGGCACTCCTTTGGCTTCTCTACTAACACCCATACATTATTGCGCTTGAAGTTGTTGAGTTCTTCATGCATAGCATCCAACCAATCCGGATCTTCAAGAGCTTCAAATACTTTCTTGGGTTCAACCATGGAGATATAAGCATGATGAGAGCTAAATTGTGCCAATTGACGCCGGGTTGACACTTTGCTTCTTAAATCTCCAATAACCCTCTCAAGGGTATGACCTTTAAGTTCCAAGTCCCTTTCAACTCTTTTCTTGCGACAGGCTTCGATCTCCTCATTAGACCTTGGAGGAGTCACTTGATCATCTTGATCATTTTGGTCCCCGTCTTGACCATCAAATTGACCTTGATCATCATTATCTTCATGAGTAGGTTGATCTTGGTCTTGTGAAGAATTGGGGGCGGTTGAGATAACCGGAGAGGATGGTGGTGCCCCTTCTTCTTCATGAAGGTCCTTGTCTTGTTCTTCGGTTGGTGCATTAGTTGCTTCCTTGGGAGAGGCTTGTTGAGCTTGTGAAGATGAAGGCTCCACTTGAGTAGAGCATAGTCCTTCCCGGTCGGCCACAAGGTGTCCCTCAATGGGGCGGAAAAATCCCACGCCCATTCTTCCTATGGCTTCTCGAGGTATTTCATCATCTACATCACAAGAAACAACATCTCGCCCCCCTTGGGAGCTATCATTCTCTTCGAATACCACACTACAAGATTCTTCAACACGTCCGGTGGACTTGTTGAAGACTCTATAGGTGTGGGATTCGGCACCATAACCAACAAAAATACCTTCTATTGCTTTCGGATCAAATTTACCTAAACGAACTCCTTTTCTTTTAAAGAAACACTTACACCCGAAAACCCGGTAGTAGGAGATGTTGGGCTTGCTTCCGGTGAGTATTTCATATGGAGTCTTGTTTAGGCCTTTGCGGAGGAAGAGCCGGTTTGAAGAGTGACAAGCCGTAGAGATAGCTTCGGCCCAAAAGTTGTATGGAGACTTAAACTCCGCCAACATGGACCTAGCCATATCCATAAGAGTCCGGTTCTTCCTTTCGGCTACACCATTTTGTTGAGGGGTGTATGCAGCGGAATATTGATGACGAATCCCCTCATCACTAAGAAATCCATTTAAGGTGTAGTTCTTGAACTCCGAGCCATTGTCACTTCTAATTGCCAAAATAGTTTGCCCATGTTGACGTTCAACTTCCTTGGCAAAGTCGATGACGGTTTGTTGAGTCTCACTCTTATGCTTGAAGAAATAAACCCAAGTATATCTTGAATAGTCATCAACAATCACCAAACAATATTTCTTCC
Source organism: Dactylis glomerata (assembly GCA_007115705.1). NCBI lineage: Eukaryota > Viridiplantae > Streptophyta > Magnoliopsida > Poales > Poaceae > Dactylis > Dactylis glomerata. The sequence goes on along the minus strand of QXEO01000472.1, from coordinate 4,398,665 downwards.
CACCAAGACTTGCATGAGAGGGAGGACCAAAGAGATCCACATGAAGGAGCTCCAAGATCCTCTTGGAAGAAATGATAGTCTTGCTTGGGTGGGGAGAATCATGCATTTTTCCTAGAATGCAAGCCCTGCAAACACGATCTTTGGCAAAAGAAACATTCTCTTTTAGTCCGAGTATGTGGCCACCCTTGTGAAGGCTTTGCAAAGTTCTCATATTGACATGGGATAAACGGCGATGCCAAAGCCAACCCACATCGGCCTTTCCAAATAAACACATTGCACTTGTAGTGGTTTTCCCCGAAAAGTCCACCACATACAAGTTGTTTTCAATGTGCCCAACGAAAGCGACCTTTAGAGACTTGCTCCACAAGAGTACCACAATTTCATTATCAATGAAGACGGCAAAGCCCATCTTACCAAGTGCACGAACTGAAAGTAAATTGTAACCTAGGGTCTCAACAAGCATGACGTCCACAAGGGAAATATCCGGTGCGACCACCACCTTGCCAAGACCCAATACCTCGGATTGTGACATATCTCCATAAGTGACGGTTATATGATTGTCATTCGGCCTCATCTCCGTCATAATCTTCTTGCTTCCGGTCATATGACTTGTGCATCCACTATCAAGCACCCATTTTGATCCACCGGAAGCATAGTCCTACAAGAGATCATTGCTTGGTTTTAGGTCCCCATTTTTCAATGGGTCCTCTTTTGTTAGCAACAAGGGTCTTTGGAACCCAAATAGACCAAGCAACATAACCATCATTTGGGCCAACATATTTTGCATAAACATCACCATAATAATCACGAAATAAAACATAGTGAGGGTTAGCAATTCCCGCATGATCATCATGAGTGGCTTTTCCACCCACAATAGGATCCTTCTTTGCTTGTGCGGGCTTGGCCTTCTTTTTCTTGATGTTCTTCTTCTTCTTCTTCTTTGAGACATAGCCAATCCCCGTTTTATCACCAAATGCCTTTTGCTTACTCAAAAGGTCATTCAAGTTTTTCTCACCTATGGGAATGGAGGACTTGGCAAGATCATCTTTCAACCTAGCATTTTCTTCAATGACATTTGCATGATCACAAGTAGAAGTAGAAGAACTAGGCACATTATTCTTAGTCAATTGAATTTGAAGTTGTTCATGTGACTTGGTAAGAATAGAGTGTTCACTTTTCAAGGCCTTGTGAGCCTTGTCAAGATCTTCTAAATCCTTAACAAGTATATCATGACCAACACCAAATTCAACCTTTTCCTTTTTAAGCATTTTTACTTTAGCACGAGCATGGTCACGCTCTTTAGTGAGTTTGGAAACAACTTCATTATTAGATTCCTCAATGGAATCGAGCTTCTCTTCAAGAGTTGCTCGTTCCTCTTGCTCTTCTTCAAGAGTTGCTCGTTCCTCTTGCTCTTCTTCAAGAGACTCGGTTAGTGAGGCAATATCTTGAGCATATTCTCTTTCAAGCCTCATTTGTTCATCTAGTTTTTCAAGAGTTTTTCCATATTGGCTCAATAGACGTTCAAAGTGAATCTTATGAACACCATCTACACTAGACACATAATCATCAAAAGCAACAATTTCTTCCTTTACTCTAAGACTAGCAAGATCATTCAAGGAAGCATCATTTGTCTTAGAGGAAGAGAAAGATGTGGGTGATACCTCGGAAGATTTGGCCATAAGGCACTTGACGTTCTTGACAAGAGAGTCCTCATTGGGGGATTCAAAGAGTGATGTTGAGGAAGTGGAGGTGGTTGCCATTGCGGCCATCTCACTAGTTGTAGTTTCTTCTTCTTCACTCTCACTTGCGGAGTACTCTTCTTGAGTCAAGAACACAAACTTCGGTTGTTTCTTCTTTGGTCCACCCTTCTTCACAAATGGCTTCTTGGATGGTGACTTGGTCTTGCTTTTGAAGATGAGCTTTCCACCATGGTCTTCTCTCTTCTCATAAGGGCACTCGGCAACAAAGTGAAATCTATCATTGCAATTGTAGCAAGTCCTCACCCTTTGACCATTGTTGTCATTCCTTTGATAGCCACTTGACTTGCTTCTTCTTTGATTGTCTTCTTTAGCCTTGTGTGGATCAACCCAAAAGGTTTTTCCATAGAAGGCCATGTGCTCATTGTACTCATGCCTTATGTCCTCGGGACACATCTCTAGTCTTGCTTCAATATTCGCTTGAAGAGGAACCTCTTTATCTACCACACTTGCTTTCAATGCAAGATTAGAGCTTCTTTGCATTCCTATGGCACGGGCACGGGCATCTTCCGCATTTTGTGCGGAAACCTTGTAGGCTTGAATCTCTTGCATCACTTGATTGGAGGTCATCTCATTGAAGTTGTGCTTTCCTTGAACACTCTTCACATCCGCGGGCTCATATGGAGTGAGAGCAAGAATGTACTTCATCTTGATCCACTCATCATCAATACGGTGAGCACCGAGGTTCTTGAAGGTGGTAGCAATAGCCTTGAGTCTTCTATACATCTCTTGATGATCCTCACCATCCATCATGAAGAAACCCTCCGCTTGATTTTAGAAGGCAATATATCTTGTTTTCTTCATGCTCTCGTTGCCAACAAAGACGTCGGAGAGTCCTTGCCAAGCTTCTTTGGCGGTGGAGAAGTGTTGGATGTGAGGCAAGTCCTTGGATCCCACGGTGACTTGAATCATGTGAAGAGCGGTAGCATTGAGTTGGCTATCGACCGTCTCTCTTCTTGTCATGTTGTGGAGATCCACGGCCTTGAATCCTTCCTCAACGATCCTCCAAAGCTCGATGCAAGAACTGCGCATATGAGAGATCATTTGATATTGCCATTGACCAAAATTTAATGCATCAAGCTTAGGCGGATCACCTCTATGGTTAATATGAGGATGAGGAACCGGCGGGTCGGGTGAATACCAATGCGGGTATTCACCTTTCCCGTCGGCCTTGGTGGAAGACTTAGCATCGCCATTTTTGTCGGCACCCTCCTCATCTATCCCCACATTCTCCACTTGTGGAGTAGCAGGTTTTTCCGGAGGTGGAGATGCATTAGCAGTTTTAGCTTGCATGAGTTGCGCCATCATTTCACGCAACTCACTTATTTGAGATGTCATGGAAGCCATGGATGATTCCAAAGATTTGAACTCACCCATGGAAACTTGACCCGAGCCCTCACTAGGTGAAGTTTCCATACTCTTAGGCGGTTAAGCCTGAAATAAGAGCCGAGGCTCTGATACCAATTGAACGGATCGTATGGGCACCTAGAGGGGGGGGGGGGTTGAATAGGTGCTACTCAAATTTTAATTCTTTTTCAATTTAGGCTTGACACAAAAGGTAAATTCTCTAGATATGCAACTAAGGTGAATTTACCTATATGTCAACAAGTAAGCTAAGCAAGTTACAAGTAGTAAAGGCAATAAAGGATAGAGGTAACCGAGAGTGGAGCACACGGAGACACGGATGTAATTCCCGTAGTTCCTTCCTTTTTAGGGGAAGTACGTCTACGTTGGAGGGGTGTGGTTGCCACAAAGGCCTAACCAACGCCACAAAGGCTCACCCTATTCTCCGGTGCAAGCTTCCGCCACAAAGGCCTAGCTCACTTTCCACTAAGGGATTCCTCAAGGCGGAACCGGCCTTTACAAAACTTGGGGCACAACTCCACAACTGAATTGGAGGCTCCCAAGCACCACAAAGATCTCAATCAACAAGTATCAAGATATCAATCACACAAACAAGGTCAAGGGACACAAGGGGACCCAAGACCAAAGGGCCCTCTAGCAAATGAGAGGGGAAATCAAATTGCTTCGGTGAGGATGTAGATCAAGGCCTTCTCCTTCGATTCTCCAAAGATCAAGAGCTTTGGTGGGTTGAGGGAGGAGATCTTGCGAATTTGGTGGCTCAAAATAAGGTGTTCTTCTTCATCAGCTCGAGCAGCTTGAGGTGGAAGAAGGGGAGGGGTATTTATACCCCCTCCCAAAATGTAGCCATTGCTGACTTGGAGGGGCGGATTATCCGGCCAAAGTTGGACCGGATTATCCGGCTGGCCGGAATATCCGGCCCCTGGCCGGATTATCCGCCCCCCTATACTGGGTGACGCCGCGTCTGGTCCTTAGCCGAATTTGGGGTCGTCTCCAGGGGGGGCGGATTATCCGGCCCCTGGCCGGAATATCCGGCCCCCTATACTGGGTGACGCCGCGCCAGGTCCTTAGCCGTTTTTCGGCCACTTCCTGAGGGGGCGGATTATCCGGCCACCCCTGGCCGGAATATCCGGCCTAGCATTTCTTCATCTGTCAAAACTGCACAGCTTAGCACACACTTAATATCCCTAATGTTGTTATCTAACACACAAAATCTGAGGGAAACAAAGTTTGCACTTTCACCGATCCCTACACTTGAAAACTTCCTTCATACAAAACTAAACACAAATCTATTAGCAACATTAGTGTAAGCATAACATATAATCAACCCTTTTTTTGCTTCAGGTTTCAACCTTAAACCACCACCTATTAAGCATATACTACTGTATCAACTTCCCCAAAAGTTCCGTGATCAAAAGAACTCAAAAAGAAAGCGATAAAGTGGCAAACACAAATATTGGCAGAAATCTGTCAAAACAGAACAGCTGACAAAGGTAGAATTTTTAAGGGGTTTTCTGTTGCTTAAATAAAAAAGTGTTCAACTAATGAAAGTTTGGATATAATCTGGGGCATATGCACAAGAAATCTCAGGTCCAAAAGATATACAAAGATTTTTCACGAATTTTTACGGTGCAGCACCGAAAACAGTTTCAGGACAGCAACATCCCCAAATCTTACCTCACTCAAATTAGAGGCTTCTCTTGGCACAAAAACGAAATAAAAAGGATAAGGAGAGTTCATTACAGTAGTAATAACTTCCAAGACTCAAATAAAAGAAAAAGAACTGAATGTAAAAACATTGGGTTATCTCCCAAGAGTGCTTTTCTTTAACGCCTTTGAGCTAGGCGCAGAAAATTGCGAATCAAGTAATATCAAGGGATGAAGTATCAAGCTCATAATTTGCTCTAAGAATAGAGTCAAAAAGAAATTTCTTTATCTTCCTAGGAAAGTGTTCCATACCTTTCTTGAGAGGAAATTGATATTTGATGGTGCCTTCCCTCATATCAATGATGGCACCTACAGTTCGAAGAAAGGGTCTTCCCAAAATAATAGGACATGAAGCATTGCATTCAACATCCATGACAAGAAAATCAACGGGAACAAGGTTATTGTTAACCACAATAAGAACATCATTAATCCTTCCCAAAGGTTTCTTCTTAGCAACATCAGCAATAGGAACATCATAATAACACTTTTCAAGCGGCGGTAAATCAAGCATATCATAAATCTTTCTAGGCATGATAGAAATACTAGTACCTAGATCACATAAAGCATGGCAATCAAAACCATTAACATGCATATCAATGATGGGTTCCCAACCATCTTCTAACTTCTTGGGAACAAAAACTTTTTGCTTCAACTTTTCATCCCTAATTTTCATGAGAGCATTGGTAATATGCTTAATAAAAGCAACATTTAAGGAACTAGCATTGGGAGTCAAAGCAAGCTTTTGCAAGAAAAAAATAACTTCAGATATATTGCAGCCATCAACATCAAAATCATTAAAGGAAATAGAGCTATCATCTCCTACACTCCAAAAAAATTTAGCACTCTTTTGAGAAAAAGTTTTGGCAGTCTTAGGATTTTTAACACAAGGAGTAGGAGTTTTCTCTACACCAGTCAAAGTAAGAGGATTGCTAGCATTAGGAGCAACATCATTAGAGGTAGTAATGGTACATACCTTCATCTCTCTAGCCATCTCATCTTCTCTTTCCCACCTGGCATGCAATTCTGCTAGCATCCTAACATTTTCATCAATTCTAACTTGGATAGCATTAGCAGTAGCAAAAACATTGTTCTCTTTCACCTCATTAGGCAACACTTTTAATTTCAGAAGTTCAACATCATGAGCAAGGCTATCAACTTTAGAAGCAAGAATATCAATTTTGCCTAACTTTTCCTCAACAGACTTGTTAAAAGCATTTTGCTTACCGATGAAGTCCTTGAGCATTACCTCAAGCTCAGAGGGCGTGGCCCTAGTGTTGTTGGAGGAATTACCATAAGAATTACCATAACCATTACCATTGGTAGAAGGATACGGCCTATAATTGTTACTAGCAAAATTGTTCCTATAAGCATTGTTGTTAAAATTATTGTTTCTAATGAAGTTTACATCAACATGCTCTTCTTGAGCAACCAAAGAAGCTAAAGGAACATTATTAGGATCTACATGAGTCCTATCATTTGCAAGCATAGCCATAATAGTATCAATCTTATCACTCAAGGAAGAGGTTTCCTCGACAAAATTTACCTTCTTACCTTGTGGAGCTCTCTCGGTGTGCTATTCGGAGTAATTTACCATCATATTGTCGAGTAGCTTTGTTGCGACGCCCAAGGTAAGGGACATAAGTGCCTCCAGCAGCTGAATCAAGTAGGTTTCTCGAAGAAAAATTCAGTCCTGCATAAAAAGTTTGAACAATCATCCAAGTAGTCAGTCCATGAGTGGGACAATTCTTTATTATAGATTTCATTCTTTCCCAAGCTTGAGCAACATGTTCATTATCAAACTGACTAAACTTCATAATATTGCTACGCAAAGATATAATCTTAGCAGGAGGATAGTATCTACCAATAAAAGCATCCTTACACTTAGCCCATGAATCAATACTATTCTTAGTCAAAGACAGCAACCAATCCTTAGCTTTTCCTCTCAAAGAAAAAGGAAACAACTTAAGCTTAATAATATCACTTTCAACATCCTTATATTTCTGCATCTCACATAGCTCAACAAAAATGTTGAGATGAGCTGCATCATCTTCAGTACTAGCACCAGAAAATTGCTCTTTCATAACAAGGTTCAATAAAGCAGGCTTAATCTCATAAAAGTTTGCAGCAGGAGCAGGTGGCGCAATAGGAGTGCAGATAAAATCACTATTGTTCGTGCTAGTAAAGTCACACAACTTGGTGTTTTCAGGAGTAGCCATTTTAGCAAACTAAAAGCAGACAAGTAAAAACAACTACAAAGGATTCTATTTTTTTTGGGTTTTTGATAAAATGATGCAAGTAAAAATAAATAAAGTAAAGCAAAACTTAAAACAAAGTAAAGGATGTGCGTGCGAAAACTCCCCTTGCAGAAGTCTTCTACTTCCTCCCCGGCAACGGCGCCAAAAAAGAGCTTGATTGCTGGTTGATGGCGCCAGAAAATAGCTGGTGCCTAGTTGAATGACCAGCCCGTTGGGAACCCCAAGAGGAAGGTGTGATGAATATAGCAGCAAGATTTTCCCTCAGTTAAGAAACCAAGGTATGTCGATCAGGAGAGGAGCAAACAAACGACTGAAGGTGATGCTGACTGGCCAAATAACTCTCCAACAAGGGCGCCGTTTATGACACTTGTTGACTCGTCTTCAAGCAATAGCAACGCGGAACCTGCACACAACACAACCAAATACTTTGTTCCCAACTTACGATGAGGTTGTCAATCTCACCGGTTTGCTTGAAACAAAGGGTATGAGCGTATCGAGTGGAAAGTGATAATAGTATGCGAGTAAAGTAAACAGTGCGAGTAAAGTAAACAGGTGATAGCAATATAAAGGAAATAGGACCGGGATCCACAGTTCACTAGCAGTGTCTCTCCATAGATAAAATAATACAAGCTGGGTAAACGAATTACAGTTGGGCAATTGATAGAATAAAGATAACGTGCATATGATGAGAGGATCACTATGAGATTTACTCTGGGCATTACAACAAAATACATAGACCGCCATCCAACTGCATCTATGACTAATAATCCACTCACGGGGATATCGTCCGAACACCCCATGAGTATTAAGTTGCGAACAATAAATAATTGCATTAAGCAAAGTGTGTAATGTACACAAAGCATATACCCTCGAGCATATGAATGTTGTTTTCCCCCTAGTAGCAACAGCACATCTACAACCTTAGAGGTTTCTGTCACTCCCCCAGATTAAATAGAGGCATGAACCCACTATCGAGCATAAATACTCCCTCTTGGAGTCACTAGCAACTACTCGGCCAAGATAGCTACTAACAACGGAGAGCATGCAAGATCATAAACAACATAGAGATAACAAAAGATAAATTTCAGTACTTCAACTCAAGCATAACACCAATATTCATCGGATCCCAACAAACCAAACATGTAGAATTACATAACGGTGATCTCAATCATGTAGGGCAGCTCATGAGATCTAAACATGAAGCACATGGTGGAGAAGACAACCATCTAGCTACCGCTATGGACCCATAGTTCAAGGTAGACTACTCACTCATCGCTCCGGAGGCAAGCATAGCGATGAAGAAGACCTCCGGTGGCGATTCCCCTCTCCGGCAGGGTGCCGGGAAGAGCTTCTGGACCCTCCCGATCTTCGGGTCGACGGCGGTGGCGGATCGCGATGTGTTCTGGAAAACTGATCGGGTCCTTAGGTTTTTCTTGTCGGGAGGTCTTTATAGGCGAAGGGGCATCGTCAGAAGTGGACCGAGGCGGTCTCACACATAGGGGGCGCGGCCCTGCCCTTGGCCACGCTGCCCTGGTGTGTGGGCCCCTCGTGGCCCCACTCCAACTCCTCTTCGGTTCTCTGGAAGCTCCGGTGAAATTCTGGGCGACTGACTTTGGTTTCGTCCAATTCCGAGAATATTTCCTGTGTAACTTTTCTGAAATACAAAAACAGCAGAAAACAGGGAACTGGCACTGTGGCGATTTGTTAGTAGGTTAGTTCCAGAAAATGCATAAAAGTGCCACGAAGTGTAACGAAACACTAAGCAAATGGTGTAAAAACAAGCAAGGAGCATCAAAAATTATGGATACGTTGGAGACGTATCAGGCCCCCTCCGCCCCCTACCTTCTCCATCTCCTCTGGCTTCCTCCCTCCACCGCGGGTTGTCCCCATCCCTCCAAGTGAGGTCGCCCCCACTCCTCCCCTCCTACCTACCCAGCTGGCCGCCCCCTGCTAGAGCTCAACGACGCCACGCGTGACCTGGGCGTTGGGAGAGCTCGCCTCCCCTCCCCTGCTGGCGGCTATCCCCTTTCCCCATGCGCATGACCCCCACGAGCAAGGCGTCGAAGGGTGGATGGCAGCAGTGGGTCTGACTTGATGCGTGATGACTTGAGTAGTCAGGCGCATTAGATCGGAGGCCGACATGGCACCGCCGAGCTCCATGGCGGCTCTAGCGAGCTCGCTCGGAGACAACCACCGGCGGGAGCTGCCTTCCATCAAGGATCAGCTGGAGTCACCGCAGGACGGCCCTAGGCCTCGATTTTGGCGGCCGCCGCGTTAGGAGCTGCGATAAAATGAGAATTTTTTGCAAAACGTTGGACCGTGGGTTGATTTGCCAGTTTTCGAGGGGCTAAAACGTAAAACGACTGTGACATATGACTTACCAGTCGCATTGCAATTTTATTGGTACAGATTTATGCCTTTTCTTTGACTTTTCTTTGGCTACTTTCTATTTTTTTCTTAAATATATGCACTTTTCCTGTATGTATGAACATATTTTTTGTTTTGTATGAAGATTTTCTGTGTACCATGTTTTTTTGTTTTGTGTGAACATATTTACTCCTCTTCATGAACAATTTCTATCATACATAGAAACAATATTGCAAATAATGAACATTTATTTGGATGCATATGGATATTTTCCAGTGACACATACGGACATTTATTCATACTTGGATGAACATATTTTTTCGACATGTGAATATTAACGGAATAGCTAGTTCTCAGCTAGCTGAGACCTAAGCTAGCGCTCAGTTAACTCGTATGCCGTTGATTTGTTTTGCCTTAGGATTCGTGTTCGCTGTCACGGGACGTGGGTCAGTCCATGTTATTTTTCCAATTTGCATGGGACGTTGTGGTATTGGGTCGCGTTGTTTTTTGTGGGCTGCTAGCATTTGTTCCAAAGCTCATGTAAATTCTCTAGGCTCGTGTATGATTCTTATATTTTGGTGGCTGCTAGCTTTGATTCATAGTATATGTTTTTTGTTTTATAGGATTTTTTCTTTATATTTTTTTTGTCGTGTGACCATCTTTTTCAGTTGCAAATTGAGATTCTTTTACCAGTGGCAAGTGGTGTACTAAATTTTTTCCAGTTACTAGTCACGTTGTAACTAAGGTTTATTTTTTAGTTATAACTAGGGCTGCAACTAGGATGTTTCCAGTTGTAAGTAAGGTTGCAAGCGAGATTTTGTTAGTTGCATCTCCGTTTGCAATTAGTATGTTTCGCATATAAAGTCGGGTTGCCACTGACATTTTTTTGTTACCACTGGGGTTGCAACTGAAATATATTTACTTGCAAGTCGGATTGCAACTGAGTTGCAAGTCAAATTATAACTGACTTATTTTACGGGATATGGATACGCGGTCATGTCAATTCGTGGTCCGTTGGATCATTGGTTTCATCAAAATTTGTGTTTGAGCCAGGTTTGTAGCCTGTTTTGGACGTGTTTTGCTGGTGGTTGGCTTGTTATTTTTTATTGGCTACTTTTGATTTCCGACTGGTGTGTGCCCACTAGGACTAAAGCCTTTTTCTATTTTGTGTGTTGCCTGCTATTTTTGTAACGAGTCGAGTTGTGTTTTCGTCCTTTTTAGAGATTTTGCATGTGCTGTTTATTGTAGATTTTTCTTATATATATATATTCATTTAAAATAGTTTCTATTTTTAGTTATGTGTGGACCTTAGCGGGGTTGTAACCACTATTTTATCAATTACAAGTGGGGTTGTAACTGAGATTTTTAGGTTGCAACTAGGTTTGCAACTAAAATTTCTAGTTGTAAGAGGGACCGTGACTAAGTTTTTTTTATTCCGGTTGCAAGCGGCGTTGCAACTAAAATTTTCTAGTTATAAGGGGTTGCAACTGAGATTTTTTCTGTATGCAAGTCAAGATGTAACTGAGTTTTTTCCCGGTTGCAATTAAGGGTCTAGTTGGAAATGGTGTTGCAACTGGCGGTTATTGGGTTTATCCCGGTTGCAAGTAGGGTTGCAACTGGGATTTTTTTTCTCAGTTGCAAGTGGGGCTGCAGCCAGATTTCTTCAGTTACAAATGAAGTTGCAACTAAGATTCCACTTGCAAGTGAGGTTGCAACTGATATATTGAGACTAGGATATTTTTTAAGTTGCATGAATTTGCCACCTATCCATCTTTTTGAGTTGCAAACCAGGTTGCAACCGAGTTTTTTTGTTACAAGTTGCAAGTCATGTTGCAACTAACTATTTTCAGCTGCAAATCAGGTTGTAACTGAGTTATTTTCTAGTTGCAAGCGGAGTTGCAACTGCGACTTCTCTTCTTTCAGTTGCAAGTGAGGTTGCAACTGCGTTTTTCCTTAGCTGCAAATGGGGTTGCAACTGAGTTTTTTTTTAATCTTTACCATATTGGAACCCCCTACGGTGTAATTTTCATAATACTTAAGAAGTGGTATGTAAATGTACAAGGGGAAGGTAAGGAAATGTTGCAAGTGAGAAAACCGTGAATTAAGGGTGTGTTTGGTAGCCTGGGGGAGCTCAGATATTCTCATCTCAACCGAGATATACCAACAATTTGCTGTTTGTTAGCCCGGCTCGGCTCAACGGGGCAGTGCCGACCTCATACGAAAACAAGCCCTCAGCCGGGTCGGGATGCGAAGCTCAAATCGAGCTTCTGAGATGAGCTCGGTTGAATCCATCCCGCAAAACACTGTAGAGGCAGCCTGCGACCCCCCAGACCCCAACCCGCACCCGATTCTTTCCTCATTTTCTTCATCCCCAGACCCGAGCAGGAGCACCGCCGCCAGCGTCCCTCCGACCCGCCCAGCCCCCTGCGCCCCTCCGGCCAGCCACCACCGACGAGATGCACCGTCGTGGAGCCCAGGCCGGCCCTCCTCCCGGCGCACCACCGACGAAATCCACCGGCGGTGCTTCTCTGGCCCTCCCAGCCTCCTCCGCCCCGGCCCCTGGACGAGCACCGGACCTGGCCGCCCCTCGACGAGCTCCGGACCTGGCCGCCCCTCGACGAGCTCCGGACCTGGCCGCCCTCGACGAGCTGCCGACCTGGCCGCCCCTGCCGCCCTCGACGAGCTCCGGACCTGGCCGCCCCTCGACGAGGTCCCGACCTGGCCGCCCCTCGACGAGGTCCCGACCTCCTCGACGCCGGCGTCGCCCCTGCCCTCCTCGGCGAGCATCGGCACCGCCAGGGCGCCTCCTACGCCCACCGCGATGCGCCGGCTCCCCGCGCTGGCACTGCGCGCCCCTACGCCCGGCAGGATGCGCCGCCTCCACCATTGTGCAAGGACCCGATTGCTTTTTCTTTTGCTCTTTGGGGACTTTTGTGTAAAAATTAGAGCTCAGCATATCTCAACGCAGATTTCTGAACCAAACAACATCTGGACCCAAACTTTCTCAACAGATGCAGGCTACCAAACAAACACAAAATCTCAACTCAACGTATCTCAACTCAGCTTGTCCCAGGTGAGAAACGCTTGTTGAGGTGACCCGACCTACCAAACACACCCTAAATGTTGGATCGTGTATTGTGATTTGATCTAGATGAAAGTTACAAGTGGGGTTGTAACTTCGATGTGATTACAAATCTAGTATTCACGCTGTTAAAATAAGTTGACTCAAATTGTGTAGATACGCATGACTAAAATAAGTCTAGATACATCTATATATAGATATAGGTAAGTCAATTGATTAACGATGAAAGTGTTATTCTTTTCTCTTTCTTTGCGTGTATCATGTTGTTAAGTAGCTTTTGAGGTGTTAGGACACAGATTAAAAAAACTATGCTATGTGCCCAAACATCTAATACGTGGCCAAAACAAGAATCCATGCATAGGCCATGGTGAAAAAAGCAGTACACAACTAATTAAAGTTGAACGAAATTAACCTTATGTAGCTAGCGAGCTTGCGACAGCAGCAAGCGCGCGGAGACAAAAATCTTTTCCTGCTACACAGCCAGACAGGCTCCATGGCCGAGTACAAACGTGAAAAGCCATCACGGCTAGTGCTCTTGCCGCTAGCTGGGTAGCCTGCGTGGTTGTTTTCGTCCGCAACGACTCGTACGGTATGCTGACATCAGCTAGCTGAGAATTAGCTTAATTCTCAGTCAGCTAAGCATTAGATAGACCCGAATATTAATCTTTTACAATACATGTTATGAAGTTACATTATGTAAAATAGATATAATTTTTAAGATTTACAAAATACTTACCCTCTATGCCAAATTCGGCCCATTTAGGGACCACTTTAAGCGGTAGAACAGAGTGGTATTTTAAAGCGATTGTGGAGTTCAAACTTCAAATCCACCACATTGTCTACTTCATCTAAAAAAAACCCGCGTTTGTCTACTTTAAGTTGCGCTTCCACCATTCTTAGTGTTCCACAAATCAACAAATAACAGTCTATTCAAAGTTGGAAGTTCATAAATCAAACCCATCTAGAATTGATAGATTCGGCTACCAATTTCACAAAACCATTAGCATCTCTATAGTATTTAGCACCATTAATTGGGCACATGAACCCTCTTACACGGGCTAGACGGCTAGTTACAATTTTCTGAACAAAAACAAAGAATTAATACAAGTTGATCAATGGGCAAAAGAATAGGCAGCGAGTACATATACATGGTCAAGGAAAAGCCTCTATGTAAAAGTTACCCTCACACGTAATGCGAAAATCAACCAATCGCCACTCTTAGTACACACAACAAAAATCTCTCGAGCCATGGCGCCATGAATGAATGACCACGTCTATGGACCGATCATGCGACCCTGCAGTTGGCCCTGATCTTGCCGCTGCTGCCAGTGAGGACGCCGACGTAGCCCATCTTGACCATGGCGGCTGCGAAGTCGCGCTGGAAGGTGGCCGGGTCATTGGCGTAGGTGACGACTTGCAGCGCGGTGTTGCCGTCGCTGAGCAGCGCCTGGTCGGAGGCGAGCAGGCCCCGGTTGGCCATGACGCCCTTGTAGAAGCCCTCGTCGAAGACGTTGGGTGTGACGGCGTCCATGGGCACGAGCGGGCCCGGCGCGGCGGCGGCGCACTGCTGCCCCAGCGCCGCCACGTAGCCGGGGTCCATGGTCGGGTCGGGTGCCGTCGGGGACGGCGTCTGCAGGCGGCTGCTGAAGGAGCTGCAGTGGGAGCCACCGATGGTGTGCGCCCCGGAGAGCGTCACCAGGTCCTTCTGGTTGAGCCCCTTGGAGGCGAAGATCTTGGTGAGCTGGCTCACGCTCGGGGTCGGGGGCGGCAGGTTGCCACCGGTGTCCTGCGCCCGCGACACGCTCCCGTCCCTCCGGCCCGCCGGAACCTGGTACCCGTTCCCGCCGGTCTGCACGCACAAGGCAATGTACTGATCAGTGCGTGCTGATTAATTTTCAGAGGTGCTTGGATTTTGAACCAGCTAATAGACCCTACAGCACCACAATTTGAACATTTAAATTCATTTTTGTACTACATTTGGGGTTTTGCCTCTCGATCGGAGGCTCAATCCACTTGGGCAAAAAAAATGAAACGAATTTTCTTTTCTATTCTTCTCACTCTTGGCATGCAGTTGCAGCCGTGCAGCATCGTTTGGTGCAGGCAATGTGCACAGAAAAAAAGTAGCTCGGGGACACAGATCATATAAAATTTAGTAATCAGCCTACGTGCTGGCCTACCTTTTACTTAGATTAGATTCAAAACCCACATGATCATGCCTGGTGATGATCTTAAAGTGACGGGTAATTAACTAACAAAAAGATTAATTCGGGTGTAAAGTGATAGCCAGATGGATTTTCACGTACGTACCAGCGCGATGCTGTCCCTGGCGGCGAATGCGAGTATGTCGGCGCAGGAGACGACGCCGTAGCAGGCCTGCTCCACCCGCGCCTTGATCCGGTCGATCACCTCGAAGCCCCGCAGGCTGGTGTTGGGCCCGGCGTCCTTCTCCGCCGTGTTGCCCTTGGTGGAGTCGATCAGCACGGACGCCTCGCAACCTCCGACGAAGCAGTCATGGAAGTGGAGGCGGAGGAGGCCGGCGGCGAGGCCCGGGTTGGCCGACACCGCCCTGCTCACCTCCTGCTGCACGATGATCTCCGCCGCCGGGCACGAGCTGTCGTAGAACCCCACCCGCATCTGCGCGCGCGCCCCCGTGGACGCTATCAGCAGCACGTAGCAGGAGACCGCCGCCACTGCCCGGACCACGAAGCACGTCTCGCCGCTCCGCCTCATCTCCATTGCCGCTACGATGCTCGCTCCGGCACTGTCAGTCTGTCACTCTCTTTATACACTGGCACGCTATATACTTCTTGCCTAAGGAAGGCGAGAGCTGATGATGAGTGCAGTGTGTTAAATAGTGGCGGAAGGAAATAGTTTAACACCGGAGGGATTAAAGGAATCTCGAGGGATTGGCGGTGCATGTGCTCGCGGAGGGGGAAAGGGTTGGTAGTGGAAAGATGTGGTGTAGAGATTGGGGGTCGAGGCATGGCCGGCTTTGCTTTTCTGCTATGATTGACGCCGATGGAGAAGGAAAGGCTGCGAGATCTGTGGTACACTGGTACTCTAATGTTTCACCTGCACTCAGATGTAGCAACGTCAAGCCATGGATTCTGCCGGTCCAAAGAGCCATTTCGCGATGATGAATTTTGCGATCAAGATGAGATGGCGATTTCTGCTGCATCTTGTGATTATGTCTGACGACGTTATTGTGGGGGTCGCGCTTGCATGAACTAGTAGAACTAAAAAAATAGCAGATACTAGGGTATATGTTAGGACGATTTAATTTTTTGCCAAGGCTTAAGTCTGCAAGACATGCGTCTCCTTTACAGTTGGTAATTAAGCTCTGCCTGAGCTGGTAGTCTCTTGTTCATCTCCGGAAGTGAGATAGTAGTACACTAGTATTTGTTAGCAAGCTAAGCTTAATCATTGAGGACTCTTTACATGTTTGGGGGATCCAATTGCCCAACTTCCTATATAACAATCGAATGGTCCAGTTAATACCTTTACTGGGTTTTAGAAGCTACCGTGTCTGTTTGTTTTAGGCATGCATGTCGCAAAGGCCCAAGGGCGCATCGGATACACACGGCATTCAGAGCTAGCAAAAGCCTGATTCCTTACAGGCAAGCTCCAGTCAGTGCATAGATGCAAAATCGCAAATGCGCCACAGCTAGAAAGAACCCAGCCGGGCGCGAATGATTAGCTCGATCGCCGCTTGGTTCATCAGCATTTGGAGAAGAAAAGCTTTTAGCTATATAGGTGCAATATTGCAGAGCATATACTCCAGTTACTCTTAGCAGCTGGCCATAAGTTCAGGGTGCAGGAGAGTGATGCATACGATCGAAGGACATGCAAGTAAGGCGTACATGTGCAGGAAAGATAAGAATGTTATTTGAGCCAAGCGAAGATATATGATTTCACCAAGAGCAAGGAAGTACAGATCCACTGACTGATCTGTAGTGCACATGCAGGTCGTGCATGTTCGGTAGATCGAGCTCATGCCGTGACAAGATTTATGTGGACTCTTGTCGTCTGAGTTACTTTTTGACCTCAGGGTAACGGACCAGTCGGCGGCAAAGTTTTTTTTTTTGCGGGGAAAAGGACATGATATTAAAGCTTCGAACTTACAGAAAGATCCAGAACAACGGCAAAATTACAAAGACGTCCTCTGAATCCCGATGTCGATGACGAGCACGATGCCGCCGGTGGCGCGCCGCCGCCGCTGTACCTCTTGATGGCTTGGATCAGGTACATGCCCTCCGCGGACGGGATGTCGCCGGTCGCCAGCTCCTGAGAACCTACACCGCATCCCGGCATCTCCATCGCGAAGCTCCAAATCACAACCTTCTCTTTATTGAACAAGTTCCGGCCCGGCCGCCACGCCATCGCCAGATAGGGCTTGACGAACATCACAGATCCAAAGAACCGCGTGTTCGGGAAAGGCGGGATCTCCACCACGAAGCTCCGGAGAGCGCCGCCGTCGAAGGGGATGAGATCCGCCACAACACACCACGCCGACCGCACCACCGCCTCCACAGCGCCGCCGGTTGAAGATCCCACAAACCCTACGCAACTACACCCGAGAAACAGAGATCCCCCGCCCTCCCGCCGCCGGAGCGGCCGACAGAGGACGAGGGATCCGGCGAACCGGCGGGGGAGTGGTGGATCTGCGGGGGAGATGAAAAATCACCCTCACAGTGGCGTGGGAGGGAAGACGTCCAGCAATCGGCGGCAAAGTTGGATCGGGAGATATAATAAGTTGTTCCTCGGTGGATATATATAATAGGTGAATATTCCTGTAGAAACATACGGCTGGCTGACTGGACATGTATGGGAGAGCGGAAGGGTTACGACCCTTCGCACCCTCTCGCCCCTCGAGGGCGACGGGGATCTCCCACCCCTCCGGCGGCCGCCCCTCCCCCTTGCCTTCTCCCCCATCGCCGCCGCCGGCAGAGGTCGCCGGGCAAAGCCTGGGCGACGCCGGCAGCGGCGGCTCTTCTTCCCCCGTGTCATGGAGGGCGGGTCGGGGCCCTCCCCCTCTCTGGCGGCGGTGCACCTCAGACGGTTCTGGTCCGGCGCGACCGGGTGGGTCTAGCGGCGGCGTCCTATGGCGGTGAGGCTCGGTAGCAGGGGGCTCCGGCGGCGCGGTAGCAGGGGGCTCCAGCGGGCCAAGATCTACAGTGGCCGGGCTTCCTGGTGGTGGAGGAGACGACTTGGCGGGGTCCCGGGACGGCGGCTCTGCGGCCAGCCTACTGCAGCACGGCGGCCGGAGCTTCACGGGCCCATCTGGGCCCGGCTGGGCCTGATGGGGCCTGGTGTGCTCCTGCTGCTATGTCCAGTCAGTGATTGCCTCTCGGCGGTGGAGGTGGGTCCCTCCTGCATGGCTGCGAGGCTGATGTTCCTAGTCCCGACGGTGTCGTGTATCTCCGTTGTCCAGGCCGTAGGCCAGTGTCACAAAGCGACTGATGATGGTGACTTCGAGATCGTGGTGGCACATGCTGGTGGGTGGCGATGCTAGGTGGTGGTGCTCCATTGTGTCAGAGTTTTTTGTGTGACGGGGGCGGGAGAAATCCCTGCCAGTTTGTCTGGCCCTTACGCGGTGTCGTCTTCGGGTGACATCATTCCTTCTTGGAGGGTGTTGTGGGAATCCCCTGTACACTGTACTTTACATACCGAGGGAAACCCTAGGACCGGTCTGGTCCGGGCAGCAATACCGTTTCGACGGCGTTTTCCTTCTTGAAGGCGCTGCTTGGTATGGGGCACTTCGGAATACTTGGAGCGTGGTGGAAAAGACTGAGGGTGCAGCGGTTGCGGGTCATCATTGTTTTGTCACTTCGCATTTGCTGTCATTTCTTTTTTTCTTGGGTATGTTTTTGCTATTGCCCCAGCATTCTTTTGGATTCGAACTGTTGTATCGGTTGTATCGGTGTGGTTGATATAGTAATATAGCGGAGCGAAAGCCTGTTTCGAGGACTGGACATGTATGCAGTGCCTTAGCTGAATGCAGAGAGGAAGGCACTGGCTCGTGCAAAACGAAAGCAATGTGAACTGTTTTACGCTAAACCGGCTGATCTCCCTTTGACATGCTGTCATCAATGATCATCCATCATCATCCTCTTTTCTTCTGAACAGAGAAGCATCAGCTTTCGGATTCACAGGGCCATGAAGTTCAGATTAGGCTTATGATGTAGCCGGCTCACTCAGGGCTAGCTAGCAGTAGCACATGGCAAAAGTTGGATGGCGCGTACGGGTAAGCTGTTGGGCCATGGCTGCCCAAAGCGACTTCCTCGCCAGGCGCAGCGACAGATTTTGTTGTCGGAAAACGCAGCTTGGAGCGTGTTTATTCACACGGACAGTCACTCATCGATAGAGGCAAGGAGCTGAAACTGCCGCTGTGTCCACCGCGAGCTCTCAAAACCATGGCGCCACACTCACCCAATGTGAAGATCAGTAAACTACCCCGTACAATTTAACAAACCCTCCTTAATTTGTAAATATCAGTCGTGTGTTGTTCAAAGTTATCACCGATCGATTCATGTAACTTCGGCTGCAACACCATCTACACCCCCCCCCCCCCCCCCCCCCCCCCGACCATGGTCTCAGAGTCACAGCGCAGGGTACGCCTTCACGGTCTATTACTTCAACCCCAACACCGACTCATCGTAGCGGGGTTTCATGCTGACGGCTCGGTTTCCACCGATGCAGATACCTACCATGCATGGCGAGGGAGATGCGCAGGCCGTGCAACCTCGACTCTGCGACTCGTATATCTTCACCATCCAAATCATTTCTTTCTTTCGGTACCACACATATAACTTGGAACTTGCATAGTGTTGGTGTTAGTGTGGAAAGATTTTGATAAAGAGGGTTGAGCCCCGATTTCTATTAAGAGAAACCATTGAGTTCTTACAACTGAACGATCTCAACACACCAGGGGAACACCACCAGAGCCTCAGCTCAAAAAGAAAACAGAACCAAGCGTACAACTGCCAGCAGGCTCTCATATCTAAGCCACAGGTTAAAACCAGAGTAACAAAAAACAGCTGAAGGAGAAAATCACCCAGATAACTGCCTTTTTTTTTTCCAGAAAAGCCCCAGATCTTCTTCCTCTCCCTTCAGGTATCCTAGCATCAAGTCGTCAGTCGCGGCGTCCACGATATCCATCCGTTCCGAGCGCGGAACACTTCATCCGCAATTCTTCCCAGCAGCTTTGCGCCCTGCTGCAGCTCCAGTTTTGCGGTTTTCTTCACCTGTAAGTTACACCAATAATCAATCCAGTATGTTACACGATGTAGGACTTTAACAGGCTCCTTTGGCCACTTGTTTTCAAAGCAAGCCAAATTCCTTGCCTTCCAAATTGCCCAGATTACAGTGGCAACCCCAACCGCTAAGATTTTCCTTCTCCCTACAAGAAACCCTTTCAGCCAAACATTGAAACAATGGGAAGCACTAGCAAACTGACAATTAAAGCCGGTAGCGCAGCTAACCACATTCCAGATGTAGCGAGCAAGGGGACAAGCAAAGAAAAGGTGGTCTATGCTTTCATTCTGTCCACAAAAAAGGCAGTTAGTGGTGCATTTTCCCCCCCTTCTTAGTAAAACATCTCTGGTTAGAATACTTTTTTTAAGCAACAGCCACAAGAAGGTTTTGACTCGAAGAGGAAGTTTAACCCGCCACATAAACTTGTAAGGGACAGAACCACAAGACTGCATGGCTGTGTAGAAAGATTTGACGCTAAAAATTCCAGAGGGTGACAAAGTCCAAACCAGTTTGTCATCCTCATCATTTCTTAGCGTCACATTTCTACAGAGGGTTTTCAGCTTTTCCCAGAGAACTACCTTCTCACCCACAAGAGCTCTTCTAAATCTCAAACCATCAATGCCTAGCTCAAAAACCTTGGCCACAGTTATATGTAGATTAAGTGAGATAGCATAGAGTCTAGGAAACATGTTAGCTAGGGAAGTATCCTCTAGCCACACATCTTCCCAGAATCTGCATCTCAACCCATTTCCGATTTTAATTCTAATGCATGGCCAAAAAAGTTTCTTAACATCCATCAGCCCTTGCCAAAAATGAGAGTCCCCTGGTTTCGCAACAGCTTGTCCCAGAGTGACCTTCTTTAGATATTTATTTTCCAGTAACTTCTGCCAATCTCCTTTTTCGTTAAAAAGTTTCCAAAGCCATTTGCTAAGTAAAGATATATTCATGACATCCAAGTCCAAAATGCCTAATCCTCCCTGGTCCTTTGGGAGACAGACAACTGGCCAAGATACCAAATGATATTTCTTTTTGTTTTTATCCCCGCTCCACAAAAACCCAGCCCTATGCATATCCATTTTATGTTGTACCCCAGGAGGTACTCTATAAAATGATAGCATATATAGAGATAGGCTTGTGAGAGAGGAATTAATGAGAGTGTCTCTCCCTGCCATAACGAGGTTCTTCCCTTGCCAAGGGTTTAGTTTCTTTCCAAATTTTTCTATTATCGGATTCCATCTGCTAACAGCTAGCCTTTTCTCATCTATTGGAATCCCTAGATATTTCATAGGCAGGTCACCAGATTTACATGTTAGGATTTCTTCAAACTGTCTGACCCTGTCTTTTGCCCGGCCTAAACAATAAACTTCACTTTTGTGAAAGTTTATTTTCAGGCCCGACATTTCCTCAAAGAGGCAAAGCAGGAATTTGAGATTTCTAGCTTGCTCCAAGTTGTCCTCAAAAAGCAGGATTGTATCATCCGCGTATTGCAGAATCGATACCCCTGTTGAGTTCTTTGAAGCCAACCCAGCTATCAAACCTTGCTCGACAGCTCGTTTAACTAAGATAGCTAACACATCAGCAGTCAGGTCAAAAAGAATCGGGGAAAGGGGGTCGCCTTGACGCAACCCTTGGTAAGTCGAGAAATAAGGCCCAACTTCGTCATTGACTTTAATAGCTACTCGGCCTCCTCTTACAGCCTTCAGCATCCAATCATTCCAGATGGGGGGAAAACCTTTCATTTCAAGTACTTGTAAGAGAAAAGACCATTTGACTTTGTCAAACGCTTTCTCGAAATCAATCTTGAAAAGGACCCCCGAGCTTTTTTCCCTATGGATCTCATTCAGAGTTTCGTGCATCGTAACTACCCCCTCCAAAATGTATCTTCCTTTAAGGAAGGCGGTCTGTGAAGCCCTAATCACCACACAAACAACTTGGATAAGCCTGTTCGTTAGGATCTTAGTAATAATCTTGTAGACCACATTAAGGAGGCAAATATGACGATACTTTTGGATTCTATCTGCATCCACACCTTTTGGGACCAGCGTGACGACCCCATGGTTGAAATTGTCAATATTCAGACTCCTTTCATGGAATTTGTTAAGCAGGATCAGGAGATCAAGCTTAAGCAAGTCCCAGAATCTTTGGTAAAATTCTGCATTAAAGCCGTCAGGGCCCGCTGCCTTATTTGGCTCCATGCCAAAAACGGCCTCTTTTAGTTCCTCAAGAGTGAAAGGCGAGGATAGAAAGGCCTTATCCACCTCTGAAATCTGTTCCACCCCTGTGGGGTCCAAAGTTATGTTGCTAACTTGGGATCTACCAAAGAGATTTCTATAGAAATCGGTGATATAGGTCTTGAGATTTTCCTGCCCTTCAATCACTCCTTCATCTTGATTTAGCCTGACAATTAGATTTTTCCTTCTTCTACCATTGGCTTTTTGGTGGAAGAATTTGGAATTGCCATCTCCATCTCGCAGTTGGATTTCCTTCGCCCTTTGCATCCATTTAATTTCCTCTTCTCTCACTAGTCTCCTGAGTTCTTTTTGATAAAGTTTTTGAGTATCTCTGTCAGTTGCAGAGAGACCAAAAAACTCACTTTTCTTATCCAGCTTATCTAGCTCATCCACCAAATCTCTTCTGAGTTTTTTATTTGCTCCCTCAATGTTTCTGTTCCAACCCCTAAGTGCTTGCCTAAGTTTTCTGAACCGTTTTGCCCAGATTTCTTCTATATTCCTCCCTCTATAAGTTTGTCTCCACACCTGACTAACTAAATCAACAAGCCCTTCCCTTTCAAACCAGCAATTCTCGAATCTGAAAATTGGTGGTATTTTTGGGCGCTCACCAGTAGCGATGAGCAAGGGTGTGTGATCAAAAAGGTCTCTGGCCAGTGCAGTGACAGAAACTAAAGGAAATTTTTCCTCCCAGGTAGGAGAGACAAGCACCCTGTCTAGTAACTCAAAAGTGGGGTCCTCTTGGTTATTAGACCAGGTGTATCTGCGGCCACTTAATGGGATTTCCATAAGTTCCCCTTGAGCAATAACTGAATTGAAATGGACACTCCATTTGTTAAAACCTCCTGGTTTGTTTTTATCGCTAGATCGCCTAGTCATGTTGAAATCACCAGTGATCATTAAAGGAAATTTGGTTTTGTGTATAATATGGATCAACTCAACAAGGAAAGGGGCTTTGCCTGCTTGTTGGGCATCTCCATAGACAACCACCAAGTTCCAAGTAAAACCATCTGATTTATTACAAAGCAGCAATCTAACAAAATAATCCCTAGTCTCTCTTTCCAAGACATCAGTAGTGTTTTTATTTGCTCCAGCTAAAATGCCTCCAGACCTCCCTTTTGCAGGTATCCAGCACCAGGAGAAATCAAGATTCCCTGAGATAGTTTCAAGAACAGTCTGGGGGAAGTCATGCCTCATGGTTTCCTGTATCCCTAGGAAGTCTATAGATTTTGAGTTTAAATTTTCATTGATGAAATCTCTTTTATTTTTGTCTCCAATCCCCCTTCCATTCCAAATGAGGCCAGTCAACTTTTTTTTTTTGGATTTCCTCCCTCTCAACGCAGACCGGATGGGGTTTTTGACAGGGAAAACCACTTGTTTCCTCCTATCCATTTCCTCCATCAAACCAGTTGGGGGAGCAGTATCCAGCCCTAGAATTACACCATCCTCACTAGTTTCTTCAGTCAAAGCAAGAAGTTCCCGAAGAATATTGTTAACAGCATCAGGCTGTAGAACAGTATCTTCGGGGTTCATTGCAGGGACTTCCCTAATATCCTCTCTACTTTGAAGGAAAAGATTAACTCTAGCTTGCTCTTGAGCACGGATCAAATGCAAATTGTGGGAAATTAAATCAATCGAAGTTCCTAAATCCACACCTAACAGTCTAGAGATATCAGTCAAAGTATTGTTAGAAGAATCAAGAATGGTAAAGGCATCATCATCAGTACCTTCTAGATTTTTCTTGGCAGCAACCAGATTAATAGCTCTATCCAGAACTGGCATGTCATCAATGTTTTTCCCAGCAAGGCGGTCGCTGAATCTCTGTGACTTATCATCCTGCATCTTTTTTTCCAGTGCTTCTGCCAAGCCTTTCCCTGTGTACGCACCAACCTTCTCTGCAAAACTGTCCTGCGAAGGAAAGTTGCCAGTCTCATCATCGTCGTCGTCAGAAAGCTGAACTTTGTCCGGTTCTTCACCACTGTCCACATGTTGATGTTGAAAATTAGCTGTCACATCCAGACTTTGCCCAGCCTCTTCTATCTGCGCCTTAGCAGCGTTGTCTAAGACCTGGGACAGATTCCTTGATGTGTTATGACCCAGAGCCCGAGCATCCAAAGCATCTTGCTCTCGCATGGAGTCAGCGAATATTCATGTCTTCATTCTCCAGTATCACATGTGCATCCACTGAATTGTTTTTCTGCCTTTTGTTCTCTCGATTTGCAGAGTCAGAGATGATGTCCTCCAACTCATCAAGAGTTTGCATCAGATTTTCATCGCTGAGCCAACCTTCCTCCACAACTTCCTCAAGCTCAAACCTCACATCATAGAAGTACAATTCTTTGGTCGTAACCCTTGCAGATGGGGGGATTTTTGTGTGGTCTACAACCCCAATTTTCATTCTGACCTGTCGAGTTTTCCTAAAAAGCTCCATATCCACCTCTAAAACCTGGCCAATTGTTGATCCTGCTTCACAAAAGCCTTGGAAATTTTTCAGCATTCTAGGTATGCCTCGAGCAATCACCCACACTGTCGAAAGCTTGCCAGCTGCTAGTAATTCATCACTCCACTTGGAAACATTGATCATAATGCTTGCTCCACGGAGAGGAACACAGTCATAGATGGATACCTCACTGATTTTGGATGCAGATGGAAACTGAACTAAGAACATGTCTGCAGAAATTTTATTCACCTTCCACTCCCACTTCCAGGGGTATGTCTTCTCCAAGCAGAACTTCAGTCTGTCAGCTGAAACGTGATCCACAGAACTCTCCTTGATACGAATGAGAGCCATAGCTTCACCTTTGTCATCAGCCAGGGGATTCTTGGAGTGTTCAGCCACAAAGCACCCGAATCCAGCAGCCCCAAAGCCAACAAAAGTAGCAACAGGTTTCTTCTGCTTGAGCCAGGTATAGCTAGAGGAGATGTGGGTGGTTTTATCACAGTAAACACATAGCAAGTTTGCTTGACAGCCCTTGGAATCATGCCCTTTCTCACGACAGCGAGCGCATACAGAGTTGGGGTTTGGTAGATTACTTACAGCTCCACCAGTCGCGGATCCTGATGTAGATGCTGCGGAGGTCGTCATGGAGGTGGTACCCCGCTGAGCTGCAGCCGCCCCTTGCTTCTGGTTCTGATTCTGAATGCCAGACACCCCACCCCTCTGCCCTTGGTGCTGAATGTCTCTCTGGTTCCCGAGATTCTGGTTTTGGCTCTGTCCTTCATCCCTGCGCACGTACTGCTGGATGTTGCTCTGATTGAAATTGTTGCCCTGGTTGTAGTTTCGCGGTGGGGGTGGCGGCGGTGGGCGCTGATGGAAGTTCTGGCGATGGTCGAAAGGGGGCTGGTAACCAGCGCCATAGTGAGCGTTGTTCCTCCAATTCCCCCTCCTCCACCCCCTCCTCATCCATAGCGCTCTCCCATCCCCTCCCCAAGGTCGTCAATGGCGATTTCGGCTGGAACCCTAGGAATCGGTTGCCACAGGTGTCTAAAGAGAGAGTCCAGATGAGAGATCGAGATGGGATCTCGCTTCCTCGGAGTCGAAGCCATCTCTACTCCTGGGCCCGCCCCCGCATCCTGTGTAGCTTTCCTACTGGTCCTGGCTTTCGGCCCATGACGGCCCAAGGTTCGAATCGATACGAAAATCCCTGCTCTGAAGGAGATGTCCTCCCCTGCTTCTCGCAGCGGGCGTACCGGAGATCGGGAAGGGAGAAGCGCCGCCGGCGAGCAATTGCTAGCCAACGTCACTCTCCGCACATCCTGTCTCCACGTCCGTGGTAGAGGAGCAGGATCGGAATCAACCCGGATAGCTCTGCCGCCTCTGATCTGAAACCAATCGCCCGAGTTCTCTGAATCGGAACCTGATCGCGCTGGCGAGGATCCCCGGCGAGAAGAGCCTGGAGTCTGCACATACCTGAAGACGGGCGGCGTAACAGCGGGCGCGGGCGCAGGGGATGCCGCTGGAGCCGGCTGCAGCAGCTCTCTACATCTCTTCAGCCTCTCCTCCAAAGTCACGTACCGCGCCTGCTTGTCCTTGCGCTTCCGGCGAGATCCCCTGAGATCCTTGGCCTGGAGAAGGGCGTCTCCGATCGTCGGAGCAGGCGGCACTCCGCCGTCGACCGCTGCCTCGTCATCGGAGCTGCCCTGGTCGTCGAGACCGCGGATCGCCCAGAATCTCCCCTGGGAGCCTGAGTCGAGGACCGCGCTGCGCGTTGCCATCAGTCCCGTGCGCAGGGCGCTTGTCAGGGCCGTGTTCATCGCGTACATGTAGTTGTCAGCGAACGGGATCCTTGATGGATGCGTGCAGGGAAGCCGGATTGAATGACTAGCCGTCGGCGAGCAGCGACTCAAAAGGACGACGCCAAAAATGGCAAAGATGAATTTAATATATCTCTCATATACTTATGGAGATTGACCGTCTAAGGGTTATCCTAAATTTTCGATTAATTTGTTTGTCGCGCAACTTGATGTGTAATTTATGCATCGCTCGAACGAACCATTGCCAGACAGAGATCGAGATTGAGATGGTTAAAGGAGGGGGATGCGAACACGAAGCTGTTCCATGCCGTGGCCAACGGGAGAAGAGCAAAAAACTTCATTCCGGCTGTCAGGGTGGGCGATAGAATTTTCACTGATCAGCAAGACAAGGAGGAGGCCTTTTCCAATCATATTCAGCACTGCTTGGAGAGGTCCGCAACAAGGTGAATACAGTTAACTTGGATACCTTGGGCTTTCAGCAGTTTGAGCTGGATGATCTGGAAGCTTTGTTCACCACGGAGGAGGTCTGGAAGGTGATTAGAGACATGCCGTCAGATCGGGCGCCTGGCCCAGATGGTTTCATTGGGCTGTTTTATCAGAAAGCGTGGGGAGTGATAAGAAACGATATCGTGGCGGCAATTCTCAAGCTTGGCATAGGAGATGGGCGAGGTTTTGGGAAGTTAAACAGGTCGCTGATCACGTTGATCCCGAAAAGGCCAGATGCTCTAGAAGTTGGTGATTTCTGCCCGATAAGCTTGGTTCATAGCTTCGGCAAGCTTTTTTTCCAAATTGATAGCAAATAGGCTAAGGGCTCAGCTTGGTGAATTGGTGAGCACAAACCAATCTGTGTTTGTCAAAGGAAGATGTCTCCACGACAATTTCATTCTTGTCAGACAGGTAGCAAGGCAGATTTACAAACGAAAGGTTAGTGGGCTGTTTCTGAAGCTTGATTTGTTGCGTGCGTTTGATTCCCTGTCCTGGGCTTTCTTGTTTGAGGTGTTAAGGCAGCTGGGTTTTGGTGTTCTTTTCCTTCGTTGGATCTCTCTTCTGCTATCCACTGCAAGCGTCATAGTTCTGGTTAATGGGAGCCCTGGGAAGTCGATCAAGCTGGTTCGTGGGCTGCGCCAGGGAGACCCTACGTCTCCACAATTGTTTGTGATCATTATGGAGGTTTTGACCAAGCTGGTGGTGAAAGCTGCAGAAGAAGGCTTCCTTTCTAACATTAGGGGGTGTAGTCTGCAACAAAGACTGTCGATTTACGTGAATGGCGTAGCTTTGTTTGTGAAGCCACCAGTGTGTGATTTGGTGACTGTCAAGGAGCTGCTGAGAATTTTCAGCAATGCGTCAGGTCTGATGGTCAACTACACAAAGTCTTCAGCAATTGTAATTTGGGGAGGAGTAGAGGAAGGGATGCTTGCCAAGCACATACTGCAGTGTGAGTTAGGAGCCTTTCCTTGTAGATACCTAGGACTGCAATTGTCGACCAAGGAGCTAAATAAAGTGCACTGGCAGCCAATTCTTGATCACATCATAGCTTCCCTCCTAGCCTGGCAGAGAGGACTGTTGCAGCGGTCTGGCAGGCTGATTCTTATCAAGTCTGCAATCATGGCAAGGCCTATTCACCAAGTTCTTGTAGCGGAGGCTCCGGTTTGGATGCTGGTAGAAATTAACAAATGGGCGAGGGGTTTTTTCTGGGCCGGAAAGGATAAAGTGAATGGTGGGCAGTGTTTGGTCTCATGGCAGCAAATTTGCACGCCGGTCTGCTATGGAGGTCTGGGAGTAAAGGATCTAAGACTCCAAGGCATTGCACTGAGAGTGCGATGGGAGTGGCTCGGGCGTAATGATCCGGGAAGACCGTGGCAAGGCTTGCATATGTTGCATGATGACAAAGCAGTTGCAGTTTTCAACAGTTTGGTGTGCATCAAGGTAGGGGATGGGGCTAATACCATGTTCTGGACTGACAGATGGATTTGAGGACAAGCCGTTGTGGATATAGCCCCTTTGGTGTTTGCAGCTGTCAGCACGCGTAGCAAGAATAGGATGACAGTTCAAGAAGCCCTAAGAAATCACACCTGGGTTCAGGATGTGCAGGGGAATTTAGATTTGCAGGGCATCAGCCAGTGCATACTTTTGCTGGCATCGGTGTGCACTTTGGTCAGGGATCCCACGAGTCCAGATCAGTTCAGCTGGCCTTGGTCTTCAACGGGCCATTACACAGCGAGATCAACATGCAGGATGCTCAGGGCTTGGTGAAATGGGAATGTGCAGAGTGGATTTGGGCCAGCAGAGCACTGCTGAAGTGTAGGATTTTTGCCTGGCTAGCTTTGCAGTTTAGACTTTGGACCTCTGAGAGGAGATATCGGCATGAGCTAGATGATAGTGTGTCCCCTTGCTACACATGCTTGCAGGATTTTGACTCGGCAAGCCACATTTTTGTGGAATGTGTATACGCCAGGCAGGTATGGTTTGGATGTCTAGTGGCGCTGGGCATTGACATTGCAGCACCGACGGTCCATGACAGTTTGCAGGAGTGGTGGAAAGCTGCCAGAGGGAGATTCAGGAAGAAGGAGAAGCAAGGCTTTGATGCCCTGGTGATCCTGATTACTTGGAGGCTTTGGAAGCATCGTAATGCTAGGGTCTTCAATAATCCTAGGAAGCAATTTTTGGTACAAGGTCTAGTTGATCAGGTGTTAGCAGAGTGGACACAGTGGTCTGTCGCTGGGCTTGGTGGGTGTAACAGGTTTCAGAGAGTAGTACACTAGAATCTGGTGTAGAGTACAGTGTGGTGTGGGTTGTTACGGTCTCTGGTACTGTCCCCTTGTAACTTTTTTGCTATCTTCTATAAAAATACGGTACACAATTTGCGTACTCGCGAAAAAGTAATTTATTCATCAAACAACTTGATGACGAGGAGCCAGATGCCACATATGGTGATCAGCTAGTATCTCATCTGGTTGGTGAGGTCTTACAACTCGGTTTAGATGAGGCTGGGCT
Source organism: Dactylis glomerata (assembly GCA_007115705.1). Taxonomy (NCBI): domain Eukaryota; kingdom Viridiplantae; phylum Streptophyta; class Magnoliopsida; order Poales; family Poaceae; genus Dactylis; species Dactylis glomerata. The sequence continues at coordinate 4,369,405 of QXEO01000472.1, read as the reverse complement.
TGGATATTTATATGACCTAAAACCACCAAATCGTAAGTCTAACACAACCTACTCAAAGAAAATAGTCAAAAGTCATGAAAAAGGACTAATTCTCTAGAAATCCAATTGTTTTCCAATAAATGACATATTTATGAATAATGCTGGTCTTGGTGACTTGATTAAGAATTTTATATTTTGGATTTTATGACGATTTTGGAGGAGGTGCGCGACTTTCCAATGCACGTCCTTAACCAATTATCTAGTGCTTATGATTTCACCGAGCATTTTCTACCCCTGCGTGATAGATCTGGTGGCATCTTACTTAGTGATAAATCAAACTCTATGGTTGGAATTTTCGGATAGTGAGTTTCACAAATTCCATATCCGAAATAAGGCCAACGATTTTACATGGAGCTTGGTTGTTATGTACGCTGATGATGTCTTAGATGATCGTAAAACTGCCTTCTTATGTGAACTGGATAATGTTGATAAATATAATCAATAACCTATTCTCATAGGGGGATTTCAATATGCTAAGATTCCTCACAAAACATAACCTAAGAAATCATACTTTTCAAGCAGCAGCAGATGCATCATCATCATCCAGAGCATCATCGACCTGCATATGTTGATCAGGAGCTCCCAAAAGAGGACAAGCGTAGAGGTATTCGCCACCCATGGAAGTCTTTATTTGTCAATGTATTTAGTGGGATTTTTACCTGCCACTTTGATGCATCTATACCATAGAGCATCTAACTATTCTTTTTTCTTCATAAGAAGATTGTTCGTTCTTTGGGAAAGCCTCTGCCAAGTGGTGGCCTACTTCTGCGAGAGCCAATTTTGCCCAAACAGATCGCCAACACTGTAAGCACATTAACACCATTTTCTACATCAACCTAGCTGAAAGGTTCGTATGAGCGACTAGAGAGGGGGATGAATCGGAGCTACCCAATTTTTAGTTCTTTTTAAAATTAAGGTAAATTCTCTATATGTGCTACTAGGTGAATTTACCTAAACTGACAAACAAGCTAGCAAGTAATAAGCAAGTAAAGATACAAGTAAAGGATAGAAGTAATCGCAATGGAGACACGGAGACACAAGGATATACCCCTGTAGTTCCTTCCTTGTTACGGGAAATACGTCTTACTCGCTTGCTAAAAGATCTCTGGATTGGTTCTTAGATTTCCCTTTGGGAACTTTTTCATTCATGGCATAACATAAAAGCTGCTTTTATGGAGATATTTGGGCTATCTTCCATTATGAGTTATAATAGAGAGGTTATCTTTTCTTTTAAACAACAAAGTAATGAATGCTTGTTCTGCTTGGGAAAGATTTAGACGGGTCGCTTCTGAACGAGAACATGGTCTTAGAGATTGGATGATAATGCACATGTTTTACCGTGGTTTCAACGAACTCTAAATCTTATGCTGATCTTAATAGTGGAAAAACCTTTTTGGAACTCACTGCCGGCAGAAGCTAAAATCTTACTAGATGTGCTACTCCTTGAAGAGAAAATTCATATTAGTTTGGACAAAACAGATATACCTTGTGAACCATTTGATGATAGGTATGAGATTTATAATCTTCATGAAGAAAAGGAACGAGTAGAGGAAGTAAAAATGCTCAGCGATAATATTAATTGTTAGAGATATATTAGGCAGTTACAAATATTAGAGGATTTGGGTTGTAGTTGTAATTAATTGTAGTTCATGTCCTGCCATATCTCTAGGAGAGCCTTCTTGCCCTCCAAGTCTGTATGCCTATATATACTCGCCCAAGAGGCTCAATACAATCATCCACCGCATTATGCCAATGCTCTCTCCCTCTTTATTGTTCTACATGGTATCAGAGCGGCACGATCATTGACCTAGCCGCCGCCCATGCTTCCGCATCACGCCGCCCCTGGGGAGATCGATCTCCATGATCTCCACCGGGGGCCATGCCACCCATACTAGGGTTCGTCCGCTCATCGGTTGATTGGCCGCCCTACAGTCCTTTTTTCCAATCTATGGATCATTCTTTTTCTTTGTCGGTCGCTTGACCGACGATTTCTTTTTGATTTACCGATCTTAGATCGGATTGAGTCGCCCACCACCACTCACCATGCGCCTCTACTCCGACAATGTCATTGACTCCGCACCGGCGGTCTCCATTGCCGGTCCATCTTTGTCGTCATCGTCCGGGACTTCACCGACACCGTTGCCATGGATTTTGATCTGCGCGCTGTTGCCCATGCCATGGCACATACTGCGTCGCCATCGGTCTGATCAACCGATCTGGCGCATGTCTAAGCCAAGCACGTCCCCGAGCACACACCTTCCACCGACCGAGCATTGGGTTGTCGCTGCGTCCCCCTTTGGGCCGCAGTGCTGCCGCCTTTGGTCAAAGCCGCCGGCTTCCAATAGGCCTTTCTAGGCGTGTACGTTGCTAGTGGTCACGACGCTGCACCGACTCGCGCCCTGTTGCTATGTCGCTTCTTCGGGGTGTCGCGTTGCTACACGCGGCCATCTTCGCCGTCCTCGCGCACTGATGTCCCAGGCTTACACCGCGCCACCTTCCTCGGTGCGGGTCACCAACGTCCGCACATGGTCCTCACACCGCCAGGTTCTTTCTTGCCTACTTCGAGCACCCCCGCCGCGCTTCCACAGGCAACTGTCATGGCCTCTTCTGGCCGACGCATGTCCCACCGACTACTTCTTCGACAGTCTAGGTGTCCAGCATGACCCCTCTTAGTCGTTGATACGTTGTAAACGTATCTATAATTTTTGATGCTCCGTGCTTGTTTTACACCAATTGCTTTGTGTTTTGTTTACACTTCGTGGCATTTTTATGCATTTTCTGGAACTAACCTATTAACGAGATGCCACAGTGCCAGTTCCTGTTTTCTGCTGTTTTTGTTTTTCAGAAAAGTTACACAGGAAATATTTTCAGAATTGAACGAAACAAAAGCCAAAGTTCCTATTTATCTGACACGAAGACAGAGTCCAAAGGAGAGACGGAGGGGGCCAGAGGGCAGCCACACCATAGGTTGGCGCGGGCCACCCCCTGGCCGCGCCACTAGGTGGTGTGGACCCCTGGTCCACCCCCTGACATCGCCCTTTCGCCTATAAATTCCCTTCGACGGGAAAATCCTAAGGGGACGAACACTTTTCCACGAAACATACTGCAAGCCGCCGTCGTTGTCCCGAGATCGGGAGGGTCCAGAAGCTCTTCCCGGCACCCTGCCGGAGATGGGAATCATCACCGGAGGCCTTCTTCATCACCATGCCAGCCTCCGGAGTGATGCGTGAGTAGTCTACCTTGGACTATGGGTCCATAGCAGTAGCTAGATGGTTGTCTTCTCCTCCATGTGCTTCATGTCTAGATCTTGTGAGCTGCCTATCATGATCAAGATCATCGTTATGTAATTCTACATGTTGTGTTTGTTGGAATCCGATGAATATTGAGTACTATGTCAAGTTGATTGTTGATTTATCATATCTATGTTATTTATGATCTTGCATGATCTTCGGTGCTAGTAGATATCTTGGCCGAGTAGATGCTAGTGACTCCAAGAGGGAGTATTTATGCTCGATAGTGGGTTCATGCCTCTATTAACCTAGGAGAGTGATAATAACTTCTAAGGTTATAGATGTGTTGTTGCTACTAGGGAGAAAACAGCAATCTCTTGTTCAAGGATATTTGTATTGTTTACATTACACACTTTGCTTAAGGTGATAATCTGTTGCTTGCAACTTAATACCCAAGGGTTGGTCAGATGATATCATGCGGGTGGATTATTAGTTATAGATGCAGTTGGATTATTGTCTATGTATTATGTTGTAATGCCCAAGTGAATCTCATAGTGATCTTCATGACATGTACATGCATTGCTATGCATTCTTTATTTTGTCAATTGCTCAACTGTAATTTGTTTACCCAACATGTTATTTATCTTTATGGAGAGACACCTCTAGTGAACTGTGGACCTCAGTCCATTTTTTTACATATATTACCTTCTACTGCAAGCACTATTTACTTTTCGTAAGCATTTTTATTTACTTACTACAAACAAATATTATTTTCTACACGATATGTTTAATCCTTTGTTTTCAGCAAACCAGTGAGATTGACAACCTCACTGCAAGTTGGGGTAAAGTACTTTGGTTGTGTTGTGTGCAGGTTCCATGTTGCTGCTGGCGCCGAAGCTACGCCCCAGACAAGGCGCCGTCAACAAGTTCTCTGGTGCCGTTGCCAAAGTCAGCTAGCAACAACCTTCGGAAGTGGTGTCTTTCTCCTACTGGTCGATTGAACTTTGGTTTCATAACTGAGGGAAAACTTACCGTTGTGCTCATCACACCTTACTCTTGGGGTTCCTAACTGGTCCACACACCAGTCGCCGCCGGTTTCACCGCCTTCTACGTCTTCGTCTACCATGCCTTCATCGCCACCATCATCGTCTTCATCCCCGACTACATCGTCTACTCCGACAATCTTGGACTTCACCAGCACTTATCTCTCTTTGCCGCTCTGCCACTCACAACTGACATAGAGGCCTCCTCTGCTAGTCCCTCTGACATTGGCGCAAGGTTAATAATGGTCCCTGATGTCTACACATGCGTCTGTTCTTGTAGAAAGTGTTGAACCTCCAAGTGAAGAGGTTTGTAGAGCAGCAGCAAGTTTCCCTTAAGTGGATCACCCAAGGTTTATCGAACTCAGGGAGGAAGAGGTCAAAGCTATCCCTCTCAAGCAATCCTGCAATTACGATACAGAAAGTCTCTTGTGTCCCCAACACACCCAATACACTTGTCAGATGTATAGGTGCACTAGTTCGGCGAAGAGATAGTGAAATACAAGTAGTAGTGATGATTATAAGTAGTAAATGTAATCTAAAATAAGTATCGCTGTGAACAAACATGTAACAAAACTGAAAGGAAACGATGTGCAATGCTTAGGGATCATACTTTCACTAGTGGACACACTCTCAACAAAGATAACATAATTGAACCAATAGATACTATCATCAATATGCAACTCAAAATAATTCTCCAATGGATAACAAACACTAATCATGCGTAGGGCTACGAAGCACTCCTCAAAGTCCGTATTTCCCCAAACTAGATTGTCCCACAGTGTCACCGTGAACGCACTAGATGGTTCCAACAAACACCAACAATTCATAGAGACATTAACCAAAAAGACACACAAAATGCGCACACTGTCACCTTCACATTATGATACAAGGTGTCTCCAGAGATTACAAATATAAAGCACGGGAGTAGCATAATATCTGAATAGTAGCATCTACCAATTCAACTAGATACAAAGCTCACGATCACATAAAGATCACATCATGGGAGAGAGAGGTGAACCACATAGCTCCCGGTAGAGCCCTCAGCCCCGGGGGAGAATAACTCCCTCCTCATCATAGGAGGCAGCAAGGTTGATGGAGATGGCGGTGAGGTCGATGGAGACGGCGGAGACGGCGATCGAGACCGATGGAGATGGCTCCGGGGGCACTTCCCCGTTCCGGCAGAGTGCCGGAACAAAGACTTCTGTCCCCCGAAATTCGTCGGCGGCGGCGGCGGAGCTGCGGAACTCTTTCTGGAAATTTTGCCGATTGTTCTAGGGTTTTCCGTCGGGAGGCTTCTTATAGGCGAAGGGGCGTCGTTAGAGGTGGACCAGGGTGGCCTCACCATGGGTGGGCGCGGCCAGGGGCTGGGCCGCACCCCCCTGTGGTGTGGCCAGCCTCTGGCCCCTCTCCGGCTCCCGTTTGGTCCTCGTCCTCCGTCCGAGAAAAATAGAAGTTTCCGAACTTGTTTTGTCCAATTTCAAGAATATTTCCTGTGTAGCTTTTCTGAAACACAAAAACAGCAGAAAACAGGGAACTGGCACTGTGGCATCTTGTCAATAGGTTAGTTCCGGAAATCGCATAAAAACGCCACGAAGTGTAACGAAACACAAGGCAAATGGTGTAAAAACAAGCATGGAGGATCAAAAATTACAGATACGTTTTAGACGTACCAAGCTTCCCCAAGCTTAACTCCTGCTTGTCCTCGAGTAGGTAAGTGATAACAAAAGAATAATTTTTGAGGTGTCATGCACCAACACAATCTTGATCATCTATGTAAAGCATTGAGTGCTGGGATCAAAAGAACTTAAATCATTGGCATGAAAGATATAATCTTGATAGAAGAAACTTAGCAACCATGTTATAACATGAAAAAGAACACAAATGAAAGACCATGAAAAATAAAACAATGAAAGTCAAATGTGTGTTCAAACCATATGGAAAAACATAGCAAATGGTTTTCAGTTTGTCCTTCATGGAATAGCAAAACATAAATGCATAGGACACCTTCAAGTTTAAGAGGGCGACTAGATACAAATAATTTAAGAACAAGTGAAACCAAAATCATGAATCAATCAATGACAAACTTTGGGACTATGCACATTAAACTTAGAATGATAACTATGCTCTCTTAGACGGTGCACAAAAGTAGAAGGTAGTGACTCAACATAAAAGTAAAAGAAAGGCCCTTCGCAGAGGGAAGCAGTGATTGCAAGTTTTATAAACCTTCAAAAATTATGGTACTTACTAGCTTTGAGCTCTCATTGCCCGCATCATAGGCATCTTGAATGGTTAAAGTTAATACGAGTACAATTATGAAGCATATGCTTGACAAATCATAAGTTAAAAACCTCGTGTCCCGTCAAGTACGAATACCCAGACCTCATGCTACTCGACTTAGAGTCCCAAGCAAGCTCTTGTCATTGTAAGTATACACGTATCATCGAGATGATGGGTTCGAAGCATAGAAAACAAAAAATTTCCTACGCAAGAACACATAAACTAGCCAAGATACTCTACGAGGTGGTAGCAACGGAGACTAACCCTCGACGACCGTAAGCGGGGATTACGTTCCCGCACAAACGTTGACGATGGAGAGTCGATGTAGACGCACGTAGTCGACGTAGTTGTTCACTTGACGTAGTCGACGTAGTGGTTCACTTGACGATCACAAGACCGTGCACACGGTGCCACAAGTGGCAGCTCCCCCATACTCGGATACACGTACAGTTCGGTGACAACCTCCATGCCCTCGGTCCAGCGGGGCAGCGGAAGTAGGGATCCGCCGGAACTCCTCCTCCTCCACTTCTCCAAGTGTTGGTGGCTAACTATTTCGGTAGCGCTTCGCTTAAGCAACAGCCATGGTGTGGAGCAACAAGGTAGGGGATGGAAGCAACTAAGTGTAGGGAGAAGAGGAGCATGTCCAACATATATATAGGAGAGAGGGGGCAGCCATCCATGAGGGTGCGGCCAGCCCCTCCCCCTTTTCTCCTCTTCATGGTGGTGGTAACCCCCTCCTTCATGGAAAGATAACCCCCCTCATCAAATGAGTAACCCCCATTTTAATTTTGCATGACATTCATGTTAATTAAAATCCACACTTATTGAATTAATAAAACATTTTATTTTTTTAATATTTGTTAATTCAATCAATTAACAAACATTAACATTTACCCCCGTGAGTCATTTCGATATACCGAAACAGTTTCAGTGCTTTTCTGAAACAACCCCCTGTGTTGTCCAATAATTTAGCCAGAGTTCCAAATCCACTCAAAACGCGTCAGCGAACCTTAAGTGTGTCACCCTACGGTTCGTGAATAAAGTGGACATGATCGAGACTCCTCTCTGATCAATAATCAACAGCGGGATCTGGAAATCCATGATGACTCCCACTTACTCAACGATGAACTAGTGATCGTGTGAACCAATAACGAACATAGTTAATTCCTTTTGTCTCGCGATATTATTACTTGTCCGAGATCCGATCATTTGGTATCAACCATACCTAGTTCGATCTCGTTCCCGACAAGTCTCTTTACTCGTTCCGTGATAATGCATTCTCGTGACCTAGTCACATGCTTGCAAGCTATTCCAATGCAATATCACCGAGAATGGCCCAGAGAATATCTTCCCATCATCGGGTCGGACAAATTCCACTCTTGATCCATGAGCCTCAACTAATACTTTCAGAATACCCAAATCAACCTTTATAATCACCCTGTGACGGTGTGACGTTTGATATCATCAAAGCACTCTTCCGGTATCAGTGATTAACATGATCTCATGGTCTGAGGATTAGAACTATTTCGTATGAGTTTGATATAGCAATGAACTTGATGACTTGATCGTTTTGCTATTCATACTATGGGTGTGAGTGTTCATCACATCATTCTTCTAATGATATGACCCCATTATTAACAACATCCAATGTTCATGATCAGGAAACCTTGATCATCGGTTAATCAACGAGCTAGTATAAAAGAGAGGTTTTAGTAGGAACCTTTTATAGTTTATTAATCACACAAGTATTAATGTTTCCGATTAATACAATTCTAGCATGAGAAAAAATATTTATCATAAACATGGAATATGGTAATAACCACTTTATTATTGCCTCTCGGGCATATTCCGTTCAGTCTCCCACTTGCACTAGAGTCAATAATCTAGTTGATACTTGCGTATATAACACTTATGGCTTTCACGTGTTATCCGTACGCGTTGCAGTGGTTAATCTAATCTCCAGATCTGACACTTTCAGTTCTGTGTGTATTTGCATGTCTTTGCGTCTCTACGCATCACTCATTCTCAAATGAGATAGTTGGGTATAAATTTGGTCCTTTGGTGAGACCTTAGTTCCTTTAGCCAAAATCATGTTGTCACTATTGTCGCACAATAGATCTTCACAGTAATAGCCAGCTTGGAACTACACCTAGTTTGATAACAAACTTCTTGACACAAATGCCCTCTTTTGCTACTTCTAAAGTAGCCATATACTCAACCTTTGTTGTAGAATCCATCACAATGTCTTAACTTTGGAACTCATCCAAATCCATCATGGAACTTCCTTCCATTACATTGTGCCACCTAAACATACAGCTAAAATTGAGATAAACTTAATTTGTATCTTGTGACAAACTTAGTATGAATGTAACACTTTACAATGAATTATGTGTCACTTTATAATATATATCCTTAGTCCTTCCAAAGCACATAAGGATATCTCTACTATTGTCCAGTGATCATCTTATGACTTTTATCACTCTGGTATATGCTCATAACATTTAGAGCATAGGACATATCTGGATATGTACATATCACGGTATACATGATCGATCAAATCATTCATGTAGCTTCACTCATCAAGTATTAAAAACACCTGAATCTTGTTTCAACCTATTCCATGCGACAAGAACTTTTCTTGTCGTTTCCATATTGAACTTCATTCAATATTTCATCTATGTACTTTGGCACAACCATATTGGTACCTCGATCTATCTATATAGACATCGAGACCCAATATTTTGGTTTTGCCTAAGTCTTTCATTGAAATCTAATTTTAATGAAATTCTTAACCTATGCCAATAAAAGATACATCATTTCCAATTAACAATATGTCTTCTACATAATGTACTGAAAATATGTCTCAGCGCTCCCACTTAATTTCTTGCAAATGCAAGCATATTCATCGTATCTGATGAAACTAAACCTTTTAATTATTTCATCACGGTGAATATTCCAACTCCGCGATGCTTACTTCAACCATTGAAGTTTGCATGCCTTTTAGCATCCTTTGAATTTACAAAACCCATTGGACTATGTCATGTACATGTCCTAGGTAACCATTCTATTAGAAGAATGTTGTCTTGTTTGTTCAACTAACATATACCAAACTTGGCATATGTAGTGGTTGCTACAGTAATCCTTCCAGACAAAATATCGCTATGAAAGATCAAATCTTGTCATAGTCAACTCATTGAACACAATCGTAAACTCTTTTAACGATGTGTCGACTATTTCAAAGATGTTAAACATCCATGTCTGTCTTTATAGATCCAAATACGTTCATTAGGCTCCATGCCTTTTGAGGGTCTTCCAAGTTCATAAACTTGGTTTCTCGTGTATGGAACTATCACGGATTTTATGGCTTCTAGCCATTTGACGGAGTCAGGGCCCATCATCGCTTATTTGCATGTAGTCGGTTCATCATTGTCAAACAATAATGATTTGTCCTCAAATCTAACTATTTGATTGTTATCCGACTCACGCGGTTCAATAGGAACTTTGATCTATGTGACCACAACCTTTGAGGTACGACAGCCATGCGCATTGTGGCCGCCTCTGGGACACTTCCCAGTGCTGCGCTACTCAGCACATATAGCTTAGGTTCAACAACCTAATCAAAGTTCTATTGTCCTCCCACTTGACTTTTTGCGAAAAATTCCTTCTCAAGAAACTTGATGTTTTCGGCGACAAACACTTTTGTCTTAGGTGTTCTGGAGGAATACCCAACATTTATTTTGGGATAACCTACAAAGACGTATTTATCCGACTTTGGTTGTAAACATTTTACATATGCCTAGCATACCAAAATTTTAGAAAAGACAACTTGGGTTTTATCCCATGCCATATCTCATATGGTGTCATTTCAATGGATCATGATGGCGCTCTTTTCAGTGTAAAAAGCGGTAGTCTCTAAAGCTTTATCCTTAAAATATAATGGCAGTTTTATAGATGACACCTTTGATCCAACGATGTCAAACAAAGTTTGATTTTATCTCTCAAACACTCCATACTCCTATGGTGTTTCGGGAAATACAAGTCTATGGAACGATTCCTCAACTTTTAGGTGTTTGCTAAACTTGTAACTCAAATATCTTCCTTTATGATCAAATCATAAATTCTTTATTCTCTTGTTACAATGATTTTCAACTTCAACTAGAAATACTTTGAACAATATTCAAATATTTCATGCTTCTTCCTTATTAAGTAAATATACACATATATCTACTCAAATCATCGGTTAAAGTAAATGAAGTTCAAGAATTCACCACACACGGCTACACATAATGGACTATATACACCAACATGTACAATATCCAATAAGTTAGTCGTCCGTTCTTCTTTGGCCTATGAACGGAGTTTTAATCATATCTAGGAAATTCTCACAAGTGTCAATTGATTCAAAATCAAAAGGCTCCAGAATTCCATCAATATGGAGTTCCTTCACGTTTTCTTTCCAATATGATTTAAACGGTGGTGTCACTCATAAGTGATCTTCTAATCATTTGTCTTAAGACATTTTTAGCATCAGTGTTATGGATGTGATTTCTCCAACAAGATAAGCGTTTATTCATCTTTTATGAATGCGGTAATAATTTGAACAACCATTGTTCTCATAATACCAGAACAAAATAACAATTATTCAAATAAATCTTGAAGGCTAGGTTTAATTCCAACGAAACACAATAACACTTTATTTGTTTTCGATGAGAATCATCCGATATTCATTTGCTAGTTAATTAGGCCATTGTAGTTCTTGTATTGTGTTGTATGATAGTTCATACCAACCAATTTAGTATCAAATACCCAAGAACCACATTGTTTTAACAAGCAACGAATACAACCATAACATGTATATCTTCTATATACCTGAGCTAGACATTTCCAGTCTTTTCTTTTCCGCCAGAATAAATTTTGGATTCTCTTTTAGCAATTCTTTTTCGTCTAGAAGAATCTATCAACATCAATAGTGGCGCCATACACATGGCACATAGTTCAAGGCATGATTAGTCAAACACTAATACCCTTGGACTCGCACTTTGAAGTAGATCACCATTATCAAATATTTGGCGTTCTTCCAAATTCCATTCTTTAGTAATCTTTTAGTGTAGTAAACATTTTACCTACATCTTCCATTCATCCTATCATGACAACTTTCATGATCAAGCTACTATAGCTCATGAGGACGAATTGCGAGTATAATATTAGTTCCTAAACCTTTTAGGAGATCTGGACGCCTGGCGTCTCTAATCTTCACAAATTCTCATACAATACGAGAACATGTGTCCTACTAAATTATACTCTATCACTTTGCAACCAAACATTGTTTCAGATATCACAATATCTTCCACACATGATAGTTTATGAAACAATTCTTTCAACTCCTAGATAACCTTGATACTAAAAACAACTTTTGAATATCAAGGATCATGGAGGCAAGTGTGATACTTAGATACTAACACTGGAATTGTTACTCTTGATTTAATACTACTTATTAAATTTTATCGAGTAACAAGGGTTTGCTAAAAGTTTGCAATAGGACTTTAAACTTTAGATTTACATTCAAACAATACGATACCAGTTCGTAAAGTTAACATCCAGAATTCTATAGTTCTATTATCTCAATTATAGCTAATCGCAAGGTAGTAAACGAATGCCAATAACTACAACAAACTATGCAAATTCACTTTGATTTAGTTCATGATAAATTGAGTTCTATAATTCAAAATTACTAAATGAACTCCCACTTAAAAACAACATCCCTCTTAGTTTTCTTAAGTGATTACATGAACCAAATTCACTATACCGCAACCGATCATCACGTGCAACGGCATATTTTCAAAGGCGAACATCGCCATGTTCATCATATCAACCATATGACTCATGCTTAACCTTTCGGTTCGTGTTCCGAGGCCATGTCTGTACATGCTAGGCTCGCCAAGTAGAACCATAGCACTCGCGTGTGTAAAACTGTCTTACACCCGTCATATGTGAACGTAGAGTCTGTCACACCCGATCATCACGTGGTGTCTCGAAACGACGAACTTTCTTGATGGTGCATGCTATGGAAGAACACATTTTTATCTTGATATTTATGTGAGAGGGATCATCTTATAATGCTACCGTGCGATCAAATCTAAGCAAAATAAGATGCATAAAAGGATAAACATCACATGCATATATAATGTGATATGATATGGTCCTTCACGCATTCGATCTCCATCTTGTGCGTCATGGCATGATCTCCATCATTCCACCGGCGTAGCACCAAGGTCCATGGCGCGCCACCTTGGTTGTCTTCTTCCATTACAATATATCACTTGGATATATATATTCGGCACGCAGGCCATTTAAATATAAAGACAACCATATGGCTCCTGCCGGTTGTTTATAACTTACAAAAAGGATCATTGCATACAATTTGTAACATAAACAATTTAACCATATCACATCACATGCCCTGCAAAAACAAGTTAGACGCTTCTAATTTGTCTTGCATATTTTATGTGGTTTGGGGCTTTCTAGGAAGAACCGTTCTTACCTACGAACATGTAACCACAACGGTGATAAAAATATTATTAACAACTCTTTGTAAAATAGATCATAACTATAGTGGGAGAAACGTGCACCCGCAAAGCCACATATGCCGAAGCATGTCAAGTGTGGGACAAGTCTCGTGAACGCGGTCACGTAATGTTAGTCTCGGGCAGCTTCAATCCCACTATGCCACTATGATCCAAAATACAAAAAATTGCAATAACATGATCATCAACGCCCACATCCATACGTGTTCTAACCGTGCATACCAACTACGCATAGAGATGGCTCTGATACCACTGATGGGTTCGAAGCATAGAAAACAAAAAATTTCCTACGCAAAAACACATAAACTAGCCAAGATACTCTACGAGGTGGTAGCAACGGAGACTAACCCTCGACGACCGTAAGCAGGGATTACGTTCCCACACAAACATTGACGATGGAGAGTCGATGTAGACGCACATAGTTGACGTAGTTGTTCACTTGACGTAGTCGACGTAGTGGTTCACTTGACGATCACAAGATCGTGTACACGGCACCACAAGTGGCAGCGCCCCCATACTCGGATACACGTACGGTTCAGTGATGACCTCCATGCCCTCGGTCCAGCGGGGCAGCGGAAGTAGGGATCCGCCGGAACTCCTCCTCCTCCACTTCTCCAAGTGTTGGTGTCTAACTATTTCGGCAACGCTTCGCTTAAGCAACAGCCATGGTGTGGAGCAACAAGGTAGGGGATGGAAGCAACTAAGTGTAGGGAGAAGAGGAGCATGTCCAACATATATATAGGAGAGAGGGGGCAGCCATCCATGAGGGTGCGGCCAGCCCCTCCCCCTTTTCTCCTCTTCATGGTGGTGGTAACCCCCTCCTTCATGGAAAGATAACCCCCCTCATCAAATGAGTAACCCCTATTTTAATTTTGCATGACATTCATGTTAATTAAAATCCACACTTATTGAATTAATAAAACATTTTTATTTCTTTAATATTAGTTAATTCAATCAATTAACAAACATTAATATTTACCCCCTTCAGTCATTTCGATATATTGAAACAGTTTCGGTGCTTTTCTGAAACAACCCCTGTGCTGTCCAATAATTTTGCCGGAGTTCCAAATCCACTCAAAACGCGTCAGTGAACCTTAAGTGTGTCACCCTACGGTTCGTGAATAAAGTGGACATGATCGAGACTCCTCTCAGATCAATAATCAACAGCGGGATCTGGAAATCCATGATGACTCCCACTTACTCAACGATGAACTAGTGATCGTGTGAACCAATAACGAACATAGTTAATTCCTTTTGTCTTGCGATATTATTACTTGTCCGAGATCCGATCATTTGGTATCAACCATACCTAGTTCGATCTCGTTCCCGACAAGTCTCTTTACTCGTTCCGTGATAATGCATTCTCGTGACCTAGTCACATGCTTGCAAGCTATTCCAATGCAATATCACCGAGAATGGCCCAGAGAATATCTTCCCATCATCGGGTCGGACAAATTCCACTCTTGATCCATGAGCCTCAACTAATACTTTCAGAATACCCATATCAACCTTTATAATCACCCTGTGACGGTGTGACGTTTGATATCATCAAAGCACTCTTCCGGTATCAGTGATTAACATGATCTCATGGTCTGAGGATTAGAACTATTTCGTATGAGTTTGATATAGCAATGAACTTGATGACTTGATCGTTTTGCTATTCATACTATGGGTGTGAGTGTTCATCACATCATTCTTCTAATGATATGACCCCATTATTAACAACATCCAATGTTCATGATCAGGAAACCTTGATCATCGGTTAATCAAGGAGCTAGTATAAAAGAGAGGCTTTAGTAGGAACCTTTTATAGTTTATTAATCACACAAGTATTAATGTTTCCGATTAATACAATTCTAGCATGAGAAAAAATATTTATCATAAACATGGAATATGGTAATAACCACTTTATTATTGCCTCTCGGGCATATTCCCTTCAGTCTCCCACTTGCACTAGAGTCAATAATCTAGTTGATACTTGCGTATATAACACTTATGGCTTTCACGTGTTATCCGTACGCGTTGCAGTGGTTAATCTAATCTCCAGATCTGACACTTTCAGTTCTGTGTGTATTTGCATGTCTTTGCGTCTCTACGCATCACTCATTCTCAAATGAGATAGTTGGGTATAAATTTGGTCCTTTGGTGAGACCTTAGTTCCTTTAGCCAAAATCATGTTGTCACTATTGTCGCACAATAGATCTTCACAGTAATAGCCAGCTTGGAACTACACCTAGTTTGATAACAAACTTCTTGACACAAATGCCCTCTTTTGCTACTTCTAAAGTAGCCATATACTCAACCTTTGTTGTAGAATCCATCATAATGTCTTAACTTTGGAACTCATCCAAATCCATCATGGAACTTCCTTCCATTATATTGTGCCACCTAAACATACAGCTAAAATTGAGATAAACTTAATTTGTATCTTGTGACAAACTTAGTATCAATGTAACACTTTACAATGAATTATGTGTCACTTTATAATATATATCCTTAGTCCTTCCAAAGCACATAAGGATATCTCTACTATTGTCCAGTGATCATCTTATGACTTTTATCACTCTGGTATATGCTCATAACATTTAGAGCATAGGACATATCTGGATATGTACATATCACGGTATACATGATCGATCAAATCATTCATGTAGCTTCACTCATCAAGTATTAAAAACACCTGAATCTTGTTTCAACCTATTCCATGCGACAAGAACTTTTCTTGTCGTTTCCATATTGAACTTCATTCAATATTTCATTTATGTACTTTGGCACAACCATATTGGTACCTCGATCTATCTATATAGACATCGAGACCCAATATTTTGGTTTTGCCTAAGTCTTTCATTGAAATCTAATTTTAATGAAATTCTTAACCTATGCCAATAAAAGATATATCATTTCCAATTAACAATATGTCTTCTACATAATGTACTAAAAATATGTCTCAGCGCTCCCACTTAATTTCTTGCAAATGCAAGCATATTCATCGTATCTGATGAAACTAAACCTTTTAATTATTTCATCACGGTGAATATTCCAACTCCGCGATGCTTACTTCAACCATTGAAGTTTGCATGCCTTTTAGCATCCTTTGAATTTACAAAACCCATTGGACTATGTCATGTACATGTCCTAGGTAACCATTCTATTAGAAGAATGTTGTCTTGTTTGTTCAACTAACATATACCAAACTTGGCATATGTAGTGGTTGCTACAGTAATCCTTCCAGACAAAATATCGCTATGAAAGATCAAATCTTGTCATAGTCAACTCATTGAACACAATCGTAAACTCTTTTAACGATGTGTCGACTATTTCAAAGATGTTAAACATCCATGTCTGTCTTTATAGATCCAAATACGTTCATTAGGCTTCATGCCTTTTGAGGGTCTTCCAAGTTCATAAACTTGGTTTCTCGTGTATGGAACTATCACGGATTTTATGGCTTCTAGCCATTTGACGGAGTCAGGGCCCATCATCGCTTATTTGCATGTAGTCGGTTCATCATTGTCAAACAATAATGATTTGTCCTCAAATCTAACTATTTGATTGTTATCCGACTCACGCGGTTCAATAGGAACTTTGATCTATGTGACCACAACCTTTGAGGTACGACAGCCATGCGCATTGTGGCCGCCTCTGGGACACTTCCCAGCGCTGCGCTACTCAGCACATATAGCTTAGGTTCAACAACCTAATCAAAGTTCTATTGTCCTCCCACTTGACTTTTTGAGAAAAATTCCTTCTCAAGAAACTTGATGTTTTCGGCGACAAACACTTTTGTCTTAGTTGTTCTGGAGGAATACCCAACATTTATTTTGGGATAACCTACAAAGACGTATTTATCCGACTTTGGTTGTAAACATTTTACATATGCCTAGCATACCAAAATTTTAGAAAAGACAACTTGGGTTTTATCCCATGCCATATCTCATATGGTGTCATTTCAATGGATCATGATGGCGCTCTTTTCAGTGTAAAAAGCTATAGTCTCTAAAACTTTATCCTTAAAATATAATGGCAGTTTTATAGATGACACCTTTGATCCAACGATGTCAAACAAAGTTTGATTTTATCTCTCAAACACTCCATACTCCTATGGTGTTTCGGGAAATACAAGTCTATGGAACGATTCCTCAACTTTTAGGTGTTTGCTAAACTTGTAACTCAAATATCTTCCTTTATGATCAAATCATAAATTCTTTATTCTCTTGTTACAATGATTTTCAACTTCAACTAGAAATACTTTGAACAATATTCAAATATTTCATGCTTCTTCCTTATTAAGTAAATATACACATATATCTACTCAAATCATCGGTTAAAGTAAATGAAGTTCAAGAATTCACCACACACGGCTACACATAATGGACTATACACCAACATGTACAATATCCAATAAGTTAGTCGTCCGTTCTTCTTTGGCCAATGAACGGAGTTTTAATCATATCTAGGAAATTCTCACAAGTGTCAATTGATTCAAAATCAAAAGGCTCCAGAATTCCATCAATATGGAGTTCCTTCACGTTTTCTTTCCAATATGATTTAAACGGTGGTGTCACTCATAAGTGATCTTCTAATCATTTGTCTTAAGACATTTTTAGCATCAGTGTTATGGATGTGATTTCTCCAACAAGATAAGCGTTTATTCATCTTTTATGAATGCGGTAATAATTTGAACAACCATTGTTCTCATAATACCAGAACAAAATAACAATTATTCAAGTAAATCTTGAAGGCTAGGTTTAATTCCAACGAAACACAATAACACTTTATTTGTTTTCGATGAGAATCATCCGATATTCATTTGCTAGTTAATTAGGCCATTGTAGTTCTTGTATTGTGTTGTATGACAGTTCATACCAACCAATTTAGTATCAAATACCCAAGAACCACATTGTTTTAACAAGCAACGAATACAACCATAACATGTATATCTTCTATATACCTGAGCTGGACATTTCCAGTCTTTTCTTTTCCGCCAGAATAAATTTTGGATTCTCTTTTAGCAATTCTTTTTCGTCTAGAAGAATCTATCAACATCAATAGTGGCGCCATACACATGGCACATAGTTCAAGGCATGATTAGTCAAACACTAATACCCTTGGACTCGCACTTTGAAGTAGATCACCATTATCAAATATTTGGCGTTCTTCCAAATTCCATTCTTTAGTAATCTTTTAGTGTAGTAAACATTTTACCTACATCTTCCATTCATCCTATCATGACAACTTTCATGATCAAGCTACTATAGCTCATGAGGACGAATTGCGAGTATAATATTAGTTCCTAAACCTTTTAGGAGATCTGGACGCCTGGCGTCTCTAATCTTCACAAATTCTCATACAATACGAGAACATGTGTCCTACTAAATTATACTCTATCACTTTGCAACCAAACATTGTTTCAGATATCACAATATCTTCCACACATGATAGTTTATGAAACAATTCTTTCAACTCCTAGATAACCTTGATACTAAAAACAACTTTTGAATATCAAGGATCATGGAGGCAAGTGTGATACTTAGATACTAATACTGGAATTGTTACTCTTGATTTAATACTACTTATTAAATTTTATCGAGTAACAAGGGTTTGCTAAAAGTTTGCAATAGGACTTTAAACTTTAGATTGACATTCAAACAATACGATACCAGTTCGTAAAGTTAACATCCAGAATTCTATAGTTCTATTATCTCAATTATAGCTAATCGCAAGGTAGTAAACGAATGCCAATAACTACAACAAACTATGCAAATTCACTTTGATTTAGTTCATGATAAATTGAGTTCTATAATTCAAAATTACTAAATGAACTCCCACTTAAAAACAACATCCGTCTTAGTTTTCTTAAGTGATTACATGAACCAAATTCACTATACCGCAACCGATCATCACGTGCAACGGCATAGTTTCAAAGGCGAACATCACCATGTTCATCATATCAACCATATGACTCATGCTTAACCTTTCGGTTCGTGTTCCGAGGCCATGTCTGTACATGCTAGGCTCGCCAAGTAGAACCATAGCACTCGCGTGTGTAAAACTGTCTTACACCCGTCATATGTGAACGTAGAGTCTGTCACACCCGATCATCACGTGGTGTCTCGAAACGACGAACTTTCTTGATGGTGCATGCTATGGAAGAACACATTTTTATCTTGATATTTATGTGAGAGGGATCATCTTATAATGCTACCGTGCGATCAAATCTAAGCAAAATAAGATGCATAAAAGGATAAACATCATATGCATATATAATGTGATATGATATGGTCCTTCACGCATTCGATCTCCATCTTGTGCGTCATGGCATGATCTCCATCATTCCACCGGCGTAGCACCAAGGTCCATGGCGCGCCACCTTGGTTGTCTTCCTCCATTACAATATATCACTTGGATATATATATTCGGCACGCAGGCCATTTAAATATAAAGACAACCATATGGCTCCTGCCAGTTGTTTATAACTTACAAAAAGGATCATTGCATACAATTTGTAACATAAACAATTTAACCATATCACATCACATGCCCTGCAAAAACAAGTTAGACGCTTCTAATTTGTCTTGCATATTTTACGTGGTTTGGGGCTTTCTAGGAAGAACTGTTCTTACCTACGAACATGTAACCACAACGGTGATAAAAATATTATTAACAACTCTTTGTAAAATAGATCATAACTATAGTGGGAGAAACGTGCACCCGCAAAGCCACATATGCCGAATCATGTCAAGTGTGGGACAAGTCTCGTGAACGCGGTCACGTAATGTTAGTCTCGGGCAGCTTCAATCCCACTATGCCACTATGATCCAAAATACAAAAAATTGCAATAACATGATCATCAACGCCCATATCCACATGTGTTCTAACCGTGCATACCAACTACGCATAGAGATGGCTCTGATACCACTGATGGGTTCGAAGCATAGAAAACAAAAATTTTCCTACGCAAGAACACATAAACTAGCCAAGATACTCTACGAGGTGGTAGCAACGGAGACTAACCCTCGACGACCGTAAGCGGGGATTACGTTCTCGCACAAACGTTGACGATGGAGAGTCGATGTAGACGCACATAGTCGACGTAGTTGTTCACTTGACATAGTCGACGTAGTGGTTCACTTGACGATCACAAGATCGTGTACACGGCGCCACAAGTGGCAGCGCCCCCGTACTCGGATACACGTACGGTTCGGTGATGACCTCCATGCCCTCGGTCCAGCGGGGCAGCGGAAGTAGGGATCCGCCGGAACTCCTCCTCCACTTCTCCAAGTGTTGGTGGCTAACTATTTCGGCAGCGCTTCGCTTAAGCAACAGCCATGGTGTGGAGCAACAAGGTAGGGGATGGAAGCAATTAAGTGTAGGGAGAAGAGGAGCATGTCCAACATATATATAGGAGAGAGGGGGCAGCCATCCATGAGGGTGCGGCCAGACCCTCCCCCTTTTCCCCTCTTCATGGTGGTGGTAACCCCCTCCTTCATGGAAAGATAACCCCCCTCATCAAATGAGTAACCCCTATTTTAATTTTGCATGACATTCATGTTAATTAAAATCCACACTTATTGAATTAATAAAACATTTTTATTTCTTTAATATTAGTTAATTCAATAAATTAACAAACATTAATATTTACCCCCTTGAGTCATTTTGATATACCGAAACAGTTTCGGTGCTTTTCTGAAACAACCCCTGTGCTGTCCAATAATTTTGCCGGAGTTCCAAATCCACTCAAAACGCGTCAGTGAACCTTAAGTGTGTCACCCTACGGTTCGTGAATAAAGTGGACATGATCGAGACTCCTCTCTGATCAATAATCAACAGCGGGATCTGGAAATCCATGATGACTCCCACTTACTCAACGATGAACTAGTGATCGTGTGAACCAATAACGAACATAGTTAATTCCTTTTGTCTCGCGATATTATTACTTGTCCGAGATCCGATCATTTGGTATCAACCATACCTAGTTCGATCTCGTTCCCGACAAGTCTCTTTACTCGTTCCGTGATAATGCATTCTCGTGACCTAGTCACATGCTTGCAAGCTATTCCAATGCAATATCACCGAGAAGGGCCCAGAGAATATCTTCCCGTCATCGGGTCGGACAAATTCCACTCTTGATCCATGAGCCTCAACTAATACTTTCAGAATACCCATATCAACCTTTATAATCACCCTGTGACGGTGTGACGTTTGATATCATCAAAGCACTCTTCCGGTATCAGTGATTAACATGATCTCATGGTCTGAGGATTAGAACTATTTCGTATGAGTTTGATATAGCGATGAACTTGATGACTTGATCGTTTTGCTATTCATACTATGGGTGTGAGTGTTCATCACATCATTCTTCTAATGATATGACCCCGTTATTAACAACATCCAATGTTCATGATCAGGAAACCTTGATCATCGGTTAATCAACGAGCTAGTATAAAAGAGAGGCTTTACTAGGAACCTTTTATAGTTTATTAATCACACAAGTATTAATGTTTCTGATTAATACAATTCTAGCATGAGAAAAAACATTTATCATAAACATGGAATATGATAATAACCACTTTATTATTGCCTCTCGGTCATATTCCCTTCACGAGAACCGCCAACGGGGTACCTCCGTGCCCGATGATATGGCACAAGCCCACATCAAAATGATAGGACAAACAGACAATGAACACCTCGACATCTCTTTTATTTACCATTGGTATAGCTTTTTATTTTGAGATGCGTCGTCGAATGTTCCCTATGGGCATGCTGTAAATTTCCACCATGAATGATGCATGGCTTCGATTAGCGGCCCAGGCGTTTCTCTAACACGTATACAAACTCCATGATCCCACAAGATTCCCAACTTATTTCACATCGCGGGTATCCATAAACAAAAGATCACGATATCAACTCAAATAAGAAGTGCAATGTTGAAAGCTTACCCCATGACAGCATGGTTTGGCTAATTTCCAACTTACAACTTGCAAGCATAACAACTCAACATAAGAGAGCCACAATGTCAAAATTTTAAGAACGAGAAAAGTAAAGTGTGCCATCAGGTTCGTGAGAACTTTACTGATCAATTTTCGCATAACACCAAAAAGAGTTTAATTTGAAGGATAGATAAAAGCAAGTCAAATGTACTTTGGAATAGCAAATTGCTAATAGGTATGTATGGTGGACACATTGGAATAACTTAGTTTTTGGGAGTTGGATCCACGAGTAGAGCTCATACTCAGTAGAAAATGAGGGCTAGCAAAAGACTGGGAGAGACCAACTAAAAGAGCAAAAATGGCCATAATCATGCAAAGCGACAATGCAACATTAAGAGAAGCATAAAATGGCATCAAATGTCAAAACTAAATGATCATAGAGGCTTATGGCGACTTGTTAGAGTCAAACATGTTGTGAGCATGCGCCAAGTCAACCCAAATAAAGCATCAAGGAGAAAACCAAATAAATGCTTCCATATATAAAAACAACGCATGATTTTTTTAAAGGCTCATTAAGCAATCTCAGTCATTTGAGACAAGTAATGCTACAGAAAAAATCACTAAGCATACTATCAAAAATGATATCAAGCATGGCATGCAAAAGTCTAAGCCGCAGTCTAAACAAGCTCCTTTTTGTACCACTTTTTTGCATGAAACTTTTTCTCTTTTCCAACACCATTCAAACCTTTTTGAGACAACTCTTTTGATGAAAACCAATATAGACTAGTGGTCTAAATACACCTTGATGCAAATATAAAACAAGATCTGAACAAAAATCAAGGCAAAAATGAAAGCTAAATGCAGTTCTAGAAAAAGAGAACACTCGTTGAACGATAAGAGTGAAAAATAGAGTGTTCTTGGCAAATGAAAAATGAAGCAAGTCTCTCTCCAAAAACATGATGTGATCCAAACATTTATTTCAGCAACCAAAACAAAAAAAACTGAAAGCAAAAGTAAAGACGCTCCAAGAAAAACACATAGTGCATGAAGCAATAAAAATATAGTGTGTTGAAAGGTGACCTGAATTTTGTCGATGAAGAAGGGGTGCCTCGGGGGCATCCCCAAGCTTTGACGCTTGTACCTCTTGGATATTTCTTAGGGTGCGTGGGCATCCCCAAGCTTGAGCTTTTGTCCATTCTTCATCTCATCTCATCATTCTCCAATCCCTACACTTGAAAAGTACTTCCTTCATACAAAACTCAACACAATTCTATTAGCAATGTTAGCATAAGCATGATAGTAAATCAACCCTTTTGGTTCAGGTTTCAACTCAAGCCCACCACATATTAAAGCATCTACTACTGTAGCAACTTCCTCAAAAAGTTCCGGGATCAAAAGAACTCAAAAATAAAGCGATCGAGAGGCAAACACAAATAGTTGCAGAATTTGTCAAAACAGAACAGCTGACAAAGATCGATTTTTTCGAGGACCTTCTGTTGCTCAAATCGAAAAGTGCAAAACTAATGAAAGTTTGGATATAACCTGGGACAAATGCACAAGAAATCACAGGTCAAAAAGATATTCTGAGAATTTTCACAAATTTTTACGGTGCATCACCGAAATTTGTTTCAGGACAGCAACTTCCCCAAATCTTACCTCACTCAAATTAGAGGTTTCTCTTGGCACAATAACGAAATAAAAAAGATAAGGAGCGGTTATTATAGTAGTAATAACTTCCAAGACTCAAATAAAATAAAAAGAACTGAAAGTAAAACAATGGGTTATCTCCCAAGAGTGCTTTTCTTTAACGCCTTTGAGCTAGGTGAAGTAATTTGAAAAGATGCTCATGTAGGCGCCATTAAAGAGCTTAAGACAAAGGCGCTATAAAAGAACTTGAAGCAAGAGAGAGCATCAAAAAGCAAATATGAAAAACATTTAAATCTAAACCACTTCCTATGAAAAATGGTCTTGTAAAGAGACAAGTCATGAAAGCGCAAAGCAAAAAACATAGGAAGGCAAAACAAGTACAACTTCAAGAATTCCAACAAAAAGAGGGGAAACTCAATATTGTTGAGATCCATCAAACCATGTTTCCCTCTCTCATAGTAACTTTTAGCAGCATCATGAATAGAATTAACAATATAACTATCACATAAAACATCCCTATCATGAGCCACATGCATAAAAGAATTAATACTCCCCACATGAACAATCGTAGTAGGAGCAGATTCAACAGAATAATTATTCTCATCACCATAATCATCAAAAACAGGAGGCATATTGTAATCATAACTAATTTTCTCCTCAAAAGTAGGTGAACTGAAAATATTATACTCATCATCATAACCATCATAAACTAGAGGTTTAGTATCATCATAAGCGAGAGAACAGCTATTTTGCAAAGCATATTCATCAAACATATCATCATAAGAAGGAACATGGATAGTACCAATGGTACAACAATTATTAACCTTGTAATTTTCAGAATTGGTACCAAAAAGATTTTCAATATCAAAAGTAGAGTGCTTTTCCCAATCATGATCACTAACATAGGTAACAGGCATGGGGACATCATCAAGATCAGAATTATCATAATCTATAATAGGAGCAACATGCTTAGGGGAAGATACTGTTTGCTCTCTCCTTTTACTCCTCTTCTTCTTCTTCTTACTCTTATTACTCTCTCCTTTAGGAGGGAGAGACTTGAAAGGCATCTTCTCCACATAATCTGGTTTACTGACAGAAACAACAGAAGAAACTTTGGAGGATTCCTCCTCTCTATTAATAAGATGGAAACATCTATCTGTCCTGTCATAGCTTGGCAAAACATCATGTTTTATAAGATTTTATATGTAAGTATTTGCGTGGCAATCTTTAACACAATAAAGATGACAACCCTGCAGGATGCTAATATTTTTAAAAGCGCTCATATCTACCAAAGAAGTTTTTCTAGATAACTCTTCATACCCAAAAAATAAAGTAAGCTCATCATGCTGATTGAGAGTAATCTTGTCATCACAATACAAACTTGCGGTACTCATTCGATTAGAAAGGCCACTATGATGGCCTGAGCATTGAAAATTAAAATGATCCTTGTCATCACAAAGTTCACAAATAAAAGGATAAAGCTCACAAACCTTTTCACCAAGCTCATCTAGAGCCTTGAGCCACATTCGGGTATCTTCATTCCTATGGTGGATACAATAATATTCTTTGTCGTGACTCTGTTCACAAGGTCTAAGTACTCCACAAAAATTAACATGCTTATAAGAAGTAGCACTTTCAGAAATTTGAGCATGTTTATTGCAATCATCAACAACAATATCACTTTCTATGCAAGTGTCTTTAAAAGTTTCATGATACACATCCCCATTTCCGTTAGGAACATTAATATGGGAAGCAAAGGCTCTAAAGAAATTAACCATAACTTGGGGATCAAGACCATATTTAGCACTAAGCTCTTGAAAATCAGCAGTTTTAGCAAAAGACTTAATGCAATCATACTCATAATTTATACTTGATCTTTTACCTTTGTCGCTATCCCAATCTTCAATATTGTTTTGAATTGTTTCAAGCAGATCCCACTTGATGTCAACATCCTTGCATGTGAAAGACCCATCAAAGCATGCATCTAGATAGTCCTTGTAATATCCTGAAAGCCTTGCATAACAATTATTAATAACAATATTACGGGGAAGCTCATGAATAGGACATTTGAGCATTAGTGACTTCAATCTTCCCCACGCTTGGGCAATGCTTTCTCCCTCATGCGGATGAAAATTATAAATATAATTTCTATCCTTATAAACCTCACTAGAAGGATATAATTTAGAATAAAAGAGAGGTACAATTTCCTCCCAATCAATAGGTCGGCCATCCTTCAGTGTTTTATACCATTCCGCAGCTCTGCCCTTTAGTGATAAAGAAAATAGCTTCCTCTTAACTTGGTTCATCGAAATACCTGCACACTTGAACAACTCGCATAATTCATGTATAAAGAGCAAATGATCACCAGGATGGACAGTTCCATCTCCTAAATAGCAGTTATTCATAGCACGTTCGACAATTTTCATAGGTATTTTAAAAGGATGAGGAGCATAAACATCATTAGAAACATCACATATGGGAGATAAAATATCATCAGAGCAAACTTTCTCCACTAAAGTTGGGGAACTAAAAATATCATGCTTAACAAAACTAGCTTCCCCAAGCTTAGACTTTTCTATAGCATTAGCAATAACGATGTTCAAAGCATTCATACTAACAACACTATTAGCATGCAAATTAAGCTCCAAAGGTTTTTCAATTTTCTCTTCAAACACTTCATATCCTAACGTAGGAAAAATACTAAAGAACTCTTTGTTTTACATTAAGCCTAACTAGTGAAAATAAAAACAAGAAACAAAAAGATATAATTGCAGAATCTAAAGGAAATAACTCCGAGCACTCACACAGGAGGATGCGAGTACCTTTTACCTTACCTCCCCGGCAACGGTGCCAGAAAAGAGCTTGATGTCTACGCACGCGTCTATTCTTGTAGACAGTGTTGGGCCTCCAAGTGCAGAGGTTTGTGGAGTAGCAGCAAGTTTTCCTTAAGTGGATCACCCAAGGTTTATCAAACTCATGGAGGAAGAGGTCAAAGCTATCCCTCTCAAGCAACCCTGCAATTACGATACAGAAAGTCTCTTGTGTCCCCAACACACCTAATACACTTGTCAGATGTATAGGTGCACTAGTTCGGCGAAGAGATAGTGAAATACAAGTAGTAGTGATGATTATAAGTAGTAAATGTAATCTAAAATAAGTATCGCTGCGAACAAACATGTAACAAAACTGAAAGGAAACGGTGTACAATGCTTGGAAACAAGGCCTATGGATCATACTTTCACTAGTGGACACACTCTCAACAAAGATAACATAATTGAACCAATAGATACTATCATCAATATGCAACTCAAAACAATTCTCCAATGGATAACAAACACTAATCATGCGTAGGGCTACGAAGCACTCCTCAAAGTCCGTATTTCCCCAAACTAGATTGTCCCACACTGTCACCGTGAACGCACTAGATGGTTCTAACAAACACCAACAATTCATAGAGACATTAACCAAAAAGACACACATAATGCGCACACTGTCACCTTCACATCATGATACAAGGTGTCTCCGGAGATTACAAATATAAAGCACGGGAGTAGCATAATATCTGAATAATAGCATCTACCAATTCAACTAGATACAAAGCTCACGATCACATAAAGATCACATCATGGGAGAGAGAGAGAGAGGTGAACCACATAGCTACCGGTAGAGCCCTCAGCCCCGGGGGAGAACAACTCCCTCCTCATCATAGGAGACAGCAAGGTTGATGGAGATGGCGGTGAGGTCAATGGAGACGGCGGAGATGGCGATGGAGACCGATGGAGATGGCTCCGGGGGCACTTCCCCGTCCCGGCAGAGTGCCAGAACAGAGACTCCTGTCCCCCGAAATTCGTCGTCGGCGGCGGCAGAGCTGCGAAACTCTTTCCGGAAATTTTGCCGATTGTTCTAGGGTTTTCCATCGGGAGGCTTCTTATAGGCGAAGGGGCGTCATCAGAGGTGGACCAGGGTGTCCTCACCATGGGTGGGCGTGGCCAGGGGCTAGGCCACGCCCCCCTGTGGTGTGGCCAGCCTCTGGCCCCTCTCCGGCTCCCGTTTGGTCCTCATCCTCTGTCCGGGAAAAATAGGAGTTTCCAAACTTATTTCGTCCAATTCAGAGAATATTTCCTGTGTAGTTTTTCTAAAACACAAAAACAGCAGAAAACAGGGAACTGGCACTGTGGCATCTTGTCAATAGGTTAGTTCCGGAAATCGCATAAAAACGCCACGAAGTGTAACGAAACATATGGCAAATGGTGTAAAAACAAGCATGGAGCATAAAAAATTATAGATACGTTTGAGACGTATCAGTCCCTACCCTTGGACGCCCGGTATTGGCAACACCGAGCCGTGCCTTCATCACCGACGTGTTCCCAAGTTTGGCAAGGTCGGTACAACACCTTATCTTCATCGGCTTCGATAACGTCTTCTTTGGCATCGACTACTTCTCTATGTATGCCTTGACTACATCGCCGACTTCGTCATTGCTTACTCAGTTCTGGAACTTCATCCCCGACATGCGCCTGGTTCTAGCAAAACTAGAGCCGCACCTCATCCTCGACAGCTCAGACTGCATCGTCTCCGACATCGACATCCTTCTTCAATGATTGCCTCGACGCGTCTCCGTCATTCTTCCCGCGCACTATGTGCCCATGGCTTCATGTGTGGCTAAGTCGACACCGACACCCCACCACGACATCGACCATGGCATCCCCTCGCACGGCTACCTTGACTGTCGGGGGGATGACCCCCGGTAGGGTCAAGAGGCTGGAAAGTTACAAAGAGTAAGGTTGACTTTATGTCGGTTGACCTAGGTGGGGTCTGGCCGGAATACCGGAGCGTCGGCCAGACCGGCATATAAGTGTATCCCGGCGGCAGTGTAAATATGCCGGAGTAACCGGGGTACTAATTGAGGGGTGCCGGCATATACATAGATATGCCGGCCTAACTTATTTGATATGTTGTGCAGGAGCAGGGAGGCCAGATTACCCGTCCTTCGTAGGACGATGGTCCGGCATATAAATCCGGAATATGGCCAACGTTCATATCCGGATTACATAAGTCAACCAAGGCGTCACATCCCTACAATCAAGGAGGAAGACATCTTAGCATGGAAGCAGTGCATGGTGACAGGGTGCACAGTGGAGGTTTACCTACCCTCACTGTGCACAAGTACAGCCCTTACCTCAGAGTGGTAAGGTCACAGTCCAGGAGGTACAAGGTACAACAAGGGTGAGTCACATCGAGAGCAATCAGGAAGAAGGTCAATGGTGCTTCCGAGCTCTCTGCTAGAGGAGGAAGATGAACTGTTAAGTGTAGGAACACTGAGCGACCAACCCCCTCCTAGGACTCCCTGTGCCACCTTATATAGTGGTGGCCAGGGTTACAACGGTCACCTGAGACCAGGGGACACCAACTACACTCCAAATAGGGCAAGCTGACGAAGGCACACGCCCTTGTTGTTGTATACTCCATCGATCCAAGTATATAACCAGTAGAGCAGGAGTAGGGGTGTTATCTCCTTACGAGAGCCCCGAACCTGGGTAGATCCCTGTTCCTTTCTATCGTGCTTTTTAGCTCGTTCCCCTCTCCCGAATCCTCCAGCATCTAGTTCGGCCCCCATTTAAGCCTACCCATGGCATATGTTGTTTCACCACGACGACATTTGGCGCCCACCGTGGGGCCGATCGATATGCTGGGCGGAGTGTTTATTCGGACGGGGTCCGTGATAGCAGCTTCAGGAGTGCGCGTGGTCTCTGGCCTCGTCCAGAGGCTAGGCTCGCTCAACTTCGTCAGTGACAACGCTGGGTGTCTCGGCGGCCGGCCGTTCCCCAGGGCTGGCCGGATCATGTCTTTCGGTTCCCACGAGGTGTACGTGGGGACTGAGAGAGTTTGCAGGGAAGAGGTGCTGGTGGCGGCGGATCCTCCGTCACATCGGCTGGCTCACGCTGGGCGTAGCGCTCGCTCAGTAGAGTCGGCCGAGGTAATGATGGCCGGCACATTAGTGCCGCCGGCAGATGGTGCCGGCAAAGCAGCAGCAGCAGCAGGAGATACACCGCCGGAGTCGCCGAAGCCCAAGAGGTCGGCACGTCCTCCGTTGGAGCGTGTCGAGAACCTGGCCGGCACTTCCGCTGTGCCGGCAAAGGGTCAGGTGCTTCTTCCCATCATCGATCGGCTTCTCGAGCCGGTGCGATCTGGCGATGATCCGGAGCAGACAAGGGAGGTCCTGGAAGGATCTCGTCAGGCCCTCGTCGACGAGGCCCTGGCCATGCATCAGGAACGCGAACGGTTTAACCGGCAACTCCGTGAGTATGAGGCGGCCCATGGTTTTACTCCTGTGGTAACCCGGCCTAGCCGGATAGATGAGATTAGAACTAGAGGTAGAGATCTTAACACTGAGCTAGGTAAAGATGCTAGAGCTAAGAGTCATACTGCAACTAGCACTGTGCCTAAGGTAGTCTATAGCTCACCAGTGAAGAATCTTAGAGCAGCAGCAGAGGTAGCTAAGGACTTATCTAATTTGTCCGGCGAAGCACTGCATGAGCAGCAAGCCCGGCTTAACCATCTTTTGTCTGAAGCTACCAAGCAGCAGGAGGCCTTTAAGAAGGCAAACCCAGGTGCCGGGGCATCCCAGTACATTGCGTCGGTAGGAGGTGCCGGCGCAAGGTCAAGGGGGGAAGCTTCGTCCCCGCATCCAAGCGCCCGGCGTGCCGGAAGTGTGACCTCTGGCCGCCGGGACAAGCAGATCCAGGTGTATGATCCGGCAATCGCCGGAAAGCAAGCAATAGTGCAAAAGGGTGCCGGCCAAGCTGACAAGTATGTCGGCAGCCAGAGGGCTGACCAGAATATGCCGGCCGGGCAAGGAGCAGTGTCGGCCGGCGGTGGCCGGAGTAATAGTGCTGCTCGGCGTCAGCAGCAAGGTGCCGGTGGTACAGCACAGCAGCAAGGTGTAGGTCAGCCGAGACATTGGGAGGATGATGGGAACTCCGCCCTTGCCAGACCCAGGTGAACAACAACAGCACCGGGAGACCAGGGCAATACTATCGCTCTGATAACCGGAACAAGAGAAGAGATGAAAGGCCGGATTACCGGTATGGAACGGCACAAGTAGCCGCTGTGGAGGAAGAACAAGGGGGCGCCGGCAGTAGCCAGCGTCCGAGATATGAGGGCAATCAGCAGCCTCAGTAGCAACAGCAGCAGCCACAGCAGCAAGCGCAGCCATTCCAGAAGAAGAATATCTGGATCAACAAGAATGCCGGCGGAGGCGCCGGCCAGAAGAAGCAATGGCCGAAGTATACAGTGGGTCTGGCCATGGACAAGCCTTGTGTGTTTCACACGTTCCAGCCGGGTAAGCCGGCAAATCATTTGACGAGAAACTGTTCATGGCTGGACGACATATTAGCAGGTCGTGCAGGTCCCTGGGGACCGGCTAGACCATCTATCCCGGCAGCACCATCGCCGTTAACAGGTGCAAATACTGTTGCAGTCCCGCCCAGGCCGGTTGATCCCGGGAATCAGAGCAATGCCGGAAATACCGGCGTGAATCAAGTAGATCAGAACTATAACCCGGAGTACTATGCCGGAGGCCCAGGAGCGGGCCGAAATGAGTTCAAGGAACATGATCAGAGCTACATGGTCTTTGAGACCGAAAGAACAGACAAGCAGAGCTTGTACCGGCGGAGTTTGGAGGTGAATGCCATTATGTCGGCAATTCCGAAGCTAATGTACTGGTCTGACCAGGCCATTGGCTGGGACAGGGCGGATCATCCCAGGATCATGCCAAATCCCGGCGGGTATGCTCTGGTGATGGATCCGACATTCGTCGGGCCGGCTAATAACGTGAGATTCAGCAAGGTCCTCATTGACAATGGAAGCAGCATCAACATCATGTATCGGGATACGATGCAGAAACTGGGCATCAAGGAGAATATGCTGGAGCCAAGCAAGACCACATTCCACGGCATTGTGCCGGGACTTTCATGTGTGCCGATGGGCAAGATCCGGATGGATGTCATGTTTGGCAACCGGGATAACTGCAGGGTGGAGAACCTCATGTTTGAGGTGGTGGATCTGGAAAGCCCCTACCATGCCTTGCTGGGGAGGCCGGCATTGGCAAAGTTCATGGCCTCTACGCATGTTGCGTATCTGAAGATGAAGATACCGGGGCCCAAGGGAGTGATCACCATCATTGGTGATTACAAGCGCTCGATGGCATGTGCAACAGCCGGATCTAATCTGGCCGAGACTCTGATCATTGCAGAGGAAAAGAAGAGGCTCAAGCGAGCAGTAGAGATTGCTGAAACAGTCGTGGCCGGCAAATCTATGCCGGGCATGACGAACCCAGGTGGCAGTGCTTCTTTTCAAGTGGGCAAGGAAGTCAAGAAGGTGCCTCTGGATGAAGTTTTCCCGGAGCGCCATGCCCTCATCGGGGCAGGTATGGACCCCAGATAGGAAAGCGAGCTCACCAGCTTCCTCCGTGAGAATCGGGATATCTTTGCATGGTCTACTTCAGACCTGCAAGGCGTGCCGAGGGAGCTGGCTGAGCACGCACTGCATGTAAGGCCGGGTGCTAAGCCGGTAAAGCAGCCGCTCCGGCGGAATGCGGATGATAGGAGGAAGGCAATATGGGAGGAAGTGGCCAGGCTCCTAGCCTCCGGCTTTATCAAAGAAGTGCTTCATCCGGATTGGGTGTCTAATCCGGTTTTGGTGGAAAAGAAGAAGGATGAGCCCGCCATAGTGAAAGTATGGCGGATGTGTGTCGATTACACCAACTTGAACAAGGCATGCCCTAAAGATCCATTCCCGCTCCCTCGGATCGATCAAGTGATTGATTCCACGGCCGGATGTGAACTGTTATCATTCGTAGATGCTTATTCTGGTTTCCACCAGATCCCCTTGTATGAGCCGGATCAAATAAAGACATCCTTTATTATCCCGTACGGGGCTTATTGCTATCTCACCATGCCGTTCGGTTTAAGAAATGCCGGCGCAACTTACCAGAGGTGCATGCAAAAGTGTTTGCATGACCAAATAGATAAAAATGTGCAGGTATATGTCGACGATGTCGTCATAAAAACCAAGGAGAGCAAGACTCTCGTAGATGACCTCCGGGAAACCTTTGCAAACTTGAGGAGATTCCGGATGAAGTTGAATCCGGCTAAGTGTACCTTCGGTGTGCCGGCAGGCAAATTGCTCGGTTTCCTGGTTTCCAGCCGGGGAATTGAGGTGAATCCCGGCAAGATTCGTGCCATAGAGAGAATGAAGCCGCCGACAGATTTGAAGGAAGTACAGAAGTTCACTGGGTGCCTCGCATCCCTGAGCCGTTTCATAAGCCGGCTGGGAGAGAAAGCTTTGTCGTTATATCAATTGATGAAGAAGTCCGACACATTTGCCTGGACAACGCAAGCAGATGCAGCTTTCAAGGAATTGAAACAGATGTTGTCAAGAGCGCCGGTGTTGGCATCTCCGATGCCCAGGGAGCCAATGTTGCTCTATATAGCGGCGACCAACAGAGTCGTCAGTGCAGTGGTGGTAGTAGAGCGAGAGGAAGGAGACAAAACCGTGCAGCGGCCGGTATATTATCTGAGCGAAGTCCTCTCCACCTCAAAGCAAAACTACCCCCACTATCAGAAGATGACGTATGGAGTATATATGGCGGCCAAGAAGCTCAAGCATTACTTCCAAGAGTATCCAATCCGGGTAGTGGCCGAGGCCCCTATCTCGGAGATCATAGGCAACAAAGATGCCAGTGGCAGGATAGCCAAGTGGGCAATAGAGTTGTCACCATATACTCCTCAATATGACAAGAGAGATACAATCAAGTCCCAGGTGTTGGCTGACTTCTTCATTGACTGGGCAGAGATACAATATGAGCCACCATTACCAGACGCAAACTATTGGAGGATGCATTTCGATGGCTCCAAGACAATACATGGCCTGGGTGCCGGCATAGTGCTCAGTTCACCCAAGAATGACCAATTGAGATATGTCCTGTAGATTCATTTCGCAGCATCAAACATGCGATAGGCACTTGGCCTAAAGGTGTCTAAGGACATAGGCATTCGCCGGATTATGTGTTTCGGTGATTCCGATTTGGTGATTCAGCAATGTTCCGGCATATGGGATGCGCATGATGCAAACATGGGATCCTACCGTTTCCTGGTACAGCAGTTGAGCGGTTACTTCGAAGGTTGTGAGTTCCGGCATGTTCCCCGGGCTCAGAATGAAGCAGCCGATACATTGTCCAAGCTGGGATCTTCCAGAGATTCAATCCCGCCCGGCATTTCACTGGAGCATCTGAGGAAGCCGTCAATCAAGCCCTCGCCGGAGTCATCGTCCATTTATGTCCCGCCAACCCCAGATGATGCAATCCCGATGGAGATAGATGCCGGAGCCAGTTCAGATAACCCGGGGACTGCTCTCTCAGTCCCGGGGACTGGGCCGGCATATGCTGTAAGTACAGTATTCCGGAGCAGAAATAAGGGCAAGGGAAAGATGTACCAAGAGGTTGTGCCGGTATACCCGGGGACTGCTCCGGCATACCCGGGGACTGATTCCTCAGTCCCGGGGACTTTGCAGCCCATGGAGATCGATTATGTGTCGGTCGAAATGATGGAGATAGATCAGGCAGTGTTCACTGTCAGGGAAGTGCCCTCGTGGGCGCGTCCAATCATGGATTTCCTGGTGGATGGCCAAGTGCCGGTGGATGAAAATGAGGCCCGTCGGGTTATAAGGAGATCCAAAGGATATACCATCATCAACAAAGAAATATACAAGAGAAGTACCACCGGAGTATTACAGAGATGCGTTGAATCTGCTGAAGGTTTGGAGATGCTCCGGGAAATTCATCAGGGGGAGTGTGGTCACCACGCTTCATCCAGAGCATTGGTGGCAAAGGTATTCCGGCATGGGTTCTATTGGCCGACGGCACTGCAAGAGGCAGAAGATTTGGTCCGGAAATGCAATGGGTGTCAAAGATATGCCCACCAGATTCATCAGCCGGCATCTGCCTTAAAGACTATCCCGATAACCTGGCCCTTTGCTGTTTGGGGCCTGGATATGGTCGGCGCTTTTAAGCCGGCCAGAGGAAAGATGACCCATATCCTGGTCATGGTGGACAAGTTCACCAAATGGATTGAAGTAAAGCCCATAAGCAAGTGTGATGGCTACACAGCAGTGAAATTCTTAAAAGATATAATCTTGAGATATGGTGTTCCCCATGGTATCATTACTGACAATGGGTCGAACTTTGCCCAAGGGCCATTTGCTAGATTTTGTGAGGAGGTGGGAATCCGGCTGGACATTGCGTCGGTCGCTCACCCTTGTGCCAATGGCCAAGTAGAGAGGTCAAATGGACTAGTGTTATCCGGCATAAAACCCCGGCTGATAGAGCCACTGGAGAAAACTCCGGGATGCTGGCTAGATGAATTGCTAGCAGTGCTTTGGAGTTTGAGGACAACTCCGAATAGGTCAACAGGCTATACACCATTTTTCCTTGTGTATGGAGCAGAAGCTGTGCTTCCAACAGATGTAATACATGATGCACCAAGAGTGGTGCTATATATTGAGGAAGAGGCTAAAGAAGCCAGGGAAAATGATGTTGATCTACTGGAAGAAGCAAGAGAAATAACACTATCAAGAACAGCAGTATATCAGCAGAACCTCAGACGCTATCATGCGCAGAAGGTAAATCCAAGGAGATTCCAAGAGGGAGCTCTAGTACTCCGGTTAAGGCAAGGCACTGAAGGCCGGCATAAGTTAACTCCTCCATGGGAGGGGCCATTCATTGTGAGCAGAGCTCTGCACAATGATGCCTATTATCTTATAGATGCGCAGGCCCCCAAGAAGGACAGGGCGGACAGGTCGGGAGAAGAAACCAACGGACCATGGAACATAGCCCTACTCCGCCCCTTTTACTCCTGAGAAGCACAATGTATGTATTTCCATATTTTACTTTGTGTGCCGGCACTTTATGCCGGTATAAGGCTAATAAATGAAATGTCGGCATCCCGAAGAGAGCGGGCACTGCCTCCGAGATATATCGTTGCTTATTTTCAGTTTTTATTTATATGCCGGTTGGCTTGATTTGAGTGTTTCCTATGTCGGCCTAGTAGTGTGTCGGCACCAAAGGCCGCTCTTCGACTCAGCTGCTGTCCGAAACCCGGCTTCATGACTAGCAAGAGTAGATGCCGGAGATTGTATACACATGGAAAACGGCTAAGGAAATATAGAGCAAGCGAACCGGCATTTATGTAATTGCTAAGGTTAAAACCTGAAATGTCGGATGACTTGAAGTCTAAATTTCAAAGTTTGAGTACTGTATGTTTAATGAAGCAACCTTGAGACTCATATGTCGAAAGCCAAATAAGGTAGACAAGTAGCCAAGGTTGTGAAGTTAAGGAAACAGGAAAACAAACTCGGTGACTTAGCCAAAAGGTGATCCGGCATTGATAAACAAGCAAACCAAGTTAAAACTTGTTCAGGTAGCAAACCAAAGGAAATTAAACGTATATCTTACAATTGCACCCGGCATTCCGGGGATCTGATAAAACTTAAAGTTTTTTATGCTGCAAAGTCAAGGAGCAGCGGCAGAAGTAGAGCCGCCGGCTGGAGGAGCTGTAGCAGTGGAGATGTCGGCTTCAGGAGTGCCGGACCCAGCAGATGGAATGGAGCCATCACCTCTGCCCGGGATAGATCCCTGTTCCGGAGCATCGGTGCCGGCCTCTTCAGCTTCCTCTTCATCTTGGCTGGAGTCGGAGCCCTCAGCATCAGCAGCGTCCTTGGCAACGTCCTCCTTCTCCGGCTCGCGGATGTCCCGGACAAAGGCTTCGGTGTCGGCATAATCCACATAACTGTGGGCTAATTCTTGCCGACGCTGGATATGTTCCGGATCCGTGGTCCAGATGGATCCCTCGCGCACAGTGCGCAAAGTCTCCAAGTCAGCTTTTTCGTACCAAGAGAGGAAGTAGCTGAGAGCTTCATCAGCTCCCACCCTCGCGTCGGAGTCCCGCCATTCTCGGAGGCGAATCTTGGAAAGTTGTAGATCATTGCCGAGATCAACAGGGTCAGTGGGCATCCTTTGCCCCAGCCAGAGGGCAGAATATGCCTCCTGGGCGCCAAGAAAAAGTTCTTCGGTGTAGAAGGTCATGGCGTTCTTCCGGGATTGAAGGGCCAACAGCTGTTCCGACATGTCCCAATTGGCCGAGTCAACCGGAACACCCCGGTTCTCTCGATCCAACTGCAGAGCCCTCTCAACGTCTTCGACGGAAGCGGGAAACATGTCTGAGAAATAGAAATAATGTTAGCAAAAGGAGTATATGTCGGCGTAAAGGTTATGCCGGAAAGGATCATGATATGTCGGGCAGGATAAGGAAAAAGGATTTGAAGCTTACTGGCGAGGTCGGCATTCAGCTGTGCAACTGTAACTTCCCATTTAGTTGCCTGCTCCTTCAAGCTTGACAGTTCGGCATGGGCGCACGAGGCATTAGTCTCGGAGTTGACAAGCAGCTCTTGGGCTTTCTTGAGTTGGCCCTCCCTCTGCTCCTTCTCCTCCAGAAGCTCGGCGATCCGGCCCTTCAACTGCTCTATCTCGACCTTGTGAGCGGCATCCCGGTCGTCCAGTTGCTTGGCCACATCCACTGAGGGCGTACAGTCCTGGTGACGTGCCTCCAGTGCAACTTTATCATCTGGAAAGATTTGAAGTCAAAATAGTGTGAAGATAGAAAACAGTGACAAGAGATAAAGGATTTGAAGTATAAAGTGTCTATTTGGGTGACAGCAGGATCCGGCGTACCTGTCAGCTCCTTCACCCTCTTGACAAGCTCGGTGACTTGGGCTTCGGCACCAGCTGCAGAATGACGGTAAAAGCTTAGGTGTCGGCATATTAAGGTGTGTCGGCAAAATATGTATGGAGAAAAAAGAAGGCTAGTTATCCGGTACATAAGGATATGTCGGTAGAGGTTACCTTTCTGGGACAGTTCAAGCCGGAGCTTGCTATGCGCATCTGACAACTTCCGGTGCTCGCACACCAAGTCGTGGTACATGTCGGTGCGCGCATTGTTCATGTGCTGCAAAAGTGTTAGGATTTGAAAGGTTATGAGAAAAGTCTAGCATACCGGTACAATTGAAGACTATATGAAGTATTCAGATTGTTGAAGACCCGGCACAGGTGCTGCGCACCTATCCCGGCTCTCGGTGACTAGGATTTGAAGCTCGGATCGAGCTCATATGTCGGACAGTTAATTTGAGAGCAGTTAACTAAGAAAGGTATTGGAAAATCCCGGATGTCCGTATCCCGGACAGCCGACATTTTCGGGGACTGGGGGGATATGTATATATGTAAAAAAGACTTACGTTGGTGGCATCGGCCAAACGGTGAAGTCTTTGCTGGAGGGTGAGAAGCTCGCAGGCGATAGGAATGGGCTTCGCGGCCAGGATATCAGCTGGATCGCCTGTGGCCGAAGCTTCGGCCAATTTCTTGCTCCTTGAGTCGGCAGTGTCCATACTGTCGGCATCATTCCACCTGATGCAGCGCTCCTTGAGAGATCCAAGGCTCTTGTCGCTTTTCGACAGCAGGGAGACGCGGCCCTCAAGTTCCGGCGTGTCGAAGAAGCTGGGCCGGTAGCCAGGCCGGGATGCTGCCCTGCCAAGATGCAGGGCCAGAGCAGAGCTGGGCCGGGATGCTGCTTTAGGAGGAGCAGTGGCGGCGGACGGTGTGCCGGATTTGGTCGGCTGGATCCTGAGGGTGCCGGACTTGACTGGGGCAGAGGTCTTGGCCAGGGCAGGAGTCTTCTCCGTGGAAGGAGTCTTGGGCGCTGGTTGTTCCGGCCCGGCAGGTGCAGCTTGCCCAGCAGGGGCAGGTTCCGGAATAGTTCGGACTTCCGGCACTGCAGGCCCCTTTCCTTTGATATCTGTGCCGGCGCTCTTGTTGCTTGCGCCGGCGTCTTCAGTAGTCCCGGTGCCGCTGGTGGGCGCGCCGGAATCTGGGGCATCTTGTTGGGCTCCTGTGTCCATATGGACATCAGAAACCGAGGGTTCCTGTTGAGCCCCCGAGTCCATGTGGACGTCGGGGGCAGAGTTGTCTTGCTCCGGCAGAGGATCGTCCTTCGCTGGGGAGGTGGTTCTATCAGGCGCAGGCGAAGATGCCAGCGCCGGGGTGGTCGTATGACTGGCAGAGGGTATGTCGGAGGTAGCAGTGGCCGCTGGCTTGGTAACCTTCGGGCCGCCACTCGAGCCAGAAGCTTGTTCCGGCGCAAGAGGAGCCCTAAAAAAGAGAAAACACCAAGTTAATAATCAAAGTAAGAGATATGTCGGAGGAAATACAAAGAAAAGAAGCTTACCCCGGGGCAACAGGTCGAGGTTTCTTCGGGCGAGGCACCGAAACCTTCTGCCTCTTCTGTGCCGGCTCAGCCTGGGGTTTGACCCCGCGCTTCTTGCCACTGCGTACGCCGGCAGGAGGAGGTCCCTGGCTTAATGGCGCAGCGTCGATTACTTCGTCATCCGGGATAGCTGAGGACGGCATAGGATAAGCAAAGGATGTGGGAGGAAAGGCATATGCAAGTGGCATCGGGTCATAATACATCAGGATCTCCTCGTCAGAATCACCCTCACTCCGGTCTTGAGTAGATTGCCGGGGTGAGGAGGCCTTACCCGTGGCAGCCGCAGCACGGGTGCTCCGGGGAAGTTTGTCCCAATGGTCCGGGTCTTCAGGATCTGCGGCAGTACGGTCTGCAGCTATGACAATGCGGGAGTTCTCCATGGCCTGGAAGCTGAATTTCTGCATAAGAGCAAAGTCAATTGATCAAACAAAGGAATATGTCGGCAAATAGCAATGTCTCGGGCCAAGCATGATATGTGTCGGTAAATAGATATGTGTCGGCTTAAGTATCTATATGCCGGACAAGAGATTATGTATCAACCAGGAGGGTTTACCGTCGGTGCGGGGCGATCCCGGCTGTACGGTTCTAGTCCCCAGGCAAAAGTGGCCTGGGAACACTTGCAGATGTCCTTCATCCACCGCAGAATGTTGGCCGGAGTCAGCTCATGTGTAGAATGCCAGGTGGGGTCCATGGGCCCGCTCATCTGGCAGATTTTATGTGACCGGCGCTGCAGAGGGGAGATGCGCCGGCTGATAAAGCATGCCACTAAATCTTGAGGGGTAAGGCCGGCATCCCGGAGCTCGCCCTTAACCCGGTGGAGAGCATTCACCGGCATCACGGAGCTCTTCGGGTTGTAAGTCCAATTCTTCATCGCCAAAGCTGGCTCATCCACGAATGGCGGCAGGTTGAGCAGATCCACATCCGTGGTATTCTTGACGTAGAAGAAGCTTTTCTGCCACTTCTTGCAAGACTCAAGCATCTCCACCTTGGGGAAGTCCGAGCCCTTCCGGGACATGATGGTGGCCGCGCCACATAGGGTCATGGGGCGGTCCTTCTTTTCCTGAGCCGTCTCCGGCGGGTCATCCTTGCTCCGGGGCGGTTCTTGGACGACTTGCTTCCGCAGTTGGAAATACTTCGCCCAAGCTTGGGTGAAGGGCTCTATGCCGGCGAAGCCTTCGCAAAAAGCAGCGAAGGCGGAGAGGATCATCACGGCGTTGGCCGGGATATGGTGAGGTTGCAGGTCGTAGGTGTCGAGGAAGTCCCGGAAGAAGTCCGATGCCGGCAAACCGAAGCCCCGCTCGAAGTGGGCGATGAAGACGACTCGTTCGCCGGGTTCCGGTGCCGGCACAGT
Source organism: Dactylis glomerata (assembly GCA_007115705.1). Lineage (NCBI taxonomy): Eukaryota > Viridiplantae > Streptophyta > Magnoliopsida > Poales > Poaceae > Dactylis > Dactylis glomerata. The sequence continues at coordinate 4,328,933 of QXEO01000472.1, read as the reverse complement.
TTCTCCCGCTGGTAGCCGGCATACCACACCCTCCGGGATTCTTCTCGTGGAGGTGATCCATAATATGTCGGCCGGAGTAACCTCCGACCCCTCCCAGCCGGAGCGTCCTTGGAGCTGGGCCGAGGTATCTTCCTCCGAGGCCGAGGTGGCTGTCATACTTGAAGATGCCATCTTGATGGCCGGGACAGGGTGTGAGAGCCGGAGTCCCGTGGTGTTAGTCCTATCAATATCAGAGAAAAGTGGGAGGTTAGTCTCTCCGGCATACTACTCTCACAGAAGTCAGCGGGAAAGGAAGATTTAGCAACGCAGTTAAAACCGGAAACAAAGCGTGGAAATAAGCTCTACACAAGAACACCTGTGAACTGCTAAGGAGCATTACTAGCAATGCTAATAGAATCCGAGGGATATCAAGCAAAGGAACTATCGCAGATCCAAGCCAGTAGGGTTACCATTGCTAGGCTGCGAAAAAGCATGAAAGAGGAAGAACAGAGGATGAACTCACCGAAGCTTGGCCGGCGGCAATGGAGCGGCGGCGAGCGTGCAGAGGAAGATCCGATCTCCCAGCAATGTTGCGAAGAGAAGAGGCGGCGGCGGTGTCGTCGACGGGAATGTCGGGCGTCGTCGAGCGTCGGCGCCGGCGTGGAGCGGGACGGCGGCGGTGCTCCTTCGCTGTTCTTTGGTCCGGCGATGAAGCGCAAGAGGCAGAGGAGCGGAGGAAGAAGAAGGCACTGTGGGGGTAAAAAGAGTAAGTTTACCCCCACCCCCGTATTTGTACCGAAGGACCAGGGTCGTGGGGATCGTGGCGAGTGTTCCACTACCCCAACCGTTTTCTGTGGGAGGTCGCCACGTGGCGGCACGGAGTGGGGCGGCGGTTATAGTAACCGAGCCACTAGGCAATGATGGCTTGCAGTAAAGGCGCTGTGAACCATCACGTCGTATGACCGTTCAGGATGGCAGGGCAGTTGCAAGTTTCGATGCAAACTGTCGGGCTTGGCTTCTCAGGGAAGTCTCATCATGCCGGAATAACTGCCCGGGGAATAGGCTCCGTCCAGAATACCCCGGGACCGGCCGGATTAACTTGTGAAAAGGAAAGAAGAGCCGGCATACAGTGTGATAGCCGGTGTAAAATCATACGCCGGGATATAGCAAAAGAGGTATCATGTTAAACCTGCCAAGGCCCCTCAGTCAAGACTGGGGGACCTCGACAGCTTCGGGGACTAATGTCGGGGGGATGACCCCCGGTAGGGTCAAGAGGCTGGAAACTTACAAAGAGTAAGGTTAACTTTATGTCGATTGACCTAGGTGGGGTCTGGCCGGAATACCGGAGCGTCGGCCAGACCGGCATATAAGTGTATCCCGGCGGCAGTGTAAATATGCCGGAGTAACCGGGGTACTAATTGAGGGGTGTCGGCATATACATAGATATGCCGGCCTAACTTATTTGATATGTTGTGCAGGAGCAGGGAGGCCGGATTACCTATCCTTCGTAGGACGATGGTCCGGCATATAAATCCGGGATATGGCCAACGTTCATATCCGGATTACATAAGTCAACCAAGGCGTCACATCCCTACAATCAAGGAGGAAGACATCTTAGCATGGAAGCAGTGCATGGTGACAGGGTGCACAGTGGAGGTTTACCTACCCTCACTGTGCACAAGTACAGCCCTTACCTCAGAGTGGTAAGGTCACAGTCCAGGAGGTACAAGGTACAGCAAGGGTGAGTCACATCGAGAGCAATCCGCGTGTGCCTTCGTCAGCTTGTCCTATTTGGAGTGTAGTTGGTGTCCCCTGGTCTCAGGTGACCGTTGTAACCCTGGCCACCACTATATAAGGTGGCACAGGGAGCCCTAGGAGGGGGTGGGTCACTCTGTGTTCCTACACTTAGCAGTTCATCTTCCTCCTCTAGCATAGAGCTTGGAAGCGCCATTGTTGTATACTCCATCGATCTAAGTATATAACCAGTAGAGCAGGAGTAGGGGTGTTATCTCCTTACGAGAGCCCCGAACCTGGGTAGATCCGTGTTCCTTTCTGTCGTGCTTTTCAGCTCGTTCCCCTCTCCCGAATCCTCCAGCATCTAGTTCGGCCCCCATTTAAGCCTACCCATGGCATATGTTGTTTCACCACGACGACAGCACCACCAGCACCCCAAGCAACCCAAGCACCCGAAGCACCACCATCATCACCACCAGCACCCCAAGCAACCCCACCATCAGTACCACCAGCACCCGAAGCACCCCCAGCGGGTCAGGTGAAGAAGCCAAGGAAGAGAGGAAATAAGAAGGGTGCATCTTCGAGCCAGACTCTTCCTAAGAAGATGCGGGCCGACGACATGGTACCATGGACACCGGGTGGCTTGCCCCGGCTTCATGAAGCTGGTAAACTGATACTGCCTGAGGACCTCGAACACCTCGCAAGTGGACCAATGATCAGTTTGCGGCAAAATATTCAATTTCTAGAGTCCCTCCTTCTTAAAGACAAGGATCCAAATTACCCGGTGTTCACGGTGAAGGTGCCAGCAGCAGACCCAAACTTTGTCCAAGCATACCCCGCGGATATCTTCTTCATAGCGTTCGAGGACGTCTTCAATCTATTTCACTGGAAACGGCTCGACTATAACTTAGTTTGCCTATACGTGATCAATCTTCAGATGAAGATCAAGAGAGAGACCCCCCAACGTCGCGGTAGCGGATCCCTACTACATGCGCGATAGCCAGCTGGTGGATGGCTCAAGCACACGGACCGCGGCGGTGCGGTACCTCCAGAGCTTCATGCTCATGAACAAAGAGAAGAACACCATTCTTCTGCCTGTCTTTCCCGAGTAAGTACACATTCGCTCGCGGCCGTTGTAACTTATGCTTTCTTATATATTTCTTCCATTGCCGATCCTTTCCAACATTCCATTTAAATTGCATGTGTTGAGCAGGGACACATACTGGACACTCGTCGTCCTTTGCCTGAAGTGGGCACTAGCCTAGTATTTCGACTCGTCGAGTACGACGAAGAAGAAAGACTACAACAGAATAAGGAGTGTTCTCGATGAGGCTATCCTTTTCTACTCCAAAAATGGAGGCATCTTCCACGAGAAGGGGAAATTTATCAGGCCGGACACTAAAGAGCACGGGTTCAAGCACGTGATCAACTTCCCTTGCATCAAGCAGCCAGATGACAGCATGAAGGAGGCCTTCTATGTCCTCCATCACCTTAAAGGGTTTGTCGCGGATGCAGAGATGATGCGTCTGCCACCTAGTAAGCGAGACCCCAAAAAAATGGCGGGGGAGATCAGCGATGTTGATCTTAGAGAAGACTTCCATCGCATCCAAGTAAAGCTATCGGAAATTAGCGTAGAAGATGTATGCAACAGATCGGGGCTCTTACACCAACTCAGAGGGTTGTGTAAGAGGGATATAGAAGAACGCCTACATAGGCAGGGTGCTGGAAGGACATGGACGACGAAGGACATGTACAAACCATTCCCGGAGCACATGAACAAGACGTCTCGTTGATCGAGAGGCCGATGTGCCTACCATTACTTTGAATCGATAGACAATGTGTGTACTGTGTTGTAAACTAAACTTGCTTAATGTCGTTGTTGGACTTCAATTACTATTGTAGTCGATGTCGTTGAACTTGATTACTTATGTGATACCAATGCTATATGACTTTTAGGTTTATTATTATTTCCTTGCTTTAATTCTTGTGAATATGTATGCATGTGAACCCTCTAATTCTTTCCATTGCATTATATACTAATATGCCTTGTGTCCATAGAGATGATGTGGTACGTCGCGTTCGAGGGGCGGGTTCTAGGAGTCTACGAGGAGTGGGCGGACTGCAAGAAACAGGTGCACAAGTTCAGCGGCAACTGCTACAAAGGCTACCCGACTCAACAAGAGGCGGTTGCTAAGTGGAGGAAGCACCAGTCGAACAAGAGCAAGATGAAGACCTTCGTTGTGCTCTCGCTCTTGCTCACCATCATCACAGCGGTACTCTATTTCATCCTAGTGTAGGCGGCGGCCAGTGTCACTTCATTTGTATCTTGAGATGATGCACTTAATTTGCATGGATTATGAGTTTGTATGGAGATATATATGTATGATGAGTTGTATATGCATGGAGCTATATGAAATCTGTTAATATTCTATATGAAATGAGTTGTATATGGAGATATATAATTGTGCTATATTATATCTGTTGATATATCTGTGTACTGCTATATTATATCTATTAAAACATGTATATCTACACCAGACAGAACAAGTTCTGTATAAAACCTATACTATTTCTGTGGCGCACTAAAACTTAATTTAGTGGCGCACCTAATTCTGTGGCGCACCATGCTCTCATGCGCCACAGAATGCCTTATTTCTGTGGCGCATATGGAATGGTGCGCCACAGAATGCCTTATTTCTACGGCGCATGTACTGGTGCGCCACAGAATTCTTATTTTTGTGGCGAAGATTCTGTGGAGCACCACCCATGCGCCACAGAATACTAATACTGATGCGCCACAGATGAGGTTTTCCCTACTAGTGTACTATTGACCATGGGGTATGAGAATTACAACTTGTAAGGTGTTAATCATGTGAACCATATTTTTTCTTCACTACTGTTGACTTGGGTTGCACAATTCTAAAATTTATTTTCTCTTTAGCATCAAAGCTTGGCACATATATTGCCTACTTACTTTCAGTGGCTACTTGTTCAAAAGAAAAGAAAGAAAGAAAGAAAGAAAGAAAAAAGTTCCAAGCACAAGCACTTGCATGTTTAATATCCACAGTACTTTCATTTGTTTTTGCACTTTATCATTGATTGTTGGGCATCATTGAGTTGAATTAGAAGTACCACTTGATATCTCATTTGCTTGTTGTATTTCATTAAAGTTTGAATCATTGATCATATGTATTACTACTTTTTATTTTCATTGAAGTAATAAACTCCAAAGTCCTTGTTTAAGTTTATCACCTTCATACTCGAGGACAAGCATGGGTTAAGCTTAGGGATGTTGATGCATGCAAAATTCATGCATGAACTTTGTAGTTTATTGATGCATATTCCAACATATTAATATGTTATTAGATGTTATAATCATGTTTTGCATTGATTTATGGGGATTTTCCATTGATCCTCCTTATTTTGGTTATAACTCTGCATGATGGGAAAACTCTGTTTTGCGTATTTTGATGTTTCAAGGACCTTCCGCAACTCAAATTGACTTGGGATTTTTTTAGCGTTAATATTTTATCACGAGAAGCATATGGAGCACAAGAAGTCAATGTGGTAGGCCACGAGGCCCAAATGAGCACTGGTGGCGCAGACCCCAAGCCAGGCCACACCACTAGGTGTTGTTTGGTCCTCAGACCTTCGATGTCGTCTGTCTTCATCGCGAGGAGGTGGAGAAGAAACATGAAACAGAGAAATAGAGGCTGATCCAGCAAAGATTGGAGGGGAAAACGCTAATGGAGTCGCCCCCGGTCACTTCTCCAACCTCTCCGACATTGATGTCTACGCACGCATCTGTTCTTGTAGATAGTGTTGGGCCTCCAAGTGCAGACGTTTATAGAGTAGCAACAAGTTTCCCTTAAGTGGATCACCCAAGGTTTATCGAACTCAGGGAGGAGGAGGTCAAAGCTATACCTCTCAAACAACCCTGCAATTACGATACAGAAAGTCTCTTGTGTCCCCAACACACCCAATACACTTGTCAGATGTATAGGTGCACTAGTTCGGCGAAGAGATAGTGAAATACAAGTGGTATAGATGATTATAAGTAGTAAATGCAATCTAGAATAAAAATGGCAGCAAGCAAACAAGTAACAAAACAGCAAGTAAATGGTGTGCAAAGCTTGGAAACAAGGCCTAGGGATCGTACTTTCACTAGTGGACACACTCCCAACAAATATAACATAATTGAACAAATAAATAACTTCTCTTCACTATGGTACTCTGAATTACTCTCCTATTGAATAACACTAATCATTGCATAGGACTACGAAGCACTCCTCAAAGTTCATCAAGTACTTGACAAACACCACTCATAGAGATATCCAAATCAAATCACAACTCAAGATAAATATTATTGCAACTTAGACCAAGTACTAACACGGTGCACACACTGTCAACATTACACCATGAAAGGAGGAATAGATCACTTTAATACTATCATAGTGATAATTATTCTCATAATCCATAAAAGATCACAATCGTAGCCTAGACCAAGTACCACCACGATGCACGCACTGTCACCGTTACACCATGGCAGGAGGAATAGATTACTTTAATAACACACTAGAGTACACATAATGAAGAAGAGTAACATCTACTTATTCAACATGATACAAAGCTCACGATCACATAAAGATCACATCATGGGAGAGAGAGGTGAACCACATAGCTACCGGTAGAGCCCTCAGCCCCGGGGGAGAACTACTCCCTCCTCATCATAGGAGACAGCAAGGTTGATGGAGATGGTGGTGAGGTCGATGGAGACGGCGGAGACGGCGATGGAGACCGATGGAGATGGCTCTGGGGGCACTTCCCCGTCCCGGCAGGGTGCCGGAATAGAGACTTCTGTCCCCCGAAATTTGTCTTCGACGGCGGCGGCGAAGCGGAACTGTTCTGGAAATTTCGCCGACTCCCCTAGGGTTTTCCGTCCCGAGGCTTTATATAGGCGAAGGGGCGGCGTCAGGGGGCTGCCAGGGGCTCCTCACACCAGGTGGGCGTGGCCAGGGGCTAGGCCGCGCCCCCCACGTGTGAGGGCGGCCTCTGGCCCCCCCTTCGGCTCTCTTTCGGTCTTCGGGAAGCTTCCGGGAAAAATAAGACTTCTGGAACTTGTTTCGTCCAATTCCGAGAATATTTCCTGTGTAGCTTTTCTGAAACACAAAAACAGCAGAAAACAGGGAACTGGCACTGTGGCATCTTGTCAATAGGTTAGTTCCGGAAATCGCATAAAAGTGCCACGAAGTGTAATGAAACACAAGGCAAATGGTGTAAAAACAAGCATGGAGCATCAAAAATTATGGATACGTTGGAGACGTATCAGCATCCCCAAGCTTAACTCCTGCTCGTCCTCGAGTAGGTATGTGATAACAAAAGAAATAATTTTTGAGGTGACATGCACCATCATAACTTTGATCATATAGGTAAAGCATTGAGTGCTGAGATCAAAGAACTTAAAACATGGGCATGAAAGACATAATCTTGACAATAAGAAACTTAGTAATCATGTTATAACATGAAAAAGAACACAAACAAAAGATCATGAATAATGAAACAATGAAAGTCAAACATGTGTTCAAATCATAAGGAAAAACATACAAATGGTTTTCAGCTTGTCCTTCATGGAGAGCAAAACATAAATGTATAGGACACCTTCAAGTTTAAGAGGGCGACTAGATACAAATAATTTAAGAACAAGTGAAACCATAGTCATGAATCAATCAATGAAAACTTTGGGACAATGCACATTATACTAAGAATGACAACTATGCTCTCTTAATAGTGCATAAAGATAGAAGGTGGTGACTCAACATAAAAGTAAAAGAAAGGCCCTTCGCAGAGGGAAGCAGTGATTAAACATGTTGAAAGGACACAGATGTAGCCTAGAGGGGGGGTGAATAGGCGATTAAAACTTTTATGAAAGGCTTGTATAAATGCGGAAATAAACTAACGTTTAATTTGACAAGCTTACAAAACCTAATAAACTAGGCTCACATATGTGCACCAACAACTTATGCTAAGCAAGACAAGTAGCAAGGTGATAGCAAGATATATAACTTCAAGCACGATGGCTATCACAAATGTAAAGTGCATAAGTAGTGGAGCTCGGATAAGAGTTACCGAGGCACGAAGGAGACGAAGATGTATCCCGAAGTTCACTTCCAAGGAAGCTAGTCTCCGTTGGAGAGGTGTGGCGGCTTAATGCACTCTGAACGCCACAAAGGCCTCACCTTGAGATGTGGTAGCACAATGCTCACCAAATGCCACAAAGGCTCACCTCAAGATGCGGAGGCACGCTACGCACCGAACGCCACAAAGGCTCACCTTATTCTCCTCACGCCCTCGCACAAAGCAAGATGCCACGATCCACTATGGGACACTTGAGGGCGGTCACCGAACCCGTACAAGCTTGGGGCAATCTCCACAACTTAATTGGAGGCTCCCAAGAATCGCCACAAAGGCACCACAAAGGTTGGGGAATCTCCACAACTTAATTGGAGGCCCCAAGTATATGCCACAAAGGCCACTAAGCCGTCTAGGGTTCCAAGAACCCAAGAGTAACAAGCTCACGAACTTTCACTTACCGAATCTCCGAGGAGAACTCAAACCGATGCACCAAATGCAATGGCAAGAGCACACAAAGTGCTCAAATCCTTCTCTCCCAAATTCTACCAAAGCAACAAATGCTATGGAGGAATATGAGAGGAAGAACAAAGGAAATCCACAAAGAACTCCAAGATCTAGATCCAATAGGTTCCCCTCACATAGAGGAGATTTTGATTGGTGGAAAGATAGATCTAGATCTCCTCTCTCTTTTCCCTCAAGAAGATGCAAGAATCATTGGAGGGATTGAGAGATAGCAAGCTTGAGAAGGTCAACAATGGAGGAGAGAACTTGCAAGGATGGTTGGGGATCCATTGGGGAAGAAGACCCCCTTAAATAGGTCCCCCAAAATCCAACCGTTATGCCCAGAAATCGTCCGGGCCGGAGTCTCCGCCCTTGGGCCGGAGTCTCCGGTGCCCCGGGGTCATTCGGGGGCCTCGGGACGGACGAATCAGGTGCCAGGCCGGAGTTGGGCCGGAGACTTTGCGTCTCGGGCCGGAGACTCCGGCCACCCAAAAACTGGCAGCAATACCAACACGAAAACGACCATAACTTGAGCATCCGGACTCCGTTTTTGATGATCTTGGGGTCGTTGGAATCACAACAACGAGCTCTACAAGTATATACATAGAAACATCATAGTCCAACAAGGGAGGATAAAACCAAATGATGAGAGGTTTGACCTCTCTTCAAAGATGAACCAGTAAAACCTCCAAACACCAAAAACTCAATAAGTGTTTCATGCAAAATCCGTTTTTGATGAGCTAGAGCTTGTCATGGAAATAACCACAAGCTCTAGAACCTCATATAGATAAAATCCAAATAAGAACCAAGAAAGATGATGCCAAGAATGCAAAGGTTTGAGCTCTCTCCGAACGATACGACTAAGTTACTCACTCGAGAGCCCCTCTTGATAGTACGGCTACCGATCCTATAACCCGGTCTCACAACTAACACTATGAGACCGGTAAGAAAGAAACCCTATCAAGAACATACCTTTTCCTTGCGCATTCCACTTGAGCTAGATTATGACCGTCTTGTCTTCCTCAAGTTGGAACACCTTTCTTGATCTTTATTGCTTGGTGAAGTCTTGCGAATTGCTCCCCCATACACCACTATGGGAAAGACTCTCTTTAAGCATATCTTCACATATCCATGATCACAATATATGTGGCAAGCTTCAAGCATATGATCTCTTCTAGATTCCATCTTGAACTTGCGCTTCGGCTTGATCAATTCTTGAATCAACTCTTCTTTATCCACAATGATGGTGTCTTGAAGATTCACATGAGATCTCACTCAATCTTATTCTTCAAGACACACTTGATATAGGCTCAACTCTCTTATGACCGACTTTAGATCACTCCTTGAATAACACCTTGGTCATCACAAAACCTTCTTTATTTCCATCTTCATACAACCTTGAAACCAACAAATGGTTCAAGCATTGTCTATGGACAAGTCCTACAAATATAACTCAATGCAAACATTAGTCCATAGGGATTGTCATTAATTACCAAAACCACACATGGGGGCTCCATGCTCTTTCACATGTGCTAGAGCTTTTCATTTGTAAAACAGAGAGATAAAAATTAGGTTTTGAGAGGTGGTTGTCTTTGTCAACGACTGGCAATGGGGTTCTTACTATCTTCCATACAAAAATGAAGCAAGTTTTTGAGAGAGAGATTGGCACTTTTGTGCTCTTTTATAAAGCTTGGCACTCCTCCCCACTTTTTTTCCTTTCTCAAACCATGGCTAACCGATTCCATCGGGTGGCCACCAACATTCACATACCATGGAGGAGTGCCTTTTTTCTTTCTTTTTTTTATTTTTGGAATAAGACAATATGGAAGATAGAAAATCCGACCACTACGTCCCCATGAGCTGAAAATAGTGTCACAAAATGAGAAGTATTTTGAAGGTTTTTTGAAAGGTAGCACATGAAAATATACTTTGGAATGGCTTACAAATACCATGCATAGGAATTTATAGTGGACACAATGGCAAACTTGGTTTTTAGAAGTTGGATGCACGAGTAGAGCTCATACTCAGTACAAAATGAGGGCTAGCAAAAGACTGAGAGCGACCAACTAAGAGAGCAATAACGGCCATAATCATGCATAGCGACAAAGCGACATTAAAAGAAGCATAAGATGGCATCAAAAGTCAAAAACTAAATGATCATAGAGGCTATTGGTGACTTTTTAAGAGTCTAACATGTGTGAGCATGCGTCAAGTCAACCCAAATAAAGCATCAAGGAGAAAACCAAAATAATGCTTCCAAACGATAAAAACAACGCATGATTCTTTCAAAGGCTCATTAAGCAATCTCAGTTCTTTGAGACAAGTCATGCTACAGCAAAACCACTAATCATACTATCAAAAATACATCAAGCATGACATGCAAAAGCCTAGGCCGCAGTCTACACAAGCTCCTTCTTGTACCACTTTTTTGCATAAAGCTTTTTCTCTTTTCCAACACCATTCAAAAAATTTATAAACACCTCTTTTGATGAAAACCAATAAAGATCAGAGGCAAAAATACACCTTGATGAAAAGGTATAACAAGATCTGAACACAAATCAAGGCAAAAAATGCAAGCTAAACCCAGTAGCAGAAAAAAAGACCAGTCGTTAAACGATAAGAGTGAAAACTAGAGTGTTCTTGGCAAATAAAAAGCGAGTTCATCTCCTCCAAAAGAAACATGATGTGATCTAACCATTTATTGCAGCAAAAAAAGCAAAAGAAAACTGAAAACAAAAGCAACTGACGCTCCAAGAAAAACGCATAGTGCATGAAGCAATAAAAATATAGTGTCTTGAAAGGTGACCTGATTTTTGCCGATGAAGAAGGGGGTGCCTCGGGGCATCCCCAAGCTTTGACGCTTGTACTTCTTGGATATTTCTTAGGGTGCATGGGAATCCCCAAGATTGAAATTTTGTCCATTCTTCATCTCATCTCATCATTCTCCAATCCCTACACTTGAAAACTTCCTTCATACAAAACTAAACACAAATCTATTAGCAACATTAGTGTAAGCATAGCATTGAATCAACCCTTTTTGCTTCAGGTTTCAACCTAAAAATACCACATATAAAGTATATACTACTGTAGCAACTTCCCCAAAAGTTCCGTGATCAAAAGAACTCAAAAAGAAAGCGATAAAGCGGCAAACACAAATATTGGCAGAAATCTGTCAAAACAGAATAACTGACAAAGGACGAATTTTTGAGGGGTTTTCTGTTGCTCAAATCAAAAAGTGTTCAACTAATGAAAGTTTGGATATAACCTGGGGAATACGCACAAGAAATCGCAGGTCCAAAAGATATACAGAGAATTTTCATGAATTTTTACGGTGCAGCACCGAAAACTGTTTCAGGATAGCAACATCCCCAAATCTTACCTCGCTCAAATTAGAGGCTTCTCTTGGCACAAAAACGAAATAAAAAGGATAAGGAGTGGTTATTATAGTAGTAATAACTTCCAAGACTCAAATAAAAGAAAAAGTACTGAAAGTAAAAACATTGGGTTATCTCCCAAGAGTGCTTTTCTTTAACGTCTTTGAGCTAGGCGCAGTAATTTGCAAAGATGCTCATGTGGGCGCCATATAAGAGCTTGAGGCAAAGGCGTCCTATAGGAACTTAAAGCAATAGAGAGCATCAAAAAGCAAGTATGGAACACATTTAAATCTAAACCACTTCCTATGAAAAATAGTCTTGTAAAGAGACAAGTCATTGCACGATTGCACTTCCTATGAAAAATTATCGTCAAGCTCGAGTTTCTTGCCTCAAGGTGCATGATTGCAGTTAATCAATTCAGCTTTGACATCAATGCCATTGCACTTTTTGTGTACCCTTCAGCTACCTTTGGGGATCTTGAAACAATTTGATCGTATAATCAGACAATGTTTATGGAGAGACTTCTGTGGGGAGCCAAAACAATCCCTTGCTGCTTGGGATTTGGTTGCTCAGCCCAAGAAATGTGGTGGTCTAGGAATTGTTAACTTTCAGAAGCAGAATGCTGCACTTCTCATCAAATTCCTGGATAATTTTTATAACAAAGTTGACTTGCCGTGGGTGCACTTGATCTGGTCTGAATACTATCTGGGTGCAGTCCCACATGGTGAGAATTTGAAGGGATCTTTCTGGTGGAGAGATGTGTTAAAACAAGTGGATAATTTCAGAGGTGTTTCTTTCATTCAGCCTGGAAGAGGAGACACCTTTTTGTTCTGGTCAGATGGTTGGCATTGTGATGGCTCTACTGCTCCCTTAAGGGATAGATATCCTAGACTTTTTTCCTATGTTTTGGATGATAATCTTTTGGCTGCGAAGGTTTTTGATACTGAAGATTTGGCCAGTCTGTTCCATTTACCTCTTTCTAAGGTTGCATTTGAGGAACTGGGCCAACTTCAGGTGTTGATGGATGGGAATCGGTTGACAGATCAAAATTATGTTTGGAAATATTGCTGGGGGAATAAATACATGTCGGCAAAGCTTTATGATCATATTCACTCTCATATCAAAGTGCCAAAGGTGTATCATTGGTTGTGGAAGTCTTCCTGCACTATGTCCATGAAGTTTTTTGCTTGGTTAGTGTTGAAAGATAGACTTAATACCAAAGACTTATTGCAGAGAAGACACTGGCATGTCACTGAAGATTTCAATTGTGTGTTATGTGCTTTGGGCTCCCATGAAGATCGTATTCATCTCTTCTTTGAGTGTAATTTCAGTAGAAGAATTTGGGCTTATCTTCAGGTTGAGCGGATTCCTCATGATGATCTTCAGTTCATTATGCAAGCTGCTAGATCAAACTTTGGAAAACCTTTCTTTATGGAGGTGGTTATTTTGGCTTGCAGAAATATTTGGTTATTGCGAAATGACAAGATTTTTCGTAATGAGCGTCCTACTTTTGCAAAGTGGAAGTGTAACTTCATTCATGACATCTCTCTTCTCAAGTACAGGATTAAAGCTAAATTTCTAGATAGTTTGTCTGACTGGATTAGCTCCTTACCTTAGTGCTTGTACATAGCTTTGGTTGTCTTGTTAGTTTTGTACATAGGTAAGCTCCCTTCCCTTCCCCCCTTCCTCTTTGTATATTTGTTGGACCTTGAGGTTGGGTTAATAAAATGTTGTGGGGCTAATGCCTCACAGTCCTTCATAGTCAAAAAAAAGAGACAAGTCATAAAAGCACAAAGAAAAAAGCATAGGAAGGCAAAACAAGTACAACTTCAAGAATTGCAACATAAAGAGGGGAAACTCAATATTGTTGAGATCCATCAAACCATGTTTCCCTCTCTCATAATAACTTTCAGTAGCATCATGAATAGAATTAACAATATAACTATCACATAAAGCATCCCTATCATGAGCCACATGCATAAAAGAATTAATACTCCCCACATGAACAATAGTAGTAGGAGCAGATTCAACAGAATAATTATTCTCATCACCATAATCATCAAAAATAGGAGGCATATTGTAATCATAACTAATTTTCTCCTCAAAAGTAGGTGAACTGAAAATATTATACCCATCATCATAACCATCATAAACTAGAGGTTTAGTATCATCACAAGCTAGAGAGCAACTATTTTGCAAAGCATACTCATCAAACATATCATCATAAGAAGGAACATGGATAGTACTAATGGTACAACAATTATTAACCTTAGAATTGGTACCAAAAAGATTTTCAACATCAAAAGTAGAGTGCTTTTCCCAATCATAATCACTAACATAGGTAACAGGCATGGGAACATCATCAATCTTACCTCCCTCAAATTAGAGGTTCTTCTTGGCACAAAAACGAAATAAAAATGATAAGGAGAGGTCATTACAGTAGTAATAACTTCCAATACTCAAATAAAAGAAAAAATTACTGAAAAGAAAACATTGAGTTATCTCCCAAGAGTGCTTTTCTTTAACGCCTTTGAGCTAGGCGCAGAAAGTGGAAATCAAGTATTTTCAAATGAGGCATTAAGATCAATTGCAGAAGTATTTTCAACAAGACATTCTATTGTATCCAAATGAGTTTTTGGAGATCTCTTATGAACACTCTTGGGTTCACCCCTTTCATCAAAAAGGGTTTTAGGACAAATCCAATCAAAATTCTTTTCCAAAGCTTCATGCAATCCTACTAATTTGCAAGGTATTGGTACTTTGATTTCTTCCTTGTTTGTACCAACAACCTCTACACGTGAGCCAAGCATATTAAAATGCTCAAAAACTTTCCTAGCTTCTATAGCAACATCTCTAAATTCTCCATGCAAAGGCTCCAAAATAAAATCTTTCTTTTTGGAGTCTTCAATATCATGACGGTTAAGAAACATTTGTTGCATAAAAGGATTAAGGTTAACAAACCTAGCCTCCAACATGTGAGCTAAATAAGCAGCAACAACTTCATAACTAGGAACAAGCTCAGCTAAAGATCTATCCTCAACATCTTTATGCATACTAACATGATTAAAGAACTCCTCTATGTTGCCTTTCCCAATTATAGAACCACTACCTACTGTAAGGTCCTCCAGAGCATACTTAGGGAACAACATAATGAACTAAAAGTAAAAGTAACATAATACCAACTATCAAAGAAACTATTTTTTTGTATTTTTGATAAAAAGATGCAAGCAAAAATAAAGTAAAGCAAAACAATAACAAAGTAAAAGATTGGAAGTGAGAGACTCCCCTTGCAGAAATATTCTTTCTCCCCGGCAACGGCGCCAGAAAACTTGTTCGTGGTGTGGTGTTGATGTAGGAATTATATATATATATATATATAACCGCCCAGTTGGAAACCCCAAGAGAAGGTTATGATGAGCATAGCAGCAAGTCTTCCCTCAGTTGTGAAACCAAGGTTTATCGAACCAGTAGGAGAAAGAACCAAACTTCCAAAGGTTGATGCCCGCTAGCTTTGGGACACTCTGGACAATGGCGCCAGAGAACCTGTTGGCGTGTAGTTTTTCACCAGCAGCAACGTGGAACCTACACACAACACAACCAAGTACTTTGTCCCAACTCACAGTGAGGTTGTCAATCTCACCGGTTTGCTGTAAACAAAGGATTGAGCGTATTGAGTGGTAAAAGGTAGTAGCTTGCAAGAATGTAAACAAAACAAGTAAAAGGTAAATGGCAATAGCAAAGTAAAAGAATGGACCGGGGTCCACAGTTCACTAGTGGTGTCTGTCCATAAGATAAATAACAACATGCTGGGTAAAGAAATTACAGTTGGGCAATTGATAGAATAAAGATAGCGTACAAATGTCATGAGGATCACTATGAGATTCACTCTGGGCATTACAACAAAATACATAGACCGTAATCCAACTGCATCTATGACTAATAATCCACCCTCTGGATGTCATCCGAGCAACCATTGGGTATTAAGTTGCAAGCAACAGATTATCACCTTAAGCAAAGTACAGAATGTAAATAATGCAAATGTCCTTGAACACAAGATTGTTGTTTTCTCCCTAGTGGCAACAACACATCTACAATCTTAGAGGTTTCTGTCACTCCCCCAGATTACTAGAGGCATGAACCCACTATCGAGCATAAATACCCCCTCTTGGAGTCACTAGCATCTACTCGGCCAAGATATCTACTAGCAACGGAGAGCATGCAAGATCATAAACAACATAGAGATAACATAAAGATAATATTCAGCACATCAACTTGACATAGTACCAGTATTCATCGGATCCTAACAAACACAACATGTAGAATTACACAACGATGATCTTGATCATGATAGGCAGCTCACAAGATCTAAACATGAAGCACATGGTGGAGATGACAACCATCTAGCTACTGTTATGGACCCATAGTGCAAGGTAGACTACTCACACATCACTCCGAAGGTGACCATGGTGATGAAGAAGGCCTCCGACCACTGGACTATATCATCACCCTCCCGATCTCGCGTCGACGATGGCGGCGGCTTGCAGTAGGTTTCGTGGAAAATTTATCGGTCTTTTAGGTTTTCCCGTCGAGGGGAATATATAGGCAGAAGGGCGGCATCAGGGAGTGGGCCAAGGCCCACACCACTGCCCAGCGCGGCCAAGGGGTGGCCTGCGCCGTGGCATGGTGCGGCCGCCCTCTGGTGCCCCTCCGTCTCATCTTCGGACTTCGTCTCGTGTTGGGAAAAATAGGAACTCTGGCTTTTGTTTCGTCCAATTCCGAGAATATTTCCTGTGTAGCTTTTTTGAAACACAAAAACAGCAAAAACAGGGAACTGGCACTGTGGCGTCTCATTAATAGGTTAGTTCTAGAAAATGCATAAAAACGCCACAAAGTGTAACAAAACACAAAGCAAATGGTGTATAAACAAGCATGGAACATCAAAAATTATAGATACGTTTGAGACGTATCACGCTCTCGCATACAAGTTGGATAAGAACAAGTAATAAATAACGGGGTAGTAATATGCATCTACTCATACATCAAGAATATAATAACACATCACATCTCATAGATCATCCAATAAAATAAGGATCCACCACATAGGAGTCATAATATGCACCATAATCATGTTGGGTAGCTCATATGGCATCTAAACATCATAGCATAAGAGAGAGATAGAATAAGCTACTGCCAAAAACCCATAGTCCAGGGGTGGACTACTCCCTATGCATGATGGTGGCGATGGTGGTGATGTCTAATACGTCTCCAACGTATCCATTATTTTTGATGCTCCATGCTTGTTTTTACACCATTTGCCTTGTGTTTCGTTACACTTCGTGGCACTTTTATGCGATTTCCGGAACTAACCTATTGACAAGATGCCACAGTGCCAGTTCCCTGTTTTCTGCTATTTTTGTGTTTCAGAAAAGCTACATAGGAAATATTCTCGGAATTGGACGAAACAAGTTCCAGAAGTCTTATTTTTCCCGGAAGCTTCCCGAAGACCGAAAGAGAGCCGGAGGGGGGCCAGAGGCCGCCCTCACACGTAAGGGGCGTGGCCCAGCCCCTGGCCGCGCCCACCTGGTGTGAGGAGCCCCTGGCAGCCCCCTGACGCCACCCCTTTGCCTATATAAAGCCTCGGGACGGAAAACCCTAGGGGAGTCGGCGAAATTTCCAGAACAGTTCCGCATCGCCGCCACCGTCGAAGACAAATTTTGAGGGACAGAAGTCTCTGTTCCGGCACCCTGCCGGGACGGGGAAGTGCCCCCGGAGCCATCTCCATCGGTCTCCATCGTCGTCTCCGCCATCTCCATCGACCTCACCGCCATCTCCATCAACCTTGTTGTCTCCTATGATGAGGAGAGAGTAGTTCTCCCCCGGGGCTGAGGACTCTACCAGTAGCTATGTGGTTCACCTCTCTCTCCCATGATGTGATCTTTATGTGATCGTGAGCTTTGTATCATGTTGAATAAGTAGATGTTACTCTTCTTCATTATGTGTACTCTAGTGTGTTATTAAAATAATCTATTCCTCCAGCCATGGTGTAATGGTGACAGTGCGTGCATCATGGTGGTACTTGCTGTAGGCTACGATTGTGATCTTTTATGGATTATGAGAATAATTATCACTATGATAGTATTGAAGTGATCTATTCCTCCTTTCATGGTGTAATGTTGACAGTGTGTGCACCGTGTTAGTACTTGGTCTAAGTTGCAATAATATTTATCTTGAGTTGTGATTTGATTTGGATATCTCTATGAGTGGTGTTTGTCAAGTACTTGACGAACTTTGAGGAGTGCTTCGTAGCCCTACGCAATGATTAGTGTTATTCAATAGGAGAGTAATTCAGAGTACCATAGTGAAGAGAAGTTATTTATTTGTTCAATTATGTTATATTTGTTGGGAGTGTGTCCACTAGTGAAAGTACGATCCCTAGGCCTTGTTTCCAAGCTTTGCACACCGTTTACTTGCTATTTTGTTACTTGTTTGCTTGCTGCCATTTTTATTCCAGATTGCATTTACTACTTATAATCATCTATACCACTTGTATTTCACTATCTCTTCGCCGAACTAGTTCATATATACATCTGACAAGTGTATTGGGTGTGTTGGGGGACATAAGAGACTTTCTGTATCGTAATTGCAGGGTTGTTTGAGAGGGATAGCTTTGACCTCCTCCTCCCTGAGTTCGATAAACCTTGGGTGATCCACTTAAGGGAAACTTGCTGCTGCTCTACAAACCTCTGCACTTGGAGGCCCAACACTGTCTACAAGAACAGACGCGTGCGTAGACATCAAGCTCTTTTCTGGCGCCGTTGCTGGGGAGGTAAGGTAAAAGGTACTCGCATCCTCCTGTGTGAGTGCTCGAAGTTATTTCCTTTAGATTCTGCAATTATATCTTTTTGTTTCTTGTTTTTATTTTCGCTAGTTAGGCTTAATGGAAAACAAAGAGTTCTTTAGTCTTTTTCCTAAGTTTAGATATGAAGTGTTTGAAGAGAAAATTGAAAAACCTTTGGAGCTTAATTTGCATGCTAATAGTGTTGTTAGTATGAATGCTTTGAACACTGTTATTACTAATGCTATAGAAAAGTCTAAGCTTGGGGAAGCTAGTTTTGTTAAGCATGATATTTTTAGTTCCCCAGCTTTAGTGGAGAAAATTTGCTCTGATGATATTTTATCTCCCATATGTGATAATTCTGATCTTGATGATGTTCCTATGCCTGTTACCTATGTTAGTGATCATGATTGGGAAAAGCACTCTACTTTTGATATTGAAAATCTTTTTGGTAC